>JANKKI010000204.1:1237508-1856262 GCA_025175665.1 Cinchona pubescens
CAGCGTGGGCATCCAGATGTGCATGTCAGGAGTCGTTATACGATCCACAGCAGCGTGGAATTTCAAGGACCACACCTCAGTACGATGTATGGCTGGAAAATTTGCTTAGCCGGCGACCGCAAGCTATAATAGACCCTTCAGAAGAAGTTGCTCGGTTGACCGCACTATTGGAGGCTAGGACAAGGAAATAGTGGAAAAGGAGATAGCTCTAGATAAGCACAGGCAAGCTTAAAAAAAACTTCAAGAACAACAATCCTATATTCGAGAGCAGGAATACAACCGAAAGAGGGCATGTACCGAGATGGCCGATGATCTGGGATGTCTAATGCACAATGGGGCTGCTGAATCAGCATGTAGCAAGCTTCTGCGGTACGAGGAGCAAATGATGAAGATACGAGACCATCTAAAGGAGCTCGCCGAATAAGTTCAAACGGGCTTCGTCCCCTTTAGAGCTTTTTTGTTTTTAGGGTTCCTGGGGAAGGAACCACGTTTTATGCTGTAAACTTATGATTATGTTTGTTTATATATATCTAAATTTTCTTTTTTTATTATGTTTTAATATGAAGGTACTAAGTGTCAAAATAGCTGCCCAACGCAGCCCTATTTATACCCGCTCGCGTGCACGTAAACTCTGATTTGAAGACAGTACGAGCACCGTACTAGCAAAAGATGTGGAAGGGACCAGTGGGGATCAAAACCCAGAGATGGCAGAGTTGCGCAAACAGATAGAATCTATGACCTATATCTATGGACAGTATGAATCAAGAAATGCAATGGTACAGGAAAACTTATGGGCCTCACCTCGCCAATCAGGAGATGCTGCCTCCTCATATGCCTAATCCAGGCATGGGGATGCCGCTACCCCTACCACCACAGAATCAACCTCCTCCAACTCCAGTCCCACCACTGACAGATCCAATTTCATCACCACCACCTTCTCTTGAGTTGGAGTATACCCTAGGAGGGAAAGCTGAATTAATGCCACCACCGCCCCCTGTAACGGCTGTCAATGATGCCCTATTGAAAATAATAGAACGGTTCGATAGTTTCATGATGCAGCATCAGGGGACAGATAAATTTGGAGCTATCGACTACCAAGATCTATGTCTATTCCCCGAAGTGCAATTACCGCCAAAATTTAAGATCCCAGAATTTCCGAAGTACCAGATCCGGGATCCGTAGCTCACCTTAAAATGTTCTGCAACTTGCTGGGAATCCGACAAGCGACCCTCAGATAGCAATGAGGGTATTTTCCAGAAGCTTGGAGGGAGATGCGTTATCATGGTATTTAATGCTTGATCCCAAAAAATTGCAGGATTGGACGGACTTGGCAAATGCTTTTGTGAAACAGTATGAGTTTAACCGCGACCTAGAGCAGGACCGTTTTGCTTTGATGAACTTAAAGAAGAAGCCCTCAGAGGATTACCTTGAATATGTGAAAAGATGGAGGGCGTTAGCTGCCAGAGTGAGCCCACCTATGACTGAGACTGAGATGGTCAAACTTTTTATTGATGCGCAAGAACCTCCTTACTATGAAAAGTTGACCGGGTCTATTGGCAAATCCTTTTCAGAAATCATCCAGCAAGCAGAGGCTGTTGAAAGGGGCTTGAAAAGCAGAAAAATTATTGACATGACGGCCTTCAAACTTCAGATAGAGTCCATGCAGGGGAGCACGTCTGTGGCTAAGAAATCCCTGAGCAAGAAGGCTGACAAGAAGGAAGTGGAAGTGACTTATATTTTCAACCAACCCAACCGCCAACCACCACGCAATTTCCATCAATACCAAAGACCTAACCCACAACCCTTTTATGCACCACCTCAATCAAATTTGATCTACTACCCTCAACCCGTATACCAAACACAAGTACAAATGCCCGTGCCTAATCCATAGCTCCCATATTATAATCCAAGACGACAACCCCCAAACAATCAAAGACCCAACCAGCCAAACAAATTCCCTCCACCAAACTCCAACCAAGCCAGACCACATGGCAGACCACCCCGTAATTTTACCAATCTAGGACGGCCCATTGAGCAACTATATGAGCAGTTGAGATCAGCAGGGAGATTGAAACCCATAGCTCCTCCTCAGTATCCGGAGAGAGTTTCGGATAGGTTTGACGCCAATGTCCACTGTGCCTATCATTATGGAGCCCCAGGGCATTCCACGGCTAATTATTAGACGTTGAAGAACAAGGTACAGGATATGATCGATACACGTGGAATTGTCATTAGGAGGCCGGAACTAAGGGCTCCTGAAGTAAACACTAATCCACTGCCACGGCATGAGCCTCATGTTGGGATGATTTGTATAGAAGCGGAGACAGAAGAGGAAGAAAACTGGAGCAGTCAAAGAAGTGACAATGACTCAGATCAAACTATTTTATTTGGATTTAGAGCCATCTGAGCCTTTTATCATAGACATGGATCCGTTTGAGGTAGAATCTCAGGAGCCCGTTGTGATTGAACTGCCAACACAATTGCCAATTGAGAGTACACATGCAGTGCCGTGGAATTATCTCAGCTGTGATAGTCGGTGGAAGGCCAGTTTCTGAGGAGGAAGTGCCCGCTGTCACAAGGTCAGGCCGAATCACAAATGAAAACAGTTTTGAGGCCGGACAATCCAACAAAGGTAAAGAGCCCATGCAGGTCCCTAAGGCTGTAGAAGACAAAGATGTGGAGGACTTTCTAAGATTGATCAAAAAAAGTAAATATTTAGTAATTGAGCAGCTGAATAAGATACCCTCACAAATTTCTATGCTCAGCTTATTGTTAACATCTGAGCTACATAGGGAGGCAGTATTGAAGATTTTGAGTGAGGCTCATGTGCCTCGTGACATTCCCACTGCAAAACATAATCTCACAAACTTGCTGGGTTAGTGGGCAGTGTGCTGGCATCAAACCAAATTTGTTTTTCTGATGATGACTTAACTTCTGAAGGGAGCGACCACAACAAGGCTCTATTCATCTCGGTTAGATGTGAGGGGCGGCATTTGCCTAGGGTCATGGTTGATAATGGGTCTGCTTTAAATATTTGTCCTTTGAAGACATTGGATAAACTAGAAATCTCTCATGACCTGGTCAGGAATTCATCCATGGTGATCAGAGGGTTTGACGGGGCTCGAAGACAAGCCACCGGAGAGATAAACCTTATTTTGGAAGTGGGGCCAACTGCTCATCAGATCACTTGCCAGGTTCTTCCAATTGTTGGGGTATATTATTTGCTGCTGGACGCCCCAAGATCCATTCTGCTGGGGCTATTCTGTCATCTTTGCATCAAAGGGTTAAATTCATTTACAAGTTTAAGCTGATTACTGTATTTGCTGAAGATGACCACGCCATGATGGTCAAGGAGGAAGTTGGGAGAGCAATCAGTGACACTCCGGTGCCTTTCTTAGCTTATGATGCTGTCTCTGTCAGCCGAGGGCCTGGAGAACAGTCATCAATGAAAGCTGTCTGGGATAAGGCTAGTGTAATGATTGCAAAGGAAATGCTGCTTGGAGGATATCGCATCGGCCAAGGTTTTGGGATGAATTTGCAAGGCATAATACACCCTATTGAGCTACCAACGCAGTTGAATACATTTGGGCTCGGTTTTTGCCCGAATGCCAGGCAGCTGAGGGAGATTAAGGAGCTGAAGAGAGCTGAAAAAGAAGGTCGAGCATTGCCTATGGTCATTCCACCTCTCCCACGTTCTGCCGCCATTATGGCTCCTGATGGAGATGAGGCTGAAAAGGAGGATCTTGTCCAAGGGGTAGCTGAATTATTTACGGGGGTAATTATTCAAGAGCAGATGGAGAAGGATGACACTGAGCTGCCATTTGCTGAGATCGACCAACTGCACAATTGGACATCTGATGATTTCCCTAGTCATAGGGAGTTTCGGTATAAATTTGAAAGGATATTGTTTTTAGTTTTGCTCCTTTTAATTTCATCTTTGTATGTATGTCTTGTACTTCTTAATCGTTTTGTTTATGTCATCTAGTCAAGAAGTAGGTGCATTCACAACATTGTATTCATGATTCATCTCATTCATCTGTTTTGGAGATGAATCTTGAAAACAATTTGATTAGTAAAGCAAGTACAATCATGATATTGCCTTCCTCATTCATCTTATTCATCTATTTTGGAGGTGAATTCTAAAGACAATTGATTTTTGTAGGATGGCCAATGAATGTCAAGTTTATGTTCTCTAGGATCACTTGTACAAATCTTCGATTAAAGAAAACTTTTTTCTTTAAGATGTTTTAGCTCATTTTATTTTCTTTCATTTCATGCTTTATTTTTTCCCAAATGGCCCAAAATCAATGCTTTTGATCCTTCGGATACTACAGTTTATGAGGTTGATGAGTGTAATTTCGATATCACACCCAACCCTGATTTTACACATGGTATGAGAGTGGTGAGGACGAGTGTTATATTAAAAATGAATTTGGGTGACACGAGGAAAATCAAAGCCTAATTTGGAAGAAACAGAAACGGTAAACATTGGGACAGACACGGACGTAAGAGAGGTTAAAATCAGCATACATTTGACTAGAGGGCAGAGGAAAGAGATGATAGAATTTTTGATTTTGTTCCAAGACGTCTTTTCCTGGTCTTATGATGATATGCCTGGCATTTCAACAGATGTCGTGGTTCACAAACTCCCCACCGATCCTAAATGCCCGCCTGTAAAGCAGAAGCCAAGGAAGTTTAAGCCGAAAATGAGCTTAAAGATCAAAGAACAAATCATCAAGCACTTTAATGCCACAATAATCATTGTATCCCGGTATCCTATTTGGCTTTCCAATATGGTGCCAGTACCGAAAAAGACTGGAGAGGTCAGAGTTTGCGTCGACTATCGAGACTTAAACAAGGCCAGTACCAAGGATGATTTTCAGCTGCCAAACATTCACATCATTACTAGACAGTGCTGCCTGCCATGAG
This sequence comes from Cinchona pubescens, assembly GCA_025175665.1. Taxonomy (NCBI): domain Eukaryota; kingdom Viridiplantae; phylum Streptophyta; class Magnoliopsida; order Gentianales; family Rubiaceae; genus Cinchona; species Cinchona pubescens. Next base: position 1,242,438 of record JANKKI010000204.1, read on the forward strand.
ATGGAGACTTTTGTCGATTGTTTTGGTGGGTATCACCAAATCCTAGTGGACGAGGAAGACAGGGAAAAGACAGCATTCATTACTCCTTGGGGGACATTCTGCTACAGAGTTATGCCATTTGGACTCAAGAATGCTGGTGCAACATATCAACGCACTATGACCACCTTGTTTCATGACATGATACACGAAGAGATGGAGGTCTATGTCGATGACATCATTATCAAATCCAAGAAGGCCGAGGATAATTTGACCAATCTTAAGAAGGTATTTGAGAGAATGAGGAGATATAATCTGAAGTTGAACCCAGCAAAGTGCGCCTTTGGAGCTCCTTCCGGAAAGTTATTAGGTTTCATTGTCAGTAAGCGGGGAATTGAGATAGACCCAGCAAAGATCAAAGCTATCTGTGATATGTCTGCGCCAAAGACTCAGAAGGACGTAAAAAGCTTCTTGGGAAAACTCAATTTCATTGGTCGCTTCATTGCTCAGCACTGACAGCTACTTGTGAACCTTTGTTCAAACTGTTGAGAAAAAATGCACCGATGTACTGGAATGATGACTGTCAACAGGCTTTTGACAAAATCAAAGATTATCTTTTGAACCCTCCTATGTTGGTTCCCCTAAAGCCAGGGAAGCCATTAATCATGTAGCTGTCGATTTTGGACGGATCCATGGGTTGTGTCTTGGGGCAGCATGACGATTCGGGCAAAAAAGAGCAGGCTATCTATTATCTAAGCAAGAAGTTTATAGTCTACGAAGCCAATTATTCTTTTTTAGAGCGAACATGTTGTGCATTGGTTTGGACCTCCCAACGGCTAAGGCATTATCTGCTGGGTCATACCACTTATCTCATTTCCAGATGTGATCCCCTTCGCTATCTGTTAGAGAAGCCTATGCCGACTGGACGCTTGGCTAGATGGCAGATGTTGTTAGCAGAATTCGATATCATCTTCACTACTCAAAAGGCTGTCAAAGGACAAGCGATAGTGGATCATCTTGCTGAAGCATACTTGGTCTGAAAATGGCATTGGACATGGGTATTTAAGAGTTAGCTGTGTTTAGTGATTCAAATTTACTCGTCCATCAGACACTGGGGCACTGGGTAACTAGGGATTCAAAAATCATGCCATATCACTGCAGTATTCTCAAACTAGGTCGACAATTTGATGCTTTGGAATTCACTTACATACCCCGATCCAGGAATGTATTTGCCGATGCTCTGGCTACCTTATCTACAATGATCAGTCATCCAGACGACACAGTGATAGAACCCATTCAGGCACAACCATCGATGACGTGGCACACAAAATTTTTTTAAAAAAAAAAGTTCAAAAAATTTTTTGTTTGCGTTTTAACCCTCCAGATTTCAGATTTTTTCATTTTAGCCCTCAAATAATTTTCTAAATTACATTTAGGCCCTTAAGAAATTTTCTTTAATATTACTGTTTTTTCTTTTCAAATTTCTTCTAAGTTACATTTTTAATGACAATAACCACCAAGCTTTAATTTGATTTTTGTTTGACATTTTAATATGTTTAATTACCCTTTGATTGTGAAATTATCGTTTTGCCCTTATGAGTATTAAATTGTAAATAGGCTCTGATTTTGCACATGTTTTTCGATTAGTTTCTTTTGTTCTGATTTATACTTTATTATAAGAGACAAACTAGAAGTTTGCCTGTACCATTGCATTTCTTGGTAAATGATGTGAATTTACTCTTCTGTCCTCAAATTTTGTTTAGTTGCACGACTAGACATTAAATATTTGAATCAAACTCAATTTAGTCCATGACTTAATAACTGTATCAATAATATAAAATTGGGCTAGAAGTAAACTCTGGCGTGCATGACAAACGACTGTTTTGCCCATTGGAAGTTAAAGGGCACTACAAGCTAAATGTGTGTGGAACTTTAAATTGGACCCTGGGCTAAATTTACCTATCAATATTTTTATTTACCATTTATTTTCATTTCCTCATTAATATGTACATATTTTATTACTTTTAAACTATCTTAAGCACACGTACGCTACAAAGTCGGCAATAATGAATACTAAAATTGAAAAGGGAAACGCGATACTCCCTCCCTAGCTTAGATTATTTTTGTACAATTCATAGTCGCATTTAAAGCCCCGTTATGTAATAGTAAATAGGTGATTCATTTAAATTTGTAATAGTAAGTTGGTAATTTATGTTTGTAATAGTAAATAAGACTTTTGCATTTAATCACCTATTTCACGAGCAGCACATTGGCGACGGTGCCGTTCCCAAAGGTGCTGGACAGACCGCGAGTTGTGGGGAGGGTGCGACATGCATGTTAACCTAAAGAGACAAGAGGGTCAAGATCGGTTGGACTTAATCCTGCCGATATCAATACTTGTTCATTAACCACTTTTTGCCAAGTAAGTGGTTCGGTCTCCATAAGCATAGTATGATGTCTATTCTCACGCCCACAAAGAGAAGTAAGTTTGTTGATCTTTGAAACTTTTAAATTATAGCTCCAAGTGGGAAAGTTCCATTCAAGCAACCTTTGGATAAAAAAGTAATGACTTCTCCAATCAACTAGCTTGGGGTGAGTTTCTTCGTCGCCAATTTTTTGTTAGACCGCCAACTAAAGATATACCCCACTCTACTTGGTGCAAGTCAAAAAAACTCTTTGAATGTACCTATAAAAGGTTTGATCCCAAGGGTAGCACAAGTTATGCATTGATATTACAATTGGATTTGGCGTGTAATTGTCCAAACCCGACTTGGTAATGCTCCAACACCTTAAGCAAAAATATTGGTAATGGGAACCTTAATCCTGCCTCTAGTTGTACCAAGTATATTGACACGTAACCAAAAAGGTTCATGCAAGGCTAATGGTCAGGAGGTGGAACGTTCACTTTGAAAAGGTTAGGAATGTGATACTTGTCCATCCATTTCCTAACCACCTCCATATCAACAATCAAAGGAGGCAATTAAGAGTATACATATACGGAGTCGTTAATATCATCCTTGACTTTTCTTTTTCCCTTATGCTTGGGAGAAGTATTGAGATTTTTCCTCTTAGTTGGTGAAGGAGAGGCCGCAACTTCTTCACTAGAAGGACCCCTCATGCTCATGCGGAGATAAACCCTCTTCACTAGAGTGTTCCCGCTCAAGGTGGTACTCACTATCTTGAGAAAATTGAGAGTGTCCCGATGACACTTTTTTTAGATGGACCGGTAGTTCGACATATGTTCACCCTCACCTTGGAAGATGAAGTGCCACCAATCAAGGGTCTACCGGAAAACATATTTTGCTGAAATTTGGTTGTTTTTGGCCTCATATCAAGGTGATCTTGAAAAAAATCCAAGTCCAAAGATTCACGCAAAGGGATAACAACTTTATTCGGGATCTCTCTCAACTCATCAAAAACATGCTCATGTATGTCCAAAGTCTCACTCGAATGATTTTCCCCACAAGCATCAACCATATCAAAAGTGTTACACAATCTACCAACATCTCTTCCTTGTGTACAATCAATTTCCACATGATTAGCAACCCTATGAGAATTTAAGTCATCAACAATGGCACCACCCAAACTTTGACTGCCATGCCCCTTCTCTTGTGTTGACCTAACTTTGGCACCTCATCCAAATCATCAATGTCACACACCTAGGCACAATTAAATTCCCCATCGTCATCAACTATGTCCATGATAACTCTAGTAAACTAGAGTTATTTTCCTCTAAATTATAGCATTTTGATAGTTTAAATTCCGAAGTTGGATAAGTAATTGAGGATTTTAGTTAATTTCTTTCATATGTATTTGTATTTTTGTTCTTGAATTAATTATGAAAAGTTTGTGTTAAATTTTTAGTTTAATTAAGTGCTTAATGGTGTTAATATTATGCAGGTTAAAAATTAAAGGTTAGACGCTGGAAGAAACAAAGTTCAAGGGACCAGATTGCAAAAATGGATGAAATGAAGAATGCTGGGAGGACAGTCAAGATCACGGTCTCGACTATTCCAGACCACAATCTCGACTCAAAAATTTGTTTTAGTATATTAGAGTTCAGATCGCGGTCTCAAATTTTCCAGACCGCGATCTCGACTCGCTCAGAGTTAAGTTGTAAGACGGGCAATTTTGTAAACTTCCAGCCAAAAATCCCTAATTTTGCCTTGTGTAATACTGCACTATTTAAGCTAAGTAGAATTAGTAAGAGAGAATTAGTAGATAGTTTTAGTTAGTTTTTAGATAGTTTAGGATAGCTTGAACTCCAAGTTTACCTCTCTAATAGAAATTTCTCTTTGCTTTTATCTTAGATGTTCTTTTAATTTCTTGTCAAGTTCAAATTTTGATTAGATAATTGTAGTGGGTTAATCGCAAGTTTCGCGTAGATATAATTTTTATTTGCTTTCTTGTCCAATTTAGTAAGAATTTCTTTACTTGCAAATTAGGGTTTCTTAGGAAAATTAGGGTTCTTGTTAATTTCTTGCATTTCTAGTTAGAATTTTCAATTTCTTGCTTTAATTCCTAGTTAATTCTTAGTGGACTTTCTTAATTTCAATCAAAAATCCAAAAATATTTAGATTTCTAGTTTAACTCTTTCCAAATTATAGTTTAGAAATGGTTATTGACTTTAATACTCAAGACTTTTCTTTTGTAGTCCTTTTAGTTGGGTGATTTGCTTGTTTTTAATTTTAGTCTTAATTTTGGCTAATTTAGGTTAGAGTTAAGATTATGGTTTTTGTTAGAATAATTCTATCACTCATCATTTGATTTTGCTTCACTACACAAGCACCCATAAATCTTGGTAATTGCTATGACAATCCTCGTGGGAACGATCCCTACTTCCCTTTACAACTAGTTGACAACTGTATACTTGCGGGATGCCATCTAGTTAGTAGTAGGATTTAGGTGTTTCATTAATTTATAACTAGGCGTGTAAAAGGCATCAAGTTTTTTGCGCCATTACCAGGGATTGTCTTCGGTTTTGGAAATATCAAGCACTTTACGGGTCGTGTAGATTAAGCACTTTAGTTTAGTTTAATTTAGTTTTTAATTTTGTTGATTTTTATGTTTGATTTGGTTGTCTTGTGGAATTGACTTGGAATTTCAATTGACTATTTGCCTTGGTTGTGTAGTATAGGGTAAGAGGAGTTCAAGAGCCATTCATTTGCTTAGACAAGGAAAAGGAGAAAGAACTAAGAGAACTTAGAAGATTGAGAAGGGTACAACAAGAGTAAGAAAGGATAGAAATGGCAAATGCTAATGCTCATCAAGGGAATGTGAACATGGAAAACGAAGAAGAAGAGGTAGTTGGAAATAATGGAATGGGTGGCTATAGGAATGGAAATCGCATGGATGGGAATGGAAGACCATTGAGGGAGTATGCTTTACCTAATTTTGATGGGGCAAATTCAAGCATTACATGGATTCCCGTGCAAGCCAACAATTTTGAAATCAAACCCGTCCTAATTCAAATGCTTCAAGCCAATGCCATGTTCGGAGGAGGACCAAATGAGGACCCTTATACACACCTCATGAATTTTGAAGAAGTCTTGGACACATTTAAGTTTAATGGAGTACACCCAGAGTATGTGCGGATGAGGGTATTTCTTTTTTCTCTTCGTGATAGGGCAAAGTCATGAGAGGTTGCAATCCCACGCCCAGGGAACATTCACCACTTGGAACCAACTTGCTCAAGAGTTCTTGGCGAAGCACTTTCCTCCCGCAAGAACCACTAAATTAAGGAATGAGATTACATCGTTCAAACAAGATGTTGGTGTAAGCCTAGAGGAAGCTTGGGAAAGGTTCAAGGAGTCGTTAAGAAAATGCCTGCATCACGCCATTCCTTTGTGGCTTCAAGTCCAAACCTTTTATAATGGTTTTACTTCAAGAGACGAAATCCATCGTAGATGCCTCCGCCGACGGCTCTATCTCATATAAGACTCTGGAAGAAGCTCAAGAGTTGTTAAATAGGATGGCATACAACCACTACCATCATGGACTGATAAATCCACCGATGGTTCAACGCCAAGCTAATCAAGCCAATGCAAATAGTGGAATGTTGAATCTAAACATGAAAGAAACCCTTTTAGCTCAACAAAGCATGTTCATGAATGTGATGAATAACATGGCAAAGGCGTTGGAGATTCTTCTTATCTAGGGAAACCTAGTAGGGTAAATGCGATGACTTCTTCTCTAACTCAACCAAGGATAACATGTGATTTTTGTGGAGGCGGCCATGCCAATTGGAATTGTGAGATGCCATATGGAGCTAATGAGCAAATCAATTATGTGGTCAATCAATCTTCATTTTCAAAGAACCAATCCAGAGCTTATGGGAACACTTACAATCCATTTTGGAGGAATCACCCAAATTTCTCATGGAGTGACACCAACAACCAATCCAATCTTCCTTACCAACCAAATCCCCCACCTCAAAATGCCCAACACACTCAAGCCCTGAATTCTTTATCTAGACCTTATCAACCACCATATCAAAGAAATGTCCAACCCAACTCATATCAAAATTTCTCCAATCCTTCTTTTCAAAACCAACAACAAAGACCTCCTTTTCCATGATGCAAATTATTCCCAACCCATGTACCATGATCAGTATGCTCTTGGAGAGAATTTGGGTGAAGAAGATTGGAAAAAAGATAAGCTGAGTATTTGAGAAGAGAGTTGGATAGGAAAGTGGAAGAGCATAAAAGAGATTATGAGAATTTGAAGGTTTCGACAAGAAATTTGGAGATTCAATTGGGGCAATGGGCAAGGTTGAATAATTACAAACCTATTGGGGCATTTTCGAGTGATACTATTCCAAACCCCAAGGAGCAATGCAATGCCATAACCCTAAGGAGTGGAAAATAATTGGTTGAATTTAAGGAGAAGAAAAAGGTGGAGGAACGAAGCAATGAACAAAAGTCCAAGCTAGTTGAAAATGAAAGGGAAGTGGTTGATGATGAAGCCAAGAAGGAGAAAAAGAATGAGGTCAAGGTATCCAAGAATGAGCATGTGGAGGAACCTTTGAAGATAGATCCATCAATAAAAGTTTCATACCCTCAAAGACTACTTGATCCAAGAAAGGAGAAAAAAGAGAAGCAATTCACCCATTTCTTGGATATGTTGAAAAAGATTAATGTCAACATTCCTTTGATTGATTAGTCCTCACCAAGATGCCCAACTATGCTCGTTTCATGAAGGATCTTTTGGCAAGGAAGCGAAAGTGGGATGATGATGAGAAAGTATGCCTTGATGCCCAATGTAGTGCCATTGTTCAAAGGCGGTTGCCCCCTAAACTCAAGGATCCCGGTAGTTTTATGATACCGGTGAATGTTGGAGGAAAAACGTGGCATCGATCACTTTGTGATTTGGGGGCAAGCATAAATATCATGCCAAAGGCCATCTATGACAAGTTAGGGATCAACAATGTCAAGCCAACTAATATCACACTCCAATTGGTGGATTTATCCGAGAGGAAACCGTATGGCCTGTTGGAAGATGTGCTTGTACAAGTTGAAAAGTTGGTATTTTCTGTTGAATTCCTTGTGCTAGATACAGGTTAAGAGAGTGAGATTCCATTGATTCTAGGGAGGCCTTTCTTGTCGACCGCTCATGCATAAATTGATGTGCACAAAGGGAAGTTTATCTTACGAGTTAAAAATGTCAAATCAATTGAATTTGATGTGTTTGAATATAATGACAATATTCCCATTGTTGAAGAGAAATGTGCTAATCAATCTCTTAATTCTATCCTTGCTAGGTCAAATGAAGAGCAAAATGAAGTGAGCCAAGGCAATTCTCTCAAACAAGTGTTGGAAATAAAGAAAATTTTGAGAAATGAATTGAAAGAAAAATCACCCGATAAGGGATGTGTGCTGATGAAGGATGAAGAGAGTTTTTCAAAGAATAAGTACAATGGTGATGTCAAGAAATTGAGAAGGCACAAGAAGAAAAGAAAATGGTTTGAGAAACAATTGGAGATGTTAATTGGGGCACTAGCGATGGCTAAGGCTAGAAAGAAAGGACTTGCGCATGGAAAACCCGAAAATCAAGCTTTAATCATGAAGAAAAGGAGATGAAACTTTTACCGTGGAAACCAAAAGGGAAAGGAGGATCAATCATCCTCAATTACTTGGAATGAGGGTCATACGATAGTCAAGCTAGTGAGAAAACTATAAAAGAGCGCTTCTTGGGAGGCAATCCAAGTCTTTAATTTAGTTTTTATTGTTTTCTTTTGGTGTGATTTTTAATTGGCTTGATTTTGAGTAAATTGGTTTGAATTAGGTTAGAATTTTTTTTAAAAAATAAATAAATATTTTTAGTTTTTGAGTTGAATAAATGGTGCTAAAAAATTAGTGAAAATTGTCATCCTAACTTGTGAATTTTTTGTTTGTAGGTTATGCTTGTAAATGGAGAAAAGTGGTCAAGAGTGAAGCAATTTCGGCTAAATGTGAAAATTCACTTTGTAGAAATTGAGCTTGAGACCGCGATCTCAAAATTTGAGATCGTGGTCTGAACCTCAAACTTCTGGAGGGCAGAAACGTCATTTGGTTGAGACCGCGATCTCAAATTTGAGATCGCGGTCTCAACTCCAAACTTTTGCAAAGGCTAGTTTTGCACTGAGTTGAGATCGCAGTCTCAAATCTCAGACCGCGATCTCAAATGTTCGAGACCGGGATCACGACATCAGGCCAGATCGCGGTCTCGACTGCCAGAAATTTTTCTAAAGCTTCAATCTTTTCTTTTCTTCTCACAAATTCTCCCTATTCTTCTTCTCTCATCCGAAAGCCCTAACCCCAAGTCCTAAAATTCTTCCCTCATCTTCACCAAAAATCACTTAAAACTCCACACCCACCACTAATATCATCTTGTTTTTCTCTACGTACAATAAAGCATCCATCTTTTTGAAAATTTTTGGAAGAAATTTGGCTTCAAGGGGGATTGACACACAAGCAATTCTTGGAAAAATTTCAATCCGAAAAAGAACGGGTAATATCCTTCCTTGGAATATTATTTGTAATTGGCAATTTTTTAAGGCAATTGTGGAATTTCGTGGATTGAATTGTGGAAAATTTGTGGTATTTAATTATTGAATTGTGGACAAGTAATTGGTGCTAATTTGTTTTAGAAGAATTGTGATTTTGAATTGTCCAATTGCTGGAATTCTTGGTTTGATTTGTGAATTGGAGTTGAATTGAAATATTCAGAAATTTTTTTGAAATTTGTGATTGTGATTTTGTGGTATTAGTTCTTGATTGAAGGTTGGATTTTTTAAATTGGTGATTGATTTCCATTAGTGTAAAGAAAATGACGAGAGGGGTATATGCTAGTGTTGAGAGAAGAGTTAGAATGAGAGGGAGACGGACTAGTTCTAGAAAAAGGAAATCCGGAGAAGGTACGAGCGGAGAAGGGGGTTTGGAACAACCATTTGAGGGTGGTGAGCAAATTGAACCTCAATTCTCGAATGACAGGGCTCATAAATTATTCAAGAATAATGAGAAGCTTAAGGTGATTAGAGAGAGGAATTTTGACCTAACCATGCAATGATTTTATATGAAGATGCTAGGAGAGCGATAGAAGAACAAATTAGGTCAAGGCATTGGGAAGGTTTTAACACTCAGGTTAACTCCGGGGCTACCCAGTTAGTCAAAGAGTTTTACTGTAATTTATGTGAGTTAGAAGATGACAAGGTAGCCTTCTACCGCATACGGGGGGTTTTGGTAGACTTTAGTGCTGATGTCATTAATGCGTATTTCAACATCTAGTCAGTATTTGGCATTTTGAACAATAAAAATAGGGATATGAATGCAATCAAAGATGCCATTTGTGATAGAAGGGTTGACTGGATTAAGAGTACTTCGCCTGACACTGAATTAAAATTTGCTCATCAAGGACTCTCATTAGTGGCTAAATTATGGTTTTACTTCATCAGTAGCCGCATTTGGGGGTCCAATGTTGTGAGCTTTATCCAAAGGGACAAGGTACTCTTAGTTTATGCCATCATGACTGGGATACCGGTAAATGTTGGTCACCTTATTAGACAGGGGTTTTTAGATAGTGGTAGGTCGGGACGACCCATATTTTATGCCCCTAGTCTAATTCACCATCTTTGCACCATAGCAGGTTGCCCGATTGGTCAATTGAAATCATTGACACATCCCAGAGGAAGGATCAATCAGGAATATGTCTATAGGATGGTGAGAGAATATATTGAAAAGCATCACCAGAAGGAGCATCCTGCCCAGCCACAGCCACCTCTACGTCAGAAAACTTCAATGATTCCAATACCCCCAGGTTTAGTATTTAATGCTCCGGTAAGTGAAGAAGAAAGGAATGATCTACAAGGGTACTGGTCACACAGTCAAATGGTGATGCACAACAACTTGACCGTTATTGGAGAAGCTTTAATGATTACTTCATTAGGCACTTGGGTCCAGCCACCATTACCTCCTGCATAGCATGTTGGTCCACCTCGTGGATAGTACTACACACCACCGGCGGCTACCAAACATCATGAGGGATCTAGCCACGAGGGTGCAACTGGAGAGGACATGGATGATGATCATGAAGAGGCCCAACCTAGAGACGCTAAGGAAGGTCAAAAAGAGATGGAGTGAAGAAATGAAGCCACCATTTGTTTGAGCATGGATGAAGACCAACCTTGATCATTGGATCAATTTGATGGATGATGATAATTCTCTCTATTTTTATTGGCTTTCTAAAAAGACATCATAACTTTTGTTTACTTCGGATTATATTTGTTTTATTTTTAGTTTTTGGAATTGAAGTATTTTCTTTTTTCTTTTTAAATAGTTTGGCTAATGACCTTAAGCTGATGCCAAGTTAATACATTTTGATGCTTTATGGATGAAACTTCTTTTGGATTCTCATGTTGACACTTGGTGAAGTTTTGTTATTGATTAGTAAAAGTAGAGTGGCTAAGGGCCCTAAACTGATGCCATCTTTGCACTAGTTGATGAATGGAATTGAATGCTAAAATTCCTTTTTTTTTCTTGAAGCTTGAATGGTGAGATGCATGGCACGGTTGCCCTTCACATTTTTACTCAATTTTAATTCTAGGCTTAAAAGTAGGACATAGTTTAACTAGTTTTTGGTTATTTGTGGTTATGTCTTGATGTTTAATTTTGGGTGAGTAGAACGATAATTTATTCATCAATTAGAATAAAAGAGACAAATTTGTGGGTGTTTATCTTTTTGTGTTGGAAATGCCTAGTCATTTTATACATTTTGTTGCCACTCGATGTTTAATGGATGGAAAATTGATCAATTAGGTACTCAATGATGACAAATTTTGATGTTCAATGCTTTGTGATTGAAGTATATGATTGATTCATTACAAGAATTTTTTTTTGTGTGAGTGAGTAGTTCATTTGCAGCATAAAGAATTCATAAACTTAGCATTACTATTTTTTCAAAAAGAAGTGCTAAAATTTTAGGAAAATTTATTCGAAATGTTGTTTCTTATCAAATCACTTATATTATGTGGTTGATGAAATGTCTTTTGGAAAGAAATAAGTTAAATGAAGTAGAAGGAATTTTGGGACATTTAGTGTGTTTACATAGGGAATGCTCTTCTAACTTGTAAATAATTGATATTTGAGATAAATTTTAGGTACATTTCACTCCTTTTTCTTGGTTTAGGGCCGAAAAAAAAACATATATATATATATATATATAAATTTTAGGAATAAGTCGAGTACGGGATTCCGACATGTGCCCGACATGTTGTTTCTCCAAAATAAGCCATTAGAGGAGTAATAAGGCGAGTACGGGACTCCGACATGTACCCATGTTGTTTCTCCGAATTAAGCCATTAGGAATTGCGTTTAATATACCAATAAGTTAAGTAGTAAATGTTTGCAATACTTATCATTGATCTCATATTACTTATTCCTTGTAAGAGGTTTATTCCCGAAATGTGTGACAACTGCATTTAAGTTGATTCCTAATTGAACTTCTATTTTCATGACGCCTAGTCGAGAGAGTTGATTAACTTTCATAATATTTCTGATTTGAGAAGTAATGATGCTTCAAATGAAAAGAACTAAAACTTTTGGTAACGATTTTTTAGAATGGTAATGCTTGGTGATGTGAAATCTTGTGCAGTGAACGAATGTGTGCTTCTATGTAAAACAAAATTTAAATTTTGGATTGATTTGCTCATATACTTCACATATCATGTAGTGTTGAACATTTCTCGAGAGATCGATTAATTGTTCTTAGAATATTACATCCATGATTCATCAAGTGTCGTGTCAACTTTGGAGGTGTTTAAATGTTAGTAGGTTTCATTTAATGTTAATCTTTGTTTTGCTCGGGACTAGCAAAATGCTAAGTTTGGGGGTGTGATAACTGTAGTAAACTAGAGTTATTTTCCTCTAAATTATAGCATTTTGATAGTTTAAATTCCAAAGTTGGATAAGTAATTGAGGATTTTAGTCAATTTCTTTCATATGTATTTCTATTTTCGTTCTTGAATTAATTATGATAAGTTTGTGTTAAATATTTAGTTTAATTAAGTGCTTAATGGCGTTAATATTATGCAGGTTAAAAATTAAAGGTTACAACCTGGAAGAAACAAAGCTCAAGGGAGGAGAATCGAGATCGCGGTCTCGACTCTTCCAGACCGCGATCTCAACTCGGGAATTTGTTTTACTATATTAGAATTGAGATCGCGGTCTCAAATGTTACAGACCGCAATCTGAACTCGCTGAGAGTTAAGTTGTAAGCAGGCAATTTTGTAAACTTCCAGCCAAAAACTCCTAATTTTGCCTTGTGTAATGCTGCACTATTTAAGCTAAGTAGAATTAGTAAGTGAGAAGTAGTAGATAGTTTTAGTTAGTTTTTAGATAGTTTAGGACAGCTTGAACTCCAAGTTTACCTCTCTAAGAAATTTCTCTTTGCTTTTATCTTAGATCTTCTTTTAATTTCTTGTCAAGTTAAAATTTTGATTAGATAATTGTAGTGGGTTAATCGCAAGTTTCGCGTAGATATAATTTTTATTTGCTTTCTTGTCCAATTTAGTAAGAATTTCTTTACTTGCAAATTAGGGTTTCTTAGGAAAATTAGGGTTCTTGTTAATTTCTTGCATTTCTAGTTAGAATTTTCAATTTCTTACTTTAATTCCTAGTTAATTCTTAGTGGGCTTTCTTAATTTCAATCAAAAATCCAAAAATATTTAGATTTCTAGTTTAACTCTTTCCAAATTATAGTTTAGAAATGGTTATTTTTGTAAAACTCAAGACTTTTCTTTTGTAGTCCTTTTAGTTGGGTGATTTGCTTGTTTTTAATTTTAGTCTTAATTTTGGTTAATTTAGGTTAGAATTAAGATTATGATTTTTATTAGAATAATTCTATCACTCATCGCTTGATTTTGCTTAACTACACAAGCACCCATAAATCCTGATAATTGCTATCGACAATTCTCGTGGGAATGATCCCTACTTTACCTTTACTACTAATTGATAACCATATACTTGCGAGATGCCATCTAGTTAATAGTAGGATTTAGGTGTTTCATTAATTTATAACTAGGTGTGTAAAAGGTATCAGTCCACAGTGTCAAAATCAATTAAATGAGATTTAACTACATCACAAATTGATCTTTTCTTACCGCGTAAACCTTTAGATATTTTACATATATTTTGCACGAGCAAACCCACAACCATATTCACCTCAAGTCCATTCGATGTTAAATTTTTCATTCCCGTGGACGGATAAGATATGGTATCCAAAATGTAATTAAATTTCTCCTTTGATCATGTGTGTCCTCAACATCGGCATCCATACTCCCCATAAGTGAGGGAGCAACTTTTGTTACCAAGAGCACGAACAATTTGAGATTAAGTGGATCACTCGCAAAAAAGGATGTTTTATCATCTTCGGTGGGGGTGATTGGCAATGGTGCAACAGTGATATCTACTATAGCAGCAGCTACTGCTGCATTTTCTTTCTTCATAAGTGTAGCAACTACTACATCTTCTTTCTCCATATATGCAGTGATGAATGCTAGTTTTCAACCTCAATAGCAACCATGTGGTTTTTATTTTCAGTAGCCGAGGTAGTAGCATGATAGAGAAAAGAGATAGCAGCAGCATTTGTGGATGCACGAGCTGCTGCTACGTATTTTTTCCCTTCGTGACAGCTGCAATGGTTTCATTTGCGGTGGTGAATTCGACCTTCATGGTTGCGGTGGTAGTGGCAGCAACTGTTGCCTCCTTTCTCTTTGCTCCAGCTACACCACCAGTTTTTGGCCATTCGTAGCTGCAAATTTATTTCCTTGAGCAGTCTCAGCTGTGTGTTCATGAGTAGCAGCAGTGTTTGTAGCTACTGCACCTTTTTTCCCCAGATGTGCAACAATGTTGACTGTGATTTCTCCAACAGCAGATGGCGTGAGACTTCCCAGGAACTCGAGACCGTGGCTGCCATGGAAGGGCCTTGAGCAGTTCCTGTGAGAGGGAAAACTTTATCAAGGTGACATAAAGCAGCCATGTCTATGTTCTTGCTTTGGTCAATCTCGGAATGACGAAACTCCGCTACTGTAGATCCACATCTGTCATCAGATTTTGTAGCAATTAACGAGGTCTTTCCTTGGACTTGAGTTGTTGCAAGATAAGTCTTCGGAGTTGCTTCTTTACCAAAGATAGCAGTGGGAGAAGAATGGGAATCCCGAGCAACAACCATAGAGTATTTCACAGCTGTGCCATCGACAAGATTAAGGTTATCAGTGGCCGAAATTGTTGAGGAAACCTAGAAACCATTGCAGTGAAGGATTTGTGTGATGACTCAATTTTTTTTTCCTTTCCTCGCACTACTCTCCTCATCTCCTTGTTCATCGCAACGTTTCTCTCTTCTTTTCTTTCTTTCCTTCTTCTCTTTCTCCCTTATCTTTCTTTCTTTGACTACACCTTCATCGTTGTAGCCGAAGGACCTTTCAAGTTTTTATCCAATAGCCTTACATCTATGGTTGAGAATAATTTTCAGCTTAAGTATTTAAAAAGCTACAAATATCATCAAACCATTTTCATGGAGAAGAGGGCAACAAGATCAAGTATACACTATATGTGTTTGATAAAATGCCCAAGAGGAAAATGAAGAAACAGAAAAAAAAAAAAATATAAGTACGAGTGTACTTACTTGGTCAAATATTTAGGAGAAGTGCAAGATAATCTTGATGTCTTGTATGTGGGTTGGGGTCTTGGGTTTAGTGGGTAAGGGTTAAGTGTTGGAGTTTGGGTGTAAGGAATTAATGGTGGATCATGTGTTTAAGGTACAATGTTAAGGATTGACTATTGGGTTAAGGGTGGAGTATTAGGTATTGACGTAAGGGTAAAGTGTTAAGGGTTAGGTGTTGAATAGAGAGTGGAGTGTTGGGTGTTGGAACAAGGGTGGAGTGTTGAGTGTTGAGTGTTGGATTGAGAGTGGAGTGTTGGGTATTGGCATAAGAGTATAGTGTTAAGGGTTAAGTGTTGGGGTATAGGGTGGAGTGTTGGGTGTTGGCGTAAAGGTGGAGTGTTAAGTCTTGGGTGATGGGTTGAGGGTAGAGTGTTAAGTATTGGAGGTGTAGAGTGGAGTGTTATGAATTGAAGGAGAGAATGAGCTTTGAGTAAAAATTATTTTTTTTGAGCTACTAAGTATAAGTATCACCAAAACTAAAAAATCAGCAAGTGAGTCCCACTACTCAATTTAAGGAAGAGGTGTGTAAGTACAAAAGGTGTTAAGGATCAACCTTTCTCTCAAGAATGAAATTCAAATTTTCAAAATCTTAGCTCATTTTTGGTTCCCCCCCAAAATCTTATTGACTTTGGTCAAACCTTTATTGGCTTCGGCTAAAAAAAAATTTTCGACTCAAGTCAAGACGCAAGTCAGAGATTATTGTACTACCTCAACCTGTGCAAACTTGACTTGAGAGTGGAGGGCAAGTGATGATGCCTAAAAAACCAACCATCCAGTGGTTCGCAGACACGTGACCTACCAGTCAAAGCGGTCAAACATAAGGGAAGACATTTTGGTAATTTTTATTTAAAATTAAGTCATGAAGATATTCAATACAATCAAAACCCTCATAGGTCCAATAATTATTCCTAAACCCATGAATTATTCAAACCCATCAAAGACAGTATAAATAGTAAGTTGGAAGGTAAACAAGGGAATTTATTATTCATTCACTCAACTACACACTTTGTCAATTCAAAAATTTTCTTCCTATCACAAAGACTGATTTAAGTGTCGAAGCCTCCCCTGGAAGACATAGTTGAATTCGACAAATTTTGCATTGTTGGCAAGAGCTTCCCAAGCTAGCTTGTTAACTTGATTTCTAGTGAAAATTTATTTTAGTATACCTTCACATCAATACATTCTTTGTTAATATCTTATAATTTTTGGAGTTCATTTGTTATTATTTCCAATTTTAGCATTTTTTTGCACTAGTAAAATGTTTACCAGAACGATCTTACTGGTGGATTTTATAGTGAAAACATTTGTGCAAGTGTCTTGTGCAAAATAGATTTTCCGCAAAATTTTCATGAATTTTAGACACCCCTAGGTTTTAATATTTTTATGTTTTGGTGTTCAACTGATGCAAATTGTATTCCTGGATACTATTCAAGTCAAACCTCTTTCGCATTTTTTGACTCCCTAATCCAATTGTCCATTTATTTTTGTACTTAACATTTTTCTTATTATTTAATAATTGTAAGACCATTATAAAAACAAATTACACAAAATAGTTTTGTCTAGATGTCGCTTCAATATGAGCAGTTGAATCATTGAAACTAATTTTTGTCTTGACCAGACAATTGATACATCCAACGATTTACAATTCTAAAGAGGTTAAAATGCTTTAGTTCTACGGGGAAAATATTATTCACCCTAAGGGGTATTTGTCCTTTAATGTAATCAATATGGGTAGATTGGTCATTAAATACGTTATTATTACGAAGTTGATACATTTAACTCTAACTAGTCCAAGAAGGATTCAAATGTATATTATTTTTATTTAGGGGGCAAACTATAATTAATTTCTCCATCTTTTAGAGGGGAAATGTGTTATTAACACATTAAACAATCATGAAGAATAATTTTCCTTTATTTAAGCACTTTATATATATATATATATATATATACACACACGCACAGAAAAACACGTATAAAAGCATACATACATCAAAAGGAGAATCTTGAAGACTAGTAAGAGTGGTCGAACCAATCAAATTGGTTAATACGCAATGCAGAGTTGACAAGTGAAAAAGAGTGAGGAATATGGTACCACAAGAATTGGTTGATAAATACCGATTATTTGTATAGTTTAATACTATTTAAAGAGATGAATAAAAGAGGGATTTGATGTAAACTAGGACTAAAGACTACAAATAATTAAAATGCCATTTAGGACCTAAATCACCTAATTTGCGAAGTTAGAATTTATCCAACTAAGTACTAATTGAAACTAATGAAAGGATGTAATTTCCTGATTGTAGCTAACCTCTAATGTCTTGGGTGGACAAAGTCTATCAAATTATCCAAACTCAAGTTTAGAATTCTCTAGTAACATAGATTAGGATAAACGAAATTAATCCCACAAAAAAAATTTCATGTGGCTAATTAGATAAATACCAATTTCTAGAGTCACAAAAATCTAATCCAATTACCAATTATTTATAATTAGGTCTCAACTTTCAGTTATTGCCCTAATTAACTCAATTAGATTTCTAAATATGGCACTTAAGCCCATTGCTAATTGTGCAATTAGGTAAGAATCAACCACGTCCATAATTGAATATTTACGCACAAAACATAGTAAATACTAGAACTAAGCATTAAAACTATATCAGGCATAATTAAAGAAAGCATGTAAATGTAAGTATTAAAGAACGCTTGTAAACTATATTAAATAATGAGCTGAACTCTAAAAGAATAGGATTAACGTAAATAACAAGTTTATAACATAAAATATTAAAGTTTTTAACATAAAAACAAAAATAAAACAAGATGACATGAAAATTTAAAAACCTATCTGAAAGGTTCTTCTAAAGTGGGAAGAAGAAGAGAAAGAAAAGGAGAATAGATCATTTTATTTTAAATCCTAATGTTCTATTTGTAGGGGTCCAAGGTTTGGGATGAGCAATTACCAAAATGGTCTAAAAAGGGCCAAAAATTCCAAAATTCACTTTTTTGCAAGGTCTATCATTCGCGAGTAGAAGGAAGTCCACATGCAACGAACCCCTACAAGTAGCCATGAGCTGTCAGCACAAGTTTAGGGTCGGAGGCTTGGCTTCCATGTCCAGTTCCACTCTTCTATTTTGATATTATTCCCACCGATATCTTCTATAACCTACAAAGAAACATACTAAATATTTAATATAAATTAATAATACTAAACTAACATTTAAAATTTAATAAATACACTAAAACAGTGATAAAAAGTAAAATGATTAAAGTACACACAAATTAACATAGAAACTCAAGAACAAGCTAAGAAATTGATGAATTGGATTGAAAATAAAATAACTTCTTAGTAAGTACTAAAATTAGAATAACCGAGTTTTATGTGAGGGTTTCTCTATGATGACTATGGTTTTTTCTTTCTTGCTTTTTTCTTTACATATTTTTTTCTCATGGCTGCCTTCTAGTCCTCGACTGGAGGACAACCCTCTTCATTGTCACATTCTTATGCTTTAGCTATGGCAAGTTCTACAAAATCTCTGCCTTAAAAGAACCATCTACTTAAATCAATGGTGGTTTTTTGGAGGATGAAGTTAATCATCTTTCACAGCCTTTTAAATATGCTCTCGTTGGTATATTTATTAAGAGGCGACTTTTGATAGAACTGTTTTGTGTGAGGATTTTTTGTCCTTGGATTTTTTAGAGCCATTTGTGTTAGTGTGGGCAACGAAATATTTCAAGTCTGTAAAAATTAACAAGACAAGAAATATAGCGATAAAAATATGAATGTATGAATATATGAAATAAAAGGTTACAATCTCTAGGATATTCTCAATATGTGGAGAAAATTCCTTCGATTCTTTACTTCAGACACGATCCGAGAGCTTCACAGCTTATTCCCAAACCAATTATTGATTTCTTCAAATCTTGATATATGGAAGACTTGAAAAGAGAATTTGAAAATTCAAAGCTTTCACAACTTTCAGACTTCAGAAATATGTGTGTATCTACATATGTGTCTTGAACCTCTGAGGGATGACCCCTATTTATACATGTATGGGAGGGGAGCAAGTTAGAAGACTTGTAGTACATGTATAACTTCTTACTTGCATACCAAGAAACAAATTCTTATCTCTTTATACACATAAGAGATATCAATACATAGGGATTGTACTACAACTTTGATATTATCTCCTTATTCTAATTTATTAATAAAGAGATAAATACTAGAGTACATATATCCTTATTGGCCAAGTCTTGCAGACATGTGACATGGCGCAATTTAATTGAAAGAGAGACACAAATAAATTTGATTGGTCGAACTACCTCATTTTCACATGTGAAGCAATATAATTGGCTATAGATAACCAATAATCCAAAATTATATGGCATATGGCATTATTTAATTGGACCATAAATATGCCAATTAAATTAGTTTATAGAAAAATGATAATTTTAATTGAAATAAAATTCCATTGTCTACAAATGCCCCCTTGAAACTTGTTTGCGAATGCCAATCTTCGAATTGTAGCTTTAGCGGACAAGTTGAGATATTTTCCGTGAGATTTATCAGAAATAACACCAACTTATACGGCTTAAATTCATAATTCAAAAGAATAAACACAAATCTACTTATTCAAATGAATTTCCCAAACGGAATTAACACAAGCTTGGACATTCGGTTTGATTATTGTAGTAAAGCCAAAGACATAAACCACTTCACACATTTATGCACGTGTACCTTATTTCCACATTGCATGAATTGCACATACTTGCACCATTTAATTCCAAACAACTAAAGGATTAACTTTGACAAAAGCAATTCCACTTCAAATCAATCATCCGCAAGTCCCAATTCTCATCTAATTATAATGGAGTCTTGAAGCCGAAATTCACCGAACTAAATCGAAACCAATCACATATCGAATTGGACTTCTAAAGCTGGTAAATAAGTCAACACCCATTCCAATTAGGATTGAAATTAAACTTCTCACACCTAAAATCTTGAAAACAACTACGTACTAAACCAAATCAAAGCTTATTCCAACTTCTTATCATATCAAAGTCCTTCGTGTATTTGGATTTCCTTTGGAAATTTGAAATTGAACTCAATCAGCATATCAATACTAAAACTAGGAATTTATGCATAACCTTATTCACAAAAGGAAACTAAATCCACAGCAAACACCAAGATGTTCCATCATCCGAATTGTATTTGATTTGGGATAGCTTGTTCCGTCATCCAAATTGTATTTGATTTGGGATAGCTTTGATATCTACAAAAGAAACATTGATTCAGCTTTGACCCTCATTATTTAGGCATTGTGTTCCCGTAGAAGCTTGGATGGTAGAAGAAGTTAGGCAATACTTTATCTCAGCGCCATGTTTGCAAGACAATTCGCAATTCACGTTGCAATTGCCGTTACTGCTGATTTCTCCCTTGGCGTCACTTCTGCACGTTATTGTTGCTGCTACCACTGCTGAATTTTATTGCCACTATTACTGATTGTTGAGATCGCTGCATTTGCTTTGCTATTGTAGCTGTTGATGCTGCTTTGTCTTTGCCGCCGCTGCTGTTGTTTTTCGCTGCCGATATGCTATTTTGTCTTGCTGCTGCTTTCTTTTTTGATGTCCTCGCTGCTCCCAAACCTTGGACCCTGTCTCTTATACACATCTAGATCTGTATAAGAGACTGCTGCAATGTTGTCATGCTGTTGTTGCTGTTTCTCTTTTACCTCCTCAAAATATATTTTTCGTGGGTAACTTCTTTTACCTTTTTGCAAAATTTGAATTCTCAACCGTAATCTTCCATTGGTTTGCCTCATTCTTCTTGCTGCACTTATGCATCATATCTCATGGAGAAACTGCTTTTGCCAAATTGAAAGAGCCATGATATAAATTAAATTTTCACTCCATGTAGATTGGTAATGAATTATGTCAAGAAAACATGAATAGTTTCTTATGCTTTTGCCATTGTTGCATGATGTCAATGAGAAATTCTTCACTATAAGCAACAATTTAATCCATAATATTTTTAATACCACAAATTCATATAATATTCTATCTGGATGTCATCGTTTTCTACTGCCACAAAGAGTGAAGAAGTGCTCATACTAAATTCCTCCCTTCATATTAAGGAGCCGAGTGCTGCCAAATTTTCACTTCCTTTTTGAGTTCTATCCTCGGCAAAACCACGTGGAATGGTCCTTCCTACATACTTTGGTGAAGCAAGACATACTTCCAATTACTGGGAATGGTCGGAAGATGTGCTCGTACAACACAAGGAGACACTCTTGAGGGCCCATGTCTATGATGTTGTTTACGCGTCACGTTACTCATATGATCATTACAATAACATCTTGCGTGCCTTCTGCAAATATTGGTGCCCCTCGACAAACAGCCTTCATACTTCGGCAGGCTAGCTATCAATTTCCCTTTGGGACCTTTATAAACTCGGAGGTCTTTCTATCTGCAGCTCATTTTACGACGAGGTTGTGCCAACAGCCAAAGAACTTCTCAACATCGATGAGGATGGAAAATCTTTACTTCCAGCAAGTTGCAGGCACTTATTTGCGGCGTACTACAGGCTTACCAAAAATGATCGTGAAGGAGTTCATATTAAGGACTGGGTGCAATTTTGGTTCCGAGGACAAACTAGATACCGAACTCCACCTACAAGAGGTCAAAGATGAAGCACTAACACAAAGCCCAAGAAGATTGACATTCAACCCATGTAGAAGTGTGGACAATTCTTACTTGCTAAATATCAATGACGAACACATCCCCTTTGATATGTTAGGCATCAAAGACTCTCTAAGAGACGAAGTGTACGTGGGAGCCTTTCTCGCATGCTGGATTTGCAATTTCCCCTTCCCAAGTAGGGAGATGGATCACATACGTCCAAGTGTCTTCAAGATGGCAAGCTTAATGGCAACGGGAGTGAAGTTCTCTCTCGCAATCCCGGTGCTCGCCCGCATCTATGACGGCTTAAGAAAAGTCATTCAAGCTCCAAACTTACGAGAGTGCCCAGCCGTTTTCCCATTTCACTATGTCTATGCATGGATTGATCAATATTTTAATATTTATCACATAAATGATCGAACAAGCTGTCTTGGCCGAAAGACTAAATTTAGTAGGGAAAAGATGGCACAATTCTTCAACACTACAGATGCAGAAGATATCATTAAATTGTGAACCCAAGAACCTTCCCTAGACTATCGCTTGGCCCAAGAAGTGGAAAATGTTCTCATAGATTATGGAAATCTATCACCTTAATGCACGAAATATTTCATCAGTCAACGATCATGTTTCTTGACCCTTCGATGGGACAACATTTTCATCATCGAGCGGTATGACCCATGCAGATTTAGCAGGCAATTTGGCTTTTGCCAAGATATCCCAAACAAGTTGAAGGAGATAATTCATACTCACACCTTAGGAGAAATTGTTCAGTTGTGGGAATCCTCAATTCGTACATCAACTTATTCTATCCTGGCCATATCCCCACAAAGAAGACATCCATTAGTTACAAAAGAGTATGACACTTGGTGGTTGATATGATCGAAGAGCGTTCCAAACACAATCATCAAACTTAGCGTCAAGAGAGAAAACGAGGATGAAGCTCAAGATGCGAGAACGAGAACACCCCCATCAAAGAGATCCAAGCACGATGCCTCTCTAAAGTGTTTAAAGTATGGAAAGGATGACCATAATACAATTAAGCAAGAAAAGAAGCCAAGACGAATCCTAAGAAGACTGCAGAGACAAGGATGGACAAGGCATCCCAAAAACTCATAGCAGTAGACGAGCCTCCTTCAATGAGGCAAAACGGCCAAAATCATGCATCAACTAGCTTGAGAGGAAAGCAAGTAACGGATATGGGATGACCAACTTCGGTCAAACAAACAAATGCTGAGGCTCCAAAAGTTATCGAAACACCTTTATTGAAAGGCATCGAGGACATGGAGATAAATATCAATATCATTCCTCCAAAGAATCATGAGATCCTCTCGAACTCAACTTCTTGGGAAGCATCAAAAAATAATACGATCGAGATATTGGATGATAGAGAATTTGTTCAAGTAGAGGGTAAACATTCTGGAGAAAGCAGCAATAAAGATCGTCACTGGAATCACTGAAAAAGAAGTCAAAACCTTCAAGTTTGGAGAAAATTTCTATTCACTCATCATTTTCTGAAACCACACTTGCCTCAAAGATATCACCAAAAGCAAATTGGCTGAATAAGTAAATATACTTCATATATTTTCCTCCATTTCTTCATGTGTCTTGACATTACTTTAACTCTCCCTTTTTTTTTTTTTTTTTTAAGTTCACTACCATTGAGGCGCCTGTGGAAAGAGTTGGAGACCATTTATTCAGTAATCAATACATTATCATCAATGAGACAAACACGGATAGAGAATTGCAGAAGAATGTTACTAGCAATCCAAATATGCTTGGATCAACAATTGACAAGACAGTAGAGGATTATGCTCCATCAAAAATACCATTGAATCACTATAGAAGTCTCCACAAGCAAGTTAGAACACCAATTTCTGAATTTTATGGCCGCAAGGTGATAAAAGCATGCCAACGAAAATATATACAAAGCCTGTGAGAAGAACTTTGCAATGATATCTCAAACACTTCCATTGACCAAATCTCTTCTTTGGAGGAATGTATAAATGAGGTAGTTGAAGAAATAACAAGGATAGATTCTTCAATTGCCCTTCACCTCTAAGAGACTCTTTAGTAGGCTTGCTCACGAAGGCCAAGAAGTATGACTCTTCAAGAGCTTTAGCATCGGAGAAGATTTCAAGAGAAGCATATTCAGAAATTCTCTCCAAGGCAAATGCATACCTTTCGGAAGTCAAAACAATGAAGGAAAAAGTAACCAACCATCTACAAAGTCTTCAAGGAAAACGGGAATCTATTGAGGATAGAAAGATCAATCTTCAAATAGATCTTGATGATTTGGAGAAGCAAAACATGAAAGTTAGTTCGACCATTGACTGAGAATATGAACATCTCAAGCAAATTCAAGTTGAAGTATCAAGAGCACATGATAAAATCTCTTCCACTTCCTCACAAATGAAGATGCTAGGGAGCTTGAGGAGATGAAAAACATCCTTAGAGCAAGCAAGATAGTCATGGTGAACCTCAAGTTTGACATTTGAATTATATCAAACCCTTTTTCTTTTTTTTTATTTAAGAACTTTATTTCTTTTCCTTAAACCTGTTTCATTTGTTTGGAAACTTTTCTTTCAATAATAAAGACAATAAATACTTTTCCTTATCTTGAGATTTTTTTTTTTTCAAAACAAGTAAAGTAACTAACATCTATGAATTTAATTTGAAATATTGTTTCCATCACATTTTTCTTTAATGGAAATGAGTTGGTTTTAAGGGGGTGTAACTGAACTTAGAAGTTGTCCTCTAAGCTACCTACGTATCCCAAAAGGGAATCAAGTCACACGTAGTTCCTTTTTTCTTTTTTCTGTGGAAAAAAATATGGGGGGTTTGACTTTCACAGTTTAACCTCTTGCGAGCCAGGAGTATCCATTTGTTTACCACCTTAGACTTGGTGGAGTGTTTTAGCAGTTTAACCACATACTACACTATAGGTGGTTGCCGTCCACAGTTTTAGCTCATGCGGGCCTGGAGCAACATGTGGTTTAGGCTCGTGCGTCAAGGAGCATCTAAATCATGCATAATATCGCTTCAAATATTTGTCATTGATGGGAGCACACCTAACCCTTAATCCATCTTCAGCGATCAACTTGTACGAGCTATTTGTATAGACTTCTTGGACAATATACGGGCCATCCCATTTTGAGACAAATTTCCTTTGACCTCCATGTGCAAGGATGATTGGTCTTCGAACATCAAGGATGATATCACCAATTTGGAAAGAGCGCGGCCGAACTCGCTTATTGAATGCTTTAGAAATACGAGCTTGGTAACACTCAAGTCATTACTGAGCTTCCAACCTTTTCTCATCAACTTTTCAAGATGCAAGCGAACATTGTCTTCTTCATTAAGTCCTTCTTGCACAACAATCCTTAAAGAAGGTATTTGACATTCAAGTGGAAAAACTTCTTCGACACCGTAGACAAGCGCGTATGGAGTCTCTTGAGTAGGAGTTCGAAAAGTTGTCCTATATGCCCAGAGAGCTTCACCAATCCTTTGATGCCAATCTCTTTTTGACTTGTCAATAACTTTTTTTAGCAAATTTCATAGAGTTTTGTTAAAAGCCTCAGCAAGTCCATTCGCGGCAGCATAGTACATAAAAGAATTATCTTACTTAAAGCTGAACTTCTCACAAAGCTTGTTCATTGCAGCATTGCAGAAAGGTTTCCATTATCAATGATGATATATCGTGGAACTCCGTATCGATAGATAATGTTCACACGAATAAAATTGACAACATTTTCTTTCTTTACCTCTCTTAGTGCAATTGCTTCAGCCCGCTTCGAAAAATAATCAGCTGAAGCCAGGATAAAGATATGTCCACCAGAAGACCTTGGCAGTGGTCCTACTATGTCTAATCCCCAAGCATCAAATGGCCAAAAAGAAACAGTAGGATGTAACGGTTCTGGTGGCTAATGGATGAAATTGGAATGAAACTGACAAGCTTGACATCTTCTTACATAGTCTATGGAATCCTTTACCATGGTCGGCCAATAGTACCCATCATTTTAATGCGGAAGTGCAACTTAGGGCCGGATTGATGAGCGCCACATATTCCTGAGTGAGCCTCTTCCATATACATGGCTTGCATAGCTTCATCCTCACCGAGACATCGCAGGAAAACTCCATCAAACGATCGCCGATAAAGAGTCTCCTTATAGTAGATGAAGCGAGGTGCACGACGACGAATGTCAGTTCTTTTTTTTACGTCATCAGGTAACTTTTCATAACTGAAATAATCAATTATTGGTTGATGCCAATCTTCCTTCTCTACTTCATAGATAGAAACTACGTGAGTATTTTCCTTTTTCACATCATCTCCTTCTTCAAAATGAGGAGGCACAACCCAACTTTGACATATGGGGATTTGAACTTGTTGCAGGTAAGATGAGCATATAAGCTAATTTTTGTAGGGAGTTAGCTTGTCGATTGTCCCTCCTTGAAACATGCTTTATAGTCACATCACCTAGCCACCCCATTAGTTGCCTAGCACAATTATAATATGGCCACAGCTCGGGTTTCTTGACTTCAATTTACGAAGGAGCTGATTGACTACTAACTTGAAATCTCCAAAAACTCTAAGTTGCCAATAGTTGCGTCATATCAACCGCCATTTCGAAACCAATGATAAGTTCTTGATACTCAGTGACATTATTTGAACATTGATGTGTTAAAGTGAATCAATATGGCAACACATCTCCTTTGGAAGTGATGAATACTACTCCAGCTCCAGCCCCTCCTTGATGTGCAGTACCATCAAAGTACATTGTCCAAGGTGAAAGAACTTCAACCATGAAAACATCTTCATCTGTAAGTTTATCAATCAATTCCCACTCAGCAGGTATGGGATAATCGGCTAAGAAGTCAGCGCACTTGTCCTTTGACAGCCTTCGCAGGAAGGTAAACAATTTCAAATTGTTGAATTTGAAGGTAACACCTTGTGAGACAATCTGATAACATAGGCTTATTCATAACATACTTGATCGGATTCGCCTTGTATATCAAACGGACAGTATGAGCTTGAAAGTAGTGCTTTAACTTTTGTATGAAAAATATGAGAGCCAAGCACAACATCTCAATTGGCGAATAATTTAACTGTTCACATTTGGTGTCATCATCTGGCTTAAATAATATAGTGCATTTTCTTTGCCCTCACCATTTTCTTGGGCAAGTAATGCTCCTACAGACAGTTCCTGTGCAGCAATATAAAGAATTAAGGGCTTAGCAGGGATAGGTGCAGCTAACGCGGGTGGTTTCGTGAGATATTTTTTTATGCTTTTGAAAGCATTACTACATGCTTCATCCCACTCAAAAGGTACACCCTTCTTCATCAAATGGCATCTCCCAGCCAAATTGGAGATAAATCTTCGAAGATAAGCCAATCTTCCTTGCAAACTTTTCAACTCATGAATGTTGCGCGGCTCGGGCATCCTAAAGATAGCATCGATTTTGGATTGATCAATTTCAATTCCTCGGCTATGTACAATAAACCCAAGAAACTTTCCAGAGGTAACTCCAAAAGCGCACTTCAAAGGAATCATCTTGAGTTGGTATCTTCGGAGTCATTCGAACACCATTCTAGGATCTTGGACATGGTCAATTTGTTTCNCTCCAGGTTTTCGATTTGACAACGAGATCATCAACATAGCACTCTACATTCTTGTGAAGCATGTCATCGAAGATCTTTTGCATGACTCTTTGATATGTGGCTCCCGCATTCTT
This sequence comes from Cinchona pubescens, assembly GCA_025175665.1. Taxonomy (NCBI): domain Eukaryota; kingdom Viridiplantae; phylum Streptophyta; class Magnoliopsida; order Gentianales; family Rubiaceae; genus Cinchona; species Cinchona pubescens. The sequence continues at coordinate 1,270,008 of JANKKI010000204.1, forward strand.
TAAGCCAAAAGGCATTACTTTGTAGTAATAAATGCCTTTGGGAGTTCGGAAAGCAGTGAGTTCTTCATCCCTCGGTGCCATTCGAATCTGGTTGTATCCCAAGGATCCATCTGTAAAGGATAAGATTTCATAACCAGTTGTGGCATTGACCATCAATTCAGTAATAGGGAGAGGAAAGTCATCTTTCGGACAAGCTTCATTGAGATCTCGAAAATCAACGCAAACACGGTTCTGCCCATTCTTTTTCCTCTCGGATGAAACCAGCTTCTATGAGCTTGTTTACTTCCCTCTCAATTAATGGGATCAAATCAGGCCAAAAACATCTTTGGACTTGTTTAACGAGTCTTGCACCTCGCTTAACGGCCAAGTGATGAGCAGCAATTCTCAGATCCAATCCAGGCTGCTTGAAACCAATCTCTTTGTAATTCCAAGCAAAAATATCCTTAAATTCGAGCAATAATTCTACATATGCTTGTTTCTCTTCAGGAGTCAGCCAAGTACCTATGTAGATTGGGCGAGGATCATCATGTGTGCCAAGGTTGATTTCCCTCAACTTATCAACGGTTGCCTTCATGCCTTCTTCCAATTCAGGAAGAGCATCTCCGGCATCTTCTTCTTCTAAAGGCTCTTCATTTCAAACAGTGATATGGTTGCAGGAGGCAATGCTTTCCTTGTCTTCCTCCTTAATATTTATATCAATGATGGTTTCATTTCTCACATTTAACGAATCGCCGTAATGTATGAAAAGGTTAATGACTCGTCTTCTTAAACTCCCATCATTGCAAGAAGCATTGTTTCCTTTCATATTAAAAATATACTCTTGTGCCTTTGGAAAACTCAACCTTTCATTAATAGGTTACTTCATCAAAACTCTTCCTCATGGGCCAAGCCTATCAAACACCAAAACACGCAGTGAACTAACTTTTCCCAATCTATCTAAGACTGATCGCCTTGAACTTTTCAACGCAATTTCTTGTTTGATAGTAATATGATGGGTATTAGCCCTTTTAATTGCTATACGCATAGGAGAAGGTGGTCTATACCCAAGTCCCATTGATAGGTTGTTGACAGCATATCCTTTGTCTTTCAACATCTTTTGGGTAGAAGTCATGCCATGTGCCTCTTCTCCAGTTATCTCTGCAGGAAGCTTGCCCAAAGTTCCTTCTTCCTTAGGATAGTAACCAACTTTTACAAGTAACTTGTATGCATTTGGATCAAATCCCTCTCTGGTTCATGTTGTAGGTAATGAATTGTGCTCTATTTCAAACTCTAGCTTTGGCCGAACAAAACCTTCAAGAAGAGTTTCATTATGCTTGACCATGTCAATTTTGGTGAGTAGCAAAGTGAACTCCTTCAATTCATAGTATCCAACAAAAGGAGGTTGACATTCTTTTCTCTTTGACTTTGGAACATAACGTCGAAAACATGTGTCTTAGATTTTTGACTATCTTCCTTTGTCAACTCTTTCTTTGTGTTACCCTGCAGGTAGAATTTAGCATCAATAAAGTAACTCTCAGCTTCAGTGAACGGCTTTTCATCAACAACTACTTTCTTTATGACGCCGTTATGGCAATACTTGAAACATTGATGAAGAGTTGACGGTATAACACCATTCTCGTGAATCCATGGTCTCCCAAGAAGCATATTATAAGATGTTTTTGCATCGATAACATGAAAAAGTGCACTTGAGGATAAATCGCCAATTAATAAATCAAGTCCTATAAGACCAATGGCTCTTTGCCCCCTTGATTGAATCCTTGGATCATGAGACGGCTTTGTGAGAGTTCATCACTTGTGATTCCAAGCTCATTCATTGCACATAAAGGCATTATATTCACAATAGATCCTCCTTCAAGAAGTATCCGATTTACTTTTTGCTCACGTGCATAGCCATTTACAAATAAGGGTCGATTGTGAGCTTCTTTTAAGTGTTCATCCCAAGCAATAAATCTTCGTCATCAAAAACAATCGTTGCTGCACATTTCTTGAGACTTTCTTAGCAACAGTGAGTTTCTTCTCAAATTCTTCATCAACTTCATTGTCATTGATGTTCACAACATGGCAAGATGCAAGGACATCGTCATCTTTCAAGTATCCTCTTGGAATGAATTCTTTCAAAGTAATAGGTCGACGGACATTTTAAAATGTCACACCACTTGGAGGGATTGATGACAAAATTGTTCTTCTTCTGGACTTTCTTTTTGCAACCCGCATTTTTACCATCCAAAATTTTGGCAGTAGATTAGTCTTTTGCGTTTTAAATTTTTGGCTTCTTTTGCGAGTGACGAGTATCCATCCTTCGTCTGATTGATCATTTGTGGCATCATCATCCTTCAACAATTTTTCAGTTTGCCTTTCAAAAGGTATTTCATCTTGTGGAAAGAGGTTGTCATATAATGGAACGGGATTGAAATCTCCAAATTTTATCGTGGGCTGTAGATTGTTCTTATCTTAGATGGAAGACGAGATACTTTACCACTCTTCAACAAATTGTGGGAGTCGGGAATTATAGTGGTCTGATTTGCACTTGCTATATCTTCCTCAAGCAAAATCTTACCTTGGCGGGCTAATTCTATCACCTTATCTTTAAAAACAGAACACCTTGTGAGGGGATGACCAACCAAGCGATGGTAGCAACAATAATTTGGATCATTAACTCGCCTAGATTCCTCCAGTCGTTTCATCTCAGGAAGCTCAATGATTTTGGCTTGGAATAGATCATCGAACATGCCTCGCATATTGGAGTCGAGAAAAAGGGTATTATTTCTCTTGCATCTCCCTCAGTGTAGGTTTTCTTCGTGGCCTACCTTGCACAGGCTCTACCTTCTCGGACACCTTTTGACTAACTTTTGTCGCGATCTTAACAGGTGCAATATTTGTTGTCATAGTTTCTTTGTTTCCAGACTTGGGAGAAGGCTTGCCCTCTTTCTTAAAGTCCTATTTTTTCTACTTTATTATTGCGAGGATCAGGAACAGGCGGTTCTTGATTTCCATGATCAATTTCAAGACTATGAGCTATTGTTGCCAATTTCTCAAATGTCAGAGGTTGAATGCCTTGTAGGATATAACAAAGTCCCCACTTCATGTCTTGAATGCACATTTCAATGGCGGACGTCTCGGAGATTCGGTCTCTACAATTAAGGCTTAAAGTCCTCCAATATAATCAACAACTGGTTCGTCTTTCCATTGATGGGCGTTGGAAAGTTTAGTCATAGTAACAGTCCTCTTAGTGTTATAAAACCGGTTGAGAAATTCCTGCTCCAATTGCTCCCAACTATCAATCGAACCGGCATCAAGATCAGTGTACCAGTCGAAGGCATTACCTTTTAGTGAGCGGACAAATTACCTGACCAACAAATCACTATAAGTTTCGGCATTATTACATGTCTCGACAAAGTGTGCCACATGCTGTTTCGAATTTCCTTTGCCGTCAAACTACTGAAACTTCGGTGGTTGAAAAAATATCCACAAGGCATTATCAAGCTGTCAATTCTTACGGAATAAGACTTAGCGTATATAAGGTTCAATTTTGAACCACCTTCATATTTCACCTTGATCATACCTCAACGAACTCCTTCAATTGATCGGCATGAATCATTCCATCAGAAGGCATGTGCACTTCTTTCGCCTTTCCTTGTTATTTAGATGAAATTTCTCCTTCTTGATGTCCGCCAGGTGCCTTTGAATCAATTTGACTTTCTTCCGCAACATTGTCTTTCTTATTGAAAATTTGAGCAATGATGACATCTTGATCTTGTATACGCTTCATCATCATTTCCATTATTCTAGTTAGGCTTGCCAGTCGATCCTCTAGAGTTGAGGTTTGCGTCACCATAGCGAGCATAATAGAAAATGCTGTAGAAATCGCGAAATCTTCTCTATAGGAGATCTTGTATGCGGAGATCCTTGAGAAGATGTAGAATGACTTCTTGATAGGTTATCATCATGTTTTGAAGCTTTGGAATAAGTTAACCTGCTTCGAGCATTGTGAGGGTTTTCTTGATTGAAGCTCCAACATTTTTTAGCACTAACACTGGAGAAGAGATTTTGGGTGTTGTCGACCCAAACGCGGGAGTTGATTCAAACTGCACCTCCGGATTACTTTGAGAGAGAGCTCTCGTCATGCTCTTTGTGGTTGGGCCGACAATTCGTAGATTCATGGAATCACATGCAGAACGTACAATAGTTTTTGCATCAGCGGCATTGGAACAAGCAGGCATGGATTTGTCGTTCTTTGGAGCCATTGATGTAGATTTGTTGTTGAATATATGTGAATCAAAGAGATGGAAGGTAGAGATTGTCCCACTGGGTGTGCCAAATTGTGTGCAACGAAATATTTCAAGTCTACAAAAATTAACAAGACAAGAAATATAGCAATAAAAATATGAATATATGAAATAAAAGGTTACAATCTCTAGGATATTCTCAATATGTGGAGAAAATTCCTTTGATTCTTTACTTCAGACACGATCCGAGGAGCTTCACATCTTATTCCCGAACCAAGTATTGATTTCTTCAAATCTTGATATGGAAGACTTGAAGAACACTTGATAAAAATCTTCAAATCTTGACATATGGAAGATTTGAAGAGAGAATTTGAAGACTCAGAGCTTTCACAACTTTCAGACTTCAGAAATATATGTGTATCTGTATATTTGTCTTGAACATCTGAGGGATGACCCCTATTTATACATGTATGGGAGGGGAGCAAGTTAGAAAACTTTTAGTACATGTGAAACTTCTTACCTGCATACCAAGAAACAAATTCTTATCTCTTTACACACATAAGAGATATCAATACATAGGGATTGTACTATTTTGATATTATCTCCTTATTCTAATTTATTAATAAAGATATAAATACTAGAGTACATATATCCTTATTGGACAAGTCTTGCAGACATGTAACATGGCACAATTTAATTGGAAGAGCGACACAAATACATTTGATTGTTCGAACTACCTCATTTTCACATGTGAAGCAATTTACTATGTATAATTGGCTATAGATAACCAATAATCCAAAATTATATGGCATATGGCATTATTTAATTGGACCATAAATATACCAATTAAATTAATTTATAGACAAATGATAATTTTAATTGAAATAAAATTCCATTGTCTACAGTTAGGTCTTTGGATTATCACTATATCTCAATCCAATTTGATCTAGAAGAAGACTACAATAGATACTGGTGTAGGGGAACCTGGAGTTTTTAAGGGTTTAATATAGACGTCTTAAAACGGACACCGTAATTTAGATTTGGTGAGGAATCACCGATTGTTCTAGTATGGATTGTTCTAGAATGCTTATATACTCATTTCTTCAATAAAAGTGCTCTTTTTTTTCTGCTGCTAAGTTAATCAGGAAGCCACTCAAGGTAGATACATCAATGGCTTCTGGTTCTCACCTTAGCAAAGCTAGAGTTTGTGTGGAACTCCAATCTTTCCAGGGTTTCTCCTTGTTCCTCATAAAGGGATGTGTTCCACTTGTGAAAAGGGATCTGATCCCTGTAGAGGTCCACCGTGAAGGGCGTGGGCAACTTAAATTTTAAGCAATCTTTTGGGATGCTCCTTATTACTCGGAAGATGTGAGTTCAACCAAGATAGATGAAAGTAGTAAACTCTACCTCGAAAGGTTTGAGAAAGTTAGATTTTGAGCAATTCCGTGGTGTACTCCGTATTTACAATAGAAGGGTGGCTTCAACCTTTGAGGGAAAAATAATGGATTCAACTTGTTGAACTTGAGAGATGGGCTCTTGCACTTTGCATCTTTATCATGGCTTTTTCAGGGCAACCTTCCACTCTAAAAAGGTTCCTTTGACCTCAATGGGTCACATTCATATATTACATAATTTCTTAACAAACAAGTGTATAATCCGGAGTAGAGATAAAAATTAGAAATTCTCATTAACTCAAACAAAGCATTACAAATCAGATGAGTCTTAATTGCCCTGAGGGTCTAGCCTGTCGAGGTGGTTACATGAAAACTTCATTGAAAAGAGACTAAGCAGCCAGGACATGGTAGACCCAAATGGGGAGAGTATCTAATATTCATTATATGAATTCTTTCAAGTACCCCTTTTGGATAAGTCATTATATAGTGCTTTTAAGGGTGATACATTCGTTGGTCCCATGAGCATGGTCGTTGTGAAAGTAACACGACTTTTTTTTTTTTTTGATAACTTTCGATTTCACGAGATTCTCCTTCTGCCTTTGGCTTTCTCTTTGTAAGATCATATGCTTGGGAGTACTTTTCCACCCACTCAAAGAAGGCATTGAGGATGGGAGGAAGGTCGAAGTTCAAGTTGAATGAAACCTTTGTTTTGCTCCAAACTGAGATGGCCAAATTCGCGTGTCCTCAATGACTTCAGCAAGTTCAATGATTCATTATTGAACTTATTAATATAATCCACAGAGGACTTATTCAATTTTTGCTTCAAGGTAATCAAACGACCTCTTGTCGTAGGAATCCGTTTTTTGTTTCCGAACTTATTAAGGAAGAGCTATCCTAGGGTCAAATCTTTTGATGTACACACCCTTTTTATAGCTACGAAACCAACCTCAGATGTACCTTGGAGGGTCCTGGGCACTCCTACATAAGATGACGTCCGTTACTCTTTGGCGAAACATCTTTGAGTAGTAAGCATTTGATGCCTCTTTTTAACACATCTAGTTATAATTCAATTAAACACCTAAATCCTACAACTAACTAGATGGCATCCCGCAAGTATACGGTTGTCAACTAGTAGCTAGGGAAGTAGGGATCATTCCCACAAGGATTGTCGAATGCAATTACCAAGGTTTAAAGGTATGTGTGTAGTTAAACTAAATCAATTGGTAGATGATAGAACTATTCTAATGAAAACTATAATTTGAATCCTAACCTAATTTAATCTAATTAAGACTAAAACTTAGAACAAGTGAATCAATCAATTAAAAAGACTAAATAAGAAAGAAAAATTGAATACTAAAAGCATTCATTTCTAAAGTAAAAATTTGATAAAGATAAACTAGGAAATTAAATATTTTTGGATTTGTCTCTTAATTTCGATTGGAATTAAAGAAACCCACTAAGAATTGACTAGAAATTAAAGCTAGAAATTAAAAATTCTTAAGTAGAAAGCAAGAAATTGATAAGAACCCTAATTTTACTAAAAACCCTAATTTGAAACCAAAATTTTTTTACTAAATTAGATAAGAAAGCAATTAAAAACTATATCTACTTGAAGCTTACGAAAAACCCACTACGATTATCTAATAAAAATGTAAACTTGACAATAAATTTAAAGAAGATCTAAGATGAAGATAAAGACATATTTCTATTTAGAAAAGGTAACTTGTAGTTTAAGCTATCCTAATCTATCTAAAATTACCTAAAACTCTCTACTCTGAACTATCTACTATTACCCTCTTTCTACTTTTTTAAAAACTAATTCTACGTAGCTTAAATAGTGCAACATTATACAAGGCAAAATCAGGGTTTTTGGGCTGGAAGTTTACAAAATTGCCCTTACAACTTAGCATTTAGAGAGTCGAGATCGCGGTTTGATGATTTGAAGTTTTGAGACCGTGATCTAGACTCTAAAATAGTAACACTAATTCCCAAGTCGAGATCGCGGTCTGGAACAGTCGAGACCGCTATCTCGACTCTCCTTCCAGCAATCTTCATTTCCTCCATTTTGAAATTTAGTCCCTTGAGCTTTGTTCTTTCCAGCTTCTAACCTTTAATTTTTAACCTGCATAATATTAATACCATTAAGCACTTAATTCAACTAAAAATTTAACACAAAATTATCATAATTATTCCAAAAATGAAAATATAAATACATATGAAAGAAATTAACTAAAGTCTTCAATTACTTATCTAATTTCGGAATTTAAACTATCAAAATGCTATAATTTACAGGAAAATAACTCTAGTTTACTAGAGTTATCACACCCCCAAACTTAGCGTTTTGTTAGTCCCGAGCAAAACAAAGATTAACAATAAATGAAACCTACTAACATTCAAACATTTAAACACCCCTAAAGTTGACGTGACACTTGATGAATCATGGATGCTACTTAGAACAATTAAGCGATCTTCTCAAGAAATGTTCAACACTATGTGACATGCGAAGAATATGAGCAAATCAATCCAAAATTGAAATTCCGTTTTACAGAGAAGCACACATTCATTCACTACACAAGATTTCACATCACCAAGCATTACCATTCTCGAAAAGAGTCACCAAAAGTTTTAGTTCTTTTTATTCGAAACATCATTACTTCTCAAATCACAAATATTATAAAGTTAATCAACTCTCTCGACTAAGCATCTTGAAAATAAAAGTTCAATTAGGAATCAAATTAAATGCAATTGTCACACATTTCGGGAATAAACCTCTAATAAGGAATAAGTAATATGAGATTAATGATAAGTATTACAAACATTTACTCCTTAACTTATTGGTATATGAAAAACGCAATTCCTAATGGCTTAATTCAGAGAAACAACATGGGTACATGTTGGAATCCCGTACTCGCTTTATTCCTAAAATTTTTTTTTTTCGGTCCTAAACCAAGGAAAATGAGTGAAATGTACCAAAAATTAATCTCGAATATCAATTATTCACAAGTTAGAAAAATATTCCCTATGCAAACACATGAAATGTCCCAAAATTCCTTCTATCACATTTAACTCATTTCTTTCCAAAAGAAAGTTCATCAACCTCATAATATAAGTGATTTGATAAGAAATAATATTTCAAATAAATTTTCCTAAAATTTCAGCACTTCTTTTTGAAAAATAGCAATGCCAAGTTTATGAATTCTTTATATTGCAAATGAACTACTCACTCACATAAAAATTCTTGAAAAGAATCAATCATATACTTCACTCACAAGGCATTGAACATCAAAATTATCATCATTGAGTACCTAATTGATCAACTTTCCATCCATTAATCATCAAGTGGCAACAAAATATATAGAATGACCATTTCCAACACAAAAAGATAAACACCCCCAAACTTGTCTCTTTCATTCAAGTTGATGAATAAATCATCATTCCACTCACCCAAAATGCCATCTAAACATCACGACAAAACCCAAAAATAACGAAAACTAATTAAACTATGTCCTACTTTTAACCCTAGAATTAAAATTGAGTAAAAATGTTAAGGGCAACCATGCCAAGCATCTCACCAAGTAAGTTTCAAACAAGATCAATTTTTCATTCAACTCATCAACGAATGCAAAGATGGAATCAGCTTAGGGCCCTTAGCCATATTACTCTTATAAGGCAATAACCAAACTTCACCAAGTGTTAGTTTAATAATCCAAGAGAAATTTCATCCATAAAGCTACAAAATGTATCACTTGGCATCAGCTTAAGGCCATTAGCCGAACTACTTAAAAGAAAGAAAAACTGAAATTCTTCAATTCCAAAAACTGAAAATAAAACAAACATAAAATAAAGTAATTAAAAACTATGGTGTCCAATGAAAGCAAGGAAAAATCATCATCATCCATCAAAGTAGTTCAATGGTCAAGGCTGGTCTTCTTTCATGCACAAACAAATGGTGGCTTCTCTTCTTCTCTTCATTCCATCTCATCTTGACCTTCTTCTGTGTCACTAGATTGGGCCTCCTTGTGAACATCATCTACGTCTCCTCAAGTCGCACCAGCGTGGCTAGATCCCTCATGATGTGTGGTAGCCACCGGTGGTGTGTAGTACTGTCCACGAGGTGGACCAAAGTGCCATGTCGGAGGAGATGGTGGCTAGACCCAAGTACCTAATGAAGTTACCCTTAAAGCTTCCCCAATAATAGTCAAGTTGTTGTGCATCACCAATTGATTGTACGACCAGTACCCCTGTAGATCGTTCCTTTCTTCTTCACTTACCGGAGCATTGAATACTACACCCGGGGGTATCAGAATCGTTGAAGTTCTCTGAGGTGGTGGAGGCTGAGGGTGTGGCTGTGGCTGTGGCTGTGGCTTGGCAGGGTGCTCCTCTTGGTGGTGCTTCTCATATTCTCTCACCATCCTATAGACATATTCCGGATTGATCCTCTCTCTAGGATGTGTCAATGACTCCAAAGGACACAATTAGGCAACCAGCTATTGTACAAAGATGGTGAATGAGACTAGGGGCGTAAAATATAGGTCGTCCCGACCTCCCACTCTCTAAAAACTCCTATCTAATTAGGTGACCAATATTCACCGGGATCCCAGTCGTGATGGCATAGACTAAGAGTACCTTGTCTCTCTGTATAATGCTCACTGCATTGGACCCCGAAATGCAGCTACTAATGAAATAAAATCACAACTTAGCCACTAATGAGAGTCCTTGATGAGGAAATTTTAATTCCATGGCAGAAGAAGTACTCTTAATCCACTCTATCCTCCTATCACAAATGGCATCTTTGATTGCTTCCATGTCCTTATTTTTATTGTTCAAAAATGCCAAGTATTGACTAGAAGATACGGGAGGGGGGGTATGTTAAAATACGCATTAATCACATCAGCACCAAAATCTACCAAAATCCCCCGTATGCGCACCTTGCCATCTTCTAACTCACATAAATTGCAATGAAATTCTTTGACTAACTTGCTTATGGGTAGCCCCGGGGTCAATCTGAGCATTAAAACCCTCCCAATGCCTTGACCTAATTTGTTCTTCTATCGCTCTCCTAAAATATTCGTATGCTCCCCAATTCATGGTTAGGTCAAAGTTCCTCTCTCTAACTACCTCATGCTTCTCGTTACTTTTGAATAACTGTTGAGCTCTACCGCTCGAGAATTGAGGTTCAATTTGATCACCACCCTCAAATGGTTGTTCCGATCCCACTTCTCCGCTTGTCCCCTCTCCGGATTTAATTTTTCTTCTACCAATACCTCTCCCTCTCATTCTCACCCTTCTCTCAACACTACCATAAACCCTTCTCGTTATATTCTCAAAAGAATTCAATCACCAATTCAAAAAGCCAACTTTCAAGCAAAATTCATCACCAACAAATCACAATCCAAATTCCCAACAATTGTTCAAATAATTCAATTCAACTCAATCACAATTGAAACGAAGAATTTCAACAATTGGACAATTCAAAATTCTTCTAGCAGCACAAATTACTTGTCCACAATTCACTAACACCACAAATTTTTCACAAATTAATCCACCAAATTCCACAATTGTCTTCAAAAATTGCTAATAATTCAAGGAAAATTATTAGCCGTTCTTTTTTTCGAGTTGAAATTCTCCAAAAATTGCCTTTATGTCAATCTCCCTTGAAGCCAAATTTCTTCCACAAATCTTCAAAAAGGTGGTTGCTTTGATGTTCCTATGGAAAAACAAAGTGAAATTAGTGGTGGGTGTGGAGTTTTTGGTGATTTTTGGTGAAGATGAAAGAAGAATTGGGGGATTTGAGGTTAGGGTTTTCGAAAGAGGGAAGAGGAATAGAGAGTTTGTGAGAAGAAAAAGGGAGGATTCAATCTTTTTAAAACTTTCTGAAAGTCGAGACTGATGTTGAGATCGCGGTCTCAGTTTTGAGACCGTGGTCTCAACTTGGTGCAAAATAAGCCTTTGTAGAAGTTAAGAGTTGAGGCCGCGATCTCTGAGATCGCGGTCTTGACCAAAAATGACGCTTCTGCCCTCCAAAAGTTTGAGGTTGAGACCGCGATCTCAAATTTTTGAGATCACGGTCTCAAGCTCAATTTCTGCAAATTGAATTTTTTACACTTAGCCGAAATTACTCCACCCTTGACCACATTTCTCCATTTGCAAGGATAACCTACAAACAAAAAATTCACAAATTAGGATGAGAATTTTCAATCATTCTTTAGCACCATTTATTCAATTCAAAATCTCAAAATAATTTTTTATTTATTTTTAATTCAAACCAATTCATTCAAAATTAAGACAATTAAAAATCACACAAAAGAAAGTAATAAGAACTAATTTAAAGACTTGGGTTGCCTCCCAAGAAGCGCTCTTTAATAGTCACTAGCTTGACTATGGCATGACCCTCATTCTAAGTAATTGAGGATGAATGATCCTTTCTTCCCTTTTGGTTTCCACGGAAAAAGTTTGATCCCTTTTTTCTTCATGATTAAAGCTTGATTTTCAGGTTTTCCATGAACAACTGTCCCTTTCTTTCTAGCCTTAGCCATCACTAGTGCCCCAATTAACATTTCCAATTGTTTCTCAACCATTTTCTTTTCTTTTTATGCCTTCTCAATTTCTTGATATCACCATTGTGCTTATTCTTTGTAAAACTCTCTTCATTCTTCATCAACACACATCCTTTATCGGGTGGTTTTTCTTTCAATTCATTTCTCGGATTTTCCTTTATTTCAAACACTTGCTTGAGCGAATTGCCTTGGTTCACTTCATTTTGCTCTTCATTTGACCTAGCAAGGATAGAATTAAGAGATTGATTAGCACATTTCTCTTCAAAAATGGGAATATTGTCATTATATTCAAACACATCAAATTCAATTGATTCATTTTCAACTAGTAAGATCAACTTCCCTTTGTGCGCATCAATTAATGCATGAGCGGGCGACAAGAAAGGCCTCCCTAAAATCAATTGAATCTCACTCTCTTCACCCGTATCTAGCACAAAGAAATCAACGGGAAATACCAACTGTTTCAACTTGTACAAGCACATCTTCAAACAAGCCATATGGTTTCCTCTCGGATAAATCTGCCAATTGGAGTGTGATATTAGTTGACTTGACATTGTTGATCCCTAACTTGTCATAGATGGCCTTTGGCATGATATTTATGCTTGCCCCCAAATCATAAAGTGATCGATGCCACGTTTTTCCTCCAACATTCATTGGTATCATAAAACTACCGGGATCCTTGAGTTTAGGGGTTAACCACCTTTGAACAATGGCACTACATTGGGCATCAATGCATACTTTCTCATCATCATCCCACTTTTGCTTCCTTGCCAAAAGATCCTTCATAAAACGAGCATAGTTGGGCATCTTGGTGAGGACATCAATCAAAGGAATGTTGACATTAATCTTTTTCAACATATCCAAGAAATGGGTGAATTGCTTATCTTTTTCCTCCTTTCTTGGATCAATGAGTCTTTGAGGGTATGGCACTTTTATTGATGGATCTATCTTCAAAGGTTCCTCACAGAGGATAGAATGCTTCTTCTTGAACCCCTTGATCTCATTCTTTTGCTCTTTCTTGGCTTCATCATCAACTACTTCTTTTTCAATTTCAACTACCTTGGACTTTTGCTCTTTGCTTCCTTCCTCCCCCGTCTTCTTCTCCTTAGATTCAACCAATTCTTTTCCACTCCTTAGGGTTATGGCATTGCATTGCTCCTTGGGGTTTCGAATAGTATCACTCGGAAATGCCCCAATAGGTTTGTCATTATTCAACCTTGCCCATTGTCCCAATTGAATCTCTAAATTCCTTATTGAAGCCTTCAAATTCTCATAATCTCTTTTATGCTCTTCCGCTTTCCTATCCAATTCCCTTCTCAAATATTCGGCTTCTCTTTTCCAACCTTCTTCACCCAAATTCTCTCTAGGAGCATATTGATCATGGTACATGGGTTGGGAAGAATTTGCATAATGGAAAGGAAGTCTTTGTTTTTGGTTTTGAAAATAAGGATTGGGGAAATTTTGATATGAGTTGGGGTAATCTTGGACATTTCTTTGATGTGGCAGTTGATAAGGTCTAGATGAGGAGTACGGGGCTGGAGTGTGTTGGACATTTTGAGGTGGGGGATTTGGTTGGTAAGGAGGATTGGATTTGTTGTTGGTGTTACTCCATGAGAAATTTGGGTGATTCCTCCGAGACGGATTGTAAGTGTTCGCTCCGGATTGGTTCCTTGGAAATGAAGATTGATTAGCCACATAATTGATTTGCTCATTGGCTCCATATGGCATCTCACAATTCCCATTGGCATGGCGCCTCCACAAAAATCACATGTCATGCTTGGTTGAGTTGGAGACGAAGTCATAGCATTCACACTACTAGGTTTTCCTAAATTCTCCAACGCTTTTGCCATGTTATTCATCACATTCATGAACATGCTTTGTTGAGCTAAAAGGGCGTCTTGCATGTTTAAATTCAACGTTCCACTACTTGCATTGGCTTGATTAGCTTGGTGTTGAACCACCGGTGGAGTTATCAGTCCATGAACGGTTCTATCTCATGATAGTAGTGGTTGTATGCCATCCTATAAGAACAACTCTTGAACATCTTCCGGAGTCTTATATGAGATAGAACCGTCGGCGGAGGCATCTACAATGGATTTCGTCTCTTGAAGTAAACCATTATAAAAAGTTTGAACTTGAAGCCACAAAGGTATGGCGTGATGCGGGCATTTTCTTAGCAACTCTTTAAATCTTTCCCAAGCTTCCCCTAGGCTTTCACAAATATCTTGTTTGAATGATGTAATCTCATTCCTTACTTTAGCGGTTCTAGCGGTCCTCCTCCGAACATGGCATGGGCTTAGAGCATTTGGATTAGGCCGGGCTTGATTTCGAAATTGTTGGCTTGCACGGGCATCCGTGCAATGCTTGAGTTTGCCCCATCAAAATTAGGTAAAGCATATTCCCTCAATGGCCTTCCATTCCCATTCATGTCATTCCCATTCCTATAGCCACCCATTCCATTATTTCCACCTACCTCTTCTTCTTCGTTCTCCATGTTCACATTCATCTCCCTTGATGAGCATTAGCATTTGCCATTTCTATTCTTTCTTGCTCCTGTTGCACCCTTCTCAACCTTCGAATTTGTCTTAGCTCTTTCTACCTTTCCTTGTTTAAGCAAATGAATGGCTCTTGAGCTCCTCTTACCATGCACTACACAAAACCAAAATAGTCAATTGAAGTTCCAAGTCAATTCCGCAAGACAACCAATCAAACATAAAAATCAACAAATTAAAACTAAATTAAACTAATCTAAAGTGCTTAATCTACACGACCCATAAAGCATTTGATACTGCCAAAAACCGAAGACAATCCTCGGCAACGGCGCCAAAAATTGATGCCTCTTTTTAACACATCTAGTTATAATTCAATTAAACACCTAAATCCTACAACTAACTAGATGGCATCCCGCAAGTATACGGTTGTCAACTAGTAGCTAGGGAAGTAGGGATCATTCCCACAAGGATTGTCGGATGCAATTACCAAGGTTTAAAGGTATGTGTGTAGTTAAGCTAAGTCAATTGGTAGATGATAGAACTATTCCAATGAAAACTATAATTTGAATCCTAACCTAATTTAATCTAATTAAGACTAAAACTTAGAATAAGTGAATCAATCAGTTAAAAAGACTAAAGAAGAAAGAAAAATTGAATACTAAAAGCATTCATTTCTAAAGTAAAATTTTGATAAAGATAAACTAGGAAATTAAATATTTTTGGATTTTTCGATTGGAATTAAAGAAACCTACTAAGAATTGACTAGAAATTAAAGATAGAAATTAAAAATTCTTAAGTAGAAAGTAGAAATTGATAAGAACCCTAATTTTACTAAAAACCCTAATTTGAAAGCAAAGAAATTTTTACTAAATTAGATAAGAAAGCAATTAAAAATTATATCTACTTGAAGCTAACGAAAAACCCACTACGATTATCTAATAAAAATGTAAACTTGACAATAAATTTAAAGAAGATCTAAGATGAAGATAAAGAGAAATTTCTATTTAGAAAAGGTAATTATATTGTAGTTTAAGCTATCCTAATCTATCTAGAATTATCTAAAACTCTCTACTCTATACTATCTACTCTTACGCTACTTTCTTTTTACTAAAAAACTAATTCTACTTAGCTTAAATAATGCAAGCATTATACAAGGCAAAATCAGGGTTTTTGGGTTGAAAGCTAACAAAATTGCCCTTACAACTTAGCATTTAGCGAGTCGAGATCGCAGTCTGGAAGTTTTGAGACCACGATCTCGACTCTAAAATAGTAACACTAATTCTCGAGTCGAGATGGCGGTCTGGAACAGTCGAGACCGCGATCTCAACTCTCCATCCAGCAATCTTCATTTCCTCCATTTTGCAATTTAGTCTCTTGAGCTTTGTTCCTTTCAGCTTCTAACCTTTAATTTTTAACCTGCGTAATATTAACACCATTAAGCACTTAATTAAACTAAAAATTTAACACAAAATTATCATAATTAATTCAAAAATGAAAATATAAATACATATGAAAGAAATTAACTACTAAGTCTTCAATTACTTATCTAATTTCGGAATTTAAACTATCAAAATGCTATAATTTAGAGGAAAATAACTCTAGTTTACTAGAGTTATCAACATCTAAATGTTCCCATGGGTCAATATTCTCCTCATAGGAATCGAAGTGGGGAGTTTACCATCATTTTGGAAATAATATTTGCATAATTTCATCGTAGAGGGCATAGAGTATTTATACTTAGCCTTGCCTTCCTTTTTCTCACCAATCTTGTCCATCTTAGCTTTAAGCTCTTCTAGTACTCTCCTAAAGGCCACATCTTAGTCATGTTCTCATTCCAAGGGAGGTTACATCTTGTACTTTTCCTCCTATAATGGACAGCAGAGAAGGGTACTCTAGGGTAGGGTGAATATAGTGATTTTGTCAGGCGGACCTAACAAGAGGTACCTCCTCGTTTTGGTTTGTCCCTCTACTTTAAGCATGTGAAGATCGCCATCTATGCATACGTCCTCCCTTCCTATTAACTAGTTGGTCATGTTTCGAGACAAGGTCAGGTTATGAGATAGGGTAAACTGAGAGTTCCTAACTTGGTTGTGAAAGATTGTCTTTGAATTGTCCCTTCAGCGGTTATTAAAATGAATGTGCATGTCCCTAAGCAGCACTACTTGTTGCTTTAGTTTCAAAATCTCAACGTCATGTCTTGTTGGCAAGAAGAAATTTTTACATAAACCCGTTCAATAGTAGGTGTGATGGATCTCTTGATTCACATTCATCCACAACATTTAAGTTAAAGTGATGTGAATGAATATAAACCAAAGAGTCCATCCCACTTATTATGTATTGGATCTATGTAAGAATTTCCTATTGACAAGGACCATAACCCTCACCTCTTTGCCTCCCATCCAATCAATGATTGACACTGAAAATCACAAACTGGTTGGAGTTGTGTTAAAATACTGGTCCCGTATGGATTGCATTATTTGGAGTATTATTTTGGTGCATTATTCGATGAATTATTTGAATGATGTGGCAAATAATAAAAAATCAGTGAATAATTTGAATAAGTGTTTGGATTGTGAATAGTACAAATAATTTTTTGTAAATAAGTGTTTGAATAGTATTTTTTGCACCAAAAAGACAAAAAACGTAAGCGAAAGTCGAACGAAATTACTAATATTAAAATATATAATTTCGTTCACTTTCTTTTTCACACCATCAAATCAAGTACTAAAAACCACACACAAACATAGTTATTTTCTCGTCGTTTGAAATCCGAATTTTAAAAAATAAGATATACTCATATATGTATGCTAACATGTATTTATTTAATATAAAATCAAAAAAATATAATTTAAAAATTACTTAGTATTTTATGCACTAAAAGACAAAATACATACACAAAATTATTATAAAATTATTAATATCAAAATATATAATCCCGTTCACTTTCTTTTTTATACCATCAAATCAAATATATAAAAATCACATGCAAATGTTACCTGTTCGTCGTTTGAAATCCAAATCTTAAAAAATGAAATGTGTCTGTATGCGTATGTTAAACACTATGTATTTATTTAATACAAAATAAAAATACAATTTAAAATTTACACTTTTCTGTCCATAGTTCGGATTCTCCAACATAGGTTGAAAATTCAAACCTTATATACCATTTTAAACTCTATTTTCCTGCCCATAGTTCAGACTCCCAAAGCTAAGTTTCGAAAGTCTGAACCTTGTGTACTATTTTAAAATCTATTTTTTTGCCTATATTTCGGACTTTCGATTGTATACTATTTTAAACTCTATTATCCTGCCTATACTTCGAACTTCCGAACCTAGGTTCGGAAGTTCGAACTTACATTTTTATGTTTTCTTTGCTCGAAAAAAATTCAGACCAATGAATAGTAATGGATAGTTGTGTATAATTTAATGCTAATATATGTGAATAGTATAATACGCGTATAGAGGAATATTAAAATAATTGATTGAATAGTAATGAATAGTGAAATAAAATTTTGAATTGTGTAAGTAATGAATAGTGAAATAAAAATTTGAATTGTGTAAGTAATGACTGTCAATAGTCAGTGAAATAAAATTTTGAATTGTATAAGAAATGAATAGTGAAATAAAATTTTAAATTGTGTAAATAATTAATAATATTTTTGAAACAAAGTAAAAAAAAATTGACCGAAAATTTTTTTGCTGACCAAACAGTTATTTCATAAAAGTATAAATAATAAAATAAAAATAATAAAAAATTAAGAAAAAAAAAACAATCCAAACTTGCAACTATTTCCTTGCCTTTATCCACTTTGTTAGGGTGAGTGTTTCGAGTACTAAGTGGCATTTGGTTTTGGGTTAAAAGTAAAATGCCCCATCCAACTATTACCTTAATTGTAAAATACCCCTAAATAATTTTAATAGGCATTTTGCATCCTTGACATGTGGTCAACTATTTAAAATATCATTTTTGCTGAAAATTGACCATTATACCCCCAATACATTAGTTAAGTGAATGTCATTTTCTTTTTTCCTTTATTTATTTTCTCTCTCTTATTTTTCATTTTTTTTCTAATCATTTTTCTCATTGATGCATTAAAAAAATTATATTACTTCTAATATTTTATTAATTACAACATCTAATTTTACATGCATCTTATGATTTAATTTTTAAATTAAAATGTATTATAATAAAATAAAGTATATTTTATTATAATATAGAATTTGCAATAAATTATTAATACTAAAATTAACGAATAAAAATGTACAAAAAAAGATAGCCTAAAAAATTAAAAGAATTTATTCTAACAATACAATTAAAAATTGTGCATGTAGAGTCATTCGGAATATTTTGGTTAAATTTATTGTATTTTATATTAACAAGTTATAATATTTTATTATGCTTTATTATTGTTATGCCAAAAGTAAACAAAAAAAAAATTTACATGAATTCTCATTCTATAATATATGTTTATGTTAAGAATAATTTTTTCAAAATTTTTTTTTTCTCGATACTTTATTTTTTTGTAGCTGATTTATTTGTAATAGTATATTATTAATAAATACACAAACTGTACATTGAAATAAAATAAAATAAAAAATTACTTGTAAATATAAAGTATATTTATTTTATAAATTAAATTATCTAGACACATAAAAATTAGAAGTGATGCATGACCAAAATTAAAGTTGTAAAACTATTTAGTAGTATGGAGATTATATAGACCCTTCTTAGTCATTTAGTAGTAAAATTATTTTGTAATTGGTTTATTATAATATATTTCAATTTAAAAATTAAATCAGAAGATGCATATAAAATTAGATGTTATAATTAATAAATATAAAAAGTAATCTAATTTTTTAACAATGAGAAAAATGATTAGAAAAAGTAAAATGAAAAACAAGAGAGAGAAAATAAATAAAGGAAGAAAAATGACATTCCAATTGACTAATGTATTGGAGGTACAATGGTGAATTTCCAGCAAAAATAATATTTTAGATAGTTGAGATCGTCCAATTTGTGCAAGAATAAAGACGTGCCATTGACCACATGTCAAGTGTGCAAAATACCTATTAAAATTATTTATGGGGTATTTTGCAACTAAGGTAATAGTTGAAGGGGGTATTTTCCTTTTAACCCTTTGGTTTTTAGTTCGAAATCTTGCAGCCGGTGTCATGTACCAAGGATGTACAATTTCACCAATGTCAAAAATAATAGGAATAATAATAAGGCATTTTAAATAAAAATGACAATTAATAACTACTATTCTTGTACATTGTAACAATTTGGTGTACCACAAAAAATTGGAAAGAAATAACCAGGCATCAATGTCCTCTCTTTCAATATAATTTAACAGCTGAACAGATCATTGATCCCTCGCTAGAACAAAAATTTTGCACTTGCAAATGCCAAAACCAAGCCAGTTAGAATATCCAAGTTACTAATCCTTCTAGTGGCAGTAGATGGTGTTGAAGAAGGAGATGATTTACTTCCACCACCGTCAGCAGCTGGGGTGTCTGCAGCACGGGCGATACCTGGAGCTGGTGCTGGTGCTGGTGCTGGGGTTGGTGGAATATCAGTGCCAAAAATTGCTTCTGGAAGAAGAACCTTATCGTATCTCATAAACGGCAACTGGATCAGTTGCACTAACACTGCTGCTGATTTTTGTTTTAGTCCATCCTGAGTCAAGGAATACAGTTCCAGAGACATCTGAGAAATTCAAACTGTATTGACCACCAGCAAAAGTAACTACGGGACTCATTTGGCTAAGGTTCTTGAAATCTGAAAGACTGTAGTAATGTGACAAGGCATGGAAAAGACAAACCGATTTAATCTGGTCATTGGTGAGATTGGACAGAGATGGGTTCTTAAGTTTGGAGAAGGCATCATCATTTGGTGCAAAAATCGTAATGCCTTCTTCGGTATTGTTGGCTTGGTTTTGAAAAGTTTCCAACACTTTGGTTGATTCAAGGTAGTTAAGGAAGGTGTGGAATGGACCAGCATAAGAAAGTAAGTGTGTGAGATTCACATGTTCTGGAGCTGGAGCAGGAGCTGGACTTGAGATTGGAGATCCATCGATTTGTGCACCTACTGATATAGCACACAGAAGCACCAATTCTAGATCCACTGTGTCAAACTAATCATGAACAGCATAATGCCTTGCATTTTCCCCTTCATCCTGAATGTTTTGTTCAGTTAATACTGAACAACTCTAAAGTTCCTGCAAGATGATTTACCAGATCTGATCTCAGTAAGTCAAATTGAGTCGTAAGCAAATATGTATATCGTCCAAATCCAAAACTAGATTTAATCTAAGTTCCAAATCCGGACAAAAATCATATCCCTTCTAAGATTCCAAAATTTTCAGTCAAATTCAGTTGTAAAGCATCAATTCAGTGCAAATGTGGAAGGACATGCAACTCATATTTCAATACTGAGTACTTATCGATTACCAAACAACTAATTCCATTGGAATTCAGAAATAGATCTGATCATCAAACTGAATCATACCATCAGCTCAGAAATTTCAATTTTTTTTTAAAAAAAAAAAAATATGGTGCAGTATATAAATGTTGTAGTAGCATTTGCTTAATACCATTAATTAATTGCATAAAAATACCCATTCGGTGGATCTCATGTCAAACTCAGAATACAGCTGGAAATTAAGTAGCAAAAATATATAAACTTCCAACCAAATCCCACTTCATTTGATGTCCTTCTTAATCACTGAAAAACTAATCAACCCGGTACCTGAGCATTTTGAAGAATTTAAAAACAGAGAACAATCGGCTAAGCTCAAAGAACAAATAGTGGATCTCAAACACTCAGAGACAGAGACTAGAAATGGCAAAGCTCTACATTAAATCTGAGGGAGATGAACTGAATTATATACCTAAGAAATGCAAGACATGCTTTAACCCCAACCGGGATGCAGATCTATGCATTAAAAAAAAAAAAAAAAAAGAGTAAACAAATGGAAAAAGTGCCGCTGCATTGTTAATGGACAGTAAAATGATGCACAGGAAAAGGAATGAGAAGAGGGTTATGATGAACATACCGACCTGGCCCCAGAGAAAATGAAGAATTCAGACAGAAAAGCTGAAGGTGGGATGATGAAGGCTCTGTCTGGTGTTCGAAACGAGTAGGCAGTATATAAAGAACTGGGGACACAACTTTATTCTCGAGTAAGGAGGGGTGGGGCAGCAACCGGTGAAGTGAAAAAGCTAGGGTAGGTACAATCTGGAAATTGAAGAAATGATTTCTTCTCCTAGACGTAATGTGGGTATTGTACTTACTAGTGGTTGTTATATTTAGTTTATATTGGGAAAACTTTTACATGAATGGACTATATAATAAATAGTATAAATTTTTTGATTTAAAATAATTCGTATCACCATCAATATGTATAATTTAATGATTGAATGTGATGTGAGTGAATATTTATAAGAGATTTATGATATCTACTATAAATTCGATCAATTTAAAAAAAATTTATCTAGTATTATTGTGTTTAGGAGTGTTCACTTCGACCTGCTAAGCCGAAATACTTGTTGACAAGATCCATTTTGAATTGTAAAGATAGGGTATTTGAACTGATTATGGTTTGAAGGTCATATACTAATACAAGTAGGTCGGAAATCTTTGTATGTAATTTGTCACAAATAGATCGGGCCGGATTATCCAACTAGCTTTAAGCGTGTACCTGATTGATTGAGTACCCTATGTATATAGACCGGGTACTGGGTCGATTTTTTCATGATCCGATATGACCGAGTTGGGTTGGATAATTACCAAATTGATTAAATACTCAATTCATAAATATCCCATGATATCTTAGGTATTCACTGTGTTCTGATATGGAAAAGACAGAAAAGTGTATTTTGTTTTCTCACTTGGTACAAATGCAAAAGAAAAAATTATACAAATAGTCCCTCGAGTATTAAAAAATATTTTTTTAGTCTCTCAAATATAAAAGAATAAGTTTTAGTGTCTCACAAAATTTAAATATATGTTTTGGTCCCTTTCACAATTTCGGTAGCATTTTGGCCAGAAAATATCATTGGAATCGTGCTAAGGGAAAAAAAAAATAACATACATTTATATTTTTTGAAGGACTAAAACTCATCATTTTATATTCAAGAAACTAAAAAATATATTTTCTGAATAGTCTCATGAGAGACTATTTGTATGATTTTCACTTTTCAACAAAACTAGTACAATCAATGAAAAGACACAAAACCACCTTAACTTTGCACCTCTGAATCGCCACAACGATCACTGTCGGTTGCTCTGGCCATTTTTGGCCATCACTAGACATTGTTACTAGTAGTGGAAAAAGATGAAAATAACACTGTCAAACTCAAATGTTTGCAAGCAATTTAATTCCAAATTTAAAATTTATCAAATACTTACAGAAATCTACCAATATATCGTAAATCCACGGTGTCTTCTTTTTTCTATTTCGTTCAAATCATCCCAAAATCCACTTATGTTTATAGTAAAATGATTTCCAAAATGCGACAAACATCAATTTGGAATCAATTTATCAAGAAATGGCCTAATCAACAAATCTGTACACAATCTGTAAACTCAATAAACTAGCTCATGTCTACACAATCTGTACAAATTCAATAAAAAATAAACTTCTAATTGTTTTGACAAAGGAAGATTTGGTAATGGATATCACCATTAATGTAAGCTTCGTTAGCGCAAAGATGACGAGATCCGATGCCTGATGGCTTTGAATCCCTTTTCTCTGTATGTATTTTGTATATGTGTTTCTGTGTGTTGTGTTAGTATTTTATATTTGTGTGTTTAGTTTGTTTTTTCTTTCCTGTTTTTTTTTAAAGTTTTGTATACATCATTGTGTTATGTTGACGACAATCTGTTCATGAATATAGGGTTATTGAGCCACCACTAAGCCGTTGGACACGGTTAAAATCTGGTATTTTTCAGTTAATTATATTGCTTTGGTTGAATTTGAGAAGATAAAGACTATGATTTATTTTTTAAATCGTACAAATAGTCTCTCGAATATTTAAAAAATAATTTTTTAATCTCTCAAATATAAAATGGCGAGTTTTAATTCATCAAAAAATCTAAACGTATGTTTTGTCCCTTATCATAATTCCGCTGGTATTTCTAGCCAAATATCACTAGAATTATGATAAAGGACCAAAAACGTATTACATTCAGATTTTTTAAGAGTTAAAATTTATTATTTTATATTTAAGGGACTAAAAAATATTTTTTGAATATTTGAGAAACTATTTGTACGATTTTCCAAATACAATCGTAAGACTTGCTATCAGGTTAATTTTCGTAAAAAATTAAACTAATAAATGTATCTTCATCGATGTATTTTCTTAAATTTAAAATTTGTTTAACAGCTATTGCTTTTTTTTTTTTTTTTAAATTAGTACCAAATTTATATGAATATGGTTTTAACCACCAGCACTATCATTAGGAAGAGTACGTTGTCAACATCACGAAATATCATATTTCCGGGGTAATATTGAAACATTGGATGGAAACAAATAATAGTTAGTAAAATAATTTTGAATTTGGTGTGGAATTCTTAGTAAAATCCCTAAAATCTATAGTGGAAACAGCCTACATAGTCCATTAACTTTTTTTTTTTTTTAAAGTCAAAATGGTCCTCCAATTTTGATTTTAGTCGATTAACTAAATATTTTGAAGTAGTCAATTTAATCTTAATCATTTGTACCTCCCAAAATGTAAGTTTTTTACATTTTTCTGGGTGGTAACCAAGGGTAGAAAAGTGTGCTACCCAACCGGAAAAAAAATTTATATTTTAGACAATACAACCATTCAACCAAATAGGGAACGAATTGACACAAATATTTAGTTGATGGATTGACTCACCTCACCAAACTCAACTAAAATTTAAAATGAGGAACCATTCTATTTTTTTAAAAAAATAGAAGGACTATTTAGGTGATTTATTAATCTAAAGATTAATTTTATGTTTCCCGGAACTAACTCGTGTGAACAGCCATGAGTTAAAAAGGTCTACTATTAGTTACAGGGAGTTCATTATCTGTGTTCGACCTTTCGTCCTTTTTAAATGTCAAAATCAAAATCAATTAAATTTGAGTTGTTTAAATTCGGTATATTTGATAGGTAAATCAAACAAGTTGAATATAAATTCTCTTTTATTCTATATTGTAATTCTAAAATTTATGTATATGATTCCACAAATTTCGTATCATTCCAAAAAATCAAAATATGACATAATAAAAATACAAAATATTTCAAGTTTATAGATAATATAAGAAAAATACATAACCAAATTACAATCAAAATATTCTTCAAAAATAAAAGCAAGCTTCAATAGTGGTGAATGATATCCTATAAGTGTATAGAAATATACATAATTACTTAATTATATCAGTACTAAGAATAAGTTAGTAATGCATTTAATATATTTATTGATAATAAAAATATGACACTAATAAGTTACGTAGTATGAAATATAAATTACATGTTATGTAAAATATTTTTTATTACAGGTATAAGTCATACGAATCTTAGCATATGAACACCAGAACACACACACACACACACACATATATATATGTGTGTGTGTGTGTTTATATATCTATATCTATATATATATGTGAGTGTGTGTGTATATGTATATATATGTATGTATGTATATATACATACATACACATATATATATTGCATGATATATACATACACATATATATGTATATATACATACATACATACATATATATACATATATACATACACATATATATACATATATATATATATATATATATGCATATATATACACACACACAAACACACACATATATATACACATACACATATATACATATATATATGCGTGTGTATATATATATACATAAATGTATATGTATATGTATATGTATAAAAATATGTGTGTGTATACATACATATATATATATGCGTGTGTGTATATATATATACATAAATGTATATGTATATGTATAAAAGTATGTGTGTGTATACATACATATATATATATGCGTGTGTGTATATATATATACATAAATGTATATGTATATGTATAAAAATATATGTGTGTGTACACATACATATATATATATATATATATGTATGTATGTATATTTATAATTATTTAACTCTAGTATCTATGTGTATAATGTATTAAAAGAAAATTAGTAATTCATTTAATTTATTTAGTTATTGAAAAAAAATATTACATTAATAAGTGATACACTTATATTTATATATAAGTATATAAATTCTACATAATGTGAAGTGTTACATTGATAACTCTAAGAATTATTAAAAAAAGAAAAAGATATTTAAGTATTAAGAAAAAAGTACTAATTATTAAAATATTTAATTATTAATTATTAAGTATAACTAAAATATTATGTACACAAATAGACTGTAGAATGTTCTATAATCACAAAGTGAAAATTTAAGAATTAAATTCTAAGAAAATAGAATCATACTCCCACATTATCCTACTGGGATTGAGCTTGTTGCACTATTTTTAATAAAAAAAATGTTTGTTTATTCTTAGTTGATAAACTCTTGGAGCATCCAGTACGTCTATACGTGCTTACATAAACCCCTAGATTTGTGTATGCATTACGTTTACAAATTTTCGTGTGTTACTTACATAATGCATGAGATGCATTAAGAAAATAGCGTACTTTACTAGGGTTTCCTTTGTGAAAATTTATGAGGCATTAATTATTAAAAAAAAATTCATACAAATAGTCCTTTGAATGTTTTAAAAAATATTTTTTAATCCTTGAAATATAAAATAATAAGTTTTGATTTCTCAAAAAATCTCAACTATGTTTTTATTCTCTGAGTATAATTCTGATGGTATTTTTGTTAGAAAAGACCAAATACTCGTCACATGACTATATTTTCAAGGGTTAAAACTCTCCCTTGTATTTTTTATAATGATCATTCCTTCACAGATATAAAAACAACAACTAAGAACACATAAATGCTACCCACAAGGCCATGTATATACATCTCTTCCGACCCCTTCTTCTCTTAATTTCAGATTCAATATTTCTTACTTTTATCCTCAACAAAAGATATGATCCTTTCTTTCCTTCTGGGTGTAACTTTCTCGAACTTGCTAAAAGAAATAAAAGCCACCATCATTCTAAAATTAGTGTAACACAATAAAAGACAAATTATGATGGGATTTTACAATAAAATGTAAGGAAATCAACAGAAACACGCTATTCTTTTGCACATTTAATTATTAAAAAGATAGCAAGAGTATTTCAAACTCTGCAATTAGAAAAGCTTTTCGCAGATTTGTATCGGTCATTAAAGTTCTGAGCTTTGTGAACTTCTTATATTTGCATATAGCAATCCGTTTCTTTCCATCTCTTCCACGAGTTGTTCAACGAACTTGTTGCTAGAGATCCTAAGAATTATAAACCCTAATCCTAATTAGATCAAGAGACTAGGAATGTTAAAAGAGGGATAATGGGAAGTGCCATTTTCATGTGGTTTATTTGGAGAGAAACGAAATTCTTTTTTAATTTTATCCTTGAAAATATAGTCACTTAACAAATAAGTGGTCTTTTCTGACTAAAATACCACCACAATTAAGTTTAGGGATAAAAAATATTTGTTGAGATTTTGAGAGGGACTAAAACTCATCATTTTCTATTCGAAGGAATAAAAAATATTTATTTAAAATTTAAGGAATTATTTGTATGATTTTCCCTAATTATTAATTTATATATGTAGCAAAACTTTCTAGAAAAAGGGTACTTCATGTAGGGTGACCTTTCTTTGTCAATCTTTGAACTAATTGGTAGTTTCTTTTTCTCTTCTGGAGTCTCCAACCTTGCACATACCCAATTGCTTTCACTAGATTTGGCAGTTGTTCATTTCTTTGGTTTCTGGGATGATTCTCGTCTAATGATAAATTTACGGAGCAGTTTCGCAAAATGTGTTTATACTAGTTAGTGTTTTACTTGCAAGATAAACCATCTCCAAACAACCATCATCTCCAAGTCAACAAAGTTCCAATTAAACCATTGATATTGGCATGTTGCCGCGAATATCTTAATGCCACAAGTAATTACTCTCGAATGTCAATAATACTCTCACATTGACAAGTATCCCGCATTGCCTTCATCACCTTCACTAATTACTTGCGGCGCCCACCTCAACTCTTATTCCCATATTATCCATGCATATGGATTCATCATATACACCAAACTCCTCAATCCTCCCGGCCCTCTATTGCTGCAAGAAATGGAAATTTTTAGCAACCTAAAATTGGGTTTGTAAGTGGTAGGGGTGTTTATGGTTAGCTTTGAGTCGATTTTAAGAATTTTTTGAATTAAATCTTTTATATCAGTTTATAAAATTTTAAATCAAAATCAAACTTTTTATGAAAAAGTTGACTATTCAGTTTGTACTTGGTTCGAGTTGATTTAATGTAATCATATGATTGCTAAATTGCTTAAGTGGTCTACCTTCCTTAACAATTTATTCCAAATTAATTCTAATACAATACCTCAGGTATTTGAAACAAATAAACTAAACAAAAGATATTTCAAATTAATGTCATACATCAAATAAGTTAAATCAATTATACAAAAATTAGTGAATTTGTATAGTTATAATTAATTCATACTTATTTTGACATTTGTATGTATATATGCGCGCGCACACACACACGCATATATATATATATATATATATATATATATATGTATATGGGTTAAATGCAAAAAAATTCCTTGAATTTATATCCCAGTTGCACTTTGTCCCCTTCGACATATTTAATAAGCACATTACCCCCTCTTTGATTTTTTAAGATAAAATTATCCGTATTATTTTAATTATTATTGTGTTTCTTTTTCTTCTTCTTTTTCTCTATTATTTATTTTCTCTATCTCGTTTATCTTTTTCTTTTTTTTTCACTGTCCGTTCTTGATACTACTAAACAATTACATTATTTTTAATAATTAATTAATTAACATTCACGTGTCTAAACCATTTAATTTATAGATTAATCATGTTTTAATAAAATAAATATACCTTGTTATTAAGTAAAGCTTGTGATTAACTATTAATAATAAGATTAACAACAAAAAATAAAATTGTTGAGCTTGA
The DNA here is from genome assembly GCA_025175665.1 of Cinchona pubescens. NCBI lineage: Eukaryota > Viridiplantae > Streptophyta > Magnoliopsida > Gentianales > Rubiaceae > Cinchona > Cinchona pubescens. Next base: position 1,298,823 of record JANKKI010000204.1, read on the forward strand.
GGAATTAAAAAATTTTAGTTTAGTATTCAAATAAAATTATATAAAAAAAATGTGTACAATCTTTTATTTATGGTGTAATATTGGCAAAATATAATAATATAAAATTTTACGGCTGTCTAATATAAGGGTTTTAGAATTAGTGATAAACTCAACTAAAATACGACATGTGAATGATATTGAACAAAAAAAAAATTTCTTTGCATACTTAAAATATATTTTTATTTTTTTGAAAAATTATTATATATTTTTATAGTTTGTTTGTTTGTTAATTATAGTGTTAGTATAACTCACGAAATCCATATTATTAATTGTATTAAAAAATTTATTTATTCTATAAATATTTTACAACCAAAAAAAAAAAATTAGAGTTTTTAAATAATTAATTACTACTAGTATAATTGTTTAGCAGTAATAAGAAAGAATGGGTAAGAGGATAAAAGGAAAAATATGTGAGCAAAAATAAATAAATTGGCAAGAAGACAAAAAAAAAAAAAAAACAAAATTATTGAATAATTTTGTCCCAAAACATGAACAAGGGACAAGGGAGTACAATACTTATTAAATAAGTTGAGCAGAGTAAACTGTAATTGGGGTGTAAGTTCAAAGGGGTTTAAAACCTGCATTTAACCCTATAAATATGTGTGTGTATATATATGTGTGTGTGTATATATATATAGGGTAAATTACCTTAAACCCCCATGTGGTATCCATATATATATATATATATATATATATATATTTGTATGTACGTAAGTATATATATACACATACTTACTCAAGTGTTTATATGCACTTGTACATGAACTCATTTCTTATCATCGTTTATCACCTTCACTTAGTTGATCATATCTTAAATAACATGTGAGACACTAATGTTCTATCAATTTATTTAATCTTTATTATGAAATCTTGGACATGGATTTTTTTTTTCTTTTTCTCTAATAATATTAAAGTATATTAATAGTACTAAAGTATATTATTTGATCATCCATTAACTACAAAAGAATTAATTTTATTCACCACTTTCCCTCATATATAAAAATACACAATGCTGAAAAATATTAAAATATTAATATAGCAGTAACATCTCATTAACTACAAAGATACTTTTGTTAATATTAAGTCTTATACACATCTACAAAATATTGAAATAAAACATTCATTTAGCAAATAAGTAAACATGTATTTTATATGAATCAAGAAATTGTTCAAACTATGGTTTTTATATGGTTCCCTATTCATTTTTTTTTTCCATAAATGGTCTAGGCAAAAGGAAAATCTTAACAAAGACAAAATTTCTGTGATTTTGGGATGCTTTTGTGTGAGTTGTTAAGGTTTTCAGTATGCATAAAATTAGAGAGTTGCATGTAAAGAATAAGTAAACATGTAACTAGTAAATAGTTATAGTAAAACGGCTATAATTAGATGTAAAAACTTTGGATTGAGATGTTATTCTTTCTGCACGAAACTAGACTCAAAGGGATTTAGTATATATACACAACCCAATATGGTTAATATTTGGCTTAAACACGCAAGGTCGGAGAAGTCGACTGAGAATTCGTTATGAAAATCTGGATTTTTTGTCTTCTTTTTAATTTTTGAGTAGTTTGTGATTATAGTCACAAAATTATTTTTTGAAACCTATATAATTGTTAGTCCTTGAAATTTAGTTTATAATCATATGTGTCAAAAATATAGAATTATTAAATTATATTATGTAAATATTTTATTGATGTAATTTTCCTAATTATTCTCCTAAATTAGGTAATTATTTTATTAGTCTAATTGTCTTTATTAACAAAACTTAGTATGTATAGATAATCTAGAATATTTTCTCCCTATATACCAATTGTATTGAGACATGATTTATATCCATTGTATACACTCCCTCGTTTTTAACATAGTATTAGAACCTCCACTTGTAAATATATTTTGAACTTCTGCCTATTTGAACACTTGTAAATATATTTCTAATTCTTAACTTTCAACCATCGAGTCTCTTGATTTTCAATTTTCGGTTCTCCTAGTTTCAACATATGAGTTTCCTTGTTTCAACTTTCGGGTTTTTCTCAGTTTTGTATCTTTGAGTTCTCTCGATTTTCGACCTTCAAGTTCTCTCAGTTTTCAATTTTTGAGTTCTTTTGATTTCAGTTTTTTGGTTTTCAATCAGTTTTGATTCGTTTCGGTTCCGGTTTTTTGATTCTCTTGTCCATTCAGTTTTGGTTTTCTATTCTAAATTTTTGTTTTAAAATCAATTTGGTTTTCCATAGTCATATTGAGTTTGAGGAAGAATGTCAAAAATATGGAATTATTAAATAATGGTTTGTAAATATTTGATTGATGTAATTTTTCTAATTGTTCCCCTAAATTAGGTAATTGCTTTACTAGTTTAATTGTCTTGATTAGCAAGATTTACCATGTATAGATGATATAGAATATTTTCTTATAATTCTATATAAAGACTTTATGTATTCCAATTGTATTAAGATTTGATTTATATATATTACATATACTCTCTTATTTCTAATAATATGAATCCCATATAAGTTCTAATTTTTATGGCTCAATGTACGTTACGGGACTGAACACTTGGCTTAACATGTTAGGTAATTTCGTGGCAGAATTTGTATATCTTAGAGCGATAACATGACGAATGACTCATTCATAAGATTTCTAGAACTTTGATTTTATTTTCTGATGTAATAAAGAATACACACATCCAGAAATTTTATATCTTGAAATATGTTGGTTTCTATGATCTCTGTCTTACTGGCAATCTACATTTTTGTCTATAGAATATTGCAACTTTATGCTAAAATTAGGGTGTTTTACAGTTTGAACTTGGGGATGACTTCCTAAAAATAATTCCAGTAATCTAAATATATTTCCTGACCAAAATATGGGTAAAATACAATAAGCCCTATTGAACAATAAGTGGATGCCACATTGCCACCTTGAACTTTTAATTGTATCAGTCAACCCTTGAGTTTTCAATATGTATCAAATTAGCATGGAAGCAAAACCTGTGGAAACTATAATACAAAATGACAAAATCACCCTTATTACCATCCTATTGAGTTTTTAACATTTTATCTTATCTTACTATATATAAAGAGAGAGCCCATTCGGTATGGTGGTCTCTCCTTTGGGTCTCCTAGTTAGTTAATTTTAAATTTTAAAAAATAACCACTACCAAGTACAAAAAAAAAAAAAAAAAAAAAAGAAGAAGAAACAACTACCCTCAAGTAACAAAAAAATAAAATAAAAAGATGTGTAAAACTACTCAATTCTTTAATTACTTACAAAAAATTATCTCTTAAATTTATTTAAAAAATCTTACTAAATTAACAATATTGAATTATTTAATTAAAGTTATATTTATAAATTTTTAAAATGGCACACACATAGAGTGTGACAAAATCACGAGTAGTTACTAAACCCGACTCAGGAAGGAATTCGGTTAGGAGGTGGATCAATGGGTTACTAGTTCAACCAGTGGGCCACTAAAATATAATTTCATTTTAATAAATATATAATATAGTTTCAAAGTATTAAATATATGAAATATGGAAAAAAAAAACATTGAGAAAAATGCACTATTAAAATTTTAATAATTTTAAATAAATTTTAGAATAATTACTTTCTTTAAGAACTATGAAAAAGATAAAAATAGTTAATTATAAGTTCGTATACGTATTTAGTTTTATAATTAGCTACTACTATAAGATAAATTATAGTTTAAAACAACCCACAAAAAATTATATTTTTATTATTTTCTTGCAATAGTTAATTTGTAATAATAGCTCATTTAACAACAATAAAATGTTTAGAAAAAAACACTAGTAAATGTCATTGGTGCATTTCTTGTCTTTAGCAAATATAAACAATAGCAAATGATTTTAGAAATTCATTTATAAAGGCAAAACAATAAATGAATTGTTTTTAAGAATATCATATTACCATTTTACTAAAGTGGAAGAGGAATGTAATTGATTTACATGGAAAAATTTAAATAATAAAATATTTGATGGCTCGAATTTTAGCGTGTCATCATGTGTTACAGTGGTGCAGCTGTCACTTACTTTTCAAAGAGGTCCTGAGTTTGAATTTGCCCATTCGCATTTCAGTGAAAATTTTGGATATTTTAGTTATTTAGTTCAACTGGATTAATAATCGGTAAGATTTCTAGTTATTTTGCTTAAACTATCGAATCGTTAAAAAGTCAACGAGTTTAATACCTATCCAACGAATCACTGAAAAGTCTTTCAACGACTTTAATAACTATCCGGTCAAAAATGCAATCTAGTCCGGTCTAATAGCCGATTCATCGGTGTTTAATACCTATTTGGTTATAGCCACTCAACATCCAAATGGACACATTCATGATCGATATCCTCAAAATCTAGAAGCAACACAAGTAACACTTTTCCCTGTATGTACTTGATTTATTCAAACAAATTTTACAATGTAATGAAAAATAAGTGCACAAACCCTGGTCTTGAGTTGATCTTTACTTTCAAAAGGTCTATTGTACAGTATATTTATTGCAAGTTATTGAGAGATATACAAAGATGGATAATTCATGCTTTAGTTTCTATTGGTGACAGCCATTCGATGCTACATCCAACTGAGGTGCCTAAAATTTTGAGCCAGAAACATGATTCTAGGCTTCCCTACATTCTCCATCGTTATTCAAAGAACAGATAATAGAACTTTTGGACAACAAAAGATTTTGAATTACATATAGTGTTGATGCTAATTTTTAGGTAGGGTTAGGTCCAAAAGTAAAATCGAGCAACGTTAGGATTTAATGTCATTAGTAGTACTCACTTCTAGAATACTTGCATAAATAGTTGGATTTTGTCTCCTAGGAAACTTCCCCCGTTCAAGTAAATTACTTTTGATTAAAGGAAAATTCAAACAGAATTCAAAACTTGTATAGTAAAAGTCAAATGAATGACTAATCTTTTATCTTCACTATTCATACCTGTGATTAATTGGTGGAACCAATCCATGGGTTTGAAATTAAGTCCCGACCTATTTTGGCTTGCTTTGATTATTAGGGTTAAAGTACCATTATGCCCTTGGTGGGCCAGGCTTGGAACCACGTATACGTTCTTATCTGCACAGCTGGTGGTTGAGGGAATCCTGTTGTCTCGCAAGCGGGTGAAGTCCTCCCATGAACGCTGCTACACTTAAAGCTGCTATGGAAGACATCGTTGCTCCTGCTGCTGGAGCGGACGGAGAGGGCTAGGCAATTGCACTTCGAGTCAGTGAAGTTACCTCTCGCTCTAGCTCCATTGCTGGTGAAGATGGACAACCATTTCTCACCTCAGTGGAGTCCACGTTGCTGCTTCCTTTAACGCCAGTGTTGCTGCCATCAACACTACTGCTGTTGTTGGGGAGATGGTGATTAGACTGCTGTTTATTGAGGTGAAGCAACTGCTGCCTCACATCCGCATGTGGCCAGCTCCATGCTTCTTGTTGTTGATGATGTTGTTGTCCGAGGAAGCCACACACTTGCAGGCACCAAACAGTAGGGTGTCACAGCTGCTCCTAGGCTTCCCCTCGCTGCTCATGAACTCCATACGAACTATCCAACCAAACACCATATCTTCTTTCGATGAAGACCAATCAGATGATATTCTATATGACCTATGGATGTAGAGTCTTCATAGATCCTTGCAATCGACTCAAACAGTCCCATTGACTTTAATAGTAACATCAAATTGGGGAAAAATTTCTGAAACTGTGCTTGTTTTAAAATTATTCTTTTTTCATGTCGATGGGAATTGGATATCCGAGACGGATCGCATTTACTAAATGCGAGCTCATAGCAAATTAAAATTGTGAATTTTTTTTTTAAAAAAAAAAATTTTCATGACCTCGCATTCACTGAATGCGAGGTCATTAATTTTAAGAAAAAAATTGACTGACCTTCTCATTCTCCTCCTCCTCCTCCATCCATTTGCGATTTCAGTCACAATCACCACCATCTCCTTTTCCTTCTCCTCTACAACCACCACCATCTCCTCCTTTTCCTCCTCCTCTACAACCACCACCCACCATCTCTTTTTCCTCCCCCTCTACAACAACCACCACCTCCATTCCACCACCACCATATTCCTCCTCAACAAACACAACCAACATATTTCAGGTAGATTTTTTTTTTTGATCCAATTATTTTAATTAATTTATCATCTTTTTTTTTAAATTTTTTTAGTTAATTAATTTTGTTAATGTAAATATTTTAGAATATAAATGATTTGGCATATGGGGTGAGGGGCTGTTAATAATTACTGTCCTTAAACGGAGATGTTGAAATTTATGAAACTGTGCTTTTTGTTGTTATTGGGTCACCAATTCTGTAAATTGGATAATTTGATGAAATTGGATTTGGTTGTATTTAAGTTGTATATATGAAAGTGGTTATATTTGGTTATATTTTGATTAATTATGTCTATATCCCTTGTCGGGCACATATTACATGTAACCCTTGCCGGGTTATTGTATTGTTTGTAGCCCTTGTCGGGCATGTATTACTTGTAAGCGTTGCCGACTTGTTGTATTGTTTGAGCCCTTATCGGGTATGACCGGCATAAGAGAGAATCCTCAAGATATAGAGGAACTCTGTTGAATTTTTTATTTCTTAAAAACATATTCCGTATCCAAAATTGAGGGATAAACATGTTACATCCTTATAGGGTAATGATCACATTTGATAGACCCCGTCACATCCTCCTTTATTGGGGAGGGGAAATAACTTATGAAGGCAGTACTATGTCTTACCGACCAATGGTGTGCAAGAAACTATTCCGAATAAAGCAACGGATTAGATTTGTTGAGTTGGTTGACAAGATATACGAGTTCATGGAGGTTGATAGGGAGCAGTTGAAATTGAATATTTCTTACAGGTACATAATTAGACAGTTTTTACTCTGGCATTCCATTGACAGATGATGATGGTATGCATGGTATTTTTGATTTGTTTGATGCCGATCCTATTTTTTGTACTGAGTTGTTTATCGAGACAGAGGAAATTTTTCAGGTACCTGAAACCAACAATCTAGGGCTGTATGGTATGGGGCCAATGATGTCTCTTATGCATTCAACCATGGACGACAAGCCGCTGCAGTCCAATGCGCGGGGTCTCTTTGAACATCCTTGGTCATTTGAGTTTTACAACCCAACGTGTTCGTTTTCAATGTCATACTCAATTCCATCTGATCAATCTATTGGCGCGCAGTGTAATAGAGACACCACAGTAGGTGAAGGCCCAAGTACCACGTAATATCAACATATGGAGAAAGGTCTCGTAGATGAGGGTTTGACAGATGATAATGCCAATAGTGACTTGTCATGGCATGCATTGGACAAGGATTACGAGTCAGGGTCAGACTCAGAAGATATATTGGATGATGAATCTAACGAGAACTTGGGGACAAATAACGGTGAATGTCATATGCAAGAGGATATTCCTGTTTATCAATCCAGATGAATGGTTTTTTTCAATGATATTGGTAACTACGGTGATTACGATCGCATGGACCGTAGTGATAAAGATGGGCTGGTTTATTGGAATGAAGAAAAAAATGATATTCGGTTGCACATGTTCTTTGATAGCAAGGAGCAAGTTCGTAAGGCAGTTAGAATGTGGTCTATAGCTCAAAAATGAGAATTCAAAGTGATAGAGAGCCGGAAGAGGACATGGGCAGCTAAATGCAAGACTGCGTCCTCCGGTAGATTAGCTACCAGAGATTGTGATTGGAGTATTCGGGTACATGAAAATGAATCTCTTAATGTGTGGAAGGTCACGAAGTGGGTAAAAGATCACGTATGTCTCGGTGAAATATCCGGTAACAACAACAAAAATCTAACATCTACAGTCATTGCTAACCAAATTATGCACTTAATTGAAAATGATCATGGGCACAAGGTCAAACAAATTCAGGCATACATTAAGAACAGTTTCAAGGTTGACATCACTTACAAGAAAGCTTGGTATGCTCGCAGGAAAGTGATTGTGCTCACATATGGAAGTTGGGCATCTAATTTCCAACAATTACCCCAATACGTTGAAGAAGTACTACGCTTCAATCCCCAAACTGTGGTGCAATAGCTACATCATCCCAACAGTAGCGAGGTTGTGAAAATATTCAAATACATCTGTTGGGCATTTCGACTATCGATTGATGCATTCCACAGGTGTAGACCTTTCCTATCTGTTGATGGCACACCCATCTACGAGGAGAATATCGGGGTAAATTACTTATTGTTGTCGCTTTGGATGCTAACAATCAGATCTTACCTGTTGCCTATGCAATTGTTGATGAGGAAACAATACAAAGTTGGGGTTGGTTCATGGAGCAGTTGAGACACCATGTTGTGCGTGACTTGGAGACCGATTGTATAATATCTGACCGGCATCGTGGCATTCTTCATGTGTATGAGTGAGTCCCCTTTATGGCAGGAACCATTTGCATATCATAGATTCTGTCTGCGTCATATTCGGAGTAATTTGATGACTAAATACAAGAATGTAGAAGTGAAGAAGTTGTGTTGGTCTCTTGGTGTCAAGATACAGATGCGAAAATGGAATAAGTACCTGTTGAACTCCAGTTATGATAATCATGTTTTGATGATGACCAAATCGCACTAATGGTTTGAAAAGTGTGCAGAAATACAAAACAACCAGAAGACTCCACGGACGCAAATGACTGTCCGAAAGACAGAGTTTCGGACAATGGTAATGGCTCGTTCGACACAAAGAATTTGAAGCAAGTCTCGGACGAAGAACATCGTCCGATCATATTTCCAGAAGACTTTGCTTCGATCGGATGCATGTTCGGACGCATCCTCGGACGTCCGAACGAATACCCTCAGAGAACGGATGTAGCGTCGGACGCAGGGTTTAGCGGCCGTCCGAATGGTCCAATGTGTACTAAGAGACAGGTCGCAAGCTATGTAGCTGATATTCTAAAATAGATAATTCTACTAATTTCCAGTAAAAAGAAAATAACCGTTGGGAAGTTGTTGGAAGCAAATATTTGGCAACTATAAATACCCCTAAGCCTGAATTAATTAAAAAGAGACTTCTACATTGATTACAAATAATACTTGAGATATTTGGGAGAAATAGTGGGTACAAGTGTTGTAAAAGTGTAGGTAGTTTTGTGAAAAGAGCTTAGAAGTATAGGAGTTCTTCAAGTGTAATAGTGGAGAGATAACAATTGTAACAAAGGGAGGTTGTGAGTGTAAAACTCATTGGCTCAACTAAAGGAAATTAGTGTGAGCAAGAGTGATCCTGATTTGTGTACAAGAGGTTATTGTCTCACCTACTTTGAAGAGACTTTTAGTGGCTAAACTTCAAGTTGTGAACTTGGTAGTTGCCTTGTAAGAAGCTCTTTGCAGTTGTAAGCTCCAAGCTTGAGAAGCTTGGGAGTTTGGTTTGATTCTCTTAATCTCAATATTCTTATTTGTTCTTTAAGCTTAAATAGTTGAATATCTATTGTATTCATTTGTGCTTAAGTTTTTATTTTATGCATAAAGTTTGAATTTCTATTAAGCACATAAAAAGGTTTGTTTTAGGTACAACCTAATTGACCCCCCTTCTTAGGTTGCTATTTGGGGCCAACAATACCAACAAATGATACAGCTTCAAAATCTAGAGGCTTGGAGATATCTGGCAGATATTGGCCTTGACCGTTGGTGCCTTGCTCATGATGGAAATCGTAGGTGGGGAATACACACTACAAATACTTCTGAGAGCTATAGAATACGTGTAACATCTTGCGCAGAGTTAGACTACTTCCTATCAAGGCTATAATTGATAGTACATTCTATCATTCCGTCAAATTATTTGTTGATAACATTGCACGGGGTGAACATTGTTACACATTAATTACACCAAAGAATTAGAAAAGGTTGTTGACTTCAGACAAAAAAGGTGGAGGACACACAGTCATGATTTTTGATCATTCTACTAGTGTCTATAGAATTAAAACACCTCATCGTGTGACTGGATGTGGTGGCAATGTACAAACTGTCAATTATGTACAGAAGACATGTACTTGTGGTAAATGGTAAATGTACAGGTTCCCATGCTCGCATGTGATGGCAGTTTGCAGGCTTAAGGGTGATGAACCTACGCGATTGCTTGCGGATCATTACACCAATCACATATATCGAGAGCAGCACACCATTAGTAGATTTGTTCTGCAATCTAATCCAGAGGAGTTGCCTCCTATTCAATGGCAGTTAAGTGGTGATGCCAGTATGTTCGTAGACTGTCATTCGGGTAGGCCGGGTACGTGCAAGGCGCATCCGAAACGAGATGGACATTAGAGATCCTTATGAAGCCAGAAGGTGTACGAATTGTCATCAACCGGGACATAATCGCAGGAGTTTCCCTTCGCGACAACAATGATTTGTCTTTTCTATTGTATTGTTTATGTACTTGTTGTATTTTATGAATGTAGTTGTTTGTTTTTAATTTATTCATGTATCAAAAAATTTTGTATTATCATTGATTACGGAGACATGACCTTTAATGTTTGAATGTAACTTTTAAAACTTATGATATTAAATACCTACTTTCTATGGGTTTAATTTTTCACTCTTTCCATATTACTTTATTAGGTATGGATGATCAGTCACGAGAGCTTGTTTATCCTGGACCATATATAAATGATATTATATCACCTACGACGCCGCATAGGGTTAGATATATTTTTGACGGTCTTATCGATGATTCCACACTATAGGTTAAGCGTTGTGATGGGGCTTTTTGGGATCACTCATACCAACAGACCCATACCGGATCGGGTATGACATTATATTTGTTTGGCAGGTTTCGAGGGCATCGCATCTTTAGGACGTATTTCGGTGGACCATGCTTTGATCACCAGTCTTGTCGAGCGATGGTGACTTGAGACACATTCTTTTCATCTGCAAATTGGAGAGGCCACCATCACATTACAGGATGTAGAGTTACTTTGGGGTTTACATATTGACGGACCACCCGTGACGGGTAGAGACAATACTCATTCTGCAGATACTTGGAGCCAGTTATGCAAGGAGTTATTGGGTTACATGCCTACCAGATCAGACATTGACGGTGGTCGTTTGAAAGTTGGATGTTTGTCTGCTGCATTAGATCGTCCCTTTCCCGACGATGCGACTGATGACATGTGTCGGCAGATGGCATGTACACATTTACTTGTACTTATTGGTGGCATTTTATTTCCAGACAATTCAGGCATCAAAGTGCCATTATTGTATCTATACATGCTTCGGGACTTAGAGACTGTGGGCCGTTATAGTTGGGGATCAGTAATTTTAGGCACACTATATCGCAGCTTGTGTGATGCTACTTCACCCAGAGCTAGAAACATCTACGGACCAGTACTATTAATATAGGTATATTTGACTACTTTATATTCATTTATTGTATACTTTCGTCAAAATTAGTAGAATGCATACTAATTAAGAATTACAGTTATAGGCTTGGGAGCGCATGCTGACACTGCGTCCTAATCGGTTAGAGCCCGCACACCAGCATCACGGAGCATATGGATCTCGGTATATATTTTGTTAAATTGTTTAATTTAACATATTTATATTGGACTTGATATTTATTAATTTGTATTGCAGGTGGGATGTTGGATTTGATTTGCGCAATGCTTCTCGTCATGTTTTATCTATTTTTCGATATCAGCTACATAGTTTGCGACCCAATGAGGTACATCCGTCGATTACATTTCTTTTGCACTTTGTCTTCCTCTTATTTTGTTTATTTACTAACTTTTTGGTCGAATTGTTTGGTATTAGTGTATATGGCAACCATTCTCTGAAGAGGTACTTGATATGCTTCCCCATTACTACACTGCTGGTAGTGACATATGGCATGCAGTTACTTATTTGATATGTTGGGAGATCGTGGAATGTTACCTACCTCATCGGGTTATGTGACAGTTCGGATTGCACCAACCCATACCAGATCAAAGATTGATTGGTAATCAAGGTGCACTTCATTTGATAGACCGCCGTGGTCGGGCAAACAATGATTGGGAGTTGACCTACTCAGGTTATATAGATATTTGGGAGGCAAGAAGGGATACAGTTGAGGTTGGTCTCCTATGTGTTGATACTACACATGCATCACGTGATTATATGCAATGGTACCGACCAAGGACGGTGATCTACATATCCAATCCGAGTCAGCGCCCTACTTTTCCAGAGGGGTACCACGACGATGGTGCATGTGCATATTATCTAGTAAGTAATTATTCATTTTTTTTTATTGTTTTTCTTTTTCAAAAAATGACTTTAGTAATACTAATTTTAACTTTTATGGTAGATGGATTCCATGGCTAGATTGTACTACATGTTGTTGGACAACCTGACTGAGGACGATGCTTCGGATACTAGTACTTGGGCACAGATCAGACATTTCACTTCTGAGTCACTACATGCATTAGGTGAATCTACTCGTCTTGATCTTTGGCCTCCGATAGTTCCTGCTTACGTTCGAAATCCACACTAGGCACATGATCCACATAGAGTAAAGCGGGCTCCACGGAGAGGCGGGCATCACGGAGGTGGTCGTCGGCCCCATGTAGATGCTGGATGTAGATGCTGGATCCCCTCATGTTAATATACCATTTGAGGGTGACACTTCACAGATACTTTCGCCAATGCGCACTCCGGTGGGACCATCATCATTCGGACAGTCGTCCACTGGACCAGATCCAGAGCATACTGGTCCTACTGTTTCAGATGAAGAACATGAACACCAACAAAACATAGCTTCGCAGGTGCAAATTGTCTCACCCTACTCAACAGCAAGACACTCCTCTATTTTATGTCCGTCGATCAAAAAGGATGCCTAAACCTAGAGAGTGTGGTATGGGCAGGAGATTTGGAGATCATGGACATTGACATTTGTTATTACCTTTCGCAATCATGTGTGATTGATGTCTGTTATTTGCATATCATTGTTTTCCTTTGTCGGGTATTTTTATATTATTATTAGGTTTTTATTTATGTTTTTTAGCCCTTGTCGGCCTTTTATGGATGTTTGTTGCCCTTGTTGGGGATGGTTGTTGGTAGGGAGAATGTTCGTAAAATATGGGAGGTTATGTCAAAATTTTATCAAAAAATATGATAAATTAATAAATTTGCTTTCTTACAAGATTTCATTCGTGTAATAGTTCGTTAATGTTATAGTTTATGGTTTAAAGATAATGGTTTAGTATTCCTATATATCGTTTAAATAAATGTTCACGATTTAGCGTTTAAGTGGTTTTTATCTTAGAGCCAAATCCTTTTTATAACTAACAAAATATCAAACATTTTTTTGTTTCAGTAATAGTGCAAAAAAAAAAAAAAAATTCCCCATGACTTCTTATTTGCTAAATACAAAGCTACATGAAGTGGATTTTTTTTTTATTTTTTTTTATTTTGACGACATTAATTTTCCATGAGCTCGCACGCAGTAGATGCGAGCTCACTTAATGCGAGGTCATGAAAGTTTTTTTTTTTTTAATTTTGACGACATTAATTTTCCATGAGCTCGCACGCGGTAGATGCGAGCTCAATGAGCTCGCATCTCCTGCATGTGAGTTCCCCCAGCCGGAAATCCCATTTCCAATTAACATAAAAAAAGAATGATTTTCAAAACAATCACAGTTTTAGAATTTCTCTCAAATTGGGACATATGCTCGGAAGCGAGGTTTTAATGACCTTGATAAAAAAAACCTTAAAAAACCTAAGCCGAGGAGATTACAATGAAATTTATTCGCATGTAGACATTTGATTGGTGGTATTTCCTCTTCTAGGCCTAGAGTACACTCTTCTATAGTATTGCTTCTCTCTATGCGTTTATGCTTCCATTAACTCCTGACGGGGCCAAGTTAAACGATACCATTCCAAAGTGGCTCTGCACAGTAGTTACACCTTCAATGTGACCGTTGAGATTGAGCTGGAGCATGATGGGACCAGTGGAAAGATATTTCTCCACCTCGTTAGAGGCAAAGCAAAAAAGTACCTACCCCACCTAAGGCCCAAAGTTGATTTATTCTAAGCTATCTCCCAAGCAGTTGATGAGGGTTGATTGAGAAATGGGGATATAAGAGTGACGGTACCCAAGTTGAGAATGAGAGTGAAGGTACCCGAGTCAAGTCACTGACCTTGTGCGGTCACCCTAAAGTATGTCTACATTTATCTGGTTCAACTAGAGGCTGGACTGAGATTTTGGCTTCATCCCTTTGTATATGTTTTAATCCATTACAAGAATGGGAGTTTGGATAAATCTTTGCCAAGTTTTTTAGGTGCATTAATCCATTTATTATTACCCACAAGACTTTGTGCAGGATCATACCAGCTTTATTTAACCATTAGTTTCAGATAGCGTCCTCTAGGGTCGGGATTACATTCAGCTTCCGATCCAACATGAGTGTGCTTGAGGAATTACACCCAAAGATGAAGGACTAAATGAGTGAACACTTTCTATTGAGAAGAACTCTAGATTGGAAATTCCCTAATTCGAATTTTCAAGTGGTCGTTTTGGGGTTAAATTAGCTCAAGGATAGTGAAAAATTTTATTAGTACATGATGAACGATGAGGAAGTGTTAGTCTCTGCAGGGTTAAGCCTTACACCTCTTGACTCCACTAATCCTTTAGGTTGACATGAGCAATAATTGTTCATCTATTTTGCATTTATGTTTTACACACTTTTTACTTATTTTGGAGAATAATTAGAAATTCTCCACATGTAGTGGTTGCTAAATTAAATCTACTGCCATCTGTGACTAAGCACTGAGTCGAAGAAAGGACATGGACCTTGACTAGCTCGATCTCCCTAAGGACTTTGCAACCAATGTAGAGAAGCAGAAGAGGTCCTCAATAGTTGCCTTGCTAGAACCTATTGGAGGAAAGAAAATCAAATTACATTTGGATCCGGCTCTGTTCCCAAGTCTCCTGTTGAGAGTTCTATTCAAGTGATTCTTGCCCCAGCTCCTTCTGCTCAGAATGCCCCCATGACTACGCTCCCTCTCGACGAATTCGCTCATTCGAGGTTCATGAACGATACATGCCGCAATAGGAAGTTTATTAGGACTCCAATTAAGGAAGCCAGTAGACCTCTAGTGGAAGCCTTATTGTTGCCAGAGGAGAGAGAAAAGAGGTACATATGCCCTCATAGCACACTTGCATCTTCAATGTGTATGAAATATATAAACACTTTGCTCAGGTAAATCACTTTCTCTTTTTTTTCTTTTGAATTACTCTAAAGAATTTATTTATTCCTTGCAATAACTTACTTTGTTTTATACATTCCTCATATTGGCTCCCTTGACTACCATCTTTATCAAGCTAAGGGTCAGAAATTTATCCCGTATTTCTAAGCTAAAGAGCGAGCTCGATGAGTCAACCAAGAAGTTCGACAAGGTGGTGAAAGCCAAGGACATGACCATTAAGGCATTGGAAAGTGCTACCGCTCACATTGAATCGCTTACTACAAAAAACTCCCAATTGAATGATGAAATGAACTAAGTGGCAGATGTGCGTAAGGAGGAGCTGAAAACTATATTAAAGAAGAGCAAGAGCTAAATAGTAATTGAATTTCTCAATTCTTAGGATAACTAGGACTGCTTAAAGAAACACTTGATCTGTTATTGTATGAGTGAAGGGTTCGAAGAATTAGTGGATGACAAAAGCTGCACCTACTTTAACTCCAAGTTCTTACACTTATTGAGGAAGGCTTATCCACACTTAGACATTGGTGATTTGATTTGGGGCATTGGCCCCCACTATCCCTGTTCACCCCTATACATCTATGGTTTCGATTTGGACAAAGTTGTGCCTAATAGAGATAGTATAAGGGATGTGCACAACTTGTTGCAAGAATCGCTAAAGGAAATGTGAAGATCAAGCAGGCACTTCGGTAGCTCCTACAGCTTTGCTAGACATTGTTAATTCTTCAAAAGATAGTATTTTCATGTACCTTAAGTTTGGTTTTTGCTCGTAAATCAAGCGTTTCAATTTATAAAGTAGGGGTATTTTCATAAATTTATACCTCGGGTTCATAAAATTATTGTTTTTATGCCAAAAATATATATTTATGCCCTTAAAATTTATTTTTGTAGGTTTTATTCGCAATGGAAGTCAAATGAGGCACTGTCAAAAGCTGGGCGCTGGACACGTCCAGAGGCTTGTTCGGTAGAATATTGATTAGGTTTTGAAGACAATGAAAAAGTAATAATAAAAGAAAACCTTAATTTTCCTAATCAACTCTCACACACTCGCAAGTATACGAGGTGAGTTCGTATTTAAGATGAGTAAGGATCATTCCCACGAGGACTATTGGAACAATTACTAGGTTCATAAGCCTATTTACTAGTTAGACCTTGAAATAATCAGCGGTTTCATTGAAATTTAATTGCAAGAAATTAAACTAAAGACAAGAATGTAAAATTCTAACCCTACGAAAAGCAATTAAAGATCATTAACTAAAAACCCTAATCCAATCTATTCTACTTACGAGAATTTTATTCAAAAAGAAAATTTCTCTTAATCTACTCTATGAAAGAGAAGTAAAAACTTTGAAGTAAAACCCAAAACTAAACTACAGAAGTAATTAAGAATTTAAAGGTAATAAAAGAAGAATGATAATTAAAGAATAAGAACGCAGTAAAAATGAAAATTAAATTGCATAAAAATAATGAAACTCAGTAAATGAAGCAAGAACTAATGTTTATGATCGTCAAATCTTGAATTCTTGACAAGAGAATGAAATTCTTGCACGAAGAATTGAAAAAATCTACCCTACGGCTAAATTATTGACATAACAAATGAAAACCTAAAAACTAATGACGACTGATGATGATCGATGATTTCCTCCCCTTCTCTTAGTGTTATTTATAGATATTTTTAGGGTTTTGGGGCTCTGGGATGATAAGTTAACGCTTTTCCATGTAATCGGACCCACGAGAGGACTTTTCTTGCAAAATAAGTCACCTTACACGACCTGCCCATCGATCGACGCCTAGGCACTACTTCCAATGAGAAAATGTAACCTTTCTGGACTTGGCGCCTGGGCGCTGCACTTTTGCAGCTCCTGGGCACTGGGTCTAGTAAGGTGGCTCCACTTCATCTTCATTTTTCTCTATGATAAGGGCAAAATTTGGAAAAACGTAAAACATGAAAGTTGTATCTCTGTGTATTTACTTTCAAAAACATCCTGAATCACATCAATTGGTTTACGGACACAAAAGTTATGCTTAATCTACCAAACTGTGCCAGAATCACTTCTCACCGATTCATATTTTCAAACTTTGTAATTTTGAATGAGATGCCTATAGAATCCTGGAAAACTCAAAATATGAAAGCTGTAGAAATCTTCTTGTCTTTCCAAATCATCCAAAAATCACAGCAATGGAGCTCGAGCAAGAGAGTTATGGTTGATCCTCAAACTATATCCGATTTGCTCCACGCCAGCAAACGCTTTCCTCCAATATTGTGATCCATTTTAACTCATTCTTTACTCAAACCCTTCAAAACTCAAAATACACTATTTTAGCTAATAATTACTCAATTCTTGCTCAAATTACATTAAAATGAAGGTAAACAACAAGCACAATACACTATATTTATGAGCTTATCAAATACCCCACACTTAGTTTTTTATCGTCCTTGAGTAAAACATAGAAATGTATCACAAACATACTTAACACATCTCATCAATCATCCACATGAATAACCTAGAACCAAACCATCATAAGGAAAATAGTGAAATGATAATAAACCTCTATACATGAATTCTAGTGTGGGTGTGTGCATAGCCATACAAAAAAAAAAAAATTAAAACACAAAGATCAAATCATGCAAACCCTTTAAATTTTTCTAAACACTCCATAGCTTACTTTTAACTATAACAAAGTAAGTTCCTTACATTTCTCCACCAATGTAGACAATCGAATCGATTTAAAATAGGTAGGACTTTAGATTATAACGTAAGACTTGGGTATTGGCTAACAAAGAAGGGAAAAAGGATAAATAAATAAGAAAACGAGTTTTAAAATAATGCTGGCCACACATCAACATAATTTTTTTTTTGAATATTGAAACACCCATCCTTCAAAGAAGAAACCCCACACTTAATTCTCCAAACACCCATAAAATTTTGTGCAACAAGCAAAACAAAATCCTAGTTTTTCAATTTCAACCCTTCTCGCTGACACCTTGTAAAAATATCTCCCATTTTTTTCTTTCTTTTCCCCCAAAATGGGTACCAGTGGTAGGCACTATCCGTAAAAATAGCTATGCGGGTACCAGTGATAGGTACTACCTGCTAACACTCCAATGCAAGTGCTAGTGATGGGCACCCCCTGCTATGGTCAACAAAAATTTTTCTAACACCCCTACACCTTAATTATACATCATTCATTCTAACTAGATACTCTCATACAGCTACCTCCCATCCTTATATCCTCTTAATAATTAATGTGGCATTAAAGCTCTTAAGGTACATTTAGGATAGCTCACAAAGATAGATAAAAAATGGGTTAGAAAAAAAATGAGTGGTGCTTCTGTCCATTCAAAATAAATTAAGGCTCAAATAGGGTTCTAGGGATAAATTTTATAGTAACAGTTGGTTTAAATGGCTCAAACGTCCAAAGAAATGGTTACCCTCATCTTTAAATCAAATCAAGTTATCTAAACTTTTGCTTCGAAAAAGTAATAAAGCAAGTAGTTGGAGTGCAATATAAGTGAATCTATACAATTATCTCTTAGTGCCAAAAAGCTATAACATTGTAGGCTATTAGTGCTCAAAAATTAGAAATCATACTAGGAAAATATTAACACCGACTACCCTACTCATGACAAATTAGCTAAAAAATTATCAAGTAGAAAATCAAAGAAACATGCCAAGCAATTTGTGAACAAAATTTTTAGAAATTTCATTCTAAAAACTCTCAAATCAAAAGCTAAGCTACAAATATGAAAGCAAAAATTGAACAAAATGAACAAACGAAACAGCAAACCAATAGAAATTAAGAAAACTCCCCATTCCACACTTAGATAATAGCATTGTCCCTAATGCAAAAAATAAAGAGTAAAAAGGGTAAAAGAAAAGCTTCTTTGTTAACGAAGAATATTTGGTGCCATTTATGTTGAATTAAATACCCTTGAGTCAAGGTGGAAAACATCAACCATTAAAACCAGAAACAAAACATAAAAACACTTATAATAATAAGAAAACCAATAAAACTAAGAAACTAAATGAAAACATAAAAAATAAAATTAAGAAAAAACATGGGTTGCCTTCCATGTAGAGCCCTTCTTTATAGTCTTAGGCTCGACTTCGACACTTGAAATCAGTTCAAGCAGTTAAAGATGGTCGACCATCCTTTTCTTTTCGGCTTCCACGGAAAAAGTTTAACACCATTTTTCATCACTCTTGATGCTTGATATTTCCAACATGAACTTGAACTTACCCTCGTTTCCAAGCATTTACCAGAGATAGTGCACAAATGATAGCCTTAAGTCACTCTTTGCACTGCTTTTTCTTCTTCTTGCTCATGGTCCTTTTACCCAAACCCTTACCCTTCCATGCTTGTGAAACCAATCCATGAATCCTTCCTATCTCACTTTCATCATCCAGTGGTTTGTTTTCCAAGTCAATTTTGGAGTCTTCATTTATTTCATCATCCTTTTTGAGTGCATTACTGTGACCCACCTTGGGTATCTCGTCTTCAAACCTATCAACGAATGTACCTAGGGAATAATTAGAATATTTTTATTGGAACATTATCATCATAATTAAAAACATCAATTTCAACAGATTCATTATCAACTCACAAAATCAACTTCCCTTTATTAACATCTATTAAAGCATGTGCATTTGATAAGAACGTCTTCCCTAGAATCAATGAAATTTCATTGTCCTTGCTGATGTCCAACACCAAGAAATCAAGATAGCGGGGAACACTAGCTTCTCTACTTGCACAAGCATATCCTCTAACAAGCCATAAGGTTTTATCTCAGACAAATCTGCCAATTAGAGTGCAATGTTCGATAGAATATTGATTAGGTTTCGAAGACAATGAACAAGTAATAATAAAAGAAAACCTTAATTATCCTAATCTACACGCATACACTCGCAAGTATACGAGGTGAGTTTGTATATAGGATGGGTAAGGATCTTCCCACGAGGACTATTGGAACAATTACTAGGTTCACAAGCCTATGTACTAGTTAGACGAAATAATCAGCGGTTTTTGACTAAACTTAAACAAAATTTAATTGCAAGAAATTAAACTAAAGACAAGAATGAAAAATTCTAACCCTATGAAAAGAAATTAAAGATAATTAACTAAAAACCTAATTCAATCTATCATACTTGCAAGAATTTAATTCAAAAATAAATTTAAATTAATCTACTCTATGAAAGCAAGTGAAAATGATGAAGTAAAACCCTAACTAAGACTAAATTACAGAAGTAATTAAGAATTTAAAGCCAATAAAGGAAGAACGATAATTAAAGAATAAGAACGTTGTAAAATGAAAATTAAATTGCATAAAAATAAATCAAACTCAGTAATTGAAGCAAGAACTAATGTTTATGATCGTCAAATCTTGAATTCTTGACAAGAGAATGAAATTTTTGCTCGAACAGTTGATAAAATATATCCTACAGCTAAATTATTGACCTAACTATTGAAAACCTAAAAAATAATGACGGCTGACGATGATCGATGATTTCCTCCCCTACTCTTGGTGTATTTATAGATATTTTTAGGGTTTTGGGGCTCCGGGATGATAAGTACACACTTTTCCATGTAACCGGGCCCACGGGAGGACTTTTCTTGCAAAATAAGTCACCTTACATGACCTATCCGTCGACTGGGCGCTACTTCCAGTGAGCAAAAGTAACCTTCCTGGACTTGGCACCTGGGCGTTGGGTCCAGTAAGGTGGCTCCACTTCATCTTCATTTGTTTCTCCATGATACAAGAAGAATTTGGTAAAACTCAAAACATGAAAGTTGTAACTCTATGTCTTAGATTTCAAAAACATCTTGAATCACCTCAATTGGTGCTCAGACACAAAAGGTATGCTCAATTTACCAAATTGTGTCAGAATCATTCCTCGCCGGTGCATATTTTCAAACTTTGCAATTTTGAATGAGATGCCTATAGAATCCTGGAAAACTCAAAACATGAAAGTTGTAGAACTCTTCTGTAACTTTCCAAATAATACAAAATCACAGCAATCGCAGCTTAAACAAGAGAGTTACGGTTGATCTTCCAAACTATATCCGATTTTCTCCGTGCCAGCAAAAGTTTTCCTCCAATATTGTGATCCATTTTAACTCATTCTTTACTCAAACTCTTAGAAAACTCAAAATAAATTATTTTAGCTCATAATTACTCAATTCTTGCTCTAATTACATTAAAATGGAGGTAACCAACA
This sequence comes from Cinchona pubescens, assembly GCA_025175665.1. Taxonomy (NCBI): domain Eukaryota; kingdom Viridiplantae; phylum Streptophyta; class Magnoliopsida; order Gentianales; family Rubiaceae; genus Cinchona; species Cinchona pubescens. The sequence continues at coordinate 1,320,296 of JANKKI010000204.1, forward strand.
AACAAAATATACTACATTTATGAGCCAATACAAAGCTTGGAATGGGTGCCCAACCACTGGTGTCTGGGCACTACCAGTACCCAGGTGGTTGGCAAGGGTGCTCAACCCCCAGCACTAGCATTTTTACGGGTTTTTATAATTTTGACCTAGGTTTTGAATATTTTTGATACGTTTTCTTGTAAACACTGATAGGCACTATATAAAGGTTATGTTAGTTCATTAATTAAGAGAGTGTGAGGCAATCGACAGAAAACACCAAACAACTACAAACAAGAGAATCAACACAAGTAATGATCCTTTCTAAAGAGAGTAAGGGAGAATAAAAGAAGACTCAACTTGATAACCCTAGTTTTTTATTCTCTTCCCTATTTCTTGTATTCAATATGCTATTCATGATTGTAATTGAATTTTATGTTGTATCAATTGGTCACATGATGCACTAAACTCTAAATCTTGGGTTTCCTTCATAACTTGCCATGAATCTCAATTGATTTGATTTATTTCATTCATGATTATGATCTTATGGTTGATTTGACCTTCTTAATTTAATGGTATTAAATGCTAAATACATTTGTAAACCTGATCAAGTTATAAATTGACCATAATTCAGAAATTGAAAGAGGAGCTTTAGGGTTAGGAATGGGTATAATTACCCTTTGTTCAAAAGATATCTATTTATCCTAGGTATTCCTATAGAGTGGTCATATATGCATTAAGCTTGGCTCGAATTCGCGTAGAAATATAGTGAATTGTCTAGGTTTAGTAGATTTGTGTAAAAAGTCAAAAGATAATTCACAATTACATAAGATTCTAGACTAATAAACAACATAAGTGGATCAAGAATGACAGAATGATTAATTGATCAATTGAGGATATTGGTAAGGGATGAGTGAACCCTAGATAATTCAATTATTGACTTTTTCCACTGTTTACTTGAATTATTGCATTATTCTTATTCTGTTTTCTATTATTTTCCATTGTGTTATTTCTTAGTTTAGATATGATCAAAAGTCTGACGTTTAGGTGCTTAATAGGGTATTCAAAGCATAGTCCTTATGGGAATGATACTTTTCTCTTCATATCGATATGTATATTTGCTTACTTCGTGAGTCGTGTCTAGTAACAATCACGAAACGAAAAAGTTTTTAGCACCATTGTTGGGGACTTAGTTGTAACACTGTATAGTCTATAACATCTAATTAAGTTCTTTAATTCTAGTCTAAACATTATTTTTTTATTTGTTTTTGTTTTGCATTATTTTCTTTTATTCTATTTTATAGATTTTCTTTTCGTGTTCTTGTTGGCATATCTGTGATGGTTATGCCAAGATGGTCAAACAAGAAAATTCTACACTTAAACCTTGATATTGAGTGAATCATACATCAACTATGAAAGGAAGCTAGATGAGGGTTCCAACTAATAATTGAGATGGCAGATGATCAGGTTCCAGTCAATCCAGTGATACTACACCAACCGAACGAGGAGGAACCGATCCCTTTAAGGGACTTTGCTGTGCCAACCTTGGATAGACTTTGGTCGAGCATTATACTTCAAGCTGTCAATCTAGGCTAATACTTTGACCAAAAGCCACAAATTATCCAAGCGGTTCAACGTGGCTATGTTTGGTGGAGCACGAAATGATCACCCGAATGTGCACGTATTCAGTTTTCTAGAAATATGTGAGACATTCTATGATAATGCAGACTTTGAATTTTTCCATTCTCTCTCAAGGATAAAGCCAAAGCTTGGCTAATATCACAGGCCCCAGGTTCCATTACTATATGGAATGATTAAGAACAAAAATTTTTGAGTAAATTTTTTCTACCTCTAAATTGGCAAAATTGAGAAATGATATTATTTCTTTTGTACAACAAGATAACGAATCGCACTTTAAGGCATGGGAATGATTCAAAGATTTACTAAGACTGTACCCACATCACGACTTGCTAGGCTAGTTGCATATTTAGATATTTTACAACAAGTTGCATGGACCGACCCAGACCATAATTAATGCAACAGCTGGTAGGGCGATACTGAGCAAAAGTTATGAGAAGGCCCCATGCGGATACTTAAGGACATGTCCTCAAACAACTATCAGTGGGTAAGTGAGAGCAACATGCCTAAAGAACAACTAGAATGTACAATATGTACCCATTAACCACTATAGCTACACAGTGGCGACCTTTACCAAAAAGTAGGAGTAGATATTCAGTTAAAATTGGTCCAATGTATGGTAGCAGCTTTTGAAATATGCGAAAAAGGACACCTTATTGATCAGTGCCCAATTAACCTAGAAGATATCAATTATGCTAGCAATTTCAACCAAACACAGAACAATCCATCATACTCCAACATGTATAATCCTAGTTGGAGAAACCATCCCAACTTTTCCTAGAACAACAACCAACAGGGTGGTGCCAGCAGCTCAATAAGACCACCAATGCAACTTGGATTCGAAGGGCACAATAGATAAACGTAGCCAATCTCAAAAAAAGGGGACAGCATAGAGGAACGCTTGTGGTAGTACATGGCCAAAATCAATGTAATACTTCAAAATCAGAATACACATTCTTCAAAGCCATACATCATCGATAAGAAACTTGGAGACCCAAATGAGGCAACTTGCTAGTGCCATAAATTATAGGCCCTAGGTTCTTTACCAAGTGACATGGAGGTTAACCCAAAGCATGATGGTAGGGAGCAATGCAAAGCGGTTACTCTCTATAGTGGCAAAGAATTGGTGTCAAGAACTAACCAGCTAAAGCAAAGGAGTATGATGGGCAGGTAATGGTTAAAGAAGAAAAATAGGGAAAGGATGAGCAGCCTAGAGCGTATCAAGTCAAGTTGCCTTTCGTTCCAATACCTTATTCGCATTGGCTCAAACAATACATGTCAGAAGGTTAGTTTTCTAAATTTTTAGAAATTTTTAAAAAATTTCATATTAACATTCTTTTTGTAGAGGCATTAGAACAAAATCCTAGTTATGTTAAGTTTATGAAAGAATTGTTATCTAGAAAAAAGAGGATCACAAACTTCAAAATGATAGCTTTAACAGAGAAGTGCACCATACTCTATGGTTCTCCAACAAAAGTTACCGCCAAAACTTAAGGATCTCGGGGGGTTCACCATCCCATGAATGATTGGCACACAGTTTATAGGTAAGGCCTTGTGTGATTGAGGAGGATGTATTAATTTAATGCCCTTATCTATTTTGAGGAAACTTGGGATAGGAAAAGTAAAGTTGACAAACGTGACCCTCCAACTAGCCGTCAAGACTTTGATTCATCCATGAAGCATCATGGAGGATGCCTTGGTAAAGGTTGATAAGTTTATTTTTCCTGATAATTTTATAATACTTGATTATGAAAAGATACAAAAATTCCTCTCATACTAGGAAGACTATTTTTAGCAACTGGTAAGGACTCTGATTGATGTACAAAAAGGCAAGCTCACCATGAGCGTCCAAAACGAGTAGGTAAAATTCAAAGTTTTTAAAACCATGAAAATGCCTAACCAAGATGAGGAGTGTTTTGTAGTTAATGCAGTCAAAGGTGGAGCTACAGTGAAACCCTCCATGGACTTAGAATAAAATCAAGAAGTCTTAACTCCAACATGGAAGGAGAAGATAAAAAAGAAGGTATTTAGATGGTTAGACAAAAGCATAATCAACTCAATTCCTGACAGCAATTGGATGCAATTTATTGATTACAAGCAGACAAAAGGCGAAATAACCTCAGAGGAGAAAGAGAGGAACAAATCAATACCTTGGAGAGCAATTGAAGGTTGGATCTCTTACATTGATGATCAAAAGATTCTTCCTACCATCGAGAAGGATTATATTCCCCTTCCTATTTTGATGAATTACTTGAGTTATTTGAAAATGAAATTTTTTTTGATTATTTGGATGCTACTAGAAGAAAGGAGAAATTGCTTGAAGTATGTTATCATCAAGAAGAAACAAAGAAGTATGTTGAGGTGATTGGTCAAGTAATGGGAGAATGAAGAAATGCTAAAGGTTGCAAAAATTTGTAATAGATAACACCTAAGCATACTACCTAAAAAGAAGAAAGATCTAGAGAGTTTCACTATACACTTGTGTTATTGGTGATGATTTTGTTGATCGAGTTTTATGTGATTTAGGAACAGGTATGAATTTAATGCATTTAACTCTTTGCAGGAGAATAGGATTGATGGACCTCAAAGAAAGCAACCAACTTATTCAATTGGCTGATAGGAGAACGGTAGACCTAATAGAAAAATTACTTAATGTACTTGTCAAAGTAGGGAAACTCAACTTTATGATGAAGACATTAATGTACTTGTCAAAGTAGGGAAACTCAACTTTATGATGAAGACAAGGATTATATTTATATCAAATTTGAAATGCCATTCCTTGCTACGAAAAAAGCTTTAATTGATGTGGACCAGGGGCAAGAAAAGACTTAGTTATGTTTAATGTGATGGTAATAGGAGCATTTCCATATGGGCATTTTGAATATGCAAAACTTAATGGCATCCCCAATAAAGATTCAAGCAGTTCAATCACGTGAACTAATCGCTATGTCGAGCTTAGACGTTAAACAAGCGGTAAGTAGTTGAGGCAACCCACGTTTCCAACTCTAACTTTTAATTTTTGTACTTAATTTTCAATTTTTAACATATTTTTTTTTAGACTAACTTAAATTAATTTGATTTTTTAGGTCTTAAATGATGCTTGTAGGGAGTTTATGAAGGAAAATTTGAGCTATACATGAAAAATGGTAAAAAAAAAATGAACAAAACAGGTGAAATGGCTCATAGCCAAGTCAGTGGGAGCTGCGCAGCCACTATGGGCTGGGCATTGGATGCTCCCAGGTGCACCAAAGTCACGGCTGAAAGTGATAAGAAGGGATGCAAATTGCAGTCCATTCTTTCTCTATTCCTCCAAACACTTTCAAAACACCCCTAATGACCTCTAAACCTTTTTCTATCCTTCTCCACAAAAAATCCACTCGAATCACACCTAATTGTTGAATCTGAACATCAAAAAGTGGCAAAATTATAGCAATTTTCAGATTTAAGGACGAGACAAAAAGGTGAAAAATTAGAACTCCAACAAGAGGATCTTCTAAACATAATTTTGGAAAAGTTGCTAGGAGCCAACAATTGAGCAAAAATTCTTTCAAAAGTTTCTAATTGGTGAATTCCTTCTAATTTAATACTTTTTAATTGATTTTATTCCATATATGTGAGACTAAATAGGTGGTTCATATGGTCTTAGTTGTTTATGAACTTGAATATTTTTGCTTGGAATTGGTTTGTTTGGAATTTTAGGAAGATTTCTTGGCATAAATTATGCTACTTGGTGTGTGAGTACTTCAATTTGGAGAAATTCAAGTTCAATTTGTGTCTCTATTGAAACTTTTACTATGTCTCCTAAGGGTAAAAATATGGCTAAAGGGTCTAGCTCGAATAGGAAATTAGATAAGAAATTTTTTACCTCTCAGAAAGCTTTACTATAGTATGAAGAGTGGGAAAAAAATAAAAAGCTAATATGTGAAAGAGGGTTTAAATTGGACTTAGATTGGGAAAGTAATAACCTAAGGTTCGAGGTAGAGAAAAACATTCATAATCGACAGTGGGACTAATCTCCTAGGTTGTGCACACACCCAAAATTTGTTGTAGAGGAAATAGTTAGAGAGTTCTATGCTAATTTCTTAGAACATGATAATGGAATTGTTATTATGCTAGGCGTCAAAGTTCTATTGCACATGTGAATCTTTAAACTCTTTCTTTTGCTTAGCAAAAATAGATAATGATGGTTTATTTCATTATCAAAATCAATTTGAACTGGATTTGGATTTTTTGACTAAAACCATATGCAATGGTATTTAAGTGATTTGGAAGAGAGCACAAAATGCATTAAGAACAAAACATTTCATTTCCAAGTAGTTATTTGAGTCCTATTGAAAAAATTGGTTCAATTTCATAACTACCAACTTAATTCCAGTTGGTCATGGCACACACATCACTATTGATAGGGTTTTGTTGCTATTTTGACTTCTTGAAGGGTATTTAATTGATTTTGGCCATCTTATTCTTTCTCAAATTTTGTGTACAGCCAAAACTAAAAGTAAGTGATTATGGTTTTGGTAAATTAGTTAAATAGAGCTATTTTGCCTTTAAACAATATGCAATTTTGTCATGTTAGCTCCATTCGAATTGCTTTTATGTGTTTTTACTCAAAATTTGTGTTTAGTTGTGGTTTTTATGATCTTAGAGTAATATTATGACTTTTGCTAGTAATTATGCATTAATATGGACTTAATGGACACTTAATGAATTTATGTACATCTTGACTTTGTGATTTTGGTGTATTTTGTAGGCAATGTTTGGAAATTTGATAACAAATTGAAGAAGTGGAAGAAACCAAGGGCAAAGCTGTGATTACATGGAATTGACAAACCAAGTCCAGGGCTGTTGAACCCTCAATGACTGCAATCAAGGATATCAAGAAGACAAATGAATAACCACAGTCATAAACTACTTCAACTTCGAAGTGCCAATAACTGCAGTCATCAATTCGAAGAAGCAAATTCAGTAACTGCGGTCATCAAGCAATTACGAGCAACCAGGCAGTAACTGTAGTCAATAAATCTCTTATTTAAGGAATATAGTGACCGTAGTCACTGAAGACAGTCAGCACTTTGACTTTCATATTTTTGAAATTACCCTAGAATGTACCACAAAAACATATAGTGGTTGGTGTAAAAGTAGGTAGAATAGTGCAACCACTTTAAGAGTAGTCTTGTCATTAATATGTTATCTTCTTCTAAAACTCTAATTTTAATCTTTAATCTAGTTGTAAGATTTAACCTTTCTACTCTTAATTTAATGGGTTTTCATTAGTTTAAATTTGATACTTAGTTTACCTATTTTCTCATGCCCATTCTTACAATTTAGTTACTTCAAGTTCTTGCTCATTTTCAAGATTTTGTCTAAATTTTGGATTAAATAGTAAATCTTAGTGCAAATCTTCTTTTCTTAATGTTAATGATTTAGTTAGTAGTGGATTTTCATTAAATCTAGCTTCTAAACTCAAATCATTAGCTTTAATGAGGATTTCTTCCATCTCATTAACTTTTTAAAAATGGCATTTGCCTTAAGAACATTCTACTTTCTAGTGTAAGAAATGCCTATTTTAGCAACTTTATTCTTACCAATTTTCTTCTTGTACTACTAGCTTAGTATTTAATATACGTTCTTAGTTTAGTATTTTAAATTTCTTTCCTACTTTAATATCTTTAAATGCTTTCTTAGTGTAGATTGTTAATTGCTTTCCTAGTGTAGTAGTTTATTTAATTTCTTAGTCCAATATTTCATTTCCTTCCACAGTTTAGTAGTTTGCTTTTCCCTTAGTTTAATTAAAGTGCCTTCTTTGTGGTAAAATTATTGGCTTGCTTGACCTAGTTTTAATTGCTCTCTTAGATTAATATAATATTTACTTCTTGTGTCAACTAGAATCTTTATGCCTTGTTTTGTTTTTATCATGCTTTTCTTACTGAGACTTAGTGACAATCTTTACATGCTTTCCTAGATTAGCCTATTTGTTTGCTTTATTTAAGTGTTTCTTTTTTGTTATCTTGGTAGTTGGTGACAAACTCCTGTGATTTCTTTGTCTAAATAGTACAATGACCCTCTAAGACTATTAATTACCACTCAATCCTCGTGGGAACGATATAGACTCACTACGAACCTACAAATCTATCTCGTATACTTGCGAGATTAAAGGTGTTGAAGGTGTTGGTTAAGTGTTAGCGGGATAAATTTTATTACTTGTTTGACATCCAAACTCTTACGAACATTGAGTGAACAAGTTTTTGGTGCTGTTGCTAGGGAATGAGTTGCAATGGTGAAATTAGACACTTTTTGGTCATACTAGATTGGACTTCTTTTAGTTTAGTAATTAATTTTAATTTACCTTATTTGTTAATTATGCCAATTTTTACTTTTTTGAAGATTTACCACTTAAATGGACTTGGGTTGAATTTCTATTACAACTTATGGTTATTAAAGAAAAACCCTTCGTTAATCTCAGTTTGGAACTCGAAAAGAAGTTAGGGGAAATTAGGAAAAAGAAGAGAATTCAATAAGAACTAGAAAGAGCTAAGATGCCCTAGCTACAGATGGCGGATCCTCAAATCTCAAAATACCTTCTCTTATAGATTGATGGAGATCCAAGGGATGATAATAATGAACAGGTAATAGGAAACAATGGGTTAGGTGGCTTTGGAAACGGAATTACAAGGTAATGGTAATGGTAAACCCTTGAGAGACTATGCTAGGGCAAACTTGAGCAACGCTAGGATTCCAGTTCAAGCCAACAATTTTGAAATTAAACCATGTCTTATACAAATGCTCCACTCTCATGCTTTGCTTGGGGAAGGCCCCAACGAATCCCTATACTCATCTAATGAACTTCAAGAAAGTGTTCGAGACATTCAAATTCAATGGGGTTCACCCTGATTGTGTATGGATAAGGGTATTTTCATTCTCCTTGCCTGACCGAGCTAAATGGTGGTTGAAATCTCACGAGCAAGGAACATTCACAATATGCAACCATCCTGCCCAAGAATTTTTGGTAAAATACTTCCTTCCATCCAGATCTACCAAACTAAGGAATGAAATAACATCATTGCTTAAGCAAGATGCTTGGAAGAGTCTAAATAAGGCACGGGAAAGGTTTAAAGAGCTCTTAAGAAGATGCCCATACCATGCAATACCGTTGTGGCTACAAGTTCAAACATTTTACAATGGGCTCTACCAAAAGACCAAATCTATTGTAGATGCATTGGCGGGGTGCTCCTTATCCTTTAAAATAGTAGAAGATGCACAAAGGCTCCTTAACATGATGGCTAAGATTATTATCATCATAGGCCAGTAGTATCAAACTTTGTCCAAAATAATGCTCAAGCACAAATGCAACAAGCTTGAGGAGGTGTTCTTTACTTAAATAACAATGATGCCCTCTTGGCCCAAAATGGGATAATGGTTAACTTGATGGTGAATTTGACAAGGGCCATTGAGAATCTTGGAAGGAGTGGTTCTATAAATGCAATATCTTCATCTCTCCAAGAACCTCTAGTATGTGATTTTTGCTCCTGAAATCACGTGAACGGCCAATGTGAAATATCCATTGGGTCAAACATTTAATCTTGGTAATAAGCAATTGCACTATGTTTCCAACCAAGCTTCGTCCTCAAGAAATCCACTGAACGTGTATGAAAATACCTATAAACTCTCTTGGAGGAATCACTCGAATTTCTCTTGAAGCAATCAATTGCATCAACACAATGCCAATCAACCCAACTCCCACCAATCGAACTTTCAAAACCAAGCTTCATCTTCCATATCCTGACCATATCTACCTCCAAATCAAAGAAATTTCAACCAACCTCAAGTTAAATCTTAATATCCAAATTCTCAACTAAATATCTCCTACAGGCTACCCCGTAAGCAACCCCAATGTACAAAAATCATGTTCCAAGGAGCGGGGATCACTTTAAGAAATAAGGCATTAGGAGGGAATTTGAAGCACTAAAAAGAGATTATGAGAACCTAAGAAGGAAGAATGACTCCTTTTGAGAAATCAAGGAGTATCGACAAGGAATTTGGAGACCCAATTGAGTCAAATGGCTAGACAATCAAATGACAGGTGACTTGTTGGGAGCTCTACCAAGTGATACGATTCCCAATCCAAGGTATCAAAATCCAAGATACCACAATGGAAGGGAACAAGTCCAAGCCATTACACTTAGGGCGACAAGAGATTGGAAGAAAACATTGGGGAGAGTTCAACATCAAAGAGCAAGGAGAGTGCAAAGCTTGAGGAAAATGATGTGGAAAAAGAGGGGTCTTCAAAGGGAAAGGGTAAAATGATTGAAGAACATACCATGCCCATTAATTAACAAAATGAAGGTAAGGATCCACATGTAAAATTCACAAAGCAAGTGAAGGTTCCATTTCCCCAAAGATTGAAGGAAGATGAAAAGCTAACAAGTTCAAAAATTTCTAGAGGTATTCAAGAAACTCAAGATCAAAATTTAATTCATGGAGGCATTAGAAAACATGCCCACATATGCTAAATTTGCGAAAGAAGTCATTTCCTCTAAGAGGAGGCTTCACGGGGATAAGATTCTATGCCTAACGGAGGGTTGTAGTGCATTGCTTAAAGGGAAATTACCTCCAATGCTCAATGATCGAGGCTCCTTTTCAATACCTTGTGAAATAGGGATTGTCCAACTCGATAAAACTTTATGTGATTTGGGAGCCTCAACAAACCTCATGCCGTTTTCGGTCTACAAGAAACTTATTGGTGGAGACTTGAAGTTTGTATCTTTACAACTTATGAACTGACGCATAAAATTTCCAAAAGAGTGTGTTGTGGATTTAATCATCAAGGTAGATAAAGTGTACCTTGCGGTGGATTTCATAGTCCTAGACATGGAGGAAGACAAGGACATGCCAATCATACTCGGAAGGCCATTTGTTGCAACCGGGCATGCCCTCATTGATACTCAAGAAAGAAAGTTGGAATTCTGTATTAATGATGAGATTGTTGTTTTTAATGTCTTTGATTCCTTAAAGTTTCCTTCTATCTACGAAGATCAAATGAGCATAAATGTTATTGATGATTTTGTTTATTGACTTTTGTAGGTACAAATTCGGTAGAATCCCCATTGGAGAAAGCTTGATGAGCCCAATTGAAGTAGTTCAAGATGATGAAGAGACAATAGAGTGTTTAAATCACCTAGAAGAGAATTTTCAATGCAAGAGAATAAAGAAGATGAAAAAGATAAAGGTAAAGGAGGAGGGGGTGTCCGAACAACGAACCCCCCAAGGTTGAACTTACACCCTTCCCACCTCATTTGCAATATGTTTGTCTTGATGACAATAAAACTTATCTTATGATTGTGAATGCATCATTGACTAGTGAGTAACTTGAAAAGTTGATTGTTGTGCAAAAATTGCATAAGAATGCCATTGCATGGACTATTGATGACATTAAGGGACTTAGTCCCAAGTTTTGCATGCACAAAATTCTTTTGAATGAGGGGTGTAGGCCGGTGAGGCAACGTCAAAAGACATTAATCCCATCTTAAAAGAGTTAGTGAGGAGGAAGTAATGAAGATTCTAGATGCTAATATCATTTATCCTATTAGCGATAGTGTAGTGGGTGAGTCCCCGCATTGGTAATTGTTCCTAAGAAGGATGGCATTACTCTTGTAATTCGTGATACCAATAAAATCCTCCCCTTTAGATTGGTCATAGGTTGGCACGTTTGCATTAATTTCAAAAAGTTGAATGCAGCCGAACCATTTATCCTTACCCTTCGGAAAGATTAGTCGATATTGCATACTATTTTTTTCTTGACAGCTACTCGGGTATGTCTAAATTGCCATATGCCCAGAGGACCAAGAAAAAACTACATTTGCGTGCCCCCTATGGCACATTTATAAGAGAATGCCCTTTGGACTTTACAATGCTCCTAGTACTTTTCAAAGGTACAGGTTTGCTATCTTTCATGACATGGTATAAAGTGTGTTGAGATTTTCATGGATGACTTTATTGTCTTTGGTGTGTCCTTAGAAGATTTTTTGTTAAATTTATCTAATGTTTTGCAAAGATGTTGAGAAACCAATTTGGCCCTTAATTGGAAAAAATGTCATTTCATGGTTGCCTGCAAGAGGGTATTATGTTAGGGTATAGAGGTTGATAGACCTAAGATTTAGGTGATTGTAAAATTGCCTCTGCCTATTAATGTAAGAGGAGTGAGAATATTCCTTGGTCATCTGGGTTTCTATCGTAGGTTCATTACGAATATCTGCCATATTGCTAGGCTTTTGTGCTCTTTACTACAAAAGGATTGTTTGTTCAATTTTGATGACGCTTGTTTGAATGCCTTTAATGAATTGAAACATGCTCTTACCAATGCACCAATCATTGTTTCACCAACTTGGTTCTCCCCTTTGAATTAATGTGTGACGCACGTAACTATATAATAGGGGTTGTTTTATGCCAAAAATCCAACAAAGTTTTGCATGTCATTCACTATGATAGTAGGACTCTAAATGATGCTCACATGAACTATTCAACAACAGAAAAGGAAATACTTGCTATAGTGTTTGTAGTTGACAAGTTTCAATCGTATTTAATTGGTTCTAAAACCATCGTGCACACTGACCACGCCTATATTGAAGAATTTATTTTCCAAACAAGTTGCTAAACCTTGATTATTAAGACGGATACTTCTTTTGTAAGAATTTGATTGGGAAATGGTAGACAAGAAGGGATGTGAAAATATGGTACCAGACCATTTGTCAAGAATTGAAGAATTCGACTTGTGGCGCTAGAAAAAACCTCCATTGTGGAAGAATCATCCATTGAGAAGTTGTTTGAAGTCAAAGAAGCACACCCTTAGTATGCAGATATTGTGAATTCTTGGTTGCAAAGTTGGTGTCAAGTTGGTTAAACATCAATCAAAGGTGGAAATTTTTCTCGAAATTCAAGCACTACTTTTGGAATGAGTTCTATCTTTTTTGGAGGTGTAGCTACAAGTTTGTAGAAGATATGTCGCAGAGGAGAAAGTGGAGGACATATTGAAACATTGCCATTCATCCCTCATTGGAGGCCACCATGGAGCACAAAGGACAATTTTCAAGGTTATACAAAGTGGTTTATATTGGCCTATCTAAAGGCATCTTTAAGGATTCTAGAGACTTTGTACTTGAGTGTGATGAATGCCAAAGGGTCAGGAACATTTCAAGAAGACAAGAAATTGTACTTAATGGAGTCATTGAACTTGACGTTTTTGATGCATGAGGCATCAACTTCGTGGGGCATTTTCTGACAACATACTCTAACAAGTACACTCTAGTCATGGTTGGTTACATTTCGAAGTAGGTAGAAGCCATGGCTATACCAACCAATGATGCAAGGGTTGTCATCAAATTTCATAGGAGGAACATAATCTTAGGCTTCAGAGTGCCTAGAACAATCACTAGTGATGGGGATCCCACTTCAAAAATGCTCAACTTGAAAGCTTGATGTTGAAATATGGGGTAAAGCACAAAATCGCTCTAGCATATCACTCCCAAACTTTGGGCCAAGAGGAAGTGACAAATAGAGAGCTACAGAGAATTTCAGAGAAGACGATAGATAGCTCAAGGAAAGATTGGGGAATGAAGTTGGATGAAGCTCTTCGTCACTTTGGTATACCGGATGGCTTTTAAGACTCCAATTGGGATGCTCCATATTGCATGGTCTACAGCATATCTTGTCACTTACTGGTAAAACATGAACACATGGCTTATTGGGCCATAAAGAGCTTAAAATTCAATATGAAAGAAGCTTGTGAGAAGTGGCACCTAGACTTAAATGAATTGAATGAATTCTGGAGGGAAGCATTTGAGAACTCATTGATCTACAAGGAGAGGACCAAGACTTGGCACAATAAGCAAATCTTGAGGAAAAAATTAACTCTAGGTGAGATGTCTTGGTCTATGATTCAAGGCTCAAATTGTTTCTAGGAAAACTCAGGTCTATACCATAGTCGAGCTAATGACTACAAAAAAAAGTGCTTAGTGGGAGCCAACCAAAGTTTCTTCTCATTTACTTATTCATGCTTTGGTTAATTATGTTTTAAGAAGGTTTAATGAGCTTAATTTAAGAATTAATTTGGTTATTTTCTCATATGTAAGTGTTTTAATGGAGTCTATATTGCAATTGGGACAGATACCTAATTTGATGTGTGTGTGTGATTGTTGGTGATGGGGATGTCATGGAAGAAGGTTGGAAAAAAATGAAAAATGAAAATTTGGTTAAGTGCCAGTGATTGCGTAACCAGTTTCAGTGACTACGGTCACTAGCAGAAATTTGCTACTCTTTTCGTCCCATGGAAAGTGTCATACTTTCTATTTTGGGATGTCCCAAAATTTTTGTCGCCTTAACAAAGTCAAAGCAATTTTTGGTTCTCTTTTCACTATTGCCTTTTCTTTAGTGATTGATCATGTCATACTTCAAATTCAAAATTTGAATTCTAGAGGGCAACAATGGAAATAAAAGCACCAACATCACAATCAATGTATTATTCTTAAAATATTAAATTCTTGAAATATGACAAAAAATTTGAGACAGAGAGAGTACTATATTTTTTACCGCGGACACCAGCTTGTTTTTGAAAAAAGTTTCTCGGGTCATTGTTTTTAAAGAAGGGTTTTAATGAAAGAATCGCAATCACCGAAGGCTGAATTTTTGAAAATTTTTTCGAAGTGTCAATGATCACGGTCATCATTTTCAATAACTGCGGCCATTAACCCATATGACCTCATTGCTAATTTGACTGCAGTCCAGTAACCTTGGTCGTCAAAGGTCATGGGCAAAAAGTTCAATGATTGCAGTCACCATTTTGGAGAAGAATATTTAGTAACTGCGGTCACTGAACCAAAAATTTTAAGACCCTAATCGTGTCCAATGATAACGGTCACTGATTTTACTTGGTAAAATCGGTAATTGCTATACTGACACGGCGTACTTTAGGGATTTTTCTGCACAACTTTTTCATTAGACCGCACATTTTCTTATTTCTTCAATCTATTTTTTCTCATATTCCCTAGCCTTTTTCACGCACAAAACACATTTTCTCTTCCAAAAATTATCTCCAATCCATCACAAGGCTTCCCAAATCAATTTTTCGTCAAGTATTGGGGATATTTGTTAAGGGACATCATCTCAAACGACCTCTCAACTTGCAACTTCATCAGGTAAACTCATTTCAATTCACTCAACAGGGGTTGTAAGTGTTCTAAACTACTCCAAGTTCTTTTGTTGGGGTTATTGAAAATAGTTTTGGTAATTTGTTGGTAATATTGTTTGATTTGGTGGTTTTATGCTTGCATTGCTTTTGAGGACATGTTTGGGTTGTTCTATTGTGATTATTGAGATATTTTGTTGGTGTTTTTTTTTTTTTGCTTGTTTTCATGGTTAAGGACAAGGGTAGGGTAAGATGATGGTAGCCATTCCTTTCTCTGGTATGAAAAGAAAAATAGGACTAGGTACTAAGTCGAAGAATAGTAGTGGTGGGGAAAATTTTAACAACCATCTTTTAGTGGGTGCGAAAGCCTTTAAAATTTATGCTATAAATGTGAAGCAAAACATATTTCAGGAATGAGGGTTTAATTTGTCAAAGATTTAGGTGGAATTTGAAAGTTTGAGAATAGAGATTGAGCATCAATATGCTTGAATGTTATTGGGGGTATTTGACGCTAAGGTTCCCGCAAGTTGTGTTAATCTTGTAAAGAAATTCATTGTAATCTATGTGGCATAAAAGATGACAATGTTTATGTTTGGGACGAATGGGTTGACATTAGTAAAGAGACAATTAATGCTTTCCATGATGCTCCTAATATAAGGGCTAGCGGGTTTGGGGATTTGATGAATCCTATTATGAGGGACTCGATTATAACCAAATTTGGGCACCTCTTTGTATAGGGAAGCCAAAATGGGTTTCCAATTATGTCAATGCCAAATTTTTGGGATTTCATATAGAACATCTTCAGTTGCTACTAAAAATTTGGTTGTATTTTGTCTGTTGTCAAATTCTTTGTACCTCCACTCTTAGTTTTGTGCAAAGAGACAAGGCTTGCTTGGTCCCTGCTATTCTTGAGAACTTGAGCATTAATCTGGGGAAGGTCATCTATTTGGAGTTTCTAAAAACTCCAAGTTGAGGAAGCCCATATTTGTTTCTCTTCCTAGTATTATCAGAAAATTATGAATTGATACAAGTTGTAAGACCAATGATGGCGAGGAAAAAGTGCATGAAAATAGGCGCATCAATGGTGCATACATTAAAAACATGGACAAAGAGTTCTAAAGGCACCACCCAATGGAAGAAATGCTCAGTGGACCACCTAAACCTAAACATTAAACCCTAAACCCTAAACCTCATCAAACACCTCCCCAAGCTACTCCTCAAGCACTTTTCATCACCATGTTGAGTGGTTATGTTTACAAACTTCCGTAAATGGACCATCAGTGCAATGAGATGCAATTCTATTGGACTTATAGTCAAATGATCCTCCACAGCAATTTAAACCTCATCGGTCAAGCCCTCCAAAGAACAACTCTCAATAGTTGGATCCACCCACGACCTCCACTAACATGGCATTATGGGCCACCACATGAAAATAAGGTGAAAATAAGCATCACAAAAAGGTGATGGCGATGAAGAAAGGACCAATATGTCTCACATGGTAAGGAAGACGAAGGAAGGGATATGAAGGGAGATTTAGAAGACTGAAGTGATGGCATGTACGGGATACATGTAAAAGAGGAGAAAGATGAAGAGGAGGAAGATGAAGAGGATAGACAGGATGATTGAGCCCCAGCCCTCAATTGGACCTCATATGAAAAGACCTTTTTTCTTTTTTATATTATTCTACATTGCACTTCAATATCCCATTACCCTGTTATATTATTATGCATGACAGATAGAGATACAATTCCTTTGCCTTCCGTTATTTTGACTTTCCTTAGTTTTTGAATTTATGGATGATTGGTTAATTTTCCTAGCAGGGTAGTTAGTTATTTCGCATGTTTGGAATAATGTTTTTGGCTAAGTAGCCTACTTTATAGTGACTATTGACTTGATTTTGGTCACATAGAATTGGTATCACTTGCAGATGACCGTTGGCCGGTTTGGCACAGTCATCCTTTGCTTTATTAGTGAATATAGGTTTTTTCCGTTATTTTGGATGGAATCTATAATTGGGCCATGTAGGCAAGGTTCTATTATAATTGTCATTTGCGTCTTTTGTTAGATGTGGTCTTTATTTTGATTTCTTGTGCTAAATAGTGAGTGAATGGATTTGTGTACTCATCAGGTAAATAATATGAATAATGTGGTGGTGTTGTGTGTTAGATTTGTTCTTTTGTGGTTTCTTTGTTGTGGGATGAGTTGAATTGGTTGATGAACTTCATAAACACTTCTTGTGCAAATGGAATTCAATCCTTTGAACTCATCAATGTTTTCAACCATTCTCATTCAAAATGCTTTTCTCAACTAGTTTTCACCTCAAACCTTTCTTTTCCCGTAAGTAATGGTTTAATGCCAAGCTCAATTGGTTGTTGATTGGATTTAAACATTTTGAAGTCTTTGGAATTTGACTTTAAGTGTAGAAAGAGATGAATTAAGCCTCTTTGGTCATGTTGCATGAATTGCATTTAGGATATTTTGTGAGTTTGTAGAGTTTGGTGTAGGGCATTAGTTGGGGTAGTGTGAATCCCCCATTAACCACATAGCCGGATTTTTGGAAATGCTATAGGCAATTTCTTAGACTGTTTAAGCCAAAAAGCCCATACTAAATCAATTGTATCCCTAGTGTCCCTTTGAGCCTTAAAGCCTAAATTCTTTGTCAACCTCACAACTTAAATATTCCACTTATTTGTTATCCTCTTTTATTCCCATCAGCTTAGTTAATGTAAAAGTTGTATTAGTTCTTCAATGTGGTAGTGAAAGTCTTTATGATGGGTTGAAGATATTTTTGTACAAGTTCTTGGGAATTGAAGTCAAATGTTTAATCTTGTTTAGAATTCCCTAGCTATAATAAGCAAATGTAAAATTTTACTTTATCTTATAATTTTCCATTGGAAATTTTTTTTTTTCAGTTCAATTTCTTCAAACGTTGTATATATAAATATAATAAAAGAGATTTAAATTACCTCTTAAGATAGTTGAATTGGGTTTGGTGATTCAAGTGTGGATGGGTTAGTGTCATGATGATTGTGGGGAATATTTTTATTTAAGGGATTGGAGTCCAAAGGTTTGTTTTGAATGTCTAAGGTGAATTGAGTTAGTTTTATCCATATTTATCCTACCCTCAACTTTAGCTACCTTTCAAGCTTTAAAAGTCCCAAATGATCCTTAATCAAGGCTATAAGACCCTAGAGATTTGGGGCTGAAGCATTATATTGATTGAAGCCCTTTGTTGGATCCTACGGTATTATAAATATCCTTGCATGTTCTCATTTGCATTTTTCATGCTTCCTCCAACAAGAATTAAGGATCCTTTTATACTTGAAGCAAATTTTTGAGGAAATTGATTTGTTACTTTTAATCAACTTGAAATTGAATTGGCATTTCATGAATACTTCAATTGTCAAAGTAATGTTTGCAATTAAAGCTAGTTTACACTTTTTAAAATATAAAAGTGGAAGAAAATGTTGATTTTATTGAGTTAAAACCCCATTTCCACATGCTTAAGTGTCCTAGAGTCCTCAATGTGTTCAATTTAACATTATTCCCCTTAGTGGTGTGCTTAGTCCTTCTTGTTTCTTGTTTTGCTGAGGACTTGCAATATGCAAGATTTGGGGTGTGATAACTCTACAAAATGGAGTTATTTTGCCTTTAGACAATATGCAATTTTGGTCATGTTAGTTCCATTCAGATTTCTTTTATGTGTTTTTACTCATAATTTGTGTTTAGTTGTGGTTTTTATGATCTTAGAGTAATATTAGGACATTTGGCAGTAATTATGCACTGATTTAGACTTAATGGACACACTGATTTTATATGCATCTGGACTTAGTAATTTTGGTGTATTTTGTAGGGAATATTTGAAAATTTGATAACAAGTTGAAGAAGTGAAAGAAGCTAAGGGCAAGCTATGATTATATGGAAATGGAAGACCAAGTCCAAGGTTGTTGAACCTTCAATGACCGTGGTAAAGGATATTAGGAAGACAAATCAATAACTGTGGTCATCAACTACTTCAACTTCAAACTGCTAATAACCGGAATCATCAATTCAAAGAAAAAAATTTAGTAACCACAGTCATCAAGCATTTACGAGCAACCAGGTAGTAACCGTAGTCACTAGAATGTACCCAAAAATATATAGTGGTAGGTGTAATAGATGGTAGAATAGTTCAACCACTTTAGTAGTAATATGGTCATTAATATTTTGGGTTAGATACATTAAACCCCTTAAGGTTTGGGCTATTTTTCTCTAAATCCCCTAACGTTATTTTTTTCTCACTTCGCCCCTTCTATCAGCAATTTGACCATTAAAAAGTCAAAAAAGACATTTTTTACTCCCAGACATTATAAGAATATATAAAATTAACCCCATAAAGTTTATTATATTTGTCATTTTAGTCCGTAATTCAAGTTTTATATCAATTAACCTGCTTTAGCCATTAATCAATATTAAAATATTGGTAAAACAATTAAAAATTTAATGATATCTACCAATACCAGTGATTCTTTAAAATTACTTGTGAACAAAATATAAATATAAACTTTCCTAGCACTTTCGGTATTTTTTGGCCTTTTTATTATATTTTATTTTCATGTAAAAATTAAATTTTAAATATACGATACTTATAACTACCTATTAAAGTTATATCAGTCTATTTTCCTTTTGCTTTTCTTTATGTTTGTTTAAAATTATTTTGTTCTTACTTTTTTCCTTTGTTAGTATAATTTAACTAATACCTAAATTATAAGAAGGAACTTCATCATATAAATAAAAACTTAAATTAAAATAATATAGATGAAATACCTTTAATAATTTATCAAAAATTTTAAAATTAATTATTTCATCATATTTTTAAATTTTAAATATTAATGAAAGTATAATTCAAGAATTAGAATATTAGTAATTAATTTGGAGCATATTTATATTTTTAACAATATTGATAATATTATTGAATTTTTTTTTATCCCAATGTATTAAATGCTACAAAACTTATTTGAGGGGGTAAAGTCAAATTTCACTTAAACGTTAAGGGAGGTTTACCGCAATTGATCTTTAGGGGTAAATTTGTCTTTTTGAAAAAACTAACGATACAGTTACATCTAACCGTTAGTCAAAGGGGCAAAGTGAGAAAAAATAACGTTAGGGGATTTAGTGCTAAAGAGCCCAAACCTTAAGGAGGTTTAATGTATTTAACCCTAAAATTGTCTCTTCTTCTAAAACTCTAATTTTAGTCTTTAATCTAGTTATAAGATCAAACCTTTCTACTCTTAATTTATTGGGCATTTTATTAGTTTTAATTTGATACCAAGTTTACCTATTTTCTCATTTCAAATCTTGCAATTTAGTTACTTCAAGTTCTTGATCATTTTCAAGATTTAGTCTAAATTTTAGATTAAATAGTAGATCTTAGTGAAAATCTTGCTTTTCTTAATGTTAATGCTTTAGATAGTAGTGGGTTTTCATTAAATCTAGCTTTTAAACTCAAATCATTAGCCTTAATGAAGATTTCTTCCACATCACTAACTTTTCAAAAATGGAAAATCTGAAGAACATTCTACTTTCTAGTGTAGGAGATGCTGATTTTAGCTATTTTATTCTTATTGTCTCCCCATTTTTTTCAAGTACTGCTAGCTTAGTATTTGATATGCATTCTTAGTTTAGTATTTTAAATTGCTTTCCTAGTTTAATATGTTTAAATGGTTTCTTAGTTTGGATCTTTAATTGCTTTCCTAGTGTTGTAGTTTATTTATTTTCTTAGTCTAATAATTCATTTCATTCCATAGTAGTTTACTTTTCGCTTAGTTTAATTAAAGTGCCTTCTTCATGGTAAAATTATTGGCTTGCTTGACCTAGTTTTAATTGCTATCTTAGATTAATATAATATTTTCTTGTTGTTTATAGTAGAATCATTATGCATTGTTATGTTTTTTTATCATACTTTCCTTATTGAGACTTAGCGACAATCTTTACATGCTTTCCTAGATTAGCCTATTTACTTACTTTATTTAAGAATTTCTTTGTTGTTATCTTGGTAGTTGGAGGGACAAACTCCATGATTACTTTATCTGAATAGTATAACGGCCCTCTAAGACAAGTAATTACCACTCAATTCTCGTGAGAATGATACCCAATCACTATTAACCTACAAACCTACCTCCTTCTTATACTTGCGAGAGTGACACATGTTGGTTAACTATTAGCGGGATAAATTTTATTACTTGTTTGACATCCAAAAACTTAACAACATTGAGCAAACAGGTTTCCTTGTTTAATCACCCAACATTGTCTCCATGCTGCTATAATAGAATGAAGCCGTGGACAACAAAGTCTTAACGATAAAACCCATTGATGGATGAGCGGTAACGAGAATGCTTCCAAAGACATAAAGGAAGCCCAAGAGCAGTACGGCAAGCTCTAGTTAGTCCACAGGTCAGCATGGATGACAGGTTGTCAAGGTTGGAGAGACAAATGAAGCATCAACAACAATGCACAAAAGTCATGGGTAGGTTGATTAGTTATAGTGGCAAGGCCTCTAGGGTTGAAAGTGAATGAAGCCCCTATTGGCCCAAAAGCAATCTAAGAGTGGGAGGTGAATTAGATTGTATAAAAATACTTTGATACTATGCACAATAAAAACTTTGATAAGGAAGAAGTAACAAATAAAGCAATTTAAAGATCAAAGCAATAATGAACTAAGATAAATAAATAAAATTTAAGATTGAGATTGAGAAATGCAAACCAGACTCCCAAACTTCTCAAGCTTGGAGCTTACATCCACAGAGAGCTTTTCCCAAGGCAACTACCAAGTTCCCAACTTGAAGTTCCTCCAACAAGTGTCACTTCAAAGTAGGTGAGACAATAACCTTTTGTACACAAATGAGGATCACTCTTGCTCACACTAATTCCCTTTAGTTGAGCCAAGAGTTTTACATCCACAACCTCCCTTTGTTATAATTGTTATCTCCACTCTCATTCTTGAAGAACACTTACACTCTAAGCTCTTTAGACAAAATTACCTACACTATTACAACACTTGTACCCACTATTTAAAACTTTCCCACAAATTGCTCAAGAATTACTTGTAATCAATGTAGAAGTTTCTTCCATCAATTGGATGTCGTTTGGCTATTTATAGATGAAAAATGTGCTGAAAATTTATCTCCAACGTTCAAAAAACTAACTGTTTGGAGTTTGGATAGGGCTCAGATGTTCGATTGTGGTTCCTACAGCTTCATGAATGGTGTTTCGGATGGTCATATGCGTTTTACAGCTTGTGACAGAAACTTCTTTATTTTGAGATCCTTTCTTCGGACGTCTTTATCGTCTGAAGCTTTTACTTTTGTTCCTTTCCTCGGAAAGTCATACGCGTCCGAACCTTGACCAGAAACATCTTGGTTTTAGGTTGTGCTTCTCTCGGATGATCGTCAAGATCCGAAACTTATTGCTCTTCGTGTCATTTTTCTTTAGCTCAATGTCGGACAATCAACATGTGTTCGATCATGCGTCTGTGATGTATTACATTGCTTTGTGTGTGACTTCATCATGGAGTTTGGATCCCAGTCGATGTTTTCTTCTTGTGTCCGATGCTGCGTCTGAAGGTTCCTATCACTAAAGAAAAATCTGCACACTTGTTCTTAACTCATTAGCATGATTTGGTCATCATCAAAACAAGATTTGGGTTCAACAATCTCCCCCATTTTTTATGATAAAAAATCAATTGGAAAACTTAAGCAGAAGTAAGAACAATAATCAGAAGAAGTCCAATCTTTCTCCCTCTTTTGGCATCATCAAAACATTATAGTATAAAGCACTTTATACACATGAGACCTAGGAGTTACCAAAATACATAAGGAACAACACATACAATCTCTCCCTTAATTAAGGCCACATCAAGTGTCAAATATCTCTCTGTTAAACTATGCATGCAATTCAAATAAGTACATAAAGGATAAGTCAAGATCAAAACATTTCTTCCCTTCAAGAATATAAATCAAGTAGAAACGAGGAAGTTTATGCAAAGGATTAATATCAAGGCATTTTTTGCTCATTCCTTACCAAAAAGCATGATATTCATCAAATCAATGAAGATATTTGATGCAATTTCTTGTGAGACAAATTAATTTCGAACATATAAGCCATTAGAAAAGAAAATGCTCCCCTTCCCTTTGTAAGTAGTGACTTAATACAGACAATATTAGGGGTACTCATAACCAAGCATTCTATAAAGTTTAAGATACAAAACAAATTCAATCACTCAAGAGATCACAGTTGACAATATCAAATGAAAGCATATTCTCGACAAAAATTTTAAATGTTACCTATTTCAATTGATTTGGTTTTCATTTCATCTTTACTAATATTCTTTGAACACCCTCCATTGATGATTCATCTTGAATTACTTGGTGCTCTCCTAGCATACCTACACACAAAGTTAAACAACAACTTTTGGTACCCAAACTTTCTTGGGTCCAATTGGGTTAGTGACATGCTTGAACAACCAAATTGCCTTCATTCCAAATTTCTCATTTGGTTTAAGATGGAAATCATTTTTCACATGTCCATGTTAATGCCAATATTATTGCAAATAATATTCTCATTGCCATAAAAGAAGATTTAGATTTTACAGAGCATAAACCATCCATTCTCAAGGTGGTAAAATTCTTGTTGATAAGCATATTTCTTGTCCTTTTCTTTTCAACAACATTTTGTTTTTCTTTTTGCAAGAAAGAACTAAGATCATATATTCTTTTCTTTAACAAATTTTGTTCTTCCTTAATCTTTGCCTTTGCATCCAATGCCTTTCTTTTCAGTGCATGATTTTCTTTTGTCAACATATTATTTTCATGCACAAGCTTTGAGTTAGCACTCAATAAAGCATTAATCTTGATTTTTAGCTCAGATTCTTTCAAACATTCATGCATTTTTAAAATAAATGATTCATATCATCATGATCATCATCACAAGAATCATAACTAGAGGATACCTTATTATCTCCGAAGTCCATGAAAGCCATTTGAGTTGCCTCATGTACTTCTTTATCTTCTCCATCCGAATTACAATCTTGCCATGTTATTTGGACAAGTCGTTAAAGTGATGCTTTCTTGAGTCTTTTCTCTTTTTTAAAGAACACTCATTTGCAAGGTGTTCCAATTTGCCATATTCATAGCATTTTTCACTTGGCTTCTTTCTTGTCTTTTTGTGAAGCCTTCAATGCTATGTCTTTTTTGCCCTTGCCTCCTCATCATCTTGTACCTTACGTTTCTACTTCAATTCAAAGAAGGTTAGTGAATTAATCAAAGACTCAATAGGCATAGAATTTAAATTTTTAGACTCTTCTATGGCAATGGATTTAGGTTCCCATTCCTTACATAAAAGCACTCAAAATCTTTCTATTCTTTTCACCCAAACAATATTCTTTACCTAAGCCTTCCAAATTCTTTATAATATCATTGAACCTACAATACACTTATCCATATTCGCATGAGGTTCCATTTTGAAGGATTCATATTTAGCCACAATAAGTGACTTCTTTTGCTCTATAATATCTTCATTACCTTCATGAATTTCTTTCAATTTATCCCATCATAGATAGTTTCCTTAGCCGAATTGCAACCCTTAACTTTAATAGATTCATGTACATCTAGGCATTGTACAAAATATTCATGGGTTTAGCATTTAAAGTTAAATTTACTCTATCTAGTGCATTTAACTCATATCTAACCTTAGGCCTTAACCTATGTGTATTTGCATCAAAATATTAGCTTCTAAAGGATTTTTACTAATAAATACCACAAATCAATATCAATAGATTGAATAAATTTTTGCATTCTTTCACATCAACCAACAAAATTAACACCATTAAACATAGGGGGCCTAGTATTGGATTGCCCCTATAGAAATAATGCATTATTTGTTGCCATGATCTCTACTCAAAAGCTAGTTAAGATCAATACCAGAGACTAAGCTCTGATACAAATTGCTGGCCCAAAAGCAACCTAAAAAGGGGGGCGAATTAGGTTGTATAAAAACACTTTGAAACTATGCACAATAAAAACTTAGATAAGGCATTAGTAATAAATGAAGCAATATAAAGATCTATCAAAGAAATAAATGTAGTAAGATAAATAAATAAAAGTTAAGATTGAGATTGAGAAATGCAAACCAAACAACCAAGCTTCTCAAGCTTGGAGCTTTCCACAAAAAGCTTCTGCTAAGGCAACTAATGAGTTCCCAACTTGAAGTTCCTCCATTAAATGTCCTTCAAAGTAGGTCAGACAATAATCTTGTTTTACACAAATGAGGATCACTTTTGCTCACACTAATCCCCTTTAGTTGAGCCAAAAGTTTTATACCCACAACCTCCTACTGTTACAATTGTTATCTCTCCATTCTCATTATTGAAGAACATTTACATTCTAAGTTCTTTTCACAAAACTACCTACACTATGACAACACTTGTACCCACTATTTTTCTCACAAACAGCTCAAGAATTACTTGTAATAATTGTAGAAGTCTCTTCCATCAATTGGATGTCCTTTGGGTATTTGTAGATAAAGAATGTGCTGAAAATTAAGCTCTATCGATAAAAAAACAAGCTGTTAAAGAACTATCCATTAGGAGTTCGGACATCCGATAGTGCATCTTATAGCTTCATAAATAGTGTTTAGGATGGTCATATGCGTCATACAGCATGTGACAGAAACTTCTTTATTTTGGGCTCTTTTTTTAGACGGTCTTTATTGTTCGAAGCTTTTGCTTCTGTTCCTTTCCTCGGATGGTCATATGCATCTGAACCTTGACCAGAAACTTCTTGGTTTTGGGTTGTGTTTCTCTTGGACAATCATTGGTGTCCGAAACTTATTGCTCTTCTCGTGATTTTTCTCCAGCTCAATTTCGGACGATCAACATGCATTCAATATGCATCCATGACGTATTATTTTGCTTTGATGTGTGACTTTTTCATGGAGTTTGGATGACCGATGTTTTCTTCATGCGTCCGATGCTGCGTCTGAAGGTTCCTATTTGTTTAGAAAAATCTACACACTTGTTTTCAACTCATTAATATGATTTGGTCATCATCAAAACATGTTTAGGATTCAACAGCTCCAACTCGATACTACCCGGGACACCTACACTTGATGAGGGTGATGAAGACGATGACAATAATGACAGTAATGAAGAGGAAGATGAAGATTCTACAAATGGTGATGATGATGTGGATGAGGAGTAAATGCCACTTGCAGATATAAGGGGAGCGTTTATTTCTTATTGTACCTTTGTGTCCTTATTAAATTTTCTCTTTTTGTTTGTGAAACATTGTGGGACAATATTTTATTTTAAGTTGGGGGTGGTGTCTATGATTGGTAGTATTGATTTTTGTTGGTTTTTAGTTATTTGTGGTGTATATGAGTTAGGTCCTCTATGCTTGTTTGCTATGGAGGTGGTTTTATGTTTTGTATAATTTGGTGATGTTTGTTAGCAATTAGGTAATTTCTATTTCATTTATGTTTGGTTTGCAATTTTTGGAAATTTTTTTTTTTTTGAGAGAATCCAAAAGCTATTTTATTTCTAGTAAGTTTTTATTAGCCTCGAAGATTTGACTATAAAATAGACTCCCTACCTTTGGCACACTAGATGGCAGCCTTTAGGATTTCCATGCCTTCTTTGTGTGAAGTATTGTAGAGTGCTAAATCAAAAGATATTCCTTCTTAGTGTCTTGTGAGGGTTTAAAAATGTGTCAAAGTAGAACTAATCTTGTTAGGGTTTATACATTGAAAATGCATATAAATTTTTTATTGCTCTTTGAACCCTTTTGAGTTGTGCAGTGTAATCACTATACACTTAAATATATTCCCTTGAGTGAGGGTATGGAAGTGAGGTGATTTTTAATTGAGTATTAGTCATGATTACCTTTTGATATTCTGTGGAATAATGTGTAATTTATATGCTTGCGAAGTATGAGTAAATTTTAGACCAACAAAATGATTTAGGTAAGTTTTTTGGACCGTTGAGACAAAAAGCCTCCCTAAACATTATTTTATCCTTAGTTTCCTCTTTTGAGCCTTATAAGATTTAATTCTTTGTTTAATCGTATTATTTTAGACAATTTACTTCTTTTGATTTTATCATTCTGATTCTACCTATCTCCTTATTAGTTAGTGTTGGTTGTGTACAATATTAATACTATGTGTATATTGTTATGGATGGTTGGGAAAAATATAAGCTTTGTTTATTGGAAGAAAAAGTTATCGCTATACATCTTGTTTGATGAAAACCCTCTATATGTTGAAAAGTTGAAAAAACATGTAAAAAAAAGAGAAAAAAGAAGAGGAAAAAAAGAAGTGAAAAGAAAAGAAGAAAAGAAAAAGAAATAATAGAAGGATAATTCCTTCTAAGTTTGTTGCAAGTTTTATGAATAAAGAAGGACAATGCCTTCTAAGTTATAATAAATATAGGTGCATCTTTGCCTTTGAAAAATGTAGTTCGTTAAATGCCGTGGTTTGTTGGGGGATGTTCTAGAGGATTATAGTTTGAAGTTATTCACTAACGTGTCTAAAGTGATTTAATCTACTTTTATCCAAATATATCTTACCTTTATCCTTTAGCCTACATTATAAGTTTTAAAAACCTACTTGATCCTTGGTTTGAGTTCATTTGAATTAGTAAGTGTTTTGTGTGCTTAAAAATTTCTTCCAACATGTTTGTCCCTTGCTAAACTTATGTTCAATGGCTTTTTCATTGATTAATAAGTGAGTGATCTGCTAGGGAAAAATGCAATTTTATCCTTCAAAGTTTGAATCGTGGGTTATCTTAGTCACCAATGTTTCATGAAACATACATTTAGTCCTTAAACTTTCCAGTTTATACCAATTTAAGGCAAATTCAAAAATTCTACCAATTACAAATGGAAGCAATCACACGCAAAGCACGTGACTGTTAAATCATATCTCATTTTTAAACAAAGGAAAATACAATTTTACCCCTCAAAGTTTGAGTCACGATCTATTTTGGTCCCCATAGTTCCAAAAAAAAAGTGAATAGTCCACATATGTTTTTAATTTCTGTCAATTTATACACAAATTTGAAAATTCTGTGAATTAGAGACAGAAATACTCAAGTTGGGATATAACACTTCCCAACCAATTTTCTACCCATTTAACTATATTTCTACTTTTTCCTTTGACTATCAACGCCTATATATTCACCATTCTTGTCTATATTATAACACTTCCTAACTAATTTCAACCCATTTAGAGACGGAGTTAGCAATGGATGTTTGGAAAAAATCTGTCACTAAACAATTTGCCGATGAATTTGCCAATGGAATCCATCCGTTGGAAAATGCCTTGTCGGTAAAATATAGCAACGATTTTATTGACGGAATTTCAGCAATGAATTTTTCATTCAGCAAATTGATTTCTAAATTTGGTTCTGAGACATTGTGGAAACCTTAAATTCGTGATAGTTTTTTTCTGGTAAATTTAGTGATTGATAATTCTGTTGCTAAGAATAACAATTGTTACAGAAAATCAGTCAGTGATTAATATTTTTAAAATATTTAAAAGAGGTTGCTTATGAAAACCCAAAGTACAACTTTGAACTAATATATTAATCATTTAATCTTGTTCAACATTTGCAACTAAATATTGAGTTTCTCATTTATTACACTAAATTCAGCAAACATTCCAAAATTAACATCAATAAATGAACCTTATTATGCTATAAAAAGTGAATTATTATTGTTTCGTTATGCCTCAAACATTAATCTTGCATTAAATTATTGTTTAAATTTATTAGTGAAATATTATTGTGTCATTATTATCCTTTCTTTCGATATAACTTTTTTAATACCAGATTAAATTGTTTGAAATCGGTTGGGAGGTGTTATAACCCAAGATAGATTTAATAGTCATGTGTATGGGAAGTGTCATATTGTAAATAAGAATGGTAAATGGTTAGGAGTTGATAGTCAGAGGGAAAAATGAAAATATGGTAAAAGAGATTGAAATCGATTAGGAAGTGTTATATCCCAAAATAGATTTAATAGTTTTGTCAATGCACATGACTTTTTCGTATGTAATTGACAAAATTTTTAAATTTGTTCTAAATTAGTAGAAATTAAAATGTTTGAGGATTAAATACAATTTGTTTGGAATTGATTTTGGGGACAAAATAGACCATGACCCAAACTTTGAAGGCTAAAATTATATTTTTCCATGTTTAGAACTTGAGATTTTACAGTCATGTGCAAAGCACATGACATTTTCCATTTCTAATTTGATGGAATTTTCAAATTTGTCCTAAATTGGTTGAAATGGGAAAGTTTGAGGACAACATGGAGCAAGAGCATGCTCCCCTAGCAAAAGCTGGGTGCTGGACATGCCCGGAGGCTTTGTAGGGATGCCAAGCCACTAGTACTTGGGTACTGCCAGCACCCAAGAGGTTGGTAGGGGCACGTAGCCCATTGCATTAGTGTTTTTACGAGTTTTTATGAATTTGACATGGGTTTTGGATATTTTGACCCATTTTCTTGTAAACCCTAATAGGCACTATATAAGGGTAATATTAGGTCATTAATTAAGCATAGAGAGCATGAGGTAGTCAACAGAAATATCATATAGCTACAAACAAGAGAATCAACACAAGTAACTATCGTCGGTAACTAGAGAGAGCAAGGGAGAAGAAGAGAAAACTTGGGTTCACAACCCTAATTTTCATTCTCTTTCCTATTTCTTGTATTCAATATGCTATTCATGATTATAACTAAATCTTGTATTGTATCAATTGGTCAAATGATGCCCTAAACCCTAAATCTCAGGTTTTATTCATAACTTGCTATAAATATCAATTGATTTGATTTAATTCATACATGATTATGATCTTATGCTTGATTTACTTAATTAGAAGGTATTAAATGCATATGTAAGCTTTATCAACTTATAAATTGATTTGTAACTCTAATTTAGAAATCAAAAGAGAAATTTTAGAGTTAAGAATGGGTCTAATTAGCCTTTGTTCAAAAGTTCTATAGGAAATGACGATCGTTTCTTGAATACAAATCGAAAGATACCTATTCACCTTAGGTAGTCCTATAGAGTGGTCATCTATGCATTAAGCTTGGCTCAAATTCACATAAAAATATAGTGAATTGGCTTGGTTTAGTAGACCTTTGTTTGTAGGAGAAGTTGAAGGATAAGTTTCAATTACATAACTCTAGACTGGTAAACGACATAATGAATGAAGAAATGATAGAACAAATAATTGGATCAATTGAGGGGATGGTAAGGATGGGTGAACCCTAGATAACTCAATTATCTACTTTTTCCAGTCTTTACTTGAATTATTGCATTATTCTTATTCTTTGTTATATTATTTTACACTCTACAATTTCTTAATTTAGACCAGATCAAAAGTGTGACATTTAGGTGCATAGTATGGTGTTATGTAGTCCCCGTAAGAACGATAATTTTCTCATAACAACAATCAAAGTGAATGAATTACAACCTGTGAAAGAGTAATAATCAACTAGGAAAAGAAATAAGTGATTCCTTCATTAGGTAGAATTCAACTTTGAAAGGACAAACAAGCAATAATTAACCACACTAATTCACTATACTCTACCTAACTTTCGCAAGTATACGGAGTTGATAGTGGTATAGGATGAGTGGGTATTGGACATCCCACAAGGATTGTTGGAAGGAAATTACCAAGATTTACGGATATTTCTGTAGTTAAACAAAATCAAAAAAAAAGAAGATGATGGAACTATTCTAATAAAAACCATAATTAAATGAAAGCGATAAAAACTTAAATTAAAGCTAGATTAACTAAAAAACAAGTAAGTGAAAATAACTAATTACGATATTAAGGAACTAATTAAGCTATTCTAGTAGAAGCAAGTAAAAGAAAGCACTTAATTCTAACCTAAATTAACCAAATTAAAACTAAAATTAAAAGCAAGCAAATTACCCAATTAAAATGACTACAAATAAGAAACCATGAAGACTAAAAGCAACCATTTCTAAATTAGAAATTGGAAAGAGTTAAACTTGAAATCTAAGTATTTTTGGATTTTTGATAAAAATAGAGAAAGTACACTAGGAATTAACTAGAAATTAATGCAAGAATTTGAGAATTCTTAAATAAAAAGCAAGAAATTATCAAGAACCCTAATTTTCCTATATAAGAAACCCTAGATTGCAAGCAAAGAAATTCTTACTAAATTAGACTAGAAAGCAAGTAAAAATTATATCTACGCTAAGCTTGCGATTAATCCATTACGATTATCTAATCAAAATTCAAACTTGATAAGAAATTAAAAGAAGATCCAAGAGACAATTAAAGAGAAAATTCAATTAAATAAAGAAAACTTGGGGTTCAAGATATCCTAAACTATCCTAAAATCAACTAACTATCTCCTACTAACTCTCGTTCTTTTTCTACTTCCTCTTTTAATTGTTACACAAGGCAAAAATCAGGAGTTGTTGGCTGAAAATTTACAAAATTCCCCTTACAACTTAACCCTCAGCGAGTCGAGATCGCGATATGGAAAGTTTGAGATCACGATCTCGACTCTAATACATTTAAAGCATTTTCCCGAGTCGAGATCGCGATATGGAAAGTTC
The DNA here is from genome assembly GCA_025175665.1 of Cinchona pubescens. Classification (NCBI taxonomy): domain Eukaryota; kingdom Viridiplantae; phylum Streptophyta; class Magnoliopsida; order Gentianales; family Rubiaceae; genus Cinchona; species Cinchona pubescens. The sequence goes on from JANKKI010000204.1 coordinate 1,351,716, forward strand.
GAGATCGCGATCTCAACTCTGTTCCCGGCATTCTTCATTTCTTCCATTATTGCAATTTGGTCATTTATCAGCTTTGTTCATTCCAGCTTCCAGCCACTTATTTTTTACTTGCATAATATTAAAACCATTAAGCAAATAATTAAGTTATAAATTTAATAAAAACTTATCATATTTAATCAAGAACGGAAATTCAAACTCATATGAAAGAAATTAACTAAAATCTTCAATTACTTACCCAAAATTCGGGATTTAAACTATCAAAACGCTATAATTTAGAGTGAAATAACTCTAGTTTACTAGAGTTATCACACCCCCAAACTTAGCATTGTGCTAGTCCCGAGCAAAACAAAAATAAAAATAAAAATAAGCCTGCTAACATTCAAACATATAAACACCTCCAAAGTTGACATGACACTTGATGAATCATGGAAGTACTTAGAACAATTAAGAAATCTCTCAAGAAACGTTCAACACTATATGATATGTCAAGTATCTGAGTGAAACAATCCAAAATTGAAATTTTGTTCTTCATAGAAGCACACATTCATTCACTACACAAGATTGCACATCACCAGCTTGAAGCATTACCATTCTCAAAAAGAGTTACCAGAAGTTTTAGTTCTTTTCATTTATAACATCATTATTTCTCAAATCACAAATATTATGAAGTTATTCAACTATATTGACTAGGCATCATGAAAATAGAAGTTCAATTAGGAATCAACTTAAATGCAAAATGTCACACATTTCAGCAATAAACCTCTAACAATGAATAAGTAATATGAGATTAATGATAAGTATTACAAACATTTAATTCTTAACTTATTGGTCTATTAAAACGCAATTTCTAATGGCTTAATTCGGAGAAACAACATGGTTACATGTCGGAATCCCGTACTCGCCTTATTACTACTCTAATGGCTTATTTCGGAGAAACAACATGGGTACATGCCGGAATCCCGTACTCGCCTTATTCCTTTTTTTTTTTGTCCTCAACCAAGGAAAATGAGTGAAATGTACCTAAAATTAACATCGAATATCAATTATTCACAAGTTAGAAGAACATTCCCTATGCAAACACACCATTTGAAATGTCTCAAAATTTCTTCTACTTCATTCAACTCATTTCTTTCCAAAAGATAGTTCATCAACCAAATAATATAAGTGATTTGATCAGAAACAACATTTCAAATAAATTTTCCTAAAATTTCATCACTTCTTTTTGAAAAAATAGTAATGCCAAGTTTATGAATTCTTTATGTTGCAAACGAACTACTCACTCACACAAAAATTCTTGAAATGAATCAATCATATACTTCAATCACAAAGCATTGAATATCAAAATTTATTATCATTGAGTACCTAATTGATCAATTTTCCATCCATTAAACATCAAGTGACAACATTATGTATAAATTAACCATTCCCAACACAAAGAACTAAACACCCCTCTTTTATTCTAGTTGATGAATAAATCATCCTTCCACTTACCCAAAATTAAACATAAAGACATACACAAAAATAACAAAAACTACTCGAATGATGATATAGCTATAAACTAAGAACTAAAATTGAGTAGAAATGCTAAGAATCACCAAGTAAACTGTGCCATGCATCTCACCATTCAAGCTTCAAACAAAATCAACATTCAATTCAATTCATTAATAAATGCAAAGATGGCATCAGCTTAGGGCCCTTAGCCATGCTACTCTTATTTGGCAATAATCATTACCAAAGCTACACCAAGTGTCTAGCAAAAAATTCCACAAAGATTCAATCCATGAAGCATCAAACGAATTAGCTACTTGGCATCAAGTTAAGGCCATTAGCCAAAGTACTAAAAAAGAAAATCAAATTACCTCCAAATTAAAAGACTAAATATAAAATAAATTCATGGTTGAAGTGATTTTGAAGGAAGAAATTTTTTTATTTTTTATTTTTTAAGAAGATTGAAAAATTTTGATAGAAGAAGAAGAAAAGCTGCATAAGTAATCGTTCCAACAAATCGAGATAGCGATCTCAGATTTGGTATCGCAATCTCGAAGGAGTTGAGATCGCGATCTCAACTCGGTGCAAAAATAGACTTTGCAGAAGTTTGGAGTTGAGATCGCAATCTCGACCAAATGACCATTCTGCCCTCCAGAAGTTTGAGCTTGAGATCGCGATCTCAATTTTGAGATCACAATCTCGAGCTCAACTTTTGCAAAGTGAATTTTTCACACTTAGCCGAAATTGATCCACTCTTGATCACTTTTCTCCATTTGCAAGGACAGCCTACAAACAAAAAATTCACAAGTTAGGATGACAATTTTCACTCATTCTTTAGCAGCATTTATTCAACTCAAAAACTCAACTTTTTTTTTTAAACAAAAATTCTAACCTAATTCAAACCAATTTACTCAAAATCAAGCCAATTAAAAATCACACCAAAAGAAAGCAATAACAACTAAATTAAAGACTTGGGTTGCCTCCCAAAAAGCACTCTTTTATAGTCACTAACTTGACCATGGCATGGACTTCATTCCAAGTAACTGAGGATGATTGACCCTTCTTTTCCTTTTGGTTTCCACGAAAAAAGTTTGATCCCATTTTTCTTCATGATTAAGGCTTGATGTTTCGGGTTTTCCATGCAAAAGTCCTTTCTTTCTAGCCTTAGCCATCTCTAGTGCCCCAAATAACATCTCCAATTGTTTCTCAAACCATTTTTTTTTTTTTTTTGTGCCTTCTCAATTTCTTGACATTACCATTTTGTTTATTCTTTGCAAAACCCTCTTCATCCTTCGTCAACACACATCCCTCATCAGGTGGTTTTTCCTTCAATTCATTTCTTAGATCTTCTTTTATTTCCAACACTTACTTGAGCGAATTGCCTTGGTTAACTTTATTTTTCTCTTCATTTGACCTAGCAACGAAAGAATTAAAAGATTAGTTCGCACATTTCTCTTCAACAATGGGAATATTGTCATTATATTCAAACACATCAAATTCAATTGATTCATTTTCAACTTGTAAGACCAACTTCCCTTTGTTCACATCAATTAATGCATGAGCGGTCGACAAGAAAGGTCTCCCTAGAATCAATGGAACCTCACTCTCTTCACTCGTATCTAGCACAAATGCTAGAAATCAACAGGAAATTCCAACTTTTCAACTTGTACAAGCACATCCTCCAACAAGTCATATGGTTTCCTCTCGGATAAATCCGCCAATTGGAGTGTGATATTAGTTGGCTTGACATTGTTGATCCCTAATTGGTCATACATGGCCTTTGGAATGATATTTATGCTTGCCCCCAAATCACAAAGTGATCAATGCCATGTTTTTCCTCCAACATTCACTGATATCATGAAACTACCGGGATCCTTGAGTTTAGGAGGCAACCGCCTTTGAACAATGGCACTACATTGGGCATCAAGGCATAATTTCTCATCATCATCCCACTTTCGCTTCCTTGCCAAAAGATCCTTCATGAAACGAGCATAGTTGGGCATCTTGGTAAAGACATCAATCACAGGAATGTTCACATTAATGTTTTTCAACATATCCAAAAAATGAGTGAATTGCTTCTCTTTTTCCTCCTTTCTTGGATCAATGAGTCTTTGAGGGTATGGCATTTTTATTGATGCAGAGATCTATCTTCAAAGGTTCCTCCACATGCTTCTTCTTATACCTTGATCTCATTCTTTTGTTCCTTCTTGGCTTCATCATCAACCACTTCCCTTTCATTCTCAACTACCTTGGACATTTGATCCTTGCTTTCTTCCTCCACCTTTTCTTCTCCTTAGATTCAACCAATTCTTTTCAACTCCTTAGGGTTATGGCATTGCATTGCTCCTTGGGGTTTGGAATAGTATCACTCGAAAATGCCCCAATAAGTTTGTCATTATTCAACCTTGCCAATTGCCCAAATTGGATCTCCAAATTCCTTGTCGAATCCTTCAAATTCTCATAATCTCTTTTATGCTCTTCTGTTTTCCTATCCAATTCTCTTCTCAAATACTCGGCTTCTCTTTTCCAACCTTCATCACCCAAATTCTCTCTAGAAACATATTGATCATGATACATGGGTTAGGAAGAATTTGATTAATGGAAAGGAGGTCTTTGTTGTTGGTTTTGAAATGAAGGGTTGACTTTCCTGGGAAAAGTTTGATATGATAAGGTTTGGATGAGAAATTCGGGGCTTGAGTGTGTTGGACATTTTGAGGTAGGGGATTTGGTTGGTAAGAAGGATTGGATTGGATTGGATTGGATTGGATTGGATTGGATTGGATTGGTTGTTGGTGTTACTCCATGAGAAATTTGGGTAATTCCTCCAATAAGGATTGTATGTGTTCCCATAAGCTTCAGATTGGTTCATTCAAATTGAGGGTTGATTGGCCACATAATTGATTTCCTGATTAGATCCATATGGCATCTCACATTGTCCATTGGCATGGCCGCCTCCACAAAAATCACATGTCATGCTTGGTTGAGTTGGAGAAGAAGTCATAGCATTTACACTACTAGGTTTCCCTAGATTCTCCAATGCCCATGTTGTTCATCACACTCATGAACATGCTTTGTTGTGCCAACAAGGCGTCTTGCATGTTTAGATTCAACGCTCCACTGTTTGCATTGACTTGATTAGCTTGGTGTTGAAGTCCACCAGTGGAGTTATCGGTCCATGATAAGAGTGCTTGTATGCCATCCTATTTACCAACCTTGAACTTCTTCCGGAGTCTTATATGAGATAGAGTCATCGACGGAGGCATCTATGATGGATTTTGTCTCTTGAAGTAAACCATTATAAAAGGCTTGGATTTGAAGCCACTAAGGAATGGCGTGAAGAGGGCATTTTCTTAGCTACTCTTTGAATCTTTCCCAAGCTTCCCCTAGGCTTTCACCAACATCTTGTTTGAACGATGTAATTTCATTCATTAATTTAGCGGTTCTTGTGGGTGGAAAGTACTTCGCCAAGAACTCTTGAGCCAGTTGGTTCCAAGTGGTGAATGTTCCTTGGGCATGGGATTGCAACCATGACTTTGCCCTCATCCGCACACAATCCGGGTGTACTCCATTAAACTTGAATGTGTCCAAGACTTCTTCAAAATTTATGAAGTGTGTGTAGGGGTCTTCATTAGGTCCACCCCCAAACATGGCATGTGGCTTGGAGCATTTGGATTAGGGCGGACTTAAATTCAAATTGTTGGCTTGCACAGGCATCCGTGAGTTCGCCCCATCAAAATTAGGCAAAGCGTATTCCCTCAATGGTATTCCATTCCCATTTATGCCATTTCCATTCCCGTAGCCACCAATCCCATTATTTCCAACAACCTCATCTTCATTTTTTTCCATGATCAAATTCCCTTGATGAGCATTAACATTTGCCATTGTGATTCTTTCTGGTTCTTGTTGTACCCTTCTCAATCTCTTAAGTTCTCTTAGCTCTTTCTCCCTTTTCTTATCTAAGTAAATGAATGACCCTAGATTGCCTCGTACCATGCACTAAAACACAACCAAGGCAATTAGTCAATTGAAATTCCAAGTCAATTCCACAAGATATCCAACAAACATAAAAATTCACAAAATTAACAACTAAACTAAAGTACTTAATCTACACGACCCATAAAGTGCTTGATATTGTCAAAAACCGAAAACAATCCCCGGCTCAACGACGCCAAAAACTTGATTCCTTCATTAGGTAGAATTCAACTTTGAAAGGACAAACAAGCAACAATTAACCACACTAAGTCACTATACTCTACCTAACTTCCGCAAGTATACGGAGTTGATAGTGGTATAGGACGAGTGGGTATCGTCCCACAAGGATTGTTGGAAGGCAATTACCAAGATTTACGGATATTTGTGTAGTTATGCAAAATAAAAATAAAAAGATAATGGAACTATTCTAATAAAAACCATAATTAAATGAAAGCGATAAAAACTTAATTTAAAGCTAGATTAACTGAAAAGCAAGTAAGTGAAAATAACTAATTACGATATTAAGGAACTAATTAAGCTATTCTAGTAGAAGCAAGTAAAAGAAAGCACTTAATTCTAACCTAAATTAACCAAATTAAAAGCAAGCAAATTACCCAATTAAAAGGACTACAAATAAGAAACCTTGAAACCCTAGATTGCAAGCAAAGAAATTCTTACTAAATTAGACGATATGCATTAGAAAGCAAGTAAAAATTATATCTACGCGAAGCTTGCGATTAACCCATTATGATTATCTAATCAAAATTCGAACTTGATAAGAAATTAAAAGAAGATCCAAGAGACAATTAAAGAGAAAATTCTATAAAAGAAGAAAACTTGGGGTTCAAGATATCCTAAACTATCCTAAAATCAACAAACTATCTCCTACTAACTCTCGTTCTTTTTCTACTTCCTCTTTTAATTGTTACACAAGGCAAAAATTAGGAGTTGTTGGCTGAAAATTTACAAAATTTCCCTCACAACTTTACCCTCATCGAATCGAGATCGCGATATGGAAAGTTTGAGATCGAGATCTCAACTCTAATACATTTAAAGCATTTTCCCGAGTCGAGATAGCGATATGGAAAGTTCGAGGTCGTTAGTTGGGTTAGACTAGTTTATGGGCTTTTCATTTAATTGCTTTCTTTACATGATTTCTTAGTTTAATTGGTAAATTAATACATGGGCTTCCTTTATTACTATCTCTTATGTTTTCTTTGTGTTAATTTGTAGCTTAGGCTAGTTTATTGCTTTTTAAAAATACTTTCTTTTTACAAGCTTTCCTAGAATATGTTATGGGATTTCTATAATTGTGCTTTCTTAATGATAATGAGTAGTTTAGATTAACTAATTGCTTGCTTACTATGCTTTTTCTTTTAATTGTTCCCTTTATTTGCTTTCTAAAGATACTTCCTTTTTAATTGCTTTGTTTAATCTTTACTTTAAATTGTTTCTTTAGTTCCATTAGTTCTAGTTTTAGTTAAATCTCTTCTCTTAATCAATCACTTCAACTTCAAATCTAACCAAACAACTTGTAATTATCGACCAATCATTATGGGTACGATCCCTACTTCCTTTTACTACTGGTTGACAACCGTATACTTGCGGGATAGCACCTAGTTAGTAGTAGAATTTTAGGTGTTTTATAAATTTATAGCTAGGTTTGTAATGCATTAGAGATGTCAGAGCGTTTTCACTTATTGAGTCTTCCTTTGTTCTTAAGCAAGTATGTTCTAAAACCTTCATGCAGCGTGTATAGGTAAATAGATTTGTGTATTGTCTTATAAAGCTTGCTAAAAAGAAAGACATAAAAACATTACGATTAACATAAAAACATCCCTCAAACAATTAAGTTAAAATGCCTTCAAAAGGTGGCATTTATATGTCAAAAAATTGACTAAAACTTACAACCTCTTATCCATGGTTACAAGACATAAAATAGACAAAAGATAAATGGGGAAAACTCACAATTTTATTATTATATTTAACTAAGCTACTATGCCCATAAAAAATTTCCCCAAAATCACAAAAATAAATCTTTTTTTTTTATTTTTTGCATAATCATATGTTCACTGATAGCCATGTCTTCAACAAATATTATCACGGTGATTTGGCCTCCTCTCAACTCAAAAGCACCAATTTCTTTGTAGCAATTCATAAAGCATTAGTTTTGTAAAATGAAAAGAGGAAAAATAGTAGTTTAAGGTAGTTTGTCTAGTGTCATGAATGGTTGGTGGCTGACATGCAAATTTCTTACACTCTCGCAAGTGCAAGAGATCGTCTTCAAGTAATAAAGTATTGAGCAAGTGTCATTCTTAAAAAGACTGGTGATAAGCACTAAAATGGCTAACTTAAATTCTATTTGAACAACTGAAATGATAAATGAAACTAATTATCTAAAAACAGGATTAAAATAAGCTAGAATAAAAAACTACAACCAAAAGATGGGAAAGCATAGGTGTTTCTTGATTTTATTGGTTGCATGGCTTAATTTTATTTCTAGTTACTCATGTTCACTTTCCACGACTACTAGTCGAATTCCCATGTATTGTTATTACACATTGATAGTGCAATAACAAGACTACTTTTACTTGAATGGTGTTGGTCCAAAAAGTAACCTAAGAGGGGGGGTGAATTTGGTTGTTTCAAAAAATAAATCTTTTAATGTGCTTAATGAGAAATGCAAACTTTATGCAACAAATAAACACTTAAGCACAAATAAATACAAGTTCAAGATATTCAATAATCGAAGCTCAAAGAACAAATATAAGATGATTGAGATAGAGAGTATCAAACCAAACTTCCAAACTTCTCAAGTTTAGAGTATATCCACTAGTAGTGTCTCTTCAAAGAAGATGAGGCAATAACCTTCTTGTACACAAAGTATGCTCACCCTTGTACCAACTAAGTCCCTCTAGTTGAGCCAAAGGGTTTTACAATAGAACTTCACTTTTGTACACTTGTTATCCCTCCACTCTTACACTTGAAGATCACTAACTAGTCTACTCTTGCTCACACTAATTCACTCCAGTTGAGCCAAGAGAACTACACTACCCAAACCAATACAACACACAATATTTTAGCCTATTTCTTCCCAAATAGCTCTTACAAGTGTTTGCATTGAATGCAGTAGTTCTACTCTTGATTTTTTTCATTTACAGACTTGGGGGTATTTATAGATGCCCAAAAACTGCCTTCAACAATTCTCTAACAGCTATTTTCTGTTTAATGGAAGCAACTAGCCATTAGATCTTTCGGACGGCCGATGCAGTGGATGTGCGTCCGAACGAACTAACCGTTGAACCTTTCAGACGGCCGCTGCTAAACTCTGCGTCTGACACTGCGTCCGTTCTCTAAGGGTATTCATTCGGACGTCCAAGAATGCGTCCGAACCTACGTCCGGTAGATGCAATGTCTTCTGGAAATATGATCGGACGCTATTCTTCGTCTGAGACTGCTTCAGGTTCTTTGTGTCAGACGATTACCATTGTCCGAAACTCTGTCTTTCGAACAGTCATTTGTGTCTGATAAGTTTATCACTTCCAATGCCCTCTGGGCATGTATCGGACAGTGACTTACGTTCGAGCTCCTTTCTCTCGGACAGTCTTCATCATCCGAATCTCCTTGTTCTTCTTCACACTTGTTTACAAGCCGTTAGTATGATTTGGTCATTATCAAAACATGATTATCATAATTGGGGTCCAACAAATGGTTTGTCTTTGTTCTACTACATACATTTTAGCAATAAAATCAAGTATTCTTTTTTGTTCTAATCAATCTCCTTGATCTAGTACAATCAATTAGTAGCAAAAAGAATTGATTTTAGATACACGGCATTCATAAAATGCTACACAAATGAGAATTTATCCTTTGATCCAATACAAATTCCAAATTCATGGTGATTGCTATTCTATCTTAGCATGCAAAGAACATATTATAGTCTCATTACACTTCAATTAAATCAATCCAAATGTTGATTGAGCACTTAAATGCATTAAGATAAAAAAATATAACTCAATCCTATATGGAAATTAATCATGTATATCATAGAAAAGTAAACTAATGCATAGCAATCAATAACATCTAGAAAACCCTAACTGGAACATTTAGTGCATAACTATCATGATTGCAACCAAAAAAATTATGAAAATCATCATTAATATCAAGAATATAATGTAAGGAATACAATAAAAGACACCAAGGTGATGATACAAGGCTGATTGCCCTTGATTCTTCAAATCCTAGACTTCAAAGTGGTCTAAACTCCAGCTCTAAATTGAAAACGAGAAAATTATCTCATTAGTCCTCCAAGTATTTCATTAAAACTAAAATGGTTTCATAAGTTTAATTTTAGATGAATTAGCATCTGAACTAAATATTTGCATCCAATTTGATCCCGAAATGGTGACTCAATCCAAAATATAATTTTTTTGACTTTTGACCGGTGTTGACTAGGGGCATAGCCGTCAAATTATCTGATCCTATCATTTTTGTTTTTAAAATAGTTTTAGACTTACCTTATTAGTCCTCCAACTATTTCATTAAAAGAAAAATGGTCTTCTAACTTTAATTTTAGTTAGATTAGTCCCTGTACTAAATATTTATATCCAATTTGATCCCAAAATGGCAGCTCCACCCAAAACATAATTTTTTTGAATTTTGATCGGTATTGATTAGGGGCTTAACCGTCAAATCATCTAGTCCTATAATTTTTGCTTTAAAAATAGTTTTAGATTTTATAATAAAAAGGTAAACATATTACTTATCAAAAAATGGATTAATGATGGTCTAGTAGTTAAGTGCTTGAGATTTTACTTCATTGCTAAAGCGGGATCAAAACATACTACCACTTTGTATTCATTTTTTCACAATAATTTCATTTCATTTAAACTAAAATTCTAAAATTGTCCTTACCTTTCTACCTATACCACTGCCCCACCAACGCCACCTTTGCATCCTCTACCAGTAAAGCTTTCCCACTCTCCTCATCTACCACCACCATCTCCTTATTCTCCAAACCCCGTCTCTCCTTTCTCGCTGCCCCTACCTCTCTGTCCCAACCATCACCAGTTCCTACCCTTCTTGATCTCATCCCCTCAGCCATCATTGCCATCATCTCTTCCTTCCCCATCACCCTCTCTCCCTTCCCACTGCCCCTATCCCTTTGTCGCAACAATCACCATTTTCTCCTCTTGTCGCTTTCTATCCCCTTTGCCTTCGCTTCTAGTAGCCGAATTTTTTTCTCTAGCCTCCATTTATTTCTTTTGAAACACAGGAATTAAAGGGTCTACGTCAATGATTTCTTTGAAGTCCCATCTATAACCAATAACTTCCTCGTGAAATGTTACGCGATTTTCTCCACCTCCTCCTCCTCCTCCTCCCAGTTCTGGTGGTGCGAGCTCAACGGGAAGGACGTAATTATCTTCCGAAGAAAACTCCATAGATCGATTTTGGAATTGAAATAAAATTGGAGTTAATGATTTATAAAAGCCATCATATTAGTATCATCGAATTCCTCGACGTTGCAATTTCTAACAATCACAAGACTAGATGATTTGGTGATTATGCCCCTAGTTAATGCTGGTTAAAATTCAAAAAAAAAATATGTTTTGGGTGAAGCCACTATTTAGGGATCAAACTGGATATATATATATATATACACACAACCACACACACACACACATATATATATTAAGTTTACGGACTAATTGGGCTAAAATTAAAGTTGGGGGACTATTTTGGTTTTCTGAAATAGATGGGGGACTACTGTGGTGATTTTTAAAAAATAAAAATCATAAACCAAGACCAGATGATTTGATGGTTATACCCCTAGTCAACACCGGTCAAAATTTAAAAAATTTATGTTTTGGGAGAAACTGCCATTTAGGAATCAAACTTGATACAAATTTTAGTTTAAGGACTAATTGGGCAAAAATTAAAGTTGGGAGACCATTATAGTATTGATGAAATAGTTAGAGGACGGATGATGTGATTTTTCCAATTACAAACTCACGATGTAGAGAAGAGAACTATCGTTTCTCTCTTTTTTCCTCCCTTACTATTTAGTCTAATAGTGTTCTATTTATAGGCATTACAAGGATTAATAAGTATAGGGTTGAATTAGGTACAAAAAGGATCAAATCAGACACAAAATGACTCTCAAAACCCCTAAAACTACAAAATCTCGTTACCTACAGAGACCTGAGCACTACGAGGCCTTGGCTGGGCATTATACCTCCTACATGGTCAGTGAGCTCCACGCATGGCAATTGTTGGGTGTGTCCAGAGTGATGCGCACTCCAAGCGCCCACTAAGCCTTACAGTTCACTTGTTGTCCTTCATCGATTATTGCTCCGATTCGCATGCTAATAAACATTTGAATCCCATTTCTTGCAAAAAATATAAAAACACATAAATACATGACCCAAAACACTGAATGTAACATTTCTACATAAAACACTAATTTACTTTAAATTACTCAAAAAAACTTAAAAACCCTAAAATATCATAGAAAACACTCAAACATTTACAACAAAAGTAAGCTAAAATATATATAAATAACAGTCATTTTAGAGAGTTATCATCCCCCTCCCTAACTTCGCTTTTTACTCATCCCAAGTAAACACATTAAGACACAAAACATATTAACTTTATGCAATGTATCAATGGTCGTGACAAAGAAAACTAAGAAATTTGAGACATGAACCAAATATGTATATAAAGAACTTCGGAAATCAACCCCAAATCATCATGAAAGTGCTAATCTTTCCACTCATAAAAGCATATATCACTTAGCTTACTAATCAATGAAAACCCATTGAACTAAAGTGTTTAACAAACGGCAAACATGTCCAAAGAAATTAAAGCACACAATACTGACTAATACAAATTAACACGAACTAAGAATCAAATAGGTCTTTTAAGATTGTTACATAGGATAAAGGATAAAAGCAGGGTATATTTAGATATAAGTGACTCATATCATGTTTGATACGTTATTAATCAATTTCGATCCCTAATCCTCTAGATCATTCCCCCCAAACTGTCATATCAATTAACCAACTATAAATGAATCCTAAAATTTGACCTTCTTTTTTATATGAGAAGAAATTATCCTCATTTATTCATAAACACAAACAATTTTTTTCTTTTCAGCTTTTTATTTCTTTTTTGTTCAACTAAACAACATAACATAGTAGATTATTACAAGCATTAAATTCATAAACGTGACTTTTCCTCCAAACATAACACCTTATTTCCAACTAAACACCATTGCACCATGTCCATATTACTAATGTTACGCACAACCAACACTTACTAACTATGATGATGGTACAGAGAAATAATAGTGATGACTTTTGGATGGAAAAAAAAAACCTATTTATATCATTTTTAAAACACTTAAATCCTACTACAAATTAGACGGTATCTCGCAAATATACGATTGTCAAATAATAGTAAAAGGAAATGGGAATTGGACCCACAAGGATTGATTGATAATTATCGATTATTTGGTAAGATTACTAGTTGAAGTGATCGATTAAAAGAAAAGAATTAATTGAAACTATAGTTAAAGAGACTAAGAAAGAAATTTAAAGACAAACTAGCAAAGCAATTTAAAGTGAACATTAAAATTACAGAAAGTATTTTAAAGAAAGAAACTAAAGATAGCATGTAAAAAGATTTTATTTTTAAGAAAGCATTTAACAAAAGAGTATTTTTAAGAGGCAATTAACTAATCTAAACTACTAAATATCACAAAGGAAGTATAATCAAAGACAACCCATTAACTAATCTACCCTAATTAATTAATCTAAACTACAAATTACTACTAAGAAAACAAATTTTTATGGAAATCCCATAAACTAATTGCCAATGAATCTAAGAAATCAAGTGAAGAAAGAAATTAAATGAAAAGCTCATAAACTAATTCTACTAATTAAACTAATAGAAAAATTAAAAGAGAGCATTCAAACTAAACTTTATTAATTTTACCTAAAGCAAATGAAATTAACATACACCAAAAAGAGATTCCATTTGGTATCTTCAATCTACAACTAGGAAATTAGAAACTAAACTAAACTACATCTAATCTATTCTAAGAAAATCCTCCCCAAATGAGGAGGAAAAAGGAAGAAGCACTACACTACTACTATTAGCTCCTATCTAAGTCTACTTCTACATAGCCTCCAAAAAGGCTTAAAGGATGTATTTATAATTCTATGGTTGGAGAGGAAGGCTACAGCAGCAATTTACAATGATCTGGACGTTTTTGCCCCTCATCATTCTCGGACTGCACTTGCTAACCGCAATCACTGACCAGCTTGGTAACTGCAGTTATTGGAAGTCAATTCCTTCATTGTTCTGGTACCGTAGTTACTATTGCTCATGTTGATTTCTCTTGATGACCGCAGTAATCAATTTAAAAAATAACCCAAGTCAACTGGGCGCTTGGAGTTGGGTTAATTCTTAAAGCATCATCCACTCGTCCCTCATTCTTACCTCTTCACTTTCTTGAGTTGGTTGATGAAGGAAATATGACTCCATTGGTTCATATGAAGTTTTTGTGATAGAGGAAAAGATTAGAAATTTTCTTGATAGCTCTCATAAGGATATAGATGGCTAGACCATCGAATTTGATTCTCAAAGGAGTAAGGAGAATAGTCATAACAAGAATCATCCTCATTGGACATACCTCCATGACCATAAGAATGATAATATCTTTGTTATGAATAATTCCCCTTGGGTCCTTGCATGTTCTTGAAACAACAATTAAGACAAACAGAAACAAGAAAAGGAAGTAAAACAACACAAACAAGAAAATTAGGAAAACTTAGACTACTACCTAGTCTAACTAAACCATCCATCATAAAGAAAATCTTTTTGTATTTTTCAAGAAAAGAACACAACTAAAAAATGAAAATTGTTTTGATTTTCCAATAGACAAAACAACTATGCAAGAAACAAAAGACTTCAATCTAGTAACCCGACCAAATTATATCAATATCACCGAAAATCAATCCTCGACAATGGCGCCAAAAACTTGATACCTTTCTGATAAACACTTAGCTATATTATTTTTTAAAACACCTAAATCCTACAACTGTGTGGCATTCCGCATGTATATGGTTGTCAACTACTAGTAAAGGGACGTAGGGATCGAACCCATAGGGATTAGTCGATAATTAACGATCATTTAGTTAGCTTACTAGTTGACGTGATTGATTAAAAGAAAAGAATTAACTAAAACTAGAATTATAGATATTAAGAAAGCAATTTAAAGGCTAACTTAGAAAGCAATTTGAAGTGAATATTAAGTAAAGCATTTTAAAGAAAATAACTAAAGAAGGCATGTAAAAAGCCAAAGCATTTTTAAGAAAGCAGTTAACAAAAAAGCATTTTAAGAAAGCATGTAACAAAAGAGCATTTTTAAGAATCAATTAACTAATCTAAAATACTAATTATGACTAGGGATGCAAAATCAAAGAAGATCCATTAACTAATCTTCCCAAATTAATTTATCTAAACTACAAATTATCATTAAGAAAGCATTTTTAAGGAAAGCCCACAAACTAATTGGCCAACTAATCTAAGAAATCAAGTGAACAAAGAAATTAAATGAAAAGTTCATAAACTAATACTACTAATTAAACTAATAAAGCAATTAAAGGAGAGCATTTAAACTAAACTACATTAATTTAACCCAAAGCAAATGAAATTGACATAAATTAAAGAGAACTTACTCTAGGAGTCTTCAATCTACAACTAGGAACTTAGAAACTAAACTAAACTACATCTAATTTAAGAAAATCCTCCCTATGGAAGAAAAACTACACCATTACTAGTAGCTCCTATCTAATTCTACTTCTACTCAGCCTCTAAAGAGACTTAAAGGATGTATATAACGCTAGGGTTGGGAAGGTTGCAATAACAATTTGCCACAATCTAGATGCTTTTGCTCCTCAGCATTCTCAAACCGTAATTGGTAACTGTGATCACTGACCAGTTTGGTGACCCTAGTTATTGGAATTTCTCCTTTATTTTTGTGACCATGGTTATTGATGCTCACATTGATTTCTCTTGGAGACCGTAGTGACCAATTTTTCTTCTTCAAATTCATGACCTCGGTGACCAACAAAAGTTCATCAATAGAATTTTAACCGCACTACAATGACTGTGATAATAAGCTGTCCACCTGAAAAATTTTCTAAGTATGACTGACTATGGTCACTAGATTAAAGAAAGGAATCTGGTGACCGAGGTCACCAATACTTAGTTTTTCTAGCCAAAATTTCGCTTGGCTTCATCATCCAAGTACGGCTTGAGTTGGTTCGTTTCTCATCCGATTACGACACTGTATTCTCTATTTATCAAACCCTACAAACAAATACACTCTATTAATTATAAAAAAAACTAAAATAAGATTAAAAAACTAAATTAACACAATTACCACATTTTAGAACATTGATAAGCTCATAAATATTGTGCATTTTATATGTCGTTTACCTCTATTTTCATATAATTTTAGCAATAATTGAGTTAATTATGAGCTTAATTGTTTTATTTTTAGTTTTTGTAGGTTTGTAATGAAAAATAAGCCAAAAAGATCAAAAATTTAGAGAAAAATCAAAATGAGGCAAAACATACACTGGCGAGGAGCAAATTTGGACATTGTTTGGTATTTTGAGCATACCTTTGTGGTCCGAGCTCTAACTAAGGTGATTCAAGATGTTTTGGAAAGTTAAGAGAAAAAACTACAACTTTGATGTTTTACATTTGCCCAAATTTTATCAGCATCAAGTTCAAAATTGAGGCTGAAGTTAAAGCAGAGTGCAGAGCACAAACGTACACAAGTAAAAACTTGCGCATGTGGTGCAAGCCCAGAAAAAAAAAAATTAGCTACTGGAAATTGAACACATGCCAGAGAAAAGGCTACGTATGTGTACACAACGAGCGGTTGGTGATGTAAATTACTTATTTTGGAATTTTCTCCACCGGATTGGATTCCTTTTCATGTTTTGGCGTATTTTTATAATATCAGGGGTCTAAAACCCTGATGTATCCTTATAAATACCCCATTATGAGGGGAGTTGCACATTGTTAGTCATCATTAGTTAGGTTAGACATTAGATTAGGAAATGGGAGGAGTTGAACATAGTTAGTCATCATTAGTTAAGTTAGACATTAGATTAGGAAAATCATAGTTAGGGTTTTATTGTTCGTATTCAAGACTTCAAGCACATCAACTTTTTGTTCCAGCTATCTATGAGTTTGCTTCCTTATTTAAATTCAAATTAATTGCAGTTTTTATTGCAATTTTGTAGTTCTAATTTGATTTCTCTACGTTTGCTTTTCTAATTCATTGATTTAAATTTGTTTGTATGTTTCTTCTGGTAAATTTTGTTGCTTTCTCCAATTTTAATTAGTTTGGATAATTGTTCTTAATTTCTTAGTGGTTAAAATTGATTTACATAGGTAGAATAGAATCTTACAATTGATTTGTCTAACTAATTCGTAGGTATGTGAATCCTACTACTTAACCAATAATCCTCGTGTGAACGATCCTTACTCACCCTATCTACAAACATACCTCATATCCTTGCGAGTGTGTGTAGGTATTGATTAAGGTTATTAAAACTTATTTATTACTTGCTTGTGAATTGAATTGCCTAGTCAATATTTACCCGAACAAGTTTTTGGTGCCGTTGTCAAGGACTATTTTTGGTGCAATATTAGGTTTAGCAAGCCTTACTAGATTATATTTTTTATTTTTTTAATTATTTATGGTTGCTTTTTGTTCTTTTTAATATTTCCTTTGGATTTCTGCTTTAATATTCAAACTTTGGTCTTTTTTTTGTAATTTATAGTAAATACTTGTTCTTACAACCAACTACTCAATGACTTCCAGGTGATTTGGAGATCGAATAAACTATATCCAGAAATCGTAGAAAACTACAGGAATCAAGCCAAGGAGAGAATTTAATGGAGAGTCCAAATCATAACATTGAGGATCAAGAAGAAGTAGCTAGTAATCATGACAATAGAGGTAATGCTAATTCATGACCCCGTAGAGATTATGCCATACCAAACTTTGAGAGGGCAAGTTCTAGCATTGCCCGAATACCCGTACAGGCCAACAACCTTGAAATCAAGCCAGTTTTAATCCAAATACTCCAAACCCACACTATGTTTGGAGGTGGGCCAAATAAGGATCCATATGCTCATTTGATGAATTTTGAAGAAGTCATTGAGACATTTAAATATAATGGGGTAAATCCCGATTGTATTCAAATGAGAGCTATTCCATTTTCTCTACGAGATAGGGCAAAACTTGGTTACAATCATTCTAGTAAGGTACTTTCACGACATGGAATCAACTAGTTCAAGAATTTTTGGACAAGTACTTTTCCACCGTCAAGGACTGCAGAGCGCCGAAATGACACACATCATTCCATGAAATCACTGGAGAAAGTCTGAGTAAAGCATGGGAACGTTTCAAGAGACTGCTTAGAAAGTGTCTGCATCATGCCATTCTATTGTAGCTACAAATACAAACATTTTACAATGGATTATCTCTGGAGACGAGATTGAACGTCGATGCAAGCGCACGGGGCACTTTTCCTCTTAAAACTCCAGAAGAGGCACAAGAGATACTAGAAAGGATGGCATCAATGCATTATTATCATGCCACAATCACTCCTTTGGCTGGCAACAACCGCAACAACAAGTCCATCAAGTTAAAACCCAACAAGAATGTGATTAATCTCAATGATTCATTCTTAGCTCAATCGGGCATTATGTTGAATATGATGACTAATCTGACAAAGGTCTTAGAGAATTTGGGAAGGAATTTGATGAACTTCATAGATTCAGTGCCTCAAGAGATCCTAACTCGTGGCTTCTGTGGAAGAACTTTTAATTATCAAAAAGGTCATGCCACAAGATGAGCAAGTATAATTCATTGCCAACCAGAATTCAGAATCAAGGAATCTGCCTTGTTCATATGGAAATACGTATAACCCATCTTGGCACAACCATCAGAATTTTTCTTGGATGAATCAAAATAATTTTCAAAATCCATCCTTCCAATCCAACCAACCACAATCTAATTTTTCTAGCCAAGTTTCATCCTCTCGACCATACCAACTACCTCACCAAAGTAATTTTCAGAACTTTCCATCTCAACTGAATAACTGATACCAATCTCCACCACCAAGATCCCTACCTCAAAATCCAAATTATCCTCCAAATGTAAACCATGATCAATCTGCTAAGGACAATTTGAGGAGGGACTTTGAAGCTTTGTAAAAAGAATATGAAAATTTGCAAGCGTCAACAAGAAATATGGAACAACAATTGGGACAACTAGCTCGACAAAACAATGAGAGACTGGTTGGAGCATTATCGTATGACACCATTCTCTAAGCCCAAAGGATAACACCCATAGGAGGGAGCAAGTGCCAGCAATCACCTTGAGAAGTGCTAGAACTATGGAGCCAAGGAAAGTTGACGAGAATGATGCAAGGACTGTGGAGAAAAGTGAGGCAAAGGAAAAGCGAGAGACATCCAAGAGCAGTGATGATCAAGAACAACCTACCCAAACTCTTGACCAACACGGTAAAGCTAAGGACCTCTCAACTACACCAGGTAAGCAGGTAAGTATTCCTTTCCCTCAAAAGATGAAGGAGGATGAGAAAACAAAGAAATTCAAGAAATCTTTGGAAATTTTCAAAATGATTGAAATTGATATTCCTTTCACTGAAGCCACTAAAAACATTCCTAGCTATGCCAAGTTCATGAATAGATTTTATCGAGCAAGAGAAAGCTAATGGGGAACAAGATTTTTTGCTTAAACGAAGAATGCAGTGCTATTATTCAAAATAATCTTCCCTCTACTCTTAAGGATCCTGGCTTGTTTTCCATCCCATGCGAGGATAGGAGAAATGACATTTCAAAGAGCCCTTTGTGATTTGAGCGCCTCCATCAACCTTATGCCACATTCCACATACACGAAGTTAAATGGAGGATGACTCAAACTAGCAAATACCACTCTTCAATTGGCCGACCGAAGTGTGAGGCAGCCGGTAGGAGTGGTTGAGGACCTCATCGTAAAAGTAGGCAAAGTATTCCTACTGGCAGATTTTATAGTGCTCGATATGGAGGAAGATGTGGTGACCCTGTTATTTTTAGGAAGACCTTTCTAGGCCAACAGACGAGCCATCATAGATGTCCAAGCTAGAATCTGCAATTTAGAGTCAATGATGACATTGTGTCATTTAATATTTTTTATTCTTTTAAATTTCTTTCAGAATATGACAATGTGATGAGTGTTGATATCATTGACGACTTAGTTATGGATTTTACTAAAAATCTATGGAAGATGACACCAAAGACATGGAAGACTTCCATGAAGATATGATGGAATCTAGTGAACAAGACAAGAAACACCTAAAAATGGACTTGGACGAAGTAGTGGAGGAAAGGAAATTGGATAATAAAGGTAAAGAAGAGTCTCTGATCAACATATCCCCCAAGTTTGAACTTAAACCACTTATTTCTCATCTTAAATATGTTTTTCTTGGAGAACATGATACATATCCTGTCATTGTGAGTGCTTCTCTTTCATATATTGAGTTACGTAAATTGATTTTTGTTCTTAAAAAGCATAATAGGGTAATTGCATGGAGCATTGAGAACATAAAAAGAATAAGCCCTTCAATTTGCATGCACAAAATACTTCTTAATGATAACTACAAGCCAACTAGACAACCTCAAAGAAATTTAAATCCGACTTTAAAAGAGGTAGTTAAAAAGGAGGTTTTGAAATTACTAGATGTCGGGATCATATATCCTATAAGTGATGGTAAATGGGTAAGCCCAACTCAAGTAGTTCCAGAAAAATGGGGGAATCAAGGTTGTTTTAAATGAGAAAAATGAATTAATTCCTGGATACTCTAAATTAGTAACGGGTGGTGAATATGCATCGACTGTAGGAAACTTACTAAAGGCATCAGGAAAGATCATTTTCCCTTATGGTTCATTGATCAAATGCTTGGGCACTTATCCGGACATGCTTTCTATTGTTTTCTGGATTGTTATTCAAGGGTATTTTCAAAAAGCCATTACATTTGAAGATCAAGAGGAAACTATTTTTACTTGTCTATATGAAACTTTTACTTACTAGTGTATGCCTTTTGGGTTGTGCAATGCTCTTAGTACTTTCCAGCGATGCATGCTACTATTTTCGATGACTTGATTGAGAAATTTATTGAGATTTTCACGAATGATTTCAGTGTTTTGGTGATTCTCTTGATTCATGTTTAGACAATCTTGCTTGTGTTTTAAAAAGATGTGAATCTAATAACTTGGCACTTCACTATAAAAAGTGTCATTTCATGGTGAAAAAAGGGATTGTGTTAGGCCATCAAATTTTTGCTAAGGGCATTTAAAAATTTCCTAGTCGCCTACTAATGTGAAAGGGTGAGAAGCTTTCTTGTCATGCTAGTTTTTATCGAGGCTTCATAAAAAAAATTTCTATGATTTCTCGCCCTTTATGTCCTTTGTTGCAAAAATATGTGCCTTTTGTTTTGAATGAAAATTTGTCTACTTTTGAGAAACTAAAAAAAGTTTTGGTTACCACACCAATCATAGTCGCTCAAAATTAGAATTTATCTTTTAAATTAATGTGCGATACAAGCGACTATGCCGTGCATGCGACTTTGTGTCAAAAGAAAGATAAAGTTTTTCTTGTAATTTATTATGCTAGCCACATCATTAAAGAAGCTCAAATGAACTATTCCACTACTGAAAAAGAGTTGCTAGTAGTAGTATTTGCATTTGATAAATTTAGATCATATCATATAGGTAATACAGTGATCGGTAATACAGATCATGCGGCCCTTAAATACCTATTAACAAAAAATGAGCTCTATTGGCCGACATTATTCCAAGATGCAAGAGATTGAGTGTTGTACTACAACGTGATGAATGTCAACATGCCGATAACCTGTCTAGAAGAGATGAAATGCCATTGAACAATATCTTAGTTTGCAAAGTTTTCGATGTGTAGGGCATTAATTTTATGGGCCTTTTTTCACCATCGCACAACAACAGATTTATTCTTGTGGAGGTGGATTATGTGTCCAAGCAGGTGGAAGCAGTGGCACTACCAACCAATGATGCTCGAATGGTAGTGAATTTTGTGAGAAAGAATATTTTCTCAAGGTTTGGTGTCCTGCGAGCAATCACAAGTGACGGAGGATCACAATTTAAAAATTCTTTATTTGAATCAGTCTTGTTCAAATATGGTGTAACCCACAAGATACCGCTAGCATATCATCCGCAGACTTTTGGATAGGTGAATTGTCCAATCAGGTGTTGAAGTGCATTCTTGAGAAAACTGTGAACTCTTCGAGGAGGGATTGGTCCAAAAATCTTGATGATGCACTGTGGGCATATAGGATAGCCTTCAATTCTCTGGTGACTCCAATTGGGATGTCTTCTTATTGAATGATTTATGGTAAGGCTTGTTATCTCCCGGTTGAAATCGAGCACAAGGCATATTGGGCGATTAAAAGTCTCAACTAACATCTCAAGGAAGATGGGGAGAAAAGGCTTCTAAACATGAATAAATTAGATGAATTTCGAAGAGAAACCTATGAAAATGCGAAACTTTATAAGGAAAAGACGAAGGATTGGCACAACAAGCATATTTCTAGTAAAGAATTTAAAATCGGGGAAATAATTTTGTTGTACAACTCAAGATTAAAACTGTTCCCTAGAAAGTTGAAGTCCAGATGGTCTGGACCATTTGAAATAGTGCGAGCATTCTCGTATGGTGCAGTGGACCTCAAAGGAAGCCAAGGAAATTTTAAAGTTAATGGCCACCAGGTGAAGCTCTACAATGGACGAATTATCAACGAGGAACGAAAAACCGTTCATCTTGTCAATGCTTGATAGGACGTGCCGAAATTGAGCCTAAAACCTCCATGGCTGTATAAACAAGGGTACTTCTTGGGAGGCAACCCAATCTTTTATTGCTTTCTTATTGTTCTTTATATTTAATTACTTAAATATGTTAGGTTGTGTTTATTTTTTTTTTCTTAATTTCCTGATGGGTTTAAAGTTTTATTTTTGTTTTAGTGTTAATGATGTCTTTCAACTCGCTTCATGGATATTTATGTCGGGGTACACTACGTCAACCGTTCTACATTGCTAGAGAAGTTTTCCCCTTCCCTTGTTGTGCTTTTATTTTTTTTAACATTGGGAATAATGTTTATTTCTATGTGTGGATAGGGAGTTATCTGGGTTTATATTTTCTTGGAGTAGTTTGTTCAATTTTTACTTTAATGTTTTACCTTTTCTTTTGATTTGAGAGTTTTTCAAAATTTTTGTGCTAATTAAAGGAAATTTTTGAAATTTTCAAAAATTTTGCAATCGCTTAGTATGTCTCTTTGATTTTCTGCATTATAATTTTTTAGCTGCACTGTCATCAGTGGGTAGTTAATAAAATTGCATTAATATTTTCCTTGAATGATTTCTAAGAATTCTTCAGCACTTATAGCCAAAAAATTATTTTTATTTTTGACACTTAGAGATAATTATGTAGACTCATTTATATTGCATCCCAAACCTTATTTTCTTACATTTTTTAAGCAAAATTATAGACAACTTACTTTGATTTAAGGATGAGGGTAGAACATTTCTTTAGCCGTTTGAACCTTTCAAGCTAACCTTATTGGAAATTATATCCCAAATACCTTATTCGAGCCTTATGAATGGAAAGAAACACCATTCATTTTTTGTTAAAACTCATTTTACCTACCTTTATAAACTTAATAAATTCTTTAATATTTCTATCCCAAAATGTTGCTTAAAGAGCTTTAATGCGCACAATTATTTATTTGGGAAAATAAGGGTGAAACGTAGTTAAATGAGGGACGAAATTATATAAGTGAAGTGAGTGGTGTACAATTATGGGGCGAAAAAAGGGGTACTAGAAAAATTATTGAGTTGAGAAGAGAAAATTTTTGACAAGTATAGGTAGTGCCTATCATAGGTACCAGCAGTGATGTATTTGCGGGTAATCCCTATCATTGGTAGCCGTATTAGGAGTGGACATGAAAAAAATGATAAATAAATGTTCAGAAAAGGTTGGCGAGTTGGGAATTTTGAAGACGGAAGACTTTTTGTTTGTGGTATGAAATTTTTATGGGTGTTCGTTGATTAAGTGTGGGGGTTATTCATCTGTAAGGATATATGGTTTAATGTGTGGAGAAAATTTTATTTTGATGTGTGACCAGCATTGATTTAAAGCTCTTTCTTTCTTATTTGTGATATCCTTATCCCTTCTTTGTTGAACCAATACCCCAGCTTATCATTACAAACTAAAAGTCCTTCCCGATTTGAATTGAATCAATTGTTTGCATTAATGGAGATGTGTAAGAAAAGTGAGCTGTCGGGTGTTCAGAAAAATTCTAAGAGTTTGCATAATTTAATCCGAATGTCCCTAAACCTGATGTCACGCCCCACTTTGTTTTTTCTGTAAGGAAAAATGTAATAATGCAAATAAAGAGAAATAAATGAATAGGTATAATAGTAGTACAAAAATAGGGTCTAAAATAGGACTTTAAAAATGCGACGTTTGAAAATCAAAAATTGATCTAGAATAGGGTTTTTACAAAAATGAATAAATAAACAAATAATGAAGTCACCACCCGGTGTGTGAATTGTATCAAGACACTAACTCAAACCTAAGAGAACGGAAATTTTTCTAAGGGCTGAGGGAATGCAAAAATGTTTATAACATTTGAACTATAATAAATAAATAAATAAATAGGTAAAATAAGTTAACTTGAAACCCTATACTAGATGACCCCTAGTCTACAGAAATAAAAGAAATAGGTTCGGGAGTCCTATTAAGGAAAGGGAAGGCTAGACTACTCTACGAGTAACCTAGGCACCCTTTCACCCCCGATAAAACCAATTGCGAGACTTAATTATTTATATTGAGTTTGGATGAATAATAAGAAAAGCGAAAAAAAGAAAATAAAAAGAGAATGAAATATGCGTGGAATACGCAGGGAATGGGGGAAACTCACTGTGCCAGCATTGGACTAACACAGGAAGGACAATTTTCTACACCAGCATTGGAATGGTGCAAAATGTGGTTTAAAATATTTACAAGAATAAATACATCACAAAATAAAATAATAAAAATATAAGCACATAAAGCACGTACACACATAAAACATAATATTCTAACATGTAGATCCTAACAAAAGCAATGACTAGATAATACCTAATCCTATCTATTATAATGAGATAAATTACAATAAATAATAATAAAGTGAATAGTAACAATAAGCTAAAGAAGACAACCAAACAATTAGTATATAAACCAAGTATTGCACGTAAATGATTTAGAAATACCTCTTGAGGTGTGGAATGGTACAAAATTATTCTATTTTTTAGCTCAAAAAATGAACAGACGGGTTAATGTACAAATATATAAGTATAAATGAAGTTAAACTAACAAAAGAATATTATTATATTGCCTGTTAACTAACAAACGTAATTTTAATGAGTGAATTAAGGTAAACAATCACAAAAATGGACAAATAACAATTATTGAAAAGAAATAGAGATTTAATTAAGCAAAATCTTAAACTTAAAAGGATTTAATTGCAACATTCCTAAACAATGAAGGTGCAAAAATAGAAGAAACAAATGAGTAATAATGCTACAGTAATAATGACATAGAAGAAGAAACTCAATTGAGAGCAAACTAAACTTTTAAGGGCTTGATTGCAAAATATACAAAGTTTTTGGGGTCAAAATGTAATTCAATAGAGTTTAAAGGTCGGCAAACATAATTTACTAAAGTTGGAGGGAAAAATTACAACTTCGAAAAGTTTTAGGGTTCAAAAATGTAATTTTAGAGTTTTGGGGACCAAACTACAATTTCAAAAGGTTTTGGAACTAACCTGCAATTTCAGAAGTTTTAGGCCCAAATTGCATTATCAAAAGATTTGGAGGCAAAAACGTGATATTAAATTTTTAGGGGTGATCAAACTGTAAATATTAAAAGGTTAGGGACTCATTGCAATTACAGGAAAATCAGCCATAACCAAACTAAAATCTAATAGCCTAATACAAATAAGATAAGGTCCAAAATGATTTATAACACCTTTATAACGTAATCTGATACTTTCTATTAGTCCAAATAAAAAGAAAACCAATCACAAAAACAGAAACCTATAAGTACACAAGCCCACCTATCAAAACAACTTACTGGGCCCAGACCAGCCAAAGTTAAACCAACCAACAAGCATTACTTATCCCAACCCAAAATCTGAGATCCAAGATGAATAAAATAACCCAATTACAAATAGGCCCATTTTAAAACTTAACCCAAATATAAGATTGCCCGCTAAAACTAGAATTTACCCGCTAAACAACAATTCATTAATTAAACATAAAAACAACATAATCAAAACTAACATGGCCATTAAATTAAAGATAAATTTCCTAGCAAAATGAGCCCAACATTCAAACAAGCCCATTATGTAAATAATAACTAAACTCAAATCATTAAACAAATCTAATAAGCCTTTTAAGCATATATTAGTTCCTAAAGACTTATGAATGGAAAATTGAATAAATACAGTATCAAAAGAGAAGAGAGAGAAAAAAAAAGATTGCAAATAATCTTAAAATTCTAAACTAAAGTAGGACGAAAAGTTTGGGGGCTAAAATATAGTGCTTTAAAAAGCTAAGGGACTAAACGTGTAATTTCCTAAACAATTTTTAAGGATCATATACAAATTTTCTTCAATCAAACTCAATGGCAATTTTTCTTCTCTTTTTTTTTTTTTAATTTCTCTTCTCTTTAATGAACCAAATCTAAACTAAACAACATAAATCAAACAAAAAACATACCTCACAAGACATAAATCATTAATTGACTACAATTTCATAAAAATAATAATAATCATGCATTAATCAACATCAAAATGAAAATCCATAGAAATACAAATAGTACTACTTTGAAACAACTAGAACAATAAGGAAATGACACTTATCTTATGCAACATGAAGCTTTAGATGGTGGCAAATTTTCAATCCAAGTTTCAATCCTCTATTCTCCATTTCAATGTGATTTTCTCTCTTTCCCCTTTTTTTTGACAATGTGGATGTGTTTGTGTTTGTGTTTGTGTGTATGTGTCTGGCCGTGTGTGAGTGTGTGTGTCGTGTATGAAATGTGTGAAGTGTGTGAAGCGTGTGTGAAGTGTGTCTGTGTTGTGTGTATTATAGTAGCAAATGGCAGGGGGGAAAAAGTAGTAGTAGGAAGCAAAGAAAAAATCAAGGGGTCCTGAGTGTTGAGAACCGAAAATGAGGGGAAGGAGAGTGGCCGAGAAAGGTGGGGTACACTGGAATTGGGTCACCCATTTCCTTTTTTTTAATAATAATAAATAATAATGATATAATAAAACATAAAAGATAAAGTACAATAAATAAGTTCTTTTTATAAAGTTATTGATTTGACGTTTGCTTTTCACACGTCTTTCGATAAAAAAAGTTTTGACACAAGATTGCACACTTCGGGTTCAACATAATTTACAAGTTTGTAAAAACATTCTAATAATTAACACAAATACATAACATCGTAAAATTTTGATTTTGACATAAAACGACACTCAAAAGGCTATCGTTGAAAAATGTGTGTTCAGGCCCAAAAATATTTTAACTTTCAAAATTGCCCCAAACAGATTCCAAAAGTTACCAAAATTTATCAAAATGTTTAAAAACATGAAATTGAGCTTAAGAACCTTAAAAATTAGAAAACAACACTTAGACGTAAAAAGACAATTTCACCCTTACCCTCACAAAAGTGATAAAATGGTTATTCTACCCCAAAAAACGTATATTTTTTTTTTAAATTGAGACATTATCTCAAAAAAATAAAAATTTGCACCAATTTGGCACGTAATGGCAAAAACGAGTCAAAATTCAGTGTCTACACCTAAGTTTTCATTAAATGGCTATATTCATACCCACACACATCAGATTTCAAGTGTAGGATTTTATTAGCATAATTGAACTTTAGAGTTCTTAGATACTTCTTATGATGGCATGGTTCTTGATTATTCATGTGGATAATTTTTTAGATGTGTTAGGTGTATTTGTGATGAACTTATCTATTTTAATTTTATTTTTACTCAAAGATGATCAAAAGTATGGGGTATTTGATAAGCTCATAAGTGTTGTGTATTTTATGTGTCATTTAGCTCCATTTTCATGTAATTTGAGTAATAATTGAGTTAATTATGAGTTTAATTATTTTATTTTTAGTTTTTGTAGGTTTTTAATAAAAAATGAGTCAAAAATATCAAAAAATTGGAGCAAAATTAGAAGGATGCAAAACATACTCCGACGAGCAGTGAATTGGACACTGTTTAGTATTTTGAGCATAACTTTCTTGTCCGAGTTCCAATTAAACTTATTCAAAGATGTTTCGGAAATTAAGAGAAAGAGGTATAACTTTTATGTTTTATGTTTTCCCAAATTCTACTTTAGTCAAAGTCAAAATCGAGGTCGACTTATTGAAGCAGAGTGCAAAGCACAGAGTGCACACGTGTGCTAGGAAAAGCTTGCGCATGTGTGCGAGCCGAGAAAAAAGAAATTTAGCTACAGGAAATTGAGCACAAGCCCAAGAAAAGGCTGCGCATCTGCGCACAACGAGCGGCCGGTGACATAAATTACTTTTTTTGGAATTTTGCTCCACTCAGTTGGATTCCTTTTCATGTTTTGGCGTACTTTTATTATGTTAGGGGTCTAAAACCCTGATGTATTCTTATAAATACCCTATTATCAGGAGAGTTGAACATAGTTAGTCATCATTAGTTAGGTTAGATATTAGATCAGGAAAATCATAGTTAGGGTTTTATTGTTCTTGTTTAATATTTCAAGCACATCAACTTTTTGTTCTGGATATCTATTGAGTTTGCTTCCTTATTTAAATTCAATTTAATTTCAGTTTTTATTGCAATTCCATAGTTCTAATTTGATTTTTCTACATTTACTTTTCTAGTTCATTGATTTAAATTTGATCTTATGATAAATATTGTTGCTTTCTTTAGTTCTAATTGTTTTTTATAATTGTTCTTAATTTCTTAGTGGTTAAAATTGATTTAGGTAGGTAGAATAGAGTCTTGCAATTGATATGTCTAACTAGGTTGTAGGTTTGTGAACCCTAGTACTTAACCAATACTCCTCATAAGAACGATCTTTACTCACCCCATCTACAAAAATACCTCGTATCCTTGCGAGCGTGTGTAGGTATTGATTAGAGTTATTAAGGCTTATTTATTTCTTGTTTGTAAATTGAATTGCTTGGTCAATATTTACCCTAGCAAACATAAAAGCAAAAACTACACTTAACCCTAAAAATGTTCAAAACTAAGGCAAAAATACTCGAATTTAAGGTATATATATAACTCTAGTTTTCTAGAGTTATCAATTGGTGAAATAAAAAGATAAATTAGCTAATATAATATGGCTATCAAGAAACTAGCTGATAAGGCTCGAAAGAGGTAACTGGGAATAATGTTTCACAAAAATAGGTAGATAACTTGGGTCAATTGGTTCAAAAAAATGTCTAAATCATCTCCTTGGTTCAAGATTAACTCATAATTCACAAGTAATAGAAACACACACAATTCCAATCGAACACCACAAGGCATACAAAAATTGCAAGGAAATCCTGATTAACACTCATAAAAAAAAATATCTAAGCTTTCACACCCTCACTCAAGGAAATATATAAGTGTATAGTGATAACACTTCCACAACTCAAAGGGATTAAAAGTAAAGAAAATTTATATACACTTTTAATCCAAAAAACTCTAACAAATAGTCCCCTTTGAAACATTTTTAAACTCTTGACCTATAGTCACAAAAGTTAATGAAGACATAAAAAAAAACCTACTAAAACTTGGAAATATTTTTTTAACCCACTGCAATACTTCAGGCGAAAAGGTTATAGAAATCCTGAAGGCTGTCATCCAGTATTTAGGGAACCTTTTAACCAATCAGAATCTCAAGGCTGAAACTCTCTACTACAATGTCAATAAATACACAAAAAATCTTTTTGGATTTTATAAAAATTTTATGATTTTTTTCCTCTATTTTGTATTATTCGAAAAGACACAACAAATAAAACAAAACACCACCAAAATTCAAACAACACATAACTTCAAACAAATCATTAACACATTCCACAAACTAATACAAAATACACCACCAAAACACAAATGCAAAAATACCAAAAACTTGACGTGCAGATTTCTTACACTCTCGCAAGTGCACGAAATTATTTTCAAGTAATAAAGTAGTGAGTGACTATCATTCCCTTAGAAAGTAGTGATAAGTACCAAAATGGCTAACTCAATTTCTATTTGAACAACCAAAATGATAGTGATTGAAACTAATTATCTAAAACAAGAATAAAATTAAGCAAGAATAAAAGAACTTGAATCAAGAGATGAGAAAGCATTTGGAGTTTCTTGATTTCATTACTTGCATAGCTTATATTTACTTCCAGCTACTCATGTTCAATTTCCATGAATGCTAGTCAAATTGCTAATGTCATTATTATATTTGATGATGCAATAATAACCATACTTTTACTCAAATGGTTTGCCTATGCTCTAATACAAACAATTCAGCAATAAAAGTATTCTTTTCCTTTCTAATAATTTTTCTTGATCTAGTACAATCAACTAGTAGGAAAAACAATTAATTTTATGTGCACGGAATTCATAAAAAACTACACAAATGGGAATTGATCCTTTGATCTAGTAAAATTTTCAAATTCAGGGTGATTGCTATTCTATCTTTGCATGCAAAGAGCATGTTATAGTCTCATTACACACTTATTAAATCAATCCAAATGTTAATCAGGCACTTGAAAGCATTAAGATCATGAAAATAACTCAATCATATGTGGAAATTAATCATGAATATCATAGAAAATTAAATCAATCCATAGCAACCAACTACATCTCGAAAACCCTAACTAGAACATTTAGTGGATAACTATCATGATTGAAACCACAAAAGTTATGAAAGTTATCAATAATATCAAGAATAGAATGGAAGGAATACAATAAAATTCTCCAAGGTGATGATCCAAGGCTAATTGCCCTTGATTATTCAAACTCTAGCCTTCAAAGTGTAAAACCCTAGCTCTAAACTAAAAACTTGCCATGTAAAGAAGAGAACTACCATTTCTCCCTTTTTTCATCGCTTCAAGCACCTAGCTCACTTACTGTCCTTCATCCGACTCTTGCTTCAATTTGCATGTTAATCAACCATTTGAATCCTAATTTTTTCAAAACCTATAAAAACACATAAATACATGACCAAAAACACCTAAAATAACATTTGTAAATAAAACCCCTAATTTACTCTAAATTACATAAAAACACTTAAAAATCCTAAAATATCATAGAAAACACTGAAGATTTGAAACAAAACTGAGCTGAAACATGTAGAAAGAACACTCATTTTAGAGCATAATAAGTGGTTGTCCTCATCTGGGAGATGATATGCAGAACTACATTAGATTATCAGTTTTCGATATGGNTCGCTCATAAATCTTGAAGGCAGCACATCTAGGATGCTTCCATTTTTTCTTATACAGGTGTGAAAGAACTCCTATTTTTCCTATACAATTATGTATTGTATAATTTTAGATGGGGCTTGGCCTTTAATGCATTTTAATGAACACCAAAAAAATGTACATTGATCACATTAGTGTGATTTTCTAAGTTGACTTGATTGGTAAATAATTCCTATTTTGCACAACACTGCTTAAAAGAAACTCTTTTAGTGACGGATTTAGCAATGGAAAAAATGAACGAATCTTTGCTAATTGAAGCTTGAGACAAATGTTCCAACAAAAAAGAAACCGTCACTAAACAACTCATAACATATCAAACTTGCAACTAATTGAAAATTTTGTGTGTAATATGTGAAGTGCTACTGTTGCTCTGCGATTACCAATTATGTTGGCGACAAATAAATTGTCATTAAATTCAAAAATAGTTTGCAATGAACTTTGATTTGTGTGAAATGACTATTTTCACAACAATCAATCATAGATACTGTCTGATAGATTAAACTACGATCTACATCACTAAATTAGCATTGAACATTGTGACGGCTTCAGGTGGTGTTAGCAACAAAATTACATATCAATAAGGGAACAAATGTTTTTCAACATTTTTAGCAACGAAATACTTTGCAACGAAGTTTGCGATAAATTTTTATGAACTATAGTGTGTTTAAAGCGGACTAAAATGCTTTTGCACCCTTCCAACCTTCTATGAACCCATTTTTTAATCAAACAACCAATTTTAGGTCTAGAAAAGTACAATATACCTAAAATGAAATGACATGTTAATTTTTATTTAACATTAGAATATGTTTATACAAGATCCTAACTCTAATTTTTGTCTCATGCTGCATTCTTCTAGCTGTAAGGCAGAGCGTCCGTCAGGTATTACTGTCATAAGAGTTGGTTTGAAAACTAGGTAAACACTAAGCCAACATATCTAGCTTGCTCCCCATAGACTATAGTTCCTAGTCCTTGTGCATTCGCTAGTCCTGTAGCTTGACTGAATCACCATAGCCTCAAGGGTTGTGGTAGATGTAGTGGAGGCTAATGAAGCTCCTAAAATGGCTTGGGTTGTAGCCTTGTACGTCCTCTCCGTAGGGCCCAATTTGAAGACCTTGTTGTACCTGACTAATCCATGTAATGCTAGCAAGTGCACTAGTCGAACAAGTAATAAAGAGTATTATCGACTATCATTTCCCACATAGAAGAGTAAAAGATTCACTAACATTCGCAACAAGACTATGGGTGTTATCTGAGCAAATGAAAGAAGGAATAAATTAACTGATTAAACTAAAAAAAAGAGTAAGCACTTAAATAAACTAAAAAGTACATCCTCGCCTAGTGCCAAAGTTCAAGACCTTGTCGTACCTGACTAATGCATGCTGATGCTAGCAAGTACACTAGTTGAACAAGTAATAAAGTGATAAAGAACATTATCGAGTTTCATTTCCCATGGAGAAGAGTAAAAGATTAAAAAACAATCACAATAGGACTATAGGTGTTATCTGAGTATCAATTGAAAGAAGGAATAAATTAACTACCTAAACTAAACTAAAAGTTAAGCACTTCAATAAACAAAAGAATGACTGAAAATATTAAAACAAGAACCTAAGGATGCCAGTGAATGGACTTCACCTAACTAAGATAATCATTAGGCTTAAATTGAACAAGAATCAATCAAAATGCACATTTTTCTTGTATCGAGTTGTGCTTCTATTCAAAAATTAAAAGTTACATAATTTGTGAGTTGTCAGATTCTCATTGCCCAATCTATCCAATCTAGTAATGCCTTTAGCCAGTGTAGGCAACTAGCAACTAGCATTATCAAAAATGAGATTACACAAAGCTAAAAATCTGTGAGCAGATTATTATTAGAATGCACATAAGACGGCAATTTCTTAATTGGTATTAATCTTTTTCAAGCTAATAACTATTCTAATTAGATTCACTTTCAAAAAATTCTATTTAGATTAATCTAGGCAAATAAAATAAAAAAATTAGTATCTTTGTAACCCCGGGCGTTAGGATTCAAGCCACTAAATAGACCGAACAATTAATTTATGATCAATCTCCCTTTTTGAACATAAACAAATTATGGCATGCATTATTATTGAATAACGTTCAAAGATCATTTTCTAAAGATGATTGAAGATCAAGTCATATCAAGAAAACTATTAGGAACAATAACCCATACTTTTATGCACAAAAAACATAGGAAGTTTAAATCTTTATTCAAACAAAGTATGCATCAATTATGTAGTTAGGCTACATCAATCCCTAACACAAAACTAATACATAAAAACAAGTAAAGAAAAGCAAATGCTAAAAGTTATGGTGAATCAAAGAAGAAAATGATGCTTGGAACCTCCAACCAGATGAAGAACAAAGCCCTCTTGATAGTTCTCCAAGAACTCTAGAGTTGTAAAACTTAAATTAAGAAAATTTTTACTAATCTACCCCAGTCTTACTCCTATAATACATGTTAAAATAGGTCCTTAAGGGTCCTATTTATAGATACAATATGGACAGGTCTTGGATATTGGTTAGGGTTTTAGGTTTAGTTAGGTCTATATCGGCCCAAAACCATAGTCAAAAATTTAAGAAATCACAACTTGACCAATTTAGAATTTTGATGCAACGATGTACCACTAGGTTTGGCCTTCTAAAATTCCATGGCGCACTGCTCTCAGAACCTCAAACTTCTTGATAAACGTCGCGGCACTGGTTGCTTTGTATATTGGAACATCGCAGCACTGGAACTGTAGATTCTCTTCTAGATCTTGACTTTGCTCCGCATATCTTAACATAATTTTGCATCGAACTTTCCACCAACCAATAAAACACAAACAATACACAAATACTACAAAAACACATAGAAATATTAAAGTAGAAAAAAGCAACATAACATGCACAAAAACCTTAATAAAACACTTGAATCATTGCAAGAATCTAGAATGAATGGAACATAACTCTAGTTATCACCGACTACTACTACCTCTACCCGCAAGTTCGTAAAATCCATCGAAACTTTGCAAGGGCTCCTTGATTGCTTCGTTAGGTAGAATTCAACTTTGAAATGACAAACAAGCAATAATTAACCACACTAATTCACTATACTCTACCTAACTTCTGCAAGTATACGGAGTTGATAGTGGTATAGGATGAGTGGGTATCGTCTCACAAGGATTGTTTGAAGTACCAAGATTTACGAATATTTGTGTAGTTAAACAAAATCAAACAAAAAATGATGGAACTATTCTAATAAAAACCATAATTAAATGAAAGCGATAAAAACTTAATTTAAGGCTAGATTAACTAAAAAGCAAGAAAGTGAAAATAACTAATTACGATATTAAGGAACTAATTAAGCTATTCTAGTAGAAGCAAGTAAAAGAAAGCACTTAATTCTAACCTAAATTAACCAAATTAAAACTAAAATTAAAAGCAAGCAAATTCTCCAATTAAAATGACAACAAATAAGATGTTTCTTGAAGACTAAAAGCAACCATTTCTAAACTAGAAATTGGAAAGAGTTGTAAACTAGAAATCTAAATATTTTTGGATTTTTGATACAAATAAAGAAAGCCCACTAAGAATTAAATAGAAATTAATGCAAGAAATTGAAAATTTCAACTAGAAATGCAAGAAATTATCAAGAATCCTAATTTACCTAAGAAACCCTAAATTGCAAGTAAAGAAATTCTTACTAAATTAGACACGAAAGAGAATAAAAATTATATCTACGCGAATCTTGCGATTAACCCACTACGATTATCTAATCAAAATTCGAACTTGACAAGAAATTAAAAGAAGATCTAAGAGACAATTAAAGAGAAATTTCTATTAAAGAAGAAAACTTGGAGTTCAAGATATCCTAAACTATCCTAAAATCTAACTAAACTATCTACTACTTCCTCCACTTTCTATTTCTACGTAGCTTAAATAGTGTAGTGCTACACAAGGCAAAAATCAGAAGTTGTTGGCTGAAATTTTACCAAATTGCCTTACAATTTAACTCTTAGCGAGTCGAGATCGCGTCTCATATGGAACAATTGAGATCACTATCTCGACTCTAATACATTAAGACAATTTCCCGAGTCAAGTTGCGATATGGAGAGTTTGAGATCTCGATTCGACTCTCTTCTCAGCATTCTTCATTTCTTCCATTATTGTAATTTGGTCCTTTGAATTTTGTTCATTCCAACTTCCAACCTCTAATTTTGTCCTGCATAATATTAACACTATTAAGCAATTAATTAACTAGAAATTTAATAAAAAATTATCATATTTAATCAAGAACAGAAATACAAACACATATGAAAGAAATTAACTAAAATCTTCAATTACTTACCCAAAATTTGAGATTTAAACTATCAAAATGCTATAATTTAGAGAAAAACAACTCTAGTTTACTAGAGTTATCACACCCCCAAACTTAGCGTTTTGCTAGTGCCGAGCAAACAAAAATTAAAATTAAAAGAAGCCTACTAACACTCAAACATATAAACACCTCCAAAGTTGACGTGACACTTGATGAATCATGCTCGATGTACTTGGAACAATTAGGAAATCTCTCAAGAAACGTTCAATACTACGTGATATGTGAAGTATATGAGTGAATCAATCTAAAATTGAAATTTTGTTCTTCATAGAAGCACACATTCATTCACTATACAAGATTTCACATCACCAAGCATTACCATTTTCAAAAAGAGTTACCAAAAATTTTAGTTCATTCCATTAAAACATCATTACTTCTCAAATCACAAATATTATGAAGTTAGTCAACTATCTCGACTAGGCATCATGAAAATAGAAGTTCAATTAGAAATCAACTTAAATGTAAATGTCACACATTTCAGACCTCTAACAAGGAATAAGTAATATGATATTAATGATAAGTATTACAAACATTTATTCCTTAACTTATTGGTATATTAAAACGCAATTCCTAATGGCTTAATTCGGAGAAACAACATGGTTACATGTCGGAATCCCGTACTCGCCTTATTACTACTCTAATGGCTTATTTCGGGGAAACAACATGAAGGTACATGTTGAAATCCGGTACTCGCCTTATTCCTAATTTTTTTTTCAATTTTTTTTGGGTCCTAAACCAAGGAAATTGAGTGAAATGTACCTAAAATTAATCTCGAATATCAATTATTCACAAGTTAGAAGAACATTCCGTATGCAAACACACGAAATGTCCCAAAATTCTTCCTGCTTCATTTAACTCATTTCTTTCCAAAAGATAGTTCATCAACCAAATAATATAAATGATTTGATCAGAAATAACATTTCAAATAAATTTTTCTAAAATTTCAGCACTTCTTTTTGAAAAATAGTGATGCCAAGTTTATGAATTCTTTATGTTGCAAACGAACTATTCACTCACACAAAAATTCTTGAAATGAATCAATCATATACTTCAATCACAAAGTATTGAACATCAAAATTTATCATCATTCAGTACTTAATTGATCAATTTTCCATCCATTAAACAACAAGTGGCAACAATATATATAAATTAACCATTCCCAACACAAAGAAATAAGACACCCCCAAACTTGTCTCTTTTATTCGAGTTGATGAATAAATCATCCTTCCATTCACCCAAAATTAAAGATAAAGACATACCCAAAAATAACAAAAACTACTCAAATTATGATATAGCTATAAACTAAGAACTAAAATTGGATAGAAATGCTAAGAGTGATAAACTGTGCCATGCATTTCACTATTCAAGCTTCAAACAAAATCAACATTCAATTCAACTCATCAATTAATGCAAAGATGGCATCAGCTTAGGGCCTTTAGCCATGCTATTCTTATTTCACAATAATCATGACCAAAACTACACCAAGTATCTAGCAAGAAATTCTACAAAGATTCAATCCATGAAGCATCAAAATAATTAT
The DNA here is from genome assembly GCA_025175665.1 of Cinchona pubescens. Taxonomy (NCBI): domain Eukaryota; kingdom Viridiplantae; phylum Streptophyta; class Magnoliopsida; order Gentianales; family Rubiaceae; genus Cinchona; species Cinchona pubescens. Next base: position 1,388,778 of record JANKKI010000204.1, read on the forward strand.
CTACTTGGCATCAGCTTAAGGTCATTAGCCAGATTACTAAAAAGGAAAATCAAATTACTTCCAAATTAAAAGACTAAACATAAAATGAATTCATGGTTGAAGTGATTTTGAAAGAATTTTTTTTTTCGAGACCGCAATCTCCACTTTTCCAGATCACGATCTGGCCTAAAGAGTCGAGATCGAGATCTCAAAATTGAGATCACGGTCTCAACTCGGCATGAAAAATGCCTTTGCAGAAGTTTGAAGTTGAGACCGCAATCTCAATTTTGAGATCACGATCTTTACCAAATGAATTGTTAAATAAGTTTGAGTTTGAGATCGCGATCTTGAGCTCAAATTCTACAAAGTTAATTTTTCACACTTAGCCGAAATTGCTCCACTCTTGACCACTTTTCTCCATTTGCAAGGATAACTTACAAACAATAAAATTCACAAGTTAGGATGACAATTTTCACTCATTATTTAGCACCATTTATTCAACTAAATAAAATTTAGATTTTTATCTAAAATTCTAACCTAATTAATCTAAATTAAAAAACATACTAATTGAAAGCAAAAACAACTAAACGAAAAACTTGGGTTGCCTCCCAAGAAGCGCTCTTTTATAGTCACTAGCTGAACTATAGCATGGACTTCATTCCAAGTAATCATTGAGGATGATTGACCTTCCTTTCCCTTTTGGTTTCCACGGAAAAAGTTTGATCCCATTTTTGTTCATGATTGAAGCTTGATATTCGGATTTTTCAGGCACAAGTCCTTTATTTCTAGTCTTAGCCATCGCTAGTGCCCCAATTAACATCTCCAATTATTTCTCAAACCATTTTCTTTTCTTTTTATGCCTCCTCAATTTTTTGATATCACCATTTTGCTTATTCTTTGCAAAACTCTCTTCATCTTTCGTCAACACACATCCCTTATAGGGTGATTTTTCCTTCAATTCATTTCTCAGATCCTCCTTTATTTCCAACACTTGCTTGAGCGAATTGCCTTGGTTAACTTCATTTTACTCTTCATTTGACCTAGCAAAGATAGAATTAAGAGATTGATTAGCACATTTCTCTTCAACAATGGGAATATTATCATTGTATTCAAACATATGAAATTCAATTGATTCATTTTCAACTTGTAAGACCAACATCCCTTTGTGCACTCATCAATTAATTCATGAGCGATCGACAAGAAAGGCCTCCCTAGAATCAACTTTTCAACTTGTACAAGCACATCTTCCAACAAGCCATATGGTTTCCTTTCGGATAAATCCGTCAATTGGAGTGTGATATTAATTGGCTTGACATTGTTGATCCCTAACTTGTCATAGATGACCTTTGGCATGATATTTATGCTTGCCCCCAAATCATAAAGTGATCAATGCCACGATTTTCATCTAACATTCACCGATATCATAAAACTACCTGAATCTTTAAGTTTAGGGGGCAACCGCCTTTGAACAAAAACACTACATTGGGTATCAAGACATACTTTCTCATCATCATCCCACTTTCGCTTCCTTGCCAAAAGATCCTTCATGAAACGAGTATAGTTGGGCTTCTTGGTGAGGATATCAATCAAAGGAATGTTGACATTAATCTTTTTCAACATATCCAAGAAATGGGTGAATTGCTTGTCTTTTTCCTCATTTCTTGGATCAATGAGTCGTTGAGGGATGACACTTTTATTGATGGATCTATCTTCAAAGGTTCTTCCACATGCTTCTTCTTGGATATCTTGATCTCATTCTTTTGTTCCCTCTTGGTTTCATCATCAACCACTTCCCTTTCATTCTCAACTACCTTGGACTTTTGTTCCTTGCTTCCTTCCTCCACCAATTTGATATTCCTTCCTCCACCTTTTAAATCATAACTAGAGGATATCTCATTATTGCCAAGAGCCATAAAAGCTATTTGATCCTCCTCATATTCTTCTTCAACTTCTCCATCCGAATTGCAATCATTCCATGTAATTTGGAAGTTGTTGAAGTGAGGCTTCCTTGACCCTTTCTTCTTCTTGGATGGACTTTCATTTGTAAAATGTCCCTCTTGGCCACACTTGAAGCATCTATTATTTTGAGAAGCTTTTAATGCTATGCTTCTATTGGCCCTTGCTTCCTCCTCATCTTGTACCTTGTATTTTAACTTCAATTCAAAGGAGGTTAGAGATGAAATTGATCAATGAATCAATAGGCATAGAATTTAAATTTTTAGACTCTTCTATGGCAATGGATTTAGGTTCCCATTCCTTAGGTAAAGCATTCAAAATCTTTCTATTCTTTTCACCCAAGGAATATTCTTTACCTAAACCTTCCGAATCCTTTACAATATCATTGAACCTAAAATACATCTTGTTAATGTTCTCATGAGATTCCATTTTGAAGGATTCATATTTAGCCACAAGAAGTGACTTCTTTTGCTCTCCAATAGCTTCATTTCCTTCATGGATTTCTTTCAATTTGTCTCATATCTCCTTGGCCGATTTACAACCTTTCACTTTGAAAGATTCATCTACATCTAAGGCATTATACAAAATATTCATGATTTTAGCATTTAAAGATAAATTTACTTTATCTTGTGCATTTAATTCATATATAGTTTTAGGCCTTAATGTATGAATATTTACATCAAGAATATTAGCTTCTAAAGGACCTTTACAAATACTATACCATATTTGAAGTAATCATTATCAATAGATTGAACAAATATTTTCATTGTTTTCCTCCAACAAACAAAATTAATGTCATTAAACATAGGAGGTTTAGTAATAGAATGCCCCTCTAAAAATAATGCATTATTGGTTGCTATGATCTTTTCTCAAAAGTTGGTTAAGCTCAATATAAGAGACCAAGCTCTGATACCAATTGTTTGGATCAAAAGCAACCTAAGAGGGGAGTGAATTAGGTTGTCTCAAAAAATAAACCTTTTGAAATGTTTAATGAAAATGCAAACTTTGTGCAACAAATGAATACTTAAGCACAAATTATCAAAGATAAATATTTAACAATAAAAGCTTAAAGAACAAATAAAAGATTGAGACAAAGAATATCAAACCAAACTCTCAAACTTCTCAAGTTTGGAGTACATCCATTAGTAGTGCCTCTTCAAAGAAGGTGAGGCAATAACCTTCTTGTACACAAAGTAGGCTCACCCTTGCACCAACTAAATTCCTCTAGTTGAGCCAAAGGTGGGGTTTTACACTACAACCTTACTTTTGTACACTTGTTATTGCTCAACTCTTACACTTGAAGATTACTCACTAGCCTACTCTTACTCACACTAATTCGCTCTAGTTGAACCAAGAGAACTATACTACCCAAACAAATACAACCCACAATATTTTAGCCTATTTCTCCCAAAAGAGCTATTACAAGTGTTTGTATTGAATGTAGTAGTTTCACTCTCTCTCTTTTGCATTTACAGATTTGGAGATATTTATAGATGCCTAAAAATTACCTTCAACAATTCTCTAACGGCTATTTTCTGTTTACTGAAAAACTAGCTGTTAGATCTTTCGAACCGACGATGCAGTGGGTATGCGTCCAAACGAACTAGCCGTTGAACCTTTCGGACGGTCGCTGCTAAACTCTGCATCAGACGCTGCATCCGTTCTCTGAGGGTATATGTTCGAACATCTGAGGATGTGTCCGAACCTGCATCCGATCGATGTAATGTCTTCTGAAAATATGATCGGACGCTCATTTTTTGTCCGAAACTGCTTCAAAGGTTCTTTGTGACAGTTAATTACCATTTTCTGAAACTCTATCTTTTGGACAGTTATTTGTGTCTGAGCTCCTTTATCTCGTACGGTCTTCATTGTCTGATTCTCTTTGTTCTTCTGCATACTTGTTTACAAGCCGTTAGTATGATTTGGTCATCATCAAAACATGATTATCATAATTGGGGTCTAACAATATGAGTAAAATAAATTCATATCAATAATGTCTCGGAAAAATTGAAGTACATGCTTGATATTATTCCAATATTTTCGTATCGGAGAAAAATTAGATCGTGCTAAGAAATTTACAGTACATGTTAGCACTAAGAGATATGGTACTTCAAGATTAATAAGTTATTCACCATTCTCACGAGGATGAAATTATTATTCTTGACATCAATCAATCTCACAACCATTGGAATACTCGATGGATGTATTTTATCTAAATAGAATCGTTCTAATGCCTTTTTGGTATAAGTTCATTGATGTTCAACAAAAATTTCGTTCAATAAGTGCTTGAACTATAGATCTTTACCAAAATTAATTTATTATCTTTTGAACCTCTTCAGGAGTTCTAATGAAACTTTTCAAGAGTTCTAATTAACTTCTATAGGAGTTCAAATAATATTTGCATCATTAATATATACAAAAATTATCACAAACTCTGATTTTGTGCCTTTTGTGAAAATACATAGGCAAATTAGGTCATTAGTATAACTCTTACTTAAGAGATACTCATTAAGGTGATTATATCATATTCACCTAGATTGTTTTGAACTAATCCATACAAGAATTTTTGTAATCTCATTGAACAATGTTCCCGAAAAACTTTATATGCTTCAAGCATGTTAAATCCTTCATGAATTTTCATATAGATATTGATAACAAATGAGTCATACAAAATATGCTCAATATCCATTAGACGCATTTCAATTTTTCATGAAATGACAAGGTGATTACATCCACCACAAGAGAATAAATCTCTTTATCATCAATTGCTGGAGTTTTGCAAAAACTTTCGCTCAACAAATTGTGCTTTATATGGCACAATTTCATTTTTCTTATTTTATTTTCGCACAAATATATTTGTACTCAACCGGCGCTACACCTTTAGGAATTTGGACTGCAGGTCCAAAGTCTATATTGAATCTTTTAATCATTTCTATGTTGATATTTTTCGACGAATTTAAATTCAAAATCCTCATTTTTCATTCAAAATATCAGCTGATATTGTAAAAAAGTAATATGTTGTCGACAGCAATCTCTTTTCGATTCCATCTTTTTTAGTATTGATATAACTTATCGAAATCTCTTTATTTTCATTAGATTCAGGTACCTGATCCATTTCTGGGGTTCTACAATTAGTTATATTTAGTACTTCTTCAGGAGCACCTGCCTCTATTCTATAACCATCTCTAATATTTGCTCATTTCCTCTAACAAGGATTCTTATTATTTGAAATCGATTTGTTAACCACACTTTATGCATGGCTAACTATCATTTGTATTTGATGGGCTATCCTGCTGGACATCAATTGGAGCATTTCAACTGGTATATGAGATTTCATTAATTTTAGGTCAGTAATGAATTTAACAGTTGACTCACAATATTTTGTAAATGAATTATCTTATGAATTTCTTGTTCACATTACTTCGAGAATCAAAATGTGATAATTCATTTAATTCAATTTTCTATCTATTTGCTTATCTTTTCCCCCCTGATGTTGGGAAACATTTTCATTTCAATTGACAAATTATGTCGTATATAAGTGCCCTATAATATTACAAAATATTTAATCATAAATAACAACTCACATCATACATATATTCTCAATTTTTTTTTATAACCCATCTTTGTGCGTTGCGGTGGAGTAATATATATTATACAATCAAAAATCCATAGATGAAAAACTTAGACTCTTGACCAAAAGTCAATTATAATGGGGAGAATAACTTGTTGGTTTGATGCACATAAATGTTGCTGCAAGCAACATAACATGTTTTCATAAGGAATGGCTGTCTAATTATTTTGGAGGCATTTTATTAACAATTTTATTAGACCATTTTGTGTATGAACACGTGCTTCAGAACGTTCATACAAATATCATCAAATATTGAAGATATAAATTCACCAGCTTATCAAGACTTCTTGATTTCATAGTTTGGAAATTATACTATTAATCAAATTATTTAAGCTAGTAATCATGCAAAATCTAGGTTGCGAATCGATAATAAGCATACATTTGACCATCTAGTAGATGCATCTATCAAAATTATAAAATATTTGAATGGTACACATGAAGAGTGAGTGAGCCCATATATCTCACCCTTATTTTATTTCAGAAATGTAAGGGATTCAATCCCTATTTTAGCTGGTGATGATCTAATAATTAATATTTTTGAGAACAAGCAACACAAGAAAATTCATTGAATTGAAGAATCTTCTGGTTCTTCAATAGATGTCCATGTGAATTTTTAATAAATTTTACGCATCATAATTGACACAAGATGGTCTAAGCAGTCACTTGTCAAATAATAAAAGTATTTGAATCAGTAAATTTCAGATTTACTATAACATGTGCTTCAATTATTTAGTACAAGCAAAAAAGAAAGATATGCAACTTTTTCATAACACATTTCATTTATAATGTTACATAGATACTCAATAATTTTCTCATTATAGTCTCAAAATGATATCCTTTTTAGCAGTATCTTTATTAAATTCTTTCAAAATTTAGTAGACAAAATGCATTATTTATAACTAATTTTGTTCCTTTAGAGAGATATATATTTGCTCCACCGAAACTTTCAATTAATTTTTGCACTAACACTTATAGTATTAACATTTATTTCTCCCAAATTCAGGTGAAAAAATATTTTTTACTTTTGAGTATCATATGTATTGTTACATTATCAAAAACATTATCATACCTCCGATACATTTAAATGTATATCCATACATTTTTCATTAAACAAAATAAATATAACAGTGAAATAATATAAGATAACAAATTAATGTAAAACAACATTATGAAGACATGTAAAATTCTAAAATTGTAACGAAAACATACTAAATAAAATATCATACCATTTTCTTTCTTAGTTATTTTCACCATCAGTCAAACGGTTAATATTTCTTTCAGGGAAGAAACTAATATGGTCAAAATTATTATAGAGAAAACTTATTTCTATGATTTTTTCTTTTATCTTTCAATCGTTCTTGAGAAAATTCAAGAAGACTATTTAACGTACGACAAGTACGTGACCGATGGTCTGTCACAGTATAACGATAACGTTTATTTTTTATATCATTCTTAATGTATGATTGATATTTTTCTCTTTTACTTTTTCACTATTCTACCACTTCTGGTGGTGAGATGTAGTACTATAATCAGAGGAGTGCTTACTGATAACCATCATGAAAATATTAGTTTTGACTATCACTACGTCCATAAGTACTATTTAAACTTTTGTCACAGTCACTTCAGGAAATAGAGTATAATCAATTGGAAGAGATTCATTTGAGTAATAACTCATTATTTTATTGAACAGTCATAAGAAGATATGAAAGTTGAAATATTTTCTAAAACTTTTTGCTGGTATTGCTTCTTTAGGAGCATATTTGAGGTAAGAAAGTAGAGAATATTTTCTCTACTATGTATTCATAAATGATCTATATAACTTTTCCTATAGATCTGCTGGATCTTTTAAATAGGAAAATTTTGAATCATTCAGGGTTATAATGACAAAAATTATAGATTTTATTTAGCCTTACTTGGATATAGTATTTTTCTTTTTCTGATTGTCTTCAGGATATATGGAATTCGAATGGATTTTAACATCCAAAATCTATTATTGATAGTTTATAATGCCAAGAGCCAATAATTCAAGTTTGACATGATTTGAACTTATTAAAAATCAATTCTAATAATATTATGTTGATACAACTAAAAGTATAAAAACAAATTATGGTAACAGAGCGTAGCCAAAAATTTTAAATTGTACCTTGGCTGTAATAATTAAAGTTCCATGTATCTTTGTCGTATTGAAAGTCATTACATCTACATACCTTTATTATGTTGATTTAAAATTCTATCTCAATTGATCAGAATCTCGTGCTTATAACGTGTTACAAACTAAATCAAGATTATTAACCTTGATTACAAAACTAACTAAAATAGAAAATTTAAGTGTAGATTAGAATAGTAGACACATAAATAGTAGAAAATTCTCCAATACTCTATATTATCAACTTTCATAAGTTTTTTCAAAAATCCTTCAAAATCCTTTCAAAATCCTTACAAAATGAGGTACTTAAAGCCCTACAAAGAAGGTACTTAAAGCCTCAATTTATAGAGTTACAAGATAAGAGATTCATAAATAAACATTTAATATGATATATAAATCACAGGAATGAATAAATCTGCACATAATTCAAGGAGATGAATATCACATTAATCGATGTCGTGGGATAAATATCACATTAATCTATGTGGTTGGGAAGATGGATGGACATCCACTTTATACAATTCACAACATTATTGTATTATTATTATTATCTATTTATCTATCCTATATATAAAGCATGAGTATGGATTTTGGTGTGATATCATTATATTATTGCCAAATTTACCCTTATTTACATAATTAACTTCAATTGATATCTTTAACCATTAACTATCCACTAACCACTTATAATTCCTTTATTTCCATTTTTTTTAATTTTTTATAATTTTTTTTTAAAAAATTGCACACTTATTCTGTATGCATTTTTCGCTAGTTATTATTATTATTAATGATTTATGCTTTTGCCCTCAAGTACCTCTCCCACACCGTTAGCTATAAAAGAACCATCAAATCCCAATTCCCCAAATTAAACCCATCTGATATTTTCGCCGTCTTTTTCCAATAAAAAACCCTCCTGCCTTCATTCTTTACGGTCCCAATAATTCGAAAACCTAGAATCAATTTCGTCAATAAATTCTCAGAAAAAGAACATAAAAAGGGAAAAACGAATATGAATATGAGGAAAAGAGAGCGAGAAAATCCTTGTGGGATTTGTGGGCATTACTACACAAGTACGAAGAAGGGGAAGTCTGCGGCGTTTGCGGCCACCGCATGCCGGCGGTAACCGAGAAGACTTCTACTTTTCAAGTCAGTGCTTTTCCTTCCGAGATCTTGCCGGAGTTTCTCTACTTGGGTAGCTACGATAACGCCTCCCGCGCCGAGCTTCTCAAGACTCAGGGGATTTCTCGTATTCTCAATGTCAGTTATTTTCTCTCTCTTTTTTTTTTCCCTTCTGTTTCAAAGTTGTCTTTGTTAATTTTTGGGGGAAAATTTATTGTGATGGTGACTTGGTTTGTTTTACGATCTGTTTTGAGGCTTGTACTTTGATATTCATGAATCATGGTGAGTATTGAACTTGAAGAAGTGGGATATTATTTAAATCCACATTTGTTTCTTTTTGATTTTGTTACTTTTAGAACATAATTTTGATTTGGAATCAGAAGATTTAAACTCTGATTGGGAATTTAGGATGGTGGTTAATGTTGCACAATCTTCATTGGGAATAGAAAGATAGAAGGGAATGCAGTTAGCTTGGTGGCGTGTATTGCACTATGCTTTGGCTTGATCGTCCTTTCCAACTAAGTATCTAGGTTAAGATTTTTGAATAAAAGATGAGAAGAAAAATCCATAAATATAAGATGGAAGGAAAAAGTGGTTCCCTTTAACATTGGTTGCAAGTTTTTTTTTTTTTTTTGGTTGGATAGTGGTGTGTTTTAATGTTTTCCCTACAAGTGTGTTGTTGCTGCTTATTGATGTTCTTGTCATTGATGATTTTCTTGTCATTGATGATTTTCATAAACGTTCATTCAGTGAGGAGGAATTCAGAAACATCATTGTCCTTGCACAAGATATTGTTGTAAGAGTAATGCTTTGGACATGTGTCAAATCTTCTTGCCCTTTTCCTTCAATGCTGGGGTAATAAATTTTCCCTTTTAATTCTGCAATAACTTAAAAAGATTTGCTTGGTTAACCAGTATATGTGGGCAATATACTGGTTACTTAGTCGACTGAAGCCTGAAGTCTATCAATAGGGTGTTCTCTTCCTTTTTGGGGTTTCAATCTTTAGTTGAAGCTTTTAATTAAGTGCAAACCTCTTCCATTTTCGTCTTTGATCATAGAACCTTTTTCCAGGCTTTGCTAAGTTGATGAGAATGGGATAAAAAAAAATAAAAGAAAAAAAAATATTATGCGAGATTGATCAGAATACAAAAGATTTTATGGAGCTACATGGCAGATGTCATCGTAACGATTTTAGGTTCCATTTCTGCCATTTATAGCATTAAGTTTTGGATGAGTGCTGACGGCTTACTATGGTAAGAACTTGATCCATTCATGTTACAATTTCATAAAATCTACCTTCCATTAGTCTACCTCAGGTTGATTATGGCATGCTCTGCCTTGTGCTGGCCTGTTTGTGTATGGGCTGGCAAGGTTATAAGACTTCAATTGAATAGCCTCAGGGTAAAGAATTCAAATTAACTTTTGACAATCTTCGATACAGCTTTCATGCTGTAAGATACAAGATTAGCATCTTTATCTTACAACTATAGGGTATAGATCAATGATCAGATCATGTAGGAGATAGTATTTGAACTTGAGCCTTATTTGCACAATGAGGTAGTAATACAAATTTGAAGTGCAAAACCTAATTCTTGAATCTATAAGATAATGCACTATAGTCATCGTCTTGTAAAGTGTCATATAGCTAATAATCCTTTGTTCTACAATTTTCTTAAACAAATGTTACTGAATTATTGAGTCAAAAGTTAAAGCGCCAATTAGGCCAGTGTTGGAAATTGGACTGATTTTGTAGGGAATATAGTGTTAGTAGGTAAAGTATTTGTTTTAGGTCATAATGATTATTATTGGTATCAGAATTTAATTTCAGGTTTTTTTAGTTACGTATACCCTACCCTTAAATGACAGCCTAGACTCAAGGTATTTATGTAGCGTTGGAGAGTGTAGGTTACAGATTTTAGATCCATCATGAACAACGTAGAACACATGATGGTCTTTGTTTCATGCTGCCCAACACGTGCTCACTTGTTGAACCTACTCCTTGCAGCACCTCACTGGCATCAGATCCAAATTACTTTAGAGCTTAAACTTATGGGAAGAAAAGTAGGTCCTCTTTCTAATGCCTGACCAATGAACATAATTGAGGAAAATTCATTAATTCTGAGGACAACCTTGGGTTGCAAAATTGGGTTTGGGATTTAAAAGAACAAGATTTACTGCATTCAGAGATGTTTAAAATATTGGTAGTCATTCCAATGCTAAAGTAGGACTTTTTGGTATTCCGTCCCGTAAGTTACCTTGTAAGAAATAAATATGATCTTGTGCAGGTATAACTAATTTGTGCATACATTGTTAGACCAAGGAAATGGAAAACATAGTCAGCGAAATTCGTGAGAGCTATGAGTTGATATTATATTACTGAATGGGTGAGAATCATGCAGCTTTAAATGCATAATCCAATTTTTATCTTTTACGAAGTGATATATCTATTAGAAACACTATCTTGTAACGTCTCCAGAACAGGCTTAAGAATTGGCTCTCTCTTCATCTTTTCGTCCTCTGATGTATAGAATATAGACTTTTTGATGATGCACATAAAACGTGTATGATTGAGATGGCTTGTTATCATAGAAGGATATGAGACAGGAGAGAGAAAGAATTGGATCTTCTAGAGATTAGGGAAAAGGAAAAGCATGGTGGTGTGAAAAGTAACTTACCTGGGAAGCTTGGATCTTGGACAATAATCATACAACAAGAGGACAAGAATTAATTTGAAAACTTTAATGAAGTGAAAGAAGGAAGTGGTCTTTAGATTGGTTTTGAAACTCGGTCTTGTTCATTCAGGATATCTCTTCATTGTTCATATAGGTTTCTCAAGGTCTTGGAGTAGTTCTTGTTCAGAATGTAAATAATTGAAAAGAAATTATTTCCTGGCATCCAAACCAGAATACCCTCCATCCAATGCAGAATGAAGGAGAAAAAAGGAAGACGCTGAAGGTGAATAAGCAGAAAATAACAGCTCAACCTATGAACTGGAAGAATGCCTTTTCATATGTTGGAGTGATTTATTATTGGCTTGTGTAAAAGGAAAATGTTCAGGGATGCGAATTTAGGGATCCTTTCACAAATAAAACTAGAATATTTGGAATACATTGCTATGTTCAGTTCGGGTTGTCTTACGTATTTAAAGCATTATCATCTACATGGAATTTATCTGGTCGGAAGTCAGCCACCTGTCCTTTGTTGCTATGGATGGGGAAGGATACTAGATTTGTGTCTTACAACTTACTGTATCAAAAGTTTCTGTGAATCATTATTTAGCATTTCTAGTGCCCTTGTGTGTGAAAATTCAAAAGATAAAAAGAAATAAAAAGAGGAAAAAGGTAGTTAATGGGTGGTTACATAAAAAATGGTACTAATGAAAATTGTTACATTGATGAGGGTAAATTTTGGCAAATCAAATAATGACATCACACCCATTGATCCCTCATGCTTTGTATAAAGTATAGATATTCTCATCAGCTATTTTGCCATACACATAAAAACATACTTTTAGTAGTAAAGTTTGGAAGACATGCATCCCTAAGGCTACCTTCTTATTTCTTCTACACAAGCCATGCTAAGTGCACTCTTTTTTTATCACAGTTAACTTTTCATTTGTTCTTGTCCTCTTGCTTGTGGCAATTCCTTGTCATTTATGCGTATATGCGTATGCATACGTGTGTTTCTACTGTAGACATACTGGTCTGGTTCTTGTTGCAATTATCTTTTTAAGTTTAGTAGGTATTAATATTATCTTTCAATGATCTTGTATTTTTCGGTTATAGTTGAGTGGCGTGGTTGAAAAAAATGCAATGCTAATTTGTATTTTTCTTCTTGTTTTTTTTTTTTTTTGGGGGGGGTGGACTTATTTGGTTTCTATGCAGACTGTACCTGCTTGTCAGAATCTGTACAAGAACTCTTTCTCATATCACTGTCTTTCAGATGACCAAACTTTACCATTTGAGGATGCAATTCAATTTTTAGGTGAGAATATTTTGTTTCAGTATGTCTCTTATGTTGGATTCCATTTTTTTTTTTTTTTTTGGAGGAACGCCTGAGCCTTTTGCGGTTCCAAACATATTCAACTTAACACAGAATTCACTAGCTGAGAAATGTGAAGGTTAGATAATAAGAAGTGAATTCTCACTGAAAGTAGAGATTTTCCCCTTTTCAAAATGTTGCTAAATAGTATTTCCTTGTGTGTGTTGCATATGTATCGTGCTTCTTTTAAATTACTTAGAATTACCTCATACATTACCCTAGTGATTCCTATACCTGACATGTGCGTCTTTCTGTTTCTTTTCTTTCCCGGTTTTATCAACAACTCGTTGCCTTAGGGTTCTTGAGTAACGCAAAGAATAATACACTGCTGCCCATTTACTATGACCAGCATTCAAAGCTACGTAGCTGTTAGTCTTGCTGGAACGTAAGATACTATATCTGTACAGTATCTCTTCCTGGAATTCAAGTTCATGAAAGTGATGGTTTTTGAGGTGGTAATTCTTTAGATCCTTCATGGAAGGAATCTGATAATATTAGATCTCAAAGCAAAGAGGAATTTCTCGTATTTCGGACAAAATTTCTCCTTTCGACGGCTTAAACAACATAAAGAGAGTGCGAATGTATGAGGGAGTTGATGGTTATATGAATTAGCATTTTCTTTTTGCAAGGTTAAGATCATGTATGGATTTCAACTCTACTTGAGTTTGATAATATGTTCCCTATCCATCACTTCCGAGTGTTTGTGTGTGTGTGTGAGAGAGAGAGAGAGATCAGCAAGGAACCTCCTATGACTTTCAACAACAAACTTGTCATGATCACATAAACCCACTACAACTCTTTTATCCAAAAGAAGACATATAGGTAGGGGTTAGGTTAAAGTGATAGTTATGGAAACTAAAGGCCAAGGAATATAGGACTTCAAGGTTGACATGAAAACTGACAACTTCGAATTCAACAGAAATGCTACTGTTTTTACGTGTTATGTTGACGTAAGATGACTTAATGTAGCAATAAAACTGCTGTCCTCCTTCGGCCTTCACTGAATCATAATGTTTCCCCTTTACACAACTTGTGATTGATTATAATCCTGATGTACTGCAAAATGTTAACCTAGAGCGCAGAGAATTAATTACGGAACACCTAGAAAGACCAAAAAGCCACCACCGTTATCTGGAGATTGCCAAGCACTCTTATTCTTATTTGGTTTTTCATGATGTTTTTTATTCTTCTTTAGGTTTGAATGCCTAATGCCATATGCAATCTCATTTTAGCTGATAAATCCTACATATTTCCCATAAAAATTCCTTTTTTTTCTTCTCTCTCTTATTCCTTCCTCCTTTTAATCTTGTTTTAAAAGTTTCTGCCTTGGTATTTCGTACTTGTTGCTTTATTTTGGAGGTGGAAGTAGATTAATCTCCTGATTCAATGCCTATCATCCTCAAGTAAAAACATTACTCTCTTCCCCTCCATTGCTTCATAAGTGGTGCATCACATTGTTAAGCATTATTAGATGCGCAAGTACTGTTTGTCCTTGGAAGTTTGCAATTATACTCATCCTTATTGCATATCAAAGAATACTAGGCCTTGAGAAAGATATACATTCTTCTTTTCAAAGTGGGTCCATAGGGTCCACTAGTTGGGCATGTGAATTCTTTTTAGATGTGCGTCTCTGAGTGCAAATAGCATGTGACCAAATTGGTTGCTGAGTAGTGACTACAGTTGGTTAATGAATTGTCGACAGAAGCCCATCTGAGGGTTGACCTGCATTAAAGTTGTTTGTGAAGAAAAAAGTATTCTTTTACAGGTGAGCCTTTCTTCTCGATCACCTGGGATGTGGTTAAAGCTATGTTATCCGGACTCGGATACGGGTGTCAGATATGGGTACGTGTCCGGAGGTCGGATTCGTCAATTTTCATACATTGAGATTTGGGGACACGTCAAAAGAATCGGATACGGGTACGGGGATACGTCATAAAACACATGCACATACATTGCACATGTATATTTTCATAAATGTTTGTACATTTATCATGGACATAATTTTTTTTAGCGTTTATGGTAAGGTTGTTGATGATAAATCAAATAAAATCTTCTAAAAGAAATGGTATAGGAAGGAAATTTGTCAATAACTGGTAAAAAATGTAATTTGCCAAGTATGAGAGCCAAATTAATATTACAAAAGGGTAAAATTGTAAAGAGTTTAAGTTCCATGTAAATAAGAAAGAGAAGTGAAAATACAGGGGTTTAGTTTACAATTTGCAAAAGAAGTGAAACCCTATCTCTCAACTTAAATCACAGCTGCCTCCCTTTTTTAGCCTTCTCAGCTTCCTCCTCAAGCATTAGCAAATCAACAGTGATGGCAAAACACCAAGAGACAGGCAAAACAACAGCTTTAAATCTCCTCCCTCCTCTCCAATTGGCAACAGCAGCTTTATATCTTTTCTCTCTTCCCAATCATGGATGCCGGGACAACAGCTGACGGCAAACCAACTCGAACTTCTTCTCCCTCCTCCTAGTCAAAGCACCTACCTGACGTTGTAGCCCCAAGTCCAGCACGTATCCCACACCCGTGTCATGTCGTGTCTACACGGGTGCGTCAGGGTTGAATGTCGAGTCTGGGTAATGTAGGGTTAAAGTTTAAAGGACTGTTAAAAAATTGTGTTAGGCATAGATGTTGAGGAATGTATTTCACATGAGATGACTTATGTACCTTAAATTATAAGATTTGAGGTACTCCATTCCCCACACCCCTTAGAACTATGTTTATTGGGCTTTGTAGCTAAGATTTAAATCAATTTCTCCTTTAATTAACTAGTGTTGATATCTTCCTTTCTGGCATCTCGTTAACCTTTTTCAGTTTTTGCTTGGTCCCAATAAGATATAATTTATTGGGACTTGAATATTTGATGTTTGAATAAATTTATACTCTGCCATTTTTTGTAGTTCTTCCTATTAATAATAAAGTTTCATTTCGAAAATCTTGCATTGTTGTTGAGATTATGATAAATGTTGAAACTTTTAAAACAGGTAATTCTTAGGATAGAAAACATCTAGAGTAAAGAAACATAAATGGTCAAAAAAAAAATCATAGTGGTTTAGTTGTCCTTGGATCTACATCTATTCCCGAAGGGTTCCCACTGATTTCCTACCAGAAGTAGCACTAAATCCCCTATTAAAGGTTAGAAGTTTGTGAAACCCTTAAGCAAGGACTTGCCTTTAGATATAGCGTAATCTTGGAATCTCATTGAAGTTCAGGAATTAGAATCTATCCAGCTAGCAAGGATTTCTTGCTTATTAATTTAACTACAAAATGCATTTAAAGTAGGCTAATGTTACAATGAAAATCAAGATTCAATATTCACTAATTATATCTACATGAGCAAAAGATGAGAGTAGCAGAAATGCAAATGTTAAGATGGATGTGTGGGTACACTAAGATGGACAAGACACGCAATGAGCATATTGTTGAGAAGATTGGAGTAGCACCTATTGATGAGAAGATGAGAGAAACACGTTTAAGGTGGTTAAGTCATGTGTCCAGTAGAAGCGCCTGTCAGACACTAAGTAGATTTTAGAGAGAGTAGTCAACTTTAGAGGGGTAGGGGAAGACAGAAAAAGACTTGGTGGGTATCTTGTAAGAAATATATAGTCCATCTAGGAATTGCGGAGGATCTGGTCCATGACAGAGCGCAATGGCGTAGTAGGATTCATTTAACCGACTCTACTTAGTGGGATTTAGGCTTGGTTTGTTTGTTTGTTTGTTTATATCTACATGAATATTAGTCTTGAGGATCAAACAGAGCTTATTTAGAAAAGTATTTCAGATCACGAATTAAATTCTACATGAACATAGTTCTACATAAATTCTATAGGAATTTAACTCTAAGGTCAAAAAGAAGAGCTTATATGCTAAGGTATTTCAGAGCAAACAATTAGGGGGCTTCAGCAGTGGGGTAGCTTATTCGCAAAAGTATTTCATTTTGCAACCCTAGTGTTTATATCGGCTAACACTTTGCCCCATTAACTGTTATTTTGGATACTTCGCCACTGTTCGGCAACTCAATATATGAAGATGTTCTCTACGTTGCTCTACAACAAAGTTTGAGAGTGCTTATCATCCTGTGGATCTGCCTACTCTCTCTGCAAAGTACTGTAATCTTTCTAGTGGCTTCTGGATATTCAAGTGCTGAACTTGGAATTGAATTGAATAAACATCTTGTTCTAAAGGATTAAGGAAACCATGGACATTCATCTCTGTTGTACATTTGCATGGAGTATATTACCTTTCACTTTTTCCCAGGAGTGCTCTATGGGTGATGCAGTTAATGACAAATGAGTAATTTGGGTACAGTTGAGTGTCACGTAGGTAGTCGAGGTGGATAGTGTTTGAATTGATGGATATTGCAAGTATAGAGCTACAATATAGCGTTTCATGGTGTTGATCAAGATCTTGAAAGGAGTAAGGGATGTTGTTATGCTATGGTTCATTTGGCCAACGATTAATTGAATAGAGCAGTCAACTTGGAACATTATTTGATTGATTGATAATTTTAGAATTGTATATAACCTTCATTTATGATTATGCGTGTTCTTATATGCACTAAAAGAATCATATATAAAACTCTCCTTTATATTGTTCATTTATCCCAGCAGGCAGTTTTCATGTTCGAGCAACATTTGTGATAACTGATGTAGAGTGTTTTCCTTGCATTTTGCTGATTATATTTTATATTAGTTGTGATCATGCTGTTCAATTGCGTTCACGGTTTTAATTGAGGTGTAAAGTTTATGGTACATAGATTCTTTGGACACTTTAAATTGTTGTCTATTTCCTTGCAACAATGAGGAGATAAATCTTCTATCATTAACTTGGAGTTATCATGATAAATAAATTTGAAGTGTCAACGGAATTTGCTTCCTTTTTTCAAAAACCTTGATACAGAAAACTTTCACGTAGCAAAGCAATAATCAATGCTCCTTAAGAAATCAGGCTAATAATTTTTTCCCATTCAATTTTACTGTGCATGTCGGGGATGGTAGAAGTTGTTTTTTGGTAAATTTTGTTGGTATGTGGGGTCATAACTTATTTTAATATCATTCATTTAATTTTGTTTTGTTTTCCTGATCTCTGTATTTGAGGTATCTATTTCTTGTGCAGAACAATGTGAAAAGGATAATGCTCGTGTTCTTGTGCACTGCATGTCAGGAAAAAACAGGTACCTAGACAGATTAGATTTCTTCTGGAGTTTGGGTTTATAATGTCTGCATTTTTTTTGGTTTTCCAAGATACCTCGAATCTGCCTTAGAAACACAAATGTGATATTTGCAAGAGGCTGATAGTAATTTCCATTTCTTTGTCTGAGAGCTTTAGTAATTGGTTATTTCCTTTGCTATCTCTGTTAGCTGGAACTTTGTTTTTTTATTATGTTGCTTTTGCAGGTCACCAGCTATTGTAATAGCTTACTTGATGAAATGCAAAGGATGGAGATTTGCACAGAGTTACCAGTGGGTGAAGGAGCGCAGAGCTTCTGTTGACCTAACTCAAGGTTTATGTCTAACTGCTTTTCTTTTTCTTCCTAACGGAACTTCTATTTGTCCCATGCTTCCACCATCTCCGCCCCGGGGCGGCAGACCAAACACATGCAAACCAAAAGAAATCCTTTTCCTGGTGGTGATGAAAGCAGAATTATTGAAATCTCTTATACACATCTTGAACCTGATATAAGTAGACAGATCAAAAAAGCACTGGATAAGATTAATGATATTTTGTGAAACAGTTGGGTCTGAAATCTTTCCTCTTATGTGGACGAGGTTGAAGCAGTCAATGAACACACCTTCAAAATGGATGTCATGTAGAAAGGATGGTTATAATCTTTTGTGTTTTATGGTAGCTTAAGCAAGAATAATTTGTATGGTTTATTCTCGTCTTGAAGGCCCTGCCCAGTTTTGATTGCAATTGTGAGCTATATGTCTGAGGAACTCATGTTCTCTGTTAGTTAAGTCCTTAGATATAAGTTGTCATTCATTGCAAACTTGCAATTATTCTATATTAGTTGATCTTCTGTTTCCATAATTTGTACATATGCTGTCTACCAGCAACTATTGGAGTTTGAGCAGAAAATTTTTGGCTCAGTTGATAACAGCAGCCCCACCTTGCTAACCTTCACTCCAGGTGTGCCGTCCTTCAGCTTTGGGTTTCCAAAGCCAAATGATCAAGTTGTTATTCCTGCTTTCAGCAATGCTGGGGTTTCTTCTATTTTTTCTCGCCCAGCTGTTGATGCCCCACCTCAGGAGTTCATCTTTGGAGCTGGCCAGACTCAGGAAAGTACACCTGGAAGTCATTTCGGTACCCACCAACCTGATCCAAACAGTAATGATATTCCCATGGGTGGATCATGATAAGCATTGAATTTCAAAATTGTGTTCCAGACCACCAATTATGGGCAGGAATCGAATCAGAGTGTTGGGGCATTGAGGGGATTGTTATGATGTTTGGATGTAAATTTGGTCAAAAGGCTTATATGGTTGTAACTCGAACAGTTCATTTATGGTACCTTTCATGAACTATTTTGTCTCAAATGTGGATTGTGTAGGAACTCATTCTAATTTTAAAAGATATCACGACAGAAGTTTTGGAAAACCAGTGCGATGTCTTTATACTCGAGTTGTGAACTTCATTTGGTTCCTCCTAAGCACAGGAATCTCGACAGTTATGTTGTGGTGGTGCATGGACCTCTTTCTCTAACTAAATGACCAGATCACAACCAGACATTTTGCTTAGTTGATATTCCTGACATTTACTCGGGTATCTATAGCCTATGGCTTGTTATCTGGAGGAGTGGCTGACGTGTACTAGGCTGATGCGTTGCATCCGGTAGTGCTAGACTTCTTTACTAGCAGTTGCCTTCCGTTTTCTAAAGCTACTGAGAAAAAAAAAAAAAAAAGCTCCAGAAAGATGTTTTTGAAATATGTGATTGATGGTAGGGTTGAGCAATCCAATTCAAAACTGTTTTTATTTTAAAATTAAAAATTTGAAATTAGTTAATCGGAATTCAGTCGTTTAATTATTCTGAGCGAATTCTGAAATCGAAAATCGGACGTTATAAAATTAGAATTGAATTTTGAATTTGGAATTAACCGATTTCTGAATAGTGGATATTGCTTATGAAATTAGAATTGAATTTTGAATTTAGAATTACTCGATTTCTGAATTTAATCTAGTATTTAGCTATCTCCTATGATACTACTTGAAAAAATATGCATAGATTTTCTAACTCAAAACCTTTCAAGGAAAATTTTTGATATTCACTATCAAAGAAGTTGAAGGATTGTAATATTATTTCATCATTTTAAGTAAATGTAATTTTAATATAATATGGTTTTACAAACTAATAATAAAAGTTTACCTATAAAATACATATCTAGTCACACGAATCTATTACTATTATATATGCGAGTTATTTATCTCAATTTTTGTTTATCCCCTATAAGTGTCTCCCTTTTTTTTTTTTTTTTTTTTTTGCGATGCTTAAAATACCTACCCTTAATAAAATATAATTTTAATTTCCCAATGAAAAACATATTTAAGTGTTTCCCCCATTTTTCGTGTGTATTAATATCTAAAATACCCGTTCTTAATGAAATATAATTTCCAATTCCGAATAGAAAAACATACTTAAGTGTTTCTCTACTTTTTTTTGTAATGTCTAAAATCTCCAATTCTAATAGGAAAATATAATTAAATTACTCATCATCTATTCTATCCAATTGTTTATAATATAACCACTTATTTTGGCATAAATACATAATAAGATAGAGGATTTTTATTTGTATAAAAATATTTAGTATAATTAAAATTTCAAAAAATAAAAAAACTGAATCATTTAATTTCTAATTCCCAATGGGAAAACATAATTAAATTACTCATTATTTGTTCTACCTATTTTTTAGGATACAACCACTCATTTTGGCATAAATACATAATAAGATAGAAGATTTTTATTTGTATAAAAATATTTATATAATTAAAATTTCAAAAAATAAATCTAATTAAAATGTGAAGACTAAATTAATCAAACAAAAATTATGTCTTATGTATAAGAAATTAAACAGATTAAACTAATATATTCTCCATATTATGGATAGGTATAACATAGTATATTAAATTCATTATAAAAAATTGAAATATTAATTTACTCTTTTGTCTTGCTTTAAAATGTATCGAATGTTCATGAAAATATTCTTTATCTTATTCTAAAATATACGAAATGCTAATGAAATAAATTTTTTCTTCCTTAACTTATTACGAAATTATATATGTATTATTACTTTTGAGATTAGAAAAATTATTTATATTTAAGCTAAGAATAAATAAAAATATTATTTTTTTAACTGTTATATATGTTCAAATTATTTCTAATTTTTATTCATAATAAAGCAATCTTTTATAACTATTATAAATATTCCAAATTCATTACAATTATTTTCTTTTCTCTTATTATTTATTCAAGTATACCCAGGTTGGAAAACTTAAGATGATCATTTTCTCTGCGTGCTTTATACATAGGGTTAATTACACTTTACCCTATTTTTCAGTATCATTGATAGTTTAATACCTAACATTTCTAATTTCGACCAGTAAAGTCATTCTACAATGTCAACTAAACATGTTGACCATTTTACTCCAATTATATTCTAATTTTGTTGTTGTTTAATTTTGTCTGATGAATAAACTTTTCATAAAGAGAATATTTGATTCATTTCGAATTTGATGAAAAGATTCATTAAAGTTAAATTTGGCATTTTCGCTAGCCTTTTTGGCTGGGATTAGTTGAAGAATATAACAAATTTGGCTGACATCATTTTTTAAGCACAACTTTCCTTAATTGATGTTCAACTATAATGGTTTCATGACTCTTGATTATAATGACTTCTGTAACATGAAATTTTGGTTAACATAAACACACGTATGTATATAATTTATATATATAAAGTTTTAAGAAAACATTATATTCATTCAAGTATGATATATTAACCTACAATCTTGGTTTTGTTGATGACAAATACAATCTAATAGTTTGAATTTGAGTTGTGCAGGAATTTTGTTGTATCTGACACAACAGGGTTTTCGGATATTGGCTACACATCGTCCGAAATGGAAGAGTTCTGGACGATCAACATCATCCCTACAATCTTGGTTTTGATGATGATAAATACAATCTAATAGTTTGAACATGAGTTGTACAGGAATTTTGCTGTATTTGACATGACAGGATTTTCGGACACTGTACATTGTCTGAAATGGAAGAGTTTCGGACGATCAACATTGTCCGAATGGGACTAAGTCTCTCGGATGCAGCAATTCGTCCGAACAAGAATTTTTCAAATGTAATACACCGTCTAAAAAATCAGAGAACAAGGTTCTAGGGATTGGCAACGGACACTCAATATTGTCCGAATAAAATTCTATCGGACGCGCCTGACCGTCCTAAGGCAGAGCAACACTTGGATAGAAGTAAACCTTCTGGATGTACTATTCTGTCCAAGGATCTGACTCAACAACCTACTAGTTTTGGATGTAGGAATGAACGCAAGTTTGGCCGTCCGAACGCAAATTTCAACTCAATGATATTGTTGATCGGATGCTTCCTCAGTGGTTCGGACACTTGAAAAGGACCTCAGATGTCAGAAACTTATAGCAACTAGTTTCTCAGTATTTATTATTTAGCCGTTAGGAATTGTTTGGGAGCTATTTTATTGCATTTATAAAAGCCAACCTATCTGTATTTAAATAACACATTGAATACAAGCAAGTGAAAAAGCTATTTGAGTGCAAATTATCTCTTTAGAAATATTGTATTAGTGTGTACTTAAGAGTGTTATTCAAAAGCATTAAGTGGAGTGATAATCTTGTACAAAAGTGAGGTTGAGTATAAAATCCTTGGCTCAACTAAAGAGAAGTAGTATGAGTAAGGGTTATCCTACTTTGTGTACAACTTGGATTATTGACTCACCATATTTGAAGAAGCATCTTAGTGGACTACTACTCCAAACTTTGTTTAATCTCTCTCTTTACTTATTTGGCTCATTTTGTGCTTAATTAATTATATTGCTATCAAATTACTTGTGAGTGTGAAAGATTTTATTCGTGCATCAGGTTGTAAATTATCTGTAAGAAACTTAATTCACCCCCTCTTAGGTTGCTTTGGGCCAAAAATTGGTATCAGAGTTTGGTCTCTTTATTTTGCTTAAATTGCATTTGAGTTAAAATCTTTGTGGCAACTAATAATGTTTTATTTCTTGAAGGTCAATCTATCACTAGACCACCTATGGTTAATGGGGTGAATTTTATTAGTTGGAAAGATAGAATGAAAATCTTTTTGCAATCTATTGATATTGACTTGTGGTATGTTGTCAATGAAGATCCTTTTGAAGCCACAATTGTTGATGATCACACAAATAGAAGAAGAAAAATAATGAGCGATGAGCTTACCCCACAAGATAAAGCAAACTTGACCTTGAATGTTAAAGCTATGAATGTGCTGTACAATGTCTTGGATGCTAACGAGTCCACTCGTATCAAAGGATGTGTTTCGACTAAGAAAATTTGGGATAATTGAAAGAAATTCATGAAGGAAGCGATGATGTGAGAGAACAAAAGCGGTTTTTCCAAATCCTTACTTGTTGCCACGCATGAGTTTTTGAAGATGGAACCACATGAGAATATTGATAAGTTATATTGTAGATTCAATGATATCATTAAGGATCTTAAAGCTTGGGTAAGGAATATTCTTTGGGTGAGAAGAATAGAAATATCTTGAATGCTCTATCCAAAGAATGGAAAGCCAAATCTATTGCTATAGAGGAAGCAAAGAATTTAAATTCTATACCCATTGAGTCCTTCATTAACTCTCTTACATCTTATGAATTGAAACTCAAAGCTAAAGTAGTGGATGATGAAGAAGCAAGACCAAAAAGAAACATTGCCTTGAAGACTTCTCAAGAAGAAAATGAGAATGGCTCTATCAATTTAGAAGATGAAGATCTTGATGAAGGTGATCTTGCACTTATCACCAAAGAATTTCTCAAACACTACATCAATAAATGGAGAATGAGAAAAGGAGGAGCAATCAACTCAAATAATTTCAAAGGGAAGATCAAGGTAGAAATTAAGAAGCAAAATGAAAAGTGCTTTGAATGTGGTCAACCTGGACACTTTGCAAATAAGTGTCATTCCAAGAAGAAAAAGGAAGGAAGGAAGCCCCGCTTCAACAATTTTCAAATCATATGGGATGATTGCAATCTGAAGGAAAAGTTGAAGAAGAGATTTAAACGACTGTGGCTTTTATGACTATTAGTAATGATGAGGTAACAACTGCTTATGATTAAAATGATGAAAATAATGATAATGATGATCTTGAAGCCTTCATTATAAAATTGAATGATAGTTTAAAGGAATCATATGCCAGAAATAAGGAATTAGTTAAAAAAAATAATACCTTATTGAATGCTAACTCCAAACTTGTGAATGAAAATAATAGGTTATCACAAGAAAATGCTAATTTGAAGAAACGAATGTATGTGAAAACACAAATCAAGGAAGAACTAGCCTCTTTGAAAAAAGATTAGATGATCTTGATGTATTTTTGCATAAAAAAGGGAAAAAGTTGTTGACTTAAGAAGAAATAGAAACATGTTGATCAACAAGAAGTTTATCACTTTTAGAAAAAATGATGTATGTTTTCTAAAATCAAAATCCTCTTCGTATAGAAATAAGAATATTATTTGCAATTATTGCCAACAATATGGACACGTGAAAAATAATTGTTATGTCAAGAGACATGAAAATTTGGAATAAATTCCATACAAATTGTTATGTCAATTTACTAACTCTTATGGACCCAAGAAAATATGGGTACCAAAAGTTATCACCTAATTCCTTGTGCAGGTAATGAATATCACCAAGAATGCTAAGTGGTTCATAGACAGTGGGTGCTCAAGACATATGGCCGGTGATGCATCTCTCTTCACCAATCTCGTGTCCAAAAATAATGGAAAGGTGACTTTTGGGGATAATATGAAAGAAAAATCAATTGGCATTGCTGATGTGGACAAAAATGGTGAGACTTTGATTAAAAATGTGCTTTTAGTTGACAATTTAAACTACAACCACTTTAAGTGTGAGCCAATTATGTGACAAAGTCTATATGTATTTTTTACCAAGCATAACGATATGTGGTTTATCTTGATAATATTGATAGTGGTAATGTAAATTGTTTAACAGCTTTTATAGATGATCCTTGGGTTTGGCATAGAAGGTTTATCATTTCAACATGAATTTAATTGATAATCTTGCTAAGAAAGAATTGGTAAGAGATTTGCCAAAATTGAAGTTTTTGAAAAACAAAATTTGTGATACATGCTAATTTGGTAAACAAGTTAAAGTTTCTTTTCAACAAAAAAATTGTGTGTCTACTTATAAACATTTGGAATTATTGCATATGAATTTGTTTGGTCCAACTCAACATGCTAGTTTCAGTGGTAGTAAATATGCTTTTGTGATTGTTAATGACTATTCTAGGTATATTTGTATATTATTTCTTATTCACAAAAATGAAATCTTTGAAAATTTTGTCAAATTATTTTTCAAAATACAAAATTTGCTGAATTTGAAAACATTGTTCATTTGAGAAGTGACAATGGAGCTGAATTTAAATTTGGACATTTTTTTGAATTTTGTGATCACAATAGTATTTTACATGAATTTTCGGTTGCTAGAGTGTCTCAACAAAATGGTTTTGTTGAGAGGAAAAATAGAATACTTCAAGAGGCCGCTAGAACCATGATAAATGAATGTGATTTACCAAAATATTTTTGGGCCGAAGCAGTTAATACAGGTTGTTATGTTATGAATCGAGTTCTTTTAAGGCCTATTTTGAACAAAACTTCTTATTAACTCTTGTTTTATAAAAAAACTGTTGTGAGCTATTTCAAAATTTTTGGTAGTAAATGTTTTATTTTGAAAATTATTGAGCATCTTGGAAAATTTGACAAGAGATCGGATGAAGGGATTTTCTTAGGATATTCGAGTGACAAAAAAGCATACCGAGTATACAATAGAAGAACTTTTGTGATTGAAGAAGTTGTGCATGTTACATTTGATGAGGCTAATGATATTATTTCCAAGAGATGTTTGTTAAGATGAAGATGTAAGTGTGCAAAAGAAACTTGAGAAGCTCACTATTCAAGAAGAACATCAAGAGGCCAAGGAAAGCAATGAGGATGATGCTCATCACTTGGATGAAGAAGGAGAAAGGAAAGAAGATTCTCCAAAAGATCTTCCAAAACCATGAAGATTTGTCTCAAGTCATCCTCAAGAATTAATCATAGGTGATCCATCCAATGGGTAAAAAACTTGTTCCTATAAACATTTGAATAATAATTGTGCCTTACTTTCTCATATTGAACCTAAACATGTGGATGATGCATTGAAAGACGAATATTAGATTCTTTCCTTGCAAGAAGAGCTTAGTGAATTTGATAAAAATAATGTGTGGATTTTAGTTGAAAGACCCCCAAATCATCCCGTAATAGGAACAAAATGGGTTTTTAAAAATAAATTAAATGATAAAGGTGAGATAGTTAGAAATAAAACTAGACTAGTTGCGACTCAAGAAGAAGGGAGTTTCTCTTATAAAATAGAATTGACTTTGTGAGACCTTCTCACCCGTTGCTTGTTTAGAATCTATTCGTATGTTTCTTGCATATGCATGCTTCAACAATTTCAAACTATTTCAAATGGATGTAAAAAGTGCCTTTCTAAACGGTTTTAATGAACAAGAAGTTTTTGTTGAACAACCCTCGAGTTTTGAAAATAAAGATTTTTCGAATCATATTTTTAAATTATCAAAAGCTTTGTATGTGTTTGAAACAAGCTCCTAGAGTTTGGTATGAAAGATTAAGTGGTTTTTTTGGTTGAAAATGGTTTTAAAAGGGGTGTTGTTGACACTACTATTTTCACCAAAAATAGTCTTAATGATTTGTTGGTTGTTCAAATTTACGTTGATGATATTATTTTTGGAGCAACTAATGAAAGATTGTGCAAGGAATTTTTCTTATTTGATGCAAAAGGAGTTTGAAATGAGTATGATGGAAAAATTATAGTTCTTCCTTGGATTTCAAGTTCACCAAACAAAGAAAGGAACCTCTCATCGCACAAATCAAGTACACAAAAAAGTTACTCAAACGCTTTGGAATGGAGGATTCTAAACCAGTTGGAATGCCAATGTGCACATCAACCAAATTTGACAAACATGAAGAAGGTAATAGTGTTGATAAAAAACACTATAGATGTATGATTGGAAGCCTACTATATTTAATGGCTAGTAGACCAGATATTATGTTTGCTGTTTGTTTTTCTACTAGATTTCAATCTTGTCGTAAGGAATCACATTTAATTGCTATAAAACAAATTTTTAGATACTTGAAAGGGACATTGAATTATGGTCTTTGGTATCCTAAATCCACTAGTTTTGATTTGATTAATTACTCGGATACCGACTTTACCGGTTGTAAGGTTGATTGAAAAAGTACGAGTGGAATGTGTCATTTTTTGAGTAATTGTTTGGTGTCGTGGTTTAGCAAGAAACAAAATTCCATTTCTCTGTCTATGGCAGAAGCCGAATATATTACTACGGAAAATTGTTGTGCTCAAGCGCACAACTTCTTTGTATGAAACATACTTTAAAATATTTTGGTGTTAGTTTTGATTGTGTGCCTATTAGATGCGATAATACTAGTGCAATTGACTCACAAAAAATCTTTTTCTACATTCTAGAACAAAACATATTGATGTCAATTATAATTTCATAAGAGATCTTGTTTTGCAAAAAGAATATTAGTGTTGAATTTGTTTGCACTTAAGATGAATTGACTGACATTTTTACTAAAGCTTTACTATTGGATCGTTTTGAATATCTCAGAACTTGCTTGGGCATTATAGATTTCAAATACTTGCTAGTTGTGCATTCAGATGCAAATATGAGTCCTAAACTTTCTGTATTCTAGGACAAAAATATCCATCTGAACTCGTTTTTTTCAACTTTTGGTCTTGGGCGTTCTCTTTTGTACGAACTTTCCATTTTTCTCCCAAACTCTTTGGCAAAAACGAACGGACGATCACAACCGTCTGACATCCTTTTGGACGCTTTGGTTAAGAATTTTGACTCGCTGTCTATTCATCTGAGAAGAGATGCATGATCAGATGTATATCAATCATTCGGAAGTCCAAACGACTATTCTATTTCCTTAAAACCTTTCATTTTTCCATTTTTGGACATACTTCCTCCACTGAACCCTAACTCTGGCAAAATAAGAGAAAGCTCCCAATTTCTTCAATTCGTCTCATTTTCTCTGAAATTCATCAAGAAAATCATCTTCTTATCTCTTCACCAACCCTATTTGATCCCTTTTTCCACCTTATTAACATCTCATTCCTTCCAATTCCTTAAAAGCTCTTCACTCTCGTTTTCACACTTTCTAATTCTTACCTCTAATTCAAGATGGTTCGATCGCGTGGGGGTTCTTCAATCAGCACCAGAGGAAGAAAATGGAAGGGGAAGGCTCCAGCACAAGGTCAAACTTCAACGAATCCTCAACCCACTCCCAATCCCACCTTACCCAAATTTATTGATGCTAAGGCATTTGAAAGGTATACATCTCTACTTAGTAAATCCATTACTTGTGCAACGTCTTGTTTCCCAAGGCATATTTGATGAATTAAATCTTTCTTCTGCTATGGAATGTTTTGAAAAATAAAAATAGGGAATTTAATTTATATTAACTTGCCTGTGTATCATGACATGGTCTTATAATTTACTGCAAATCTTTGCAAAGGTTCAACTATTCGAACCTTAGTGTCTCGTGTAAACCATGTTAACCTCCAGTTGAATTCAAATATTATTAACTCAATTTTTGAATGTGATGTTATTCCCTCTAATGAAATCTCATATTTATTTTCTTTGGACAAATGACTTGCTGTTGATACTTGATTTTATGTCAAGGAAGTGAAACAAATCTTTCATACTGATTTTAAACAGGCTTCATAAGCCAAAACTACTTTACTAAGCCCTGAACTCAATATTTTTGTACACCTTGGTTACAAACTTGCTTTTACCAATTGATGGACACTTTACTGAGCCAGGAAAAATGCAATTGTACTTATTTTATTGTGTTTTTAAAGGAATTGCTATACACATCTAGACCAACTTTACTTTGGATATTTGTTTTGCTCCTTGTGAGAATTATTCCTAACTGATACTCAAAGGGACTTTCTATTTGACAAATTTTTAACTAAAGTTTTTAATCATTTTGACATGCCCTTCACAGGAAAAAAACAATGTCCCCCATATTTTAATAAAGCTTACATTGAACGAAAAGGATTGGATTTTTTCAATAAAAAATGGTTCACTAAAACTGATTATGAAATTGAAAAATCAAAGGATTATGCATCAAGTTCAGGACAAGTACTTCCTCATCCTATTCTTCCTCAACCCTATTCTTCCACACCTCCACTGCCCCACTCTTCAGAAATATCCTCTTTGGAACGCTCTCTTTCGCAATTTTTCACCCTTGTCACAAATCTAGGAAATCAAATGAGCACTTTTGAGCACTGAACTGTTCGAAAATTAAAAAGGTTGGAGACAAAGCAGACCATTCTCCAGGAAGCCTTAAGTTTAAGTTTGTCTGCCTCTACTCAAGTCCAATTTGTGCAAGAAACCATTCCAATATTCAGTCGCAGTAGACTCTCGAATCCTCTTCAGACAGTGATTATGTCGACATTGAAGATATCGAACACTCCAATCCTGAGCAAGAAGTCCATGAAGATCCAGTTGGTGCATCAAATCTTGGGAAAGCTACTGTTCCAAGCATCGATGCTGATGATGATGAAGATGTTGCTAACACACTTAATTACATCATGCAGTGCCGTGATCCTCAAGAAGCCAACGGGCACGATAGAGAGGCTAAGGATGATGATTTGCCCACAAAAAGACGAAAATGCGAGGAGCGATATGAGAAGAACAATGATTCCACCTCCTAGTTTATATCTTTTAGATTACATTTGTTTAGTTTGAACTTGGTTAGATGAACTTAGATGTAATTTCTTGTCCTTGATGACATTGTCACTATTTCTTCTATTAATGATGCTACTTTTACCAGTGTTTTATCATTTCTCGCTTGCACTTGTTTGTTGTGGTTTGAGTATGGGGAAGCATCATCTCAGGGCTGGGAGCTTGTTTTGTGCTTGTTTTGTTTTGATGATGCCAAAAGGGGAAGAAATGTGGTTAAATGTGGTTGCTTGATAATGGTTGTTTGATTAATTGTTTGAGCTATGACTAGTTTACTTTGGGATTTGTCAACATCAAAAAGAAGGAGATTGTTAACCTACAATCTTGGTTCTGATGATGACAAATACAATCTAATAGTTTGAACATGAGTTGTGTCAGAATTTTGCTGTATCTGACACAATAGGGTTTTCGGACACAACACATCGTCTGAAATGGAAGAGTTTCGGACGATCAACATTGTCCCTACAATCTTGGTTTTGATGATGACAAACACAATCTAATAGTTTGAACATGAGTTGTGTAGGAATTTTACTGCATCTGACACAACAGGGTTTTCAGACACTGCACATCATCCGAAATGGAAGAGTTCTGGATGAGCAACATTGTCCGAACAGGACAAGTCTCTCGGACGTAGGAATTTGTCCGAACAAAAATTTCTGGGATGCCAGTTACACCGTCTGAAAGGTCAGGCAGAGAGCAAGGATCTGAGGTATTGACAATGGATGCTTAATATCGTTTGAACGAAATTCTATTGGACTCGCATGATTGTCTAAAGGCAGAGAAACACTTGGATAGCATTAAACCTTCCTGATGCACTACTTTGTCCGAGGATCTAACTCAACAACATACTAGCTTCTGGTGTTGGAACGGATGCAACCTCGGCCATCCGAACGAATATTTCAACTCAATGATATCGTTGATCGAACGCTTGTTCAGATGCTTAAAAAGGACCTCGGACGTCCGAAACCTATAACGGCTAGTTTCTCAGCATTTATTACTTAGCCATTGGGAAGTGGTTGGAAACTATTTTGTTGCATCTATAAATGCCAACCTATCTATATTTAAATAAAACAATCTACACATTGACTACAAGCAAGTGAAAAAGCTAGTTGAGTGCAAATTAGCTCTTTAGAAATATTGTATTAGTGTGTACTTAAGAGTGCTATTCAAAAGCATCGCTTGATGAGTGGAGTGATAATCTTGTACCAAAGTGAGGTAAGTTGAACCCCAGTTATGATAATCATGTTTTGATGACAACCAAATCGCACTAATAGTTTGAAAACAAGTGTACCGAAAAATAAGGAGTTTCGAACGTAAATGATTGTCCGAACACAATGTGAAAATAACTAGTAAAACTCTATGGATGTTGATGATTATCCGAAAGGAAGTTATCATCGTCCGACACAAAGGACCTGAAGTCTCGGACGAAGAAATAGAGTCCGATCATACTTCTAGAAGACATTGAATGGACCGGACGCAGGTTCGGACGCATCCTCGGACACCCGAACAAATACCCTCAGAGATCGGAGGTAGAGGCTATGCATCGGACGTCCGAAAGGTCCAACGGCTAGTTCATTCGGACGTACACTCACTGCATCGGTCGTCCGAAAGACCAAACGGCTAATTTCTTAAGAAACAGAAAATAACCGTTAGAGAGCTGTTGGAAGCAATTCTTGGGCTTCTATAACATATACCCCCAAGTCTGTAAATGTAAAAAATAGAGAGTAGAACTACTGCATTCAGTACAAACACTTGTAAGAGCTATTTGGAAAGAAATAGGCTAAAATATTGTGGGTTGTATTGGTTTGAGTAGTGTAGTTCTCTTGGCTCAACTAGAGGGAATTAGTGTGAGCAAGAGTAGACTAGTGAGTGATCTTCAAGTGTAAGAGTGGAGGGATAACAGTGTACAAAAGTGAGGTTGTTGTGTAAAATCCTTTGGCTCAACTAGAGGGACTTAGTTGGTGCAAGGGTGAGCCTACTTTGTGTACAAGAAGGTTATTGCCTCACATTCTTTGAAGAGGCACTACTAGTGGAAATACTCCAAGCTTGAGAAGTTTGGGAGTTTGGTTTGGTACTCTCTATCTCTATCTTTATATTTATTCTTTAAGCTTTAATTGTTGAATATTTATTATATTCATTTGTGCTTTAGTGTTTATTTGTTTCATTTCCATTAAGCACATCAAAAAGGTTTGATTTTTTGAAGTAACCTAATTCACGCTCCCTTCTTAGGTTGCTTTTGAGGCCAACAAGGTTGAGTATAAAATCATTGGCTCAACTAAAGAGAAGTAGTGTGAGCAAGGGTTATCCTACTTTGTGTACAACTTGGATTATTGACTCACCAAATTTGAATAAGCATCTTAGTGGACTACTACTCCAAGCTTGCTGCTAGCTTGGGAGTGTTGTTTGTTTAATCTCTCTCTTTACTTATTCTGCTCAATTTGTGCTTAATTGATTATATTGCTGTCAAGTTACATGTGAGCGTGAAAGATTTTATTTGAGCATCATTTGCAAATTATCTTGAAGAAACCTAATTCGCCCCCCTCTTAGGTTGTTTTGGGCCAACATGATATAATTTGATGATATGGATTTATGAACTATTTTATTACTTGTTGGGTTTTATTTTAGATAGCCTTCTTAGTTTTTTAATGAAGGATTTCAATTAAATTTTAACGGACTCAATTGGAGAATGTGGTTAATCAAAAAAAGAAAGAATTTAAGACTAATTACTGAATTCGAATTTAGTTAATCAGATTTTTTTTATAGATTTAATTCAAAACTAAACTTGGTTAATAATTTTAGGACCTATTTTCAAATTTCAACCAAATTATTTGACCGATTGACTGATCGGTTAACTGTTTTTCACCCCTAATTAATGGTGTTTTGCCTTTAGGAAATGATTGCCTTTTCCTTTTTTTGTATTTTGTTTATTTTTTTTGTTTGCTTTTACTTCTCTTTAGTGGTGTTCATGGACTAGGTACCCCCTCCATACACCTAAAATACTATCCGAGCCGGTTTCACTGATTCAAAAAATTTTGAACTATATTTGGTCCACATGTATAGGATATCCGATCATTCGGTTACCCGTAAAATATGGTTTGGATCACCGACTATCAGAACCTACACCACAAGGTCAAGTTGTTGCCTTACTGAATCCAAGCAAATATGGATAAGAGTAGTTGATTCAAGTAAAAATAAATAAATAAATAAAAGTACACACACCATTACTGTACAAATTTTGATCACAAATAAAGCAACATGAAAAAAGGATCTAGAAAATTCACTTGAAAGAAAACACAGGTTCCTTTTATCAAAATCCTTCAAAATCTTTGAGCCTTCGCCAAAGTGTGGTGTTCATATCCCCTTGGCTTACATAATTTTCATTTAAGACTTATTTGTTTCCCATTTGTTTTTGTCTCTCTTTGTTTGATTGATGGATATGAAAGAGGGATCAAAGATGGTGGATTAGTGGAAGACATATTAGAGATGATGGATTGGTGGAAGTGGGAAGATGTTTTAGCAGAGAATCGGAGATGGTGGATTGGTGGAAGTGGGAAGAGGAAAACAGGGAGAAGAGAAGAATCGTGCCAGAGAAATTAATCTAGAGGAGAGGAGGAGGAGAAAAATAGGAAGTTAGAAAGAGTGGTGGCTAGAAGTTTGTGGCCTTAGTGGGTAAAATTACACAAATACTCTTATGGTGGACCAGTTTGGATACCCGTTGGTTTCGAGAAAAATGTGAACTAATATCCGAACTTGTGGTGTTAGTACTCCAAGCGCTATCCAAATCGATTATTTTAATCGATTCGGTTACCCTACTTTTACAAATCAGGATGGATATGTTTCGTCAGTTTTTCGATTCATCACGTTTTTCTGAACATCCCTAGGCATTTGCAATTATTTGAAATATCAAATTAGTCTAGTAATTTAGCTAAACCTCAATGAAGGTAAACGTACTTAACCTCGTTAGTATTACATATTTTGATATCAATACAAAATTACACCTTTACCTAAAAAAAGTGTCGCACTATTAAGTTTTTGCAGAATGAGGAGGCTATGGACATTGCAAAATTTTCTAGAAGGAAAGTAGGGGCTTTCTAGGGAAAGAAGCAAGAGAAGTAGTGGTGTTTAAAAAAACCCGATGAACCGAAAAATCGATAAAAGTGGTCCATTCCGATTTGTAAAAGTAAGGTAACTGAATCAGTTAATATAATTGGCTCGGATACTAATGTTACAGACTAGTTCAGATATCGGTTTACATTTTTCTAAACCGGCGGCTAACCTAACCGGTCCATATAAGGGTATTTGTGTAAATTTTCCCATTAAGGCTACAAACTTCTAGCCACCACTTGTTCCTATTTCCTATTTTTTTCTATCTCTTTCCTTCCTGGTTAATTTCTCTAGCATGAACCTTCTCTTCTCCCTCTTTTCCTCTTCCTTTTCCATCAATCCACCATTTCCAATTCTTTGCTAAAACCTCTTCCCATTTCCACCAATCCTCCATCTCCGATCTCTCTTCCACCAATCCATAATCTCTGATCGCTCTTCCATATCCATTAGTCAAACAAAAACAAAGCGAATACGAAAGCAAAGGGGATATGAAAAAGTCTTAAATAAAAATTGTGTAAGCCAAAAGGATACAAACACACCCCTTTGGCAAAGGCTCAAATATTTTGAAGGATTTTGATAAACGGAACCCGTTTATGTGTAAAGCGAATTTTATAGATCCTTTTTTCATGTTGCTTCCCCCTCTATTTGTAATCAAAATTTGTACTGTAACGGTATGTAGTTTTAGTTTTAGTTTTTTTTTTACTTGGAATTTCTCAACTATTCTTCTCTGTTTCTGCTTGTATTCTAGTAAGGCAGTAGTTTTTTTTTTTAAAATTTTTTTATTAAGAAAAAAGGCAACAACTTGGCTTTGTGGTGTAGGTTTGGGTACCTGGTGATCCAAATCATATTTTGCAGGTAACTGAATAGTTGGTACCCTATATGTCACGCCCCAAAAACGGGACCGTAACACGCCGCGCTAATGGTACACCGGCCCAAAGCGCAAGGCACAAACGAACAGAGCAACAAACTTAACCGCAATGTAATAGAACCATCAAACCATTTCTTAACTATAAAACCGAATATTTCATTTTACACAAAAAAATACGAATTACAAAATTCCTTCTTAGTACAAAAGATGCTACAACAAAAACAAAGTTCATCAATACAAAACCTATCTAATACACTACCCCTCTCCAAACAAAAGAGAAGCTTGGATAAGATTATCCGCAGAGTCCTACCAGTAGACTTTGGGCCGGTGTACCATTAGCGCGGCGTGTTACGGTCCCGTTTTTGGGGCGTGACATATAGGGTACCAACTAATCTTTTACCTTTTAAATCACGTGGGGTGAGCATAACTAGCTGTGGATCTCATAAAAGCTCTTCAAATGGGGCCAAGCATTGCGATAAAAAGAAAACATAAAGATAATAACATTTGTGAAGACCATAGTCATGAAGCAGTTTCTAAAATGTCTCATGCCATTTAAACGTCAATAAACCATAATCATAAGTAGTTTCTAAAATGTATCATGCCATTTAAACGTCAGGCATGTCCAAAACATAGCCAAAAATATCCAATCATTTCAAAACATAGTATGCTAAAGCATAGCGAACAAATCCAAGTACAGACTGTTATGGCCGGAATATAATAAAATAGCATGAGTATCTTTTAGGCTCAAAGGTATGACCTACAGTACTAGCCAGATCTAGTAATCTACCACACCTACTAGTCTGACCTGTGGAGGTCAAGTTATCCCAGCACAAGACCCCGCAGTCAAATAGTTCATAACAGTCATAGCAGTCACAGCAGTCACCATGGCGTCCCATGGATGACTATAGAACCGGTTCTCCCCAAATCAAACATTTCCAAACACATCCAAAATTATATACCTAGGTCACCTATGAGCCAAAACAGTCATAAAATGCTTTCATATCAAAAGAGTTTGCAAACATATCAATTGATTAACATAAAATAGCTTGGTCCCGATTTCATATGTAATAATTCCAAAACTTGGTAAAAGTGCAGTTCCAAACATCATACACATTCTAAAATCCATCCAAACATATTTCGAAAGTCGTTAAACAAAATACAAGTGGAAGAGGGTCTATGTTACCCACCTATCAAAGCAAAAACTGCACAAATGATCACTGAACGCGATCGCCGGCGGTAGGTGTGGTGATTACTAGATCTGGCTAGTACTGTAGGTCATGTTGTTGAGCCTAAAAGTTAACTCATGACTATTTTATGAATACTTTTAATTAATTTTTAACGACACCAACAGCTCTTTGGTAAAAAATGTCCTTATACACATCTAGATGTGTATAAGAGACAAGCTAAAATCCCAGTCAAAACACTTAGTTAACCCCTCTTAATTCGTATTACAGCTAGCTTAGGAGATAATTTTTCAGTTTAAGGGAAAACACATGAAAATTTTTTGGGTTTTAAGTGTTTTCCTTTGAGACTTACGGAGGAGCTAAGCAAAATCCAAGTTCCAAGAATATTCAAGGGACCTTGGTTAGAACCCAACTTTTGACAACATATTCTAACTGTCTCTTATAAATACCTGTTCATAAAAGACAGACTTAAGCTAGCTGTATCAATAGCATCCCACAACAAAGGAAAACACCTAAAACCATCAAAAGATCATTAAAGACCCTTCAAACGTAACCAATTATCCAAATTATCCTAGCTGCACCAAACTTCCGCTTACTTACAAAATGAAGGGAAATCAATTCCACTTGGTTTCAAGTCTCAGTGATTCCTATCCAAACTAACCTTAAAACACTCTTAAAACATCATTATATGCATAGACATAAGCATTCATAGCATAACACTCTAGGGCTACATATGGAAGACAAAACCCCAACTCAATCTTAAAATATGTAATCTAACCGTGGAAAGTTGTTAAAAATCAACCCCAATCACTTCCCAACCTCCAAAACACTAAAAACAACCCATAACATACATAAATCATAACATATAAGGCTGCAAAGAGGGTTTTATTTTCAGCCATAAAGAATCCTACAAAATTTGAAATTAAAGCTTGGATCATAAAGCCCATAAGCCATAAAGTGCTAAAATACATAAAATCTTACCTTCCAAGTGATTTATACTTGATATCCAAGAAAATTTTGGGGGAAAATGGGGAAGAGAGTTTCGGCCAGCAGCTAGGAGAAATGAGGAAGAAACAAAGCAAGAAGAAGACTAAAAAGATTTCAAGGTTGACCCAAATAGTTCCCCATTTGACCAAATAGTCTCACAAGTTGACTATTTAACCCAAAAACTAATTTTTGCTACTAAATTATCATTTTTTTCTGAATAATTTAGCCATCATACAACACTCACACACCACAATGCACTAATTACACTTAGTCCAATTTTTTGACCCGTTTACCCACCGGAACCAAAATCGCGTAAACCGAAAAATTTGCCGAATTGAAAAACGAATAAGTTGAAGTACTTTATGACTAAAAATAATATGAAAAACATTTTAAACCAGTTAAAAATCAAAGAACAAGGCTAGTAAAATACTGGGTTTCACACTATACATGTGGACTGGATATGGTTTAAAATTTTCGTTAACCGGTGAAACCGGTTTAGATAGTAATTTAGGTGTATGGAGCAGGTACTTGATCCATGAACAACCCTACAAGTGCCCCCTTTAAAATGATAAACTTAATAACATATTAACCCTTATTGTTAGTCAACTAACGTTGACTACTTACACATCGTCAAAACCCAACAAAAGCTGATAAATCCAAACCTCACCTTTTGCAAACTTTCTTCTCTTCCAACAACAATTAGTCCATGCCAATCTCTTTCCTCATTCAACCCATCTTCTTTATCACGTTCACATCTTTTTTCTTCTGCAACTCCTTCCTTCTACCAACATCCATTAGTCCATATCAATCTCTTTCCTCGTCCACAAATCATCTTCATCAGATAAACAAAAAAGAGCACTATCAAAAACAAAAATAAAAAAAATAAATAGCAACAAAAATTCAGAAACAGCAATAGCCAACTAAAAATGTAGCTAAATTATCATATTTCCATCATCATAGTAATGCCACCATTATTGTAACTAATTCCAGAAAAAGTGGCATAGTGCATTTCGCCTTGAGGTAGGAGAACATTATTTGGAGAGAGGCTAGAAGTGAAGATTGGTGGAAGGGGGAAGAATAGAGTGGTGGTGGTGGAAGCGGTGAATTGAGGAATATGTTATTGCTCAACAGTGAGGTGGTGATTGGGGTTCTAGGAATAGATGTTATTATGGCTAACGTTTCATTAAAGATAAACTCCAAGATCTAATAGGGAAAAAAAACCTCCTAGATCTAGCTAATGTAGTAAAGAAAGAAATAGGGTTAATTACACTTTACCTCCTTGAACCTGCACCTCAGTTCCATTTTGCCCCTTGAATCCTAAAAATGTATATTTTTCTCCCTCTGAAATATTCCATTATATATATAATTACAAAAAATGATATGGACATTTACTTTAACATTATTACCCATCAAACATTTATAGACAAATTATATTCTTTTTTTTTTTATTTCATTTTTAATGATTTCATATAACATATTTTTATTTCGCAAGAATAATAAAATTTTTTGTCACATTTTCCTTAATAAAATTATATATTCTTTTTCTTCATTTCTAAAACTAAATACTAATAGAGCGAACTTTTACATTACATTTTCTTCAATTTTTTTTTGCATGATTTAAACATATTGAAAATAAAATAAATAAGTAGATTTTTTTTATTTATATAAATTATTTTATTTTTACACATTTTATACTTAAAAAAATTTGTAACAAAATTAAAAAATAAAAAATAAAAAATAAAAAATTTGCATGTGTTTTGATTTGGTACAAAAGAATAGAAATGTACTTATTTAGTTAATAGATAATTCTTCTTGCACCTTATTGTTAATTGTGAAATGGAAATTATATGCTTATATAAGATATATTTTAATTTAAAAATTATTTAGTAATTTATATTTAACATGTTTAGTTCATACAAAATGAAAATAAATAGAAAATAGTTGTAAAAATCTCTTTTTCATATTTAGTTTTATAAATGAACAAAATTATGTATAAGTTGATTGAAGAATTTTGACAATTCATTAAATTCTCTTATAGTTCTGAAATGAAAATAAATAAATAAATAAAAAGAATGTGTGCAGTCATTAAAAATTAATTAAAAGTAGAATAACTTTGAACACAAATTGTTGGAGGACATTTTTGTCAAAACAAATATCCATATCATCCTTTTATTGTTATTTATGTGATGTCGAATCTTTTGAGAGGTGACAAACTATACATTATTAGGGTTCAGGGGGTAAAGTACAACTATAGTGTAAGTTCAAAGGGGTAAAGTGTAATTAACCCAAAGAAATACTAGTGGCAGCAGAGGCAAAAGAAATTGGAGGATCAGGAACGAACATAGACGAAAAATTGTTAGCATCTAAGAAATAGAGATCGTACTAATCCATATTATCCAAATCATCATCATCATCATCAAAGAGTTCAATATCTTCCCAAAAATCATTCATTTTCTTCTTATATCCGACAAGCTAAATAAGAGAGCTAACAAATTTACGAAAATTTTAAAAGAAAAAACTACTCCAAAAATTACTACTAATCACAATAACAAGATTAATTGTGAAAAATTTAGTAGACTAACAAATTTTTTTTTTTTTGGGGTTAGGAGGAAGGAATAAAAAGAAAAACCAAAAAATGAAAGGAAAGGAATAGGAAGTCTTTCTTTTCTCCTTTACTTTTTATGGTAAATTACAAGGAACCCCTGTGAGCCTCCTTGTGGTTTGGCTAATGCTCACATTCCCCCCTTATAGTTTCCAAACCTACAATCTATCCCCTTGTGGTTTGGGTTAAAGTAAAATTGTTAAATATTCTGTTAAGTGACCGTTAGGAGGTTGAAATTTTTTTATTTAAAGGTTATTTTAGTCATTTAAAGTTTGTAATCAAGGCTACTTATGTATTTTAATATAAAGCACGATTCATCCCTTGCGGCGAGGGTTTTTCAGGCAGTAGAGAGGTGTTAGGGTTAGCGTTATTTTGAATTTTTTGTACAAATCCGTTAAATTTTTAACTTTCCATTCATTTTACAAAAAAATTGAAACGACAAGGGGAAAGATTGTAGGTTTGAAAACTATAGAGGGTAATGTAAACATTAGCCAAACCACAAGGAGGCCCATTGTAATTTGTCTTAATTTTTGTTGTACCTCCATCTCCTATAAAGGGATTATGATTTTCTTTTGGATTTCCACTTTTGGTGGCTGGATATTTTGTTTGAGGTGGAGTCAGGAAGAGGGGGGAATCAAATAAGGGTTTGGTGTAGATGGCGGAATATGTGGTGGGTAATTTGCTAAAGGCTAGTGTTATTTTGGCGGTAAATTGGTTTCTTAGCTTGTTTCATTGGTTGGGTTTGACATATTTAACTTTGAAGGGGGTATTTGTAATTTTTTTTTTCAAATCTCAAAATTTATCTGGTATTTGGTTATATGCATAAAGGTCACAAAATAGTAAACAGAAAAACATGCTAACTGCTAATTATCTATTACAATTTGCTAGCGCTATCTTCAAAGATATTCATACTTAATCCCTATTCCAAGATCAGGCTCAAATTTTCCTTCATTCTCTTTACTCCTCTCCAACTTCTAGTCATATATTGAACTTTAGACTTAATGTTCTTGATCACTCCAGATACAAAAATTCCCTTCTACTACTACTGTCACACCTCGGGCCAGCTTGTACTTGAAACCCCACATTCATCATATTCCGAAGTACACCACGCGAGAATACAATACATCATATAAGTTTAAAAATGTCAGTAATCCATAAAATCTGTAAGCATTTTATTAAATAAACAAAAAATATTGCAAATGATACAAATTCAGATCAATATAGAAATCATAAAATAATTAAACTTGTTTTTGATCTACAAATCCGAATTTTGGTGCTAATAACAAAAGTTAAATGCTGATAAAAGTTTTGAATTTCAACTCTCTAAGACACCTACCAATCACCGATCCCAATTGTCTTTGACTCTTATATGCGTACTCGAGGCAACTATTGTCTACCAAAAATATTGAATATGTGGGGGTGAGCGGAACATCACTTAGCAAGTGACTTATACTTCTTCCATGGTGAACCATACATAGATATATACAAAACAAGTTTTGAAAACATGCAAACATTCATGTTTATTACTACATACATAAGTTGTAAAAATATAATGTACTTGATCAAAAAAAAAGAAACAAACATTTAACATAGCAAATAGGCATGTCATGACCTTTTTAATAAAACAATTTGGCTCCTCTACTAATTTTCTTATGCCTTAACTGACACTGAGTACTCAATCTAGTACTGCCTCACTGGAAAAGATTATCCCGATACCAAGCCTAGCACATGTGACCATGAATGTGAACTAACTAATGGGCTGACCTTACACCGACATAGTTAATAAATAACATGAGTCAACAGTCGCTCCAGTTGATGAAAGATCAGCTATGGTTCTCCGATTTCAACATGTTCATAATATTAGAGCCAACATAAAACATGAAATATAACATACAATATAAATAATCATAATCATTTGACATGCCAAACATTTAGAAATCCACTAATACATATGTTTCAACTTTTTGTCATACGACAAGAACATTTTCATAAACAAGTTTTTCGAATTCAATAAATATAATTTTTAAATTCCATGAAGGATGTAAGAATTACTTACTTCGAATGCTTCTAGATTCCAAGTCTCGTCTCAAACTTCTTAATCATTCTCATTTTTTTTTGAAATTTTGAAAGCCAAAAAATAATTCACAATAAGAGTATAACTCATATTGATGTCTCCAAAAAAAAAGTCATGATAAAAGTACTAACTTCAGCTTTGGCTGTGTTTAGTAAAATGATCACATCTTGAGATACACAAATCCAAAAAATTTTCTACTTTATACTGTTTTAAACTAGATTCAATATTGTAAATTTTTCATGCAGAAGTTGATCTAATATTATCAACCTAAACTATCCAGAATTAGCTTTAAAGTTACATAATCATCACATGTTCATACGCTATTATCTAGAATATGTAATGATGGTACCAAAATATATTACCCAGTGACCCCGATTGCGTGGTGGAGTAGTCAACAAATCATAAGGGAATTTTGGTGATTTTGACTTAAATTCAAACCCGTATTCCATCTATTTCATTTAGGCCTTCATGGAAAAATTATTTATTCCTAAGCCTGTTATCCACATGAGT
Organism: Cinchona pubescens; assembly: GCA_025175665.1. Taxonomy (NCBI): domain Eukaryota; kingdom Viridiplantae; phylum Streptophyta; class Magnoliopsida; order Gentianales; family Rubiaceae; genus Cinchona; species Cinchona pubescens. Next base: position 1,431,066 of record JANKKI010000204.1, read on the forward strand.
CCATCTACTACTAGTATAAATAGCAAGGTAAGTTTACACATTACATTCTCATTATAGCTCATTTTCTTTTTTAACTCTCAAAAATTGTCTTATTATTCCCTCTAGTTTAAAGTACTGATTTTAACGTCGGAACCTATTTCAGGGGACAAAGCCCCGCTCTCATTTTGTCTCAAGTTCACAACATGTGAGTTTGGTGTGCGTCTCAACCTTTGCTTTGTAATAATACTACTAGTTGTGAACTTGAGACAAAGAAAATGAGAATGAGGTTTTGTCAAGTCTTAAGACTTACACATAGGACTTTGATATTTTTAACCTCAACATTTGGCGCCAGCTATGGGAACTGAACAAAAGGTTTCCTAATCTTGGCTTCTAACACCCACAACACTCACTACAACAACCAAGACAAAGACAAAGAGATTACCTCCCAACATCATTCAAAATGATCAATCAGAGTGTTTGATTGATTTGGAGAGCAAGCTAGTGATCTTGATCCCCAAGCTATGGATAAGGATGGCTAAGACAACAAAATGCCATGTTGAAGGATATGCTTATCAAGCATCAACTTGAGCAACAATTCCCTCAGGGTAAGAGAGATCCTCCTCATAACTCTGGTGGCAACCCTAGGTTGTCTATCCTAAGCCGCAAAGTAGCAGAAGAGAGTAGAGTACCCAAAGATAGAGAACTTCAGTCGCATCTGCTCGATTGGAGCTTGAAGGCTGTCCACTTGGCATGAATTGAGAAGAGAGGCTTCCTCAATGCCAAGTGGAACTAGAAGCCTAGGATAGCAGACCTCATTGGCAAGAGAAAGGGGAAGACTATATGATTGGGAACATACCATGAAAAAGATACCCGAGTGGAAAGAAGAATTGAGAAGATGGTTAAAGGAACTCCAAACGCGAGTATATAGGATGGATTACAAGGGAAACATACCAGACATAAGTACTTATTACTCTTCACTGATGAGATAATGCAAGAACCTTTTCCAAGGCATTGGCATGCTCTCCACTTTGACTCCTATGATGGGAGCTCAGACTCATGAGAATACCTATATGCTTGTCAATCCAAAATGTGTCACCTAGGAGTTTTAGATGCCATTTCTTCTTATGTTGAGAGTTTCCAGAACCTTCAAGGGTGCAGCTTTCGATTGGTTTAGATAATATAAGAAAGGAGACATAAAAAGTTTTGATCAGCTTTTAGACCTCTTCTGAAGTAAGTTTGGAAACCAAAAGAGAATTCCTAGGACAAAGACTCGTTTACTCTTAAGCAACAACTAGAAGAATTCCTCTTTGATTATGTGGATAGATTTAAGAAGGAGACTATTGGAATCTAAGGGGCTACCTTACATTCAAATCATGTCCTTCAAAAGTAGACTTACACTCAAAAATTCTTCTTTGATCTTAAACTAAGATCGATTACCAACCACAATAACCTCTTCCATAGAGCCCAATAATTTTCCCAACTTGATGAAGGGAGAGAAGAAAGAGGGAGTTCGGAGGAGAAAATGGAAAGAAGAGAGAGGATAATGGAGAAGAGCCTCCAAAGAAGAGAAATGTGAGTGATAGGTTATTCGTAGCTATCCCATAGGAAAAGTCCTGACCCTCGTTTATAAAGTTTATACACCATTCAATGCTAAACCTTTGCATATCTTGGCTATAATAGAGAAAGTGCCCTTTGTTAAGTGGCCTAGACCCATGAGAAGTGATCTAGAGCACTGAAATAAAAAAAAAAAAATATTGCTGGTTTCATGAAGATTGGACATGAATCCAATAATTGTGTTAATCTAAAGAACTTAATTGAAGATTTGATGAGAAGAGGTTAGCTAAAGCAATTCATTCAAGGGATGGATAGAGAAAGGTCACCCGAATGCCAAGCAAGGAGTCTGAACAAGAGGGACCAAGTCCATCTTGGGGAAGGTGCAGCTAGAATAGAGAATCAAGGAAGGATCATTATTTATACTATATCCGATGGAGACGTTGATGGTAATTTCGTATCATTTCACAGAGCTTATGCTCGACAAGTGAACTTGGTTCAGTCCAACCGTAAGAAAGTGGAACTATGCCAATATATTATTTTCAAAAGTGAAGAAGCTAAACAAGTTATCCATTGTTGCTAGTTGATAGTGAAAAATTTAAATTTTCCTACTCACAATTCCCATTTCTTCCGCAAGTCCACTGTATCAATGTAGTAGAGTGAATACGAATTGTTCCCACGAGAAAAAAATACTCAGACAAGAGCCAAAAACTGTTGACAATTTCTATCTGGACTACCAACAAGATTAGAAATGATTTAATTAAAATTACTAGATTGCTAATAAAATTAAAATTAAAAAAACTAAAATCAAATAGAGTAAATTACCAAATATTGAGGAAATGGGTCAAGTATTAGACTAGCAGATCCCTGAATAAATTTAATGCACCAGTCAATTAACTTAATAGCATATTTATGGGGATTCAATTTCCAAATATCAACTTAACCCCGATCTCTCATGATGAAGAGTCCTATCAATTTAACTATTCTTTTGTGTGAGTTGCTCTCGAGCTTAGTCCCAGTTAAATCGAGTCATAGGTATGTGGAACTATTAGGAACCAATTAGAAACTCACATCATAGGAACCAATTAGAAACTCGCATCAGACATGACTATGAATTATCTAATCTAATAACTTTCACTAATCTATGGCGAAAGGTTGACTCCCATTTTACCTTGCCAATCTATCAAAAATTTGAGTTAGCTATATCTAGAATTGTGCTATTTGTGATGATTATTACCCATAAGTGCAATTAATTCAGTTGATTGTTAATTAAGTTGATTTATCGAGAATCACATCATCTGTACCTAACCCTAATGAAATTAGTTCATGCTTGAAAAAATAAATACACAAGAAAAACAATAATGCAAGAAAATGAAATGGCCATTAAATTGGGGTTTGATTATATGGATCACAAAGAGGTAATAGCAATGAAAGAAATAATGAAATTGAAATATGTAAATGAAGAAAATACCAATAATTGTGCTGGAATAAAATTCTTGAATTGCTTGAACTTTTCTTAAACAAAAGTAAAAACTAAAACTAAAAATTAGTGCAATGGAGAAAAACTAGAGAGAACTGAATAGTATAGCAATCCTGCTCCTATCCTAACTACTGCCAAAGAAAAAAAAATGTCTCAACAGTAGTCTAGGAGATCTTTATTTATTTCCTACTCAACTTATAAAAATTAGGAAGTTTCCTAATTAGATAAAACTGCCAAAATGAAGGCCTATTACAAGTGAAAGACTGAAATCTCTCCATAACAAAAAAGTATCCAAAATTAGCCTTCTTGGCTTGTTTTGCCGCGACCAATGATTATTGCTAGAGAGGTTTGCTGCGGCAAACTTTACTTCTACCTCTAGTTCCTTTCGTCATGGTAAACAGCTTTAGCTTGGTGAACTTTGCCGCAGTGAATTAGGGTTTTGCCTAGTTCATGAAAATCAACTTCTCTACTTGAAATTCGGCTTCTAACTTGACCATTCTTCCCTTTTACCTGCATGGAAATAAAAATAAATAAAGACAACTAACATAGACTCAATTTAACACTAAAAACACTTAGAAATAGATAAACTAATCAAATTAGACTTTTAGCACAAAATATCTCACGAAAACACAATGATAACGACTCAAAACTACAAAAACTATGTCTAAAAGAATATAATAGTAACCTTAATTTTAAGGTTATCAAACCCCCCCTATGTTAGCCTTTTGTTTGTCCCCAACAAAGGAGTAGCGCAAACAAACAAACAAACAGGTACATAATATAATTTTAATTGAACTATATCAGTAATATTGAAATAATTGAGCATAAGAGTTAGATTAGTCCAACACATAAGAGAGTATTAGGTCTGTGTTGATTGTTACTAGACACGACTTAAGAATTATGCAAGTATATATATCAAACAAATAATATCTTGCTGAGTATAGTATCATTCCCACAGTGACTATGCTAACACTTTTTCAAGCACCTAAACGTCACAATTTTGATCCTATCTAAACAAAGAAATGATGAGGAAGTAATAACAACAACATTAAATATAAACAATGCAATAATTCAAAAAAAGAGTGGAGAAAGTCGATAATTAAGTTATCTAGGGTTCACTTGTATTGCCTTTACCAATCCCCTTAATTGATCAATTTATTTGTTCTCTCAATTCTTGATTCACTTACGCCATTTACTAGTCTAGAGTCTTATGTAATTGTGAGTTATCTTTATGCTTTTCACACAAATCTACTAAACCGAGCCAACTCACTATATTTCTATGTGAATTTGAGCCAAGCTTAATGCATAGATGATAACCCTATAGGAGTATCTAAGATGAATAGGTATCTTTTGATCCGTATTCACGAAACTTATGTTCTTCACTATATAACTTTTGAACAAGGGCTAATTAGATCAATTCCTTACCCTAAAGCTCCTCTTTTGATTTTTGAATTAGAGTTACAAATCAATTTATAAGTTGATCAGGCTTATAAATTCATTGAATACCATCTAATTCAGAAAATCAAGTATAAAATCATAATCATGAATGAGATAAATCAAATCAAATCAATTGAGATTCATAGCAAGTTATGAATGAAACCCCAAAGTTAGGGTTTAGTGCTTTATCTCAGGCATGACCAATTGATAAAACACAAAAGTCAATTACAATTGTGGATAGCATAATAGATTCAAGAAATAGGGAAGTGAATGAAAAACTAGGGTTGTCAAGCTGAATCTTCTCTACTTCTCCCTTGCTCTCTCTCCACCAACGATTGTTCTTGTGTTGATTCTCTTGATTGTAGTTGTCTAATGATTTCTATTGACTCTCACACCTCTTGATGCACATGTTAGCCAAGGCACAAGTGATGAGGTCATGGAACAAGCTCAAGGAGTGGATCCAATTTGAGTTCTAGTCGGTCCAATCACGGGGTCGAGGGCCAAGAAGTTTCACAAAGCCCTGCTGGGTTTTGTCAAGGAGATTCTGGACCAAAAAGCCTTATTATTTGCAAATGCGGGAAAGGAATTCATTCAAGCTCAAGTTAAGAGGCCCATGCATGTTTTAGAAGTCCAACTCCAAGAAGATTCAAGTCTAAGAAGTCCAAGAATTGAAGAGCTTCACGAAGGGTTCAAAAAACCCTAAGCAATTTGCACCAAGGCCCTATTTGGCCATCCATTCCTAATTAAATTAGGATTTATTTTTAAGTATTTTTTTATAGGACTTTTTTTTTATTAGGGGTGAAAATATCAACCTATATCAATGTTAGTTTAGCTGGTTTTATGTCTTTTATTCCAATCCTGGGCCTGTTAGGATTTGGCAAGGTTGTTTTCTATTGGTATTAGGCCTATTTTATAGGGTTCGGCTAGCCCCTTTTTATGTTAGAAACACTCCCAGCCGATTATTCTTTCATCAATATTTAGAGAAAACGTTGTGAGAAAATTTTCCAACTAGTCTTCCAAAGACTATGGTATTTGGCAAGATTAATTCTTGTGACTACCTATCTTGAACACTATCGGCTCTTGTCTCGTTTTAGACAGTGGGTCGATATCTTGTATAGTAGAGAACAGATACTTCAAATTCTTAATTTCTTAATCAGCGAGTTTGAATCCGTGAAGTACGATTTGTTTAAGCATTTTGGGTTCCGCACTACTGTTGATTTCAGGTCTCGTCAGTTTATCTACGGGGTTTGCATTAGAGTGGCATCAGAGCTTTGGTTCCTAAACATATTTGTTTTCTTGTTTCACACATCTCTAAAATGTTATCTTTCTTTTTTGTCAATTTATTAAAAAAAATTGTTACTATCATCGTTACAGTTCATCATTACTATTCAAAGTTACATTTTATCGTTTCTGTTCATCCAGCTAAAAAAAAATTAGCTTGTTTGTATATTGTTTGGTTTTGCTGTGTTCTTTTGACTACAACAATTCTGATTCAAAAAGAAGAACCCCAAACCATTTTTTTAGGGTTTCGCTAGTTGACACTTTGTTCTTGATTCTTTCCATCGATATTTTTATGCAAATTTTGCTGGGATTGGCTTTTGATTTTGTGCATATTTCTCTGTAAGAAAATCCAGAAAAAATCCAAAAAAAAAAAAAATTTGTTCAATGCTAACCGTTTGTTGGGTTTCCTTGTTTGCGATTTTTATTGTACTTCGAATTTTGTGGCTGTTTTTGTGCTGAGATTTGGAGGTATTTTTCCTGTTGGGAATTTGTGCTAGAGGCCATAAAATAACAGCTGAGGGGAAAAAAAAAAAAAAAGGAAAAGAGGCCGAATTCCAATGCCTCATTTAATTAGGGTTTCCAAGAAGGTTTCCAAGTCCTTCTTGCATATTTTCAATCCTTGTCTTTGTTGGGATATAACATTAACTTTAATTCTTGTTCCACTTGGATTACACTAATTCCTATTTCCAACTACGAGTAGTTCTAGTCCTTTTCCTACTGAGATTTGAAGGAAAGTGTTGCAATTTTCTTGCTTTCCTAAGGCATAATTCTCGACTGAAATTTGTTTATATTCTTTTCAATTTTTGTCCATATTTTGATCTTAGGTTACATTAAAAAAATATTTGGTGAAATGCCAAGAATACCTTTGTTCCATCAGGTTAATTCTTTCTAGCCCAAAACCTTTGTTTGTTTGACCTTCTTATTGTTTGACTTTATAAAGTGTGTAGTGTACATTGACTTTGTTAAATCGATCTGCCATTACTTTGTTATTTCTTTGCTTCATTCGTCTATAACTACTGATTGTGTTCTAAGTGTTGGTGATTTTTTGTGTCGTTCTTGCTTTGTGCTTTCAAGTTTGTAAACAACTTTGATGTGAATTTCAATGAGAGAAAAAAGGAAAGAGTGGTGAGTTCATTAAAGGGTAAAAGCCTTGGATTTGAGTGAAACATGAGTGAAATTTTGTGACATCTTTAATTTGAGTGTAAACACACAGGGAGTGTCGTAAGGTGCTTCTTAGTTCTTACTAACACTAATTCTTGAATTCCTTGTGTTTTAGTTTATTTTTGCAGATTTAACATGTCTCAAGAAAGGGAAAGTTCAAGGGTTAATGCCTTGGAATCCTGTGTGGTTGAAATGGCAATATCTCTTGAGGGTATTCGATGCTCTCTTAAGATGTCAACTAAAAGGAGGATTGAAACGCCTCCACAAGCTTGTCATGTTGAGCCTGATGTCATAGAGCCATATAGGGGCTACAAGCTCGTTGAGGTACGTATGTCAATTACGATTCCAATTCGTATGAGTTTGACAACGAGTTACATAATGTAGGTGCAAGGTCAGGACTCGACGCCATGTGCGAGAAGGTGGTAAGGCTGATGATGATACTGATAACATTAAATTGACTATCCCTACATTTCAAGGTAATCTCGATCCTAATGTTTATCTTGAATAGGAAAAGAAGATAGAGGTTATTTTCGATTGTCATAACTACTCTGAATGAAAGAAAGATCAATTAGATATTGCATCATTTAGTGATTATACTTTAGAGTGGTGGGATCAATTTAAAACTAGTAGAATTAGGTATGGAGAGCCCCCAATTAATGATTGGACATCTTTAAAAACTACATTAAACAAAAGATTTATACCTTCTACATATTATCGTAATTTGTATCAAAATTTGCAAACCCTAAGGCAAGGTAGCAAATCTGAAGAGGAGTACCACAGAGAGCTATAAAGGTGTCTAATGAGGGCTAAGGTATCATTGAGGATAGAGAAGCCACTATGGCTAGATTCTTATGTAGGCTTAATAGAGAAATTGCCAACATTGTAGAGTTTCATCATTACATTGAATTACAAGATATGGTTGAAAAAGTCATTAAAGTGGAAAGGCAATTTAAAAATGTTGGTAAACCTAGAGGTGAATCTAGCACTAATTGGCGTAGGAATTGATCTAACAATAATTCTTCTCGGCCTAATCAAGTTCAAAATAGATCAACTAATCCTAAAACTAATAAATTTGAACGTTTACCTATTAGACATCCTATGGATTCCTTAGTTAAAGGAGCATCTTCTAATACTTCCAAACGTACTCGTGATATTAAGTGTTATCATTGTTTGGGTGTAGGTCACTGTGCGAATGATTGTCCCAACAAGCGTGCACTCTTCATGTAGGGAAACAAAGTGGTAAGTGAAGGAAGGAAATGACGATGAAGATGATTCCATGCCAACACATTGGTGGGCGCCAGAGGATTTTTCTCAGATAGCTGCCTTGGTAGTATTGCGGTAACTTCATACTCAGACAAAGGACGACCAAAATGACGTAAAATGTGAGAATATGTTCTTTACCAAATGTGTTGTTTAAGATCGTGTATGCAGTTTAATCATAGACGGTGGTAGTTGTGTCAATGTCGTGAGTAAGTTAATGGTTAACAAATTAAGTTTGCCTTGTCTAAAGCTTCCACGTTCGTATAAATTGCAATGGCTTAATGAATGTGGTGAGGTCAAAGTAACTAATCAAGCTTTAATTTCATTAGCTATTGGAAAGTATAAGCATGAAATTTTGTGCGATGTTGTGCTAATGCAAGCGTGTCACATCTTGTTAGGTAGACCATGGCAATTTGATGAACACTCTAACCATGATGGCCATACTAACAAGTACACATTCTTCAAAGATGGCTAAAAGATTGTACTTAAGCTATTGCCTCCACATCAAGTGAGTAAAGAGAAATTTTACATAAAGAACTCATTTGAAGAATACTATGAGACACAAACAAGAAAAGCCTGGACTAGAAAAGGGTATGCAAGTGGAAATCCCTAATGACATCCTTAAATCTGAAAACCCTATGGGTGAATTGGTTAAGTTTGAAAATTATAAGGGAAAGAAATTGGAAAAGAAAGCTAATTTCTTTATAGGGTTCAAAGAGGTTCAGTCAGGTATGAGTTTAAATCCATCTACATTTTTACTTATTTTTAAAGAAAATTATTTTATCAGTCTGACCTTGATCCGGAATTGCTGAGATCTTTTGTTTCTCTTTTGCAGGAGTATGAGGATGTATTCCTCGAAGAGATTCCCCATAGCTTGCTACCTATCAAGAGTATTGAGCACCAAATTGATTTTGTCCTAGGCGCGGTCATCCCTAACAAACTCGCCTATAGAGCCAATCTGGAGAAAATGAAGGAAATTCAAAAACAAGTCGAGGAACTAATGGCACAAGGGCATGTGCATGAGAGTATGAGTCCATGAGCTGTGTTACTCCAGGCAAGGCAGGATTATACAACAGTCTGTCTCATGGGTTGAAGTTCTCACTGCAATAAGAGGAGTAAAAAATCCAAACTATAAGGGTTTTCGGACAATTACAGAAGGAATTGAAGCTTGTAGATTTTACTTAGGAAATCAGTTTCATATCTCAGATCAAATTAATACCAGACCCGTTATCATGCTTTCTATATTTTTGTCTATTGTTTAGGAAGCTCTTTTTTATATTGTCTAATATAATCTAACATAATAATTATCAATCCTTCTTTAAATTTTATTTCAGCTTGGGCTTCTGGGATTCCTGCCTCTGAAGTTAATCTTAGATATCTACCAAAATAGATATGCAGACAGGAGGAGGAATTTTTTACTGTTGTCCTAATTATATTTTAGATACTAGAGAATTTGCAGAACATTTTCAAATAAAAATAATGACAAGAGGATATCAAGATTTTGAGGGAAAAAATTTATTATTATGCACAGCATTTTTAGGAAAATTGACTCAAAGTAATACACCTAGATATAAAGTAAATATAAAAAATACTGTATGAGGTAATAGAAATGTTAGGAAATAGAGGAATAAAACTTTTACCATTAACAGTAGATAATATAGACCAATCAGGATTACCTTGGGAATTAGAAAGGCTAGTAAATAAACCAGAAAGAATAATAGTACCACAAGAAACCATATATTATGAAGATAGTATAGGAAGAAAATATATAAGATTTACTGATTATATAGAAGCCAGCACAAGTAACAATAATGAAGAAGATGAATAGAGAAATAATAGAGATCTTAAAAATTTTAGAAAAAGATACAGAGTTTTATTTAGAAACACAAGATGATATAATTTGGAAAAAATTAGAAAATATTTTAAAAATAAAAAACAAAGAAAATAAAAAAATTAATTGTACAGGATGTAAAGAAGAATTTGATAACATTAATATAATATTTAGACATGTAATTAATTGTTATGAAAGAAATGATAATTTAATGATAAGACAAAAAACAAAAACAAAAGAAATTTAGAAATAGAAGATGATATGAATTTAGAAGCATATACTAGAACTAAAAGACGAAGAAATAAATCATATAATTTCAAAAGAAGATACAAATAGTAAAGTATATGGACCAAGTATAATAGAAAAAAGAGAGAGAATTTTAGAATTAATGGAAGCAAATAGCAGTAGTAATCCTCAACAACAAATACCAGACTTAGGAGGAAGTAGATTAAGAACAGAAACACCCTCAAATTTTTCTAGAAACAGACCTACATATTCTACTGGAAATATGCCCAGAAAAAGGATAGACCAAACAGAAACAGGAAATATTTACACACCACCTTTACAAATAGTTCCATATAAACCTATGGGACGTAGAGATCCTGTGGAAGCTCCTTACACTCATCAGTATGGAGGACAACCATTTATATTAAATATAACTAATATAGATCCTCAAAGATGGAATAATTATTTAGACTCTTGGAAAAATGCTATAGCTAGTGATTATATAAAACACTTTGACATAAAGTATAAGAGACAGGCTCTTCTGTATTTAGAACAATATTTAAGGAGAATCAGCCAAGGCTATGTGGCAAGAATGGAAGGATAGAAATCCAATAGAATTAGCTGAACTAATTTCTTTAGGACTAAATCCTTTTAATTTTGGAAATACAATACATCAAATCATAACTAGAGAAGATCCAAATTTTGGAAACACAGAACAACAAAAGAATGCATTAATTAAATTAGAACAATTAAATTTAAAAAATTGGTATTACATAAAACCCTTTTTAGCAGAATATATATACTATGCCTCACTTAATGGAAACACGTAGAATACAGACATAGGTAATAAACTTTTTAATAAACTACCAGGAGCTTTAGGACTAGAAATAAGTAAAAGGTTTAAAGAAGAAATAGTAGATAAGAGAATGGAAACAGGAATAGGAATAGGAATATCTTTAGGCCAACGAGTAATGTTCATAATAAAAATATTAGTAGAAAAATGTACTAATATACAAATAAGTAGACAATTAAAGAATGATACAAGTTTTTGTAGTCAAATTTATACCTTAACTCCTCAACATTATGATAAACAAGAAAAACCTAGATACAAAAATAGGAAATATCCAAAACAAACACTAAAAAGAAAAAATTATTACACAAAAAGATCACAAGCTAGAAAACCTTACTTAAACAAAGAGAAACATGTTAGAAAATATGACCCTGATAGAACATATAGGAAAAAGCTTTATTGTTATACATGTAGTAGTCCAGACCATCTAAGCTCAGCATGTCCTAGAAGAATAAATATGACAAATAAAAAGGCCATATTAGTAAATAACACAGATCAAGACTACTTAGACGTAGATGAAACTCTTAGTGACACGGAAACTATTTATTCTATTGTTAGTTTTGAAGAATTATTAGAAGAACAGAATCTAGAAGAGAAAAATGAAATAATAGATCAATTTGTAGATCCAGAAGAACCAGACTTAGAAGAATTTATACAAGAGTTAAAAGGAATTAATTTTATGTTTAAAGCAAAAATTAAATTACCAGATATAGATTGTAACCATAAAAATAAACAATTGGCAAAGGATTAAAGGATTAGATTCTAAGCCATGTTTATTTTGTGATTGGTACCCAGCTCGTAATAAAAGAAGTAAATGTAATTTATGTTTTAATGAAGCATGCATAAGTTGTGTAGAAAAATATATAGATTTTAAATTTCAGGAAATACAAAACATAAGGAATTTTCAGATAAATGAAAATGCTTTTGATAGAATAACTCAACTAGAACAAAGAGTGGCTAACATAGAAAAAGAGATTTTTTATAAAAACAAAGAAAAAATAGAAGAAAATATAAATTTAGCCAATTTAGAACATCAAATAAAATTTTGTAACCAAGACAAAAAATTAAATTCTATAAAATTAGAAGTTACATTTAAACACTATAATAAAATAACAGGAACAAGTGTAATTATAGATACAGGATGTACAACCATAATTGTAGATCCAAAACTGGTAGACACAACTAAAATATTAAAATTTAAAGAATCTATAAAGGCAACACAAATGGATGGAAGTATAAAGTTTTGAATATAATCATTATTCAAAAATTTGTAATATAGCCTTTCTTAATAACTGCAATAAATATAGTCATTACTATTTTATGCCATATGTATTAGTTAAAAACATTCTATAAAAACATGGGGTAGGTATAATTATAGGACTAAAATTCTTATTAGATTTAGATGGAGGAGTTATTTTAACAAAAGAATATGTACAAATTTTTAAAAATGTAACTACAAGTCCGTGTAATCCAACATCACTTCCACCTATTCACCCAGACTTAACAAAACAAATAAAAGATAAAAAATTTAGTAACAAAATAGAAGAAAAATGTATAGAATGCCAAAAAGGAAAAGAAGATTGTTGTAATAATATAACAGTTTTAGAACAAGATTATTTAGAAGCCAATGAATTAAATGAATATTTAATGGATAGAATTAATCTTAAAAATTTATTACATTTAAAGACAAAAACAGAAGTAGAATCATAGATAGACACTTTACCATTTATAGGAGAAGACCCTATATTCTAAATTATGGGATAAAAATAAAATTTATTGTGAAATAAAAGTTAAAATCCAGATTATATAATAAAAACTGCAAAAATAGAAGCTAGTCCCCAAGACATAGAGGAATTTAAAATGCACATTAAAGAATTATTAAATTTAAAAGTAATAAGACCATCAGAATCCCCTCATAGGTCAGCAACATTTATAGTTAGAAAATACAGTGAAATAATCAGGGGAAAAAGCAGAATGGTAATAAATTATAAAAGACTAAATGATAATACTATAGATGATAGTTACGATATTCCAGACAAAACATTTTTAATAAATAGAATACAAGGTAAAAAGATTTTAAGCAAATTTGATTGTAAGTCAGGTTTTTGGCAAATCAAAATACACCCAGATAGTATAAAATGGACTGCCTTTACATGCCCATTAGGATTATTTGAGTGGTTAGTAATGCCATTTGGATTAAAGAATGCACCCAGTATCTTCCAGAGAAAAATGGATAAAATTTTCTTAGAATATTCCCATTACATTTATATTAGTATACATAGATGACATTTTAGTTTTTTCAAAAAATGAACAAGAACATGTAGGAGACCTTAACACAGTTTTTAGAATTTTTTATCAACATGGTATAATAATAAGTAAAAAGAAAGTAAATTATTTAAAACACATGTAAAATTTTTAGGAGTAGAAATAGGAAATGGTCAGATAAAATTACAAGATCATATAGCCAAGAAAGTATTAGAAATGCCTGATAAATTAGAAAATTTAAAAGAATTACAAAAATTCTTAGGACTTATAAATTATGCTAGACCATTTCTTAAAGATATAGGCAAAATTGCAGGACCATTATATTCCAAGACGGGAAAAAATGGACAAAGATTTTTTAACATAGAAGATGTAAATTTAGTAAAAAAGATAAAACATGTGATACAGAACATACCCTCTTTGCAATTACCTTTAGAATCAGAATATTTAATAATAGAAACAGATGGTTGTGATTTAGGATGGGGAGGAATTCTAAAATCAAAACCCCATTAAGTATTCACCAAAAGACTTAGAGAAATTATGTAGATATGCCAGTGGAACATTTAGAGAAAAAGGTTATAAGACCAGTTTAGATTGTGAAATATTAGCTATTATCTATACATTAGATACTTTTAAATTATTTATAATTTCTAAGAAAGAATTTACAATTAGAACAGATTGTGAAGCTATAGTTAAATATTCACAGAATATGAAAGAAAAAAGTAGACATAAGAGATGGCAAAAATTCTCTTTAAAAGTAGCCGAATATAATATCAAATTTGAACATATAAAAGGAAAAGACAATAAATTGGCAGATGAATTATCTAGAAAAATTTATGGTTATAATTAATAATTCAATGTTTATTAATTTTTTACAGGCCTGGATCAGACCCAAGAGCCCAGCTCAAGGCTCCCATACCAAGTTTTATTTCATATCTAGTTTCAAGATCTGCTGTTGCTGTATCCAGCCAGCAATCTCATCAGACATTTATAAGTTTAGACAATCCATTTCATTTTCCTATACAAGTAGCATATTAAAACAGACTCCTAGTGGCACAGAAAAAAGATTCGATTTTAATGGACATAGTTTATGTGCCATGCCACCTCATAATAGTTTCAGAATATTAGACCTTTATAGAAATATAAATGAACAACAAAAGGTAATTTTAGATAATCTATGGATTTCATATCAAAGAAAAAATAGTGGACACTTTACTAATTGTTTAAATGCTTTATCTGCTTATTTTCATGGACTTAATGATCTCTCTAAGTTTGAGTGTTATGCAGTTTTTCATGGCACTCCAGGCAAGGTAGGATTATAAAAGATATGGGTTGAAGTCCTCACTGCAATAAGAGGAGTAAAAAATCCAAAATATAAGGGTTTTCGGACAATTACAGAAGGAATTGAAGCTTGTAGATTTTACTTAAGAAACAGTTTCATATCTCAGATCAAATTAATACCAGACTTGTTATTCTTTACAGATGAAGGTAACCAGATTAATTTTTGTGATCACTGTGAGACCCTTGTAAAAAACGTTTAAAATAATAAATGAAAAGTATAGAAATTTAGAACAAGAATTTTCTGATAATAAGACAAAATTATTTGAATTAGAACAAGTTCAAGTTTAACTTTAGAAAAAGAAGATTGGAAAAATAGGTATTTAAATACAAAAAACTTAACCAAGGCCAGTGTTTTCGGTAAAGGAACACCTGTCTCCGGTACAAATGGCAGCCGGTAAAGATAAAACAAGTCCGTTTATAGTTGGTGATTTACTAAAAATCACACAGACCAATACAGGGTGTAAGCCTGTATCTAGTCCCTTACAAACGGATAAGGGTAAAGACAAAATTAATAATCCGTTGATGGCTGGAAGTTTGCCAAAAATCTCTGAAAAGGAGGAATCCTCTTCCTCAGAAACCAAATGAGGAATTAAACTTAGAAAAAATAAAAAGAAAAAGAAGAAAGAAGACATTACCAAGACTATTCTAGACCAACTTCTTGGAGAATTCAAAAATCTCCCAAAAATTCCATTAAGTGGAATCACATTGACTCAGACAAAGAACAAATACAAGAAGACAAGACAATTGAAGATTCAAAGACTGACACAGATTCCACAAAAGACAATCAACAGGAACCATGTGATCTGGAAGACCAAGTGTCATCCACTGATGGAGTAGACAACATCGGATACCAAAATGTGGAGACCACACTTTAGACAACTTTAAAACAATTATTGTACTATGTAGAAAAATTTTAGACAGCTAGTAGCAATTATTGTACTATACAAACAGCTTTAAGAAAAGTAAAAGACATGTAAGGAATCTCCTTTATTGCTTAATAAATTTAGTATAGTTAAAATCCGGAATTGAAGTCCGAAACTTCATCTATAAATAGACTCATTCCTCATTTGTATAGATATCGAGGAAATATCTAGAAAAATTATCAAAAGCTCTCAGCTAGCTTTCCTTGTAACAATCTTATCAATAGCAATCAATTTCATTCTATATACTCTCAATCAAATTTCTTAAAGACTTCTTTTAAAAAGCTTACTTTTTATTTTTATTTCTTTAATTTAAGAAAAAGAAGACCAGGGGGAGAGGCCGAAAGGTCTCGAACTTTCGGCCTCTCCCCTATAAAAATTCAACAAGTTAATTTCAAAGGACAAACTCAGACAAGAATAGGACTCCAGGCACCATGAGGTATGTCGGTATTCTTTGGATGAAATTTTCTTTCTATGGTTAAAATCTGGGATAAAATAAAACTAGTATAGAATTTCTGGACAAAAGGCTAGGGCCTCAAGAGTACCCGTCAAGGCAATTGTTAAAGCCGCTCAAGGGGAAATGCCCGTATGATGAGTCTAGAAAATCTCTATATTAGGGTTGTTATACCTCCAGATACTATAGATTGTAATGCATATGGGATGGTTTGATTGGTTGGTTATATATGATGCCTGTTTTCTTGTCTTTTCTCCCGAGTCGGTCTAAGAGTCGAGGATCTCGTCCTCCTCACTTCTCGTGGTTTATGGTGCCTCCATTTCTGGCATAGTGCCAAAATAGTGATGGGTCATGGTATATATGCATAGATTGTCATGCAGTAAATCGTATTACGGCAAAGTATTGCCATCCTATCCCTCGTCTTGATGACATGCTAGAAGAATTATACGGTTCTAAGATTTTCACTAAAATTGATCTAAAAAGTGGATATCACCAAATTCGCAAGAAAGAAGGGGATGAAAGGAAAATTGCATTTAAAAACAAATTTGGTCTTTATGAGTGGTTAGTCATGCCTTTTGGTTTAGCAAATGCACCAAGTACTTTCATGATATTAATGAACCATCTTATGTGCATTTATTAGGGAATTTGCCATTGTTTGTTTTGATGATATTTTGATTTACAACAAATCCTTAGATGGACATCTTGTGCACGTACGTCTAGTGCTTGAAACTATAAGAAAAGAATGACTTTATGCTAATATGAAAAATTGCTCATTTTCCATAAATGAAGTTATTTTTCTTGGTTTTGTTATTAGTTTAAAAGGTACTACGGTCGATAGAGAAAAGTTGTCAAGGCCATTAGTGATTGGCCGACTCCTATTATCATGTTTGAACTGCAGAGTTTTCATTGTTTAGCAAGTTTTTACCGCAGGTTTGTGAAAGACTTCAGCACTATAACTGCCCCTCTTACTGACATAATCAAGAAAGAGGTAGGTTTTAAATGGGGTGAAGCACAAGAGCGTACTTTTCAGACGCTCAAGGTTAAGTTATATACTGCTCCTGTTTTACTTTTGCCGAAGTTTTCTAAACCTTTTGAAGTAGAATGTGATGCTTCTAGTATTGGTATAGGTATAGTTTTGATGCAGGATAGACATCCAATTGCATACATCAGTGAGAAGTTGAATGGAGCCATGTTGAACTACTCGTCATATGATGAGGAGCTTTATGCATTGGTGTTGGCCTTGCAAAATTGGCAACATTATCTGTGTGTCTAAAGAATTTGTAATTCGGATGGACCATGCGTCGTTGCAATTTTTGAAGGGCCAATGTAAGTTGTACTGACATCATGCACGTTGCATTGTTGGTTAGAATTCATTGAAATGTTCCCTTATGTTGTACAGTATAAACAAGGAAAAGTTAATTTAGTTGCTAATGCAGTGTCTCGTTGATATGCTTTGATTTCAGCATTAAACACTAAATTTCTTGGTTTCGAACATATAAAAAATTTGTATGCTAAAGACCTTGATTTCTCAAATGTGTTTGAAGCATGTAAGTCAACTGGTATCGATAAGTTTTATAAGCATGATGCTTATCTTTTTCATGGGAATAAATTGTGCATACCTAATTTCTCATTACGTGAGTTACTTGTTAGGGAAGCACATGGTGGAGGTCTCATAGGTCATTTTGGTGTGGGTAACACATTTGATATGTTTAAAGAACACTTTTTCTGGCTTAATATGCACAAATATGTAGAACGTGTGTGTGCTAAATGTCTTAGTTGTAACAAAGCTAACTCCAAAGTTAATCTACATGGTCTTTACATGCCTTTGCCTATTCCGAGTCACCCTTGGTTTGATGTGTCCACTGGATTTGTCTTAGGATTGCCAAGAACTCCAAAGTGTCATGATTCAATTTTTGTGGAAGTGGCTAGATTTTCTAATATGGAACATTTCATACCATGTAATAAAATGATGCTGTGCAAGTTGCAGACTTGTTCTTTAGGGAAGTTGTTAGTTTGCATAGGGTTCCTAAGACTATAGTTAGTGATCAAGATGTCAAGTTTTTGAGTCATTTTTGGTGTGTCTTATTGATAAGCTCATAAATGTAGTATGTTTCATGTGTCGTTTAACTCGATTTTCATGTAATTTGAGTAACAATTGTGTTAATTATGAGTTTAAATTTTTTATTTTTAGTTTGTGTGGGTCTTGGATGAAAAAGGAATAAAAAAGATCACAAAGTTGGAGAAAAAACAAAAGGATGCAAAACGTACATTGGTAGGGAGTAATTTGGACATTGTTTGGCATTTTGAGCATAACTTTCTTTTCTAAGCTCCAATTCAGATGATTCAAGAGGTTTTGAAAGATAAGGGAAAGAGCTACAACTTTCATGCTTCGTGTTTTTCTAAATTCAGCTAGCAATAAGGTCAAAATTGAGGTTGAAATTGAAGAAGAGTGTAGAGCATGCACGTGCACAAGTGGAGGTCTGTGCCCATGCACAAGACGAGAAAAAAAGACAATTAGTTACTGGAATTTGTGTACATGCGCAAGAAAAGGCTGCACATAAGTGCACGCCGAGCACAATTGGTGTGAATTGTGTGTTTTGGAAGTTTTCTCCACCCAGTTGAACTCCTTATCAGGTTTTAACGTATTTTTATCATCTTAGAGGTCTAAAACCCAGATGTATCCCATATAAATACCCCATTATGAGGGGAGTTGAACATAACGTAGTAGCCATTAGAATAAAATTTCATTAGATTAGGGCTAGGGTTTCATTATTCTTGTTGAAGGCTACAATTCCTATCAACTTTTATTTTCGGCTATGTTACTGAGTTTGATTTCTTGATCTAAAATCAATTTAATTTCAGTTCTTATTTATTCAATTCCAAAGTTCTAATTTAATTTTGCTGCTATTTACTTTTTTATTTAATTAGTTTATGCTTGCGTATGGTAAATTTAATTACTTTCTTTTATTTAATTGGGTTTGGTGATTGTTTTTATTTGCTTAGTGATTAGAATTTATTTAGTTTGGTAGAACAAAATTCTTGCAATTAATTTGTCTAACTAGTTCTTAGGTTTGTAAACCCCAGTAATTGACCGATAGTACTCGTGGGAACGATCCTTGCTCACTAGATCTACAAACTCACCTCGTATCCTTTCGAGCGTGTATAGGTATTGATTAGGGTTATTAAGGCTTATTTATTACTTGTTTGTGAATTAAATTGCCTAGTCAATATTACACGAACAAGTTTTTGGTGCCGTTGTTGGGGACTATTCTTGGCGCAATATTAGGTTTAGCAAACCTTACTAGATTGGACATTTTATTTTCTTTTAATTACTTACTATTATTTTTTTTGTTTTTTGTTTTTAATTTTCCTTTTACGGATTTCTGCTTTAATATTCAAACTTTGGTCTTTTCTTGTAGTTTATGGTAAATACTCGTTCATCCAAACAACCACTATTTCCGGTGACTAGATTGAATGAACTATATCTAGAAATTGCAGGAAACTGCAGGAATCTTGCCAAGGGGAAAATTTAATTGAGAATCTAAATCGAAATATTAGGGATCAAGAAGAAGTAGCTGGTAACAATGACAATGGAGGCAATGCTAATCACTGGCTCCTTAGAGATTATGCCATACCAAATTTTGAAGGGGAGACTGCTAGCTTTACCAGAATACCCGTACACACCAACAATTTTGAGATCAGGACAAAAACTTTGAGATCAATCCAGTTTTAATTCAAATGCTCCAAACCCACGCTATGTTTGGAGATGGTCCAAACTAGTATCAATATGCTCATCTAATAAACTTTGAAGAAGTCAATGATAAATTTAATTACAATGGGGTACATCCTGATTGTATTCGAATGAGAGCTTTTCTGTTTTCTTCACTAAGGGATAGGGCAATGGCTTGGTTGTAATCATTCCATCAAGGTACTTTTACGACGTAGAATCAACTAGTTCAAGAATTTTTGGCCAAGTACTTTCCACCGTCAAGAACCGCAAAGCTCTGCAATGATATCACATCATTGATAAGCTTATAAATATAGCATGTTTTATGTGTTGTTTACCTCCATTTTAATGTAATTTGACCAAAAATTGAGTAATTATGAGCTAAAATAGTTTATTTTGAGTTTTGTAGGGTTTGAGTGAAGAATAAGTTAAAATGGATCACAATATTGGAGGAAAACGTTCATTGGCATGGTGCAAATCGGATGTAGTTTGGAAGATCAACCATAACTCTCTTGTTTGACCTCCAATTGCTGTGATTTTTGATGATTTGGAAAGATAAGGAAGTTTTCTACAACTTTCAATTTTTGAGTATTCCAGGATTCTATGGGCAGCTGGTGCAAAATTGCAAAGTTGGAAAATATGCACCGACGAGGAGTGATTAATGACTTAGTTTGGTAGATTTAGAATAACTTTTGTTTTCAAGTCCAAATTGAGGTGATGTTATGAAAGATAATACATAGAGCTACAACTTTCATGTTTTGAGTTTTCCGAAATGCTGCTTGAATCATGGAGAAAAATGATGATGAAGTAGAGCCACCTTACTAGACCCAATGCCCAAGCGTTGCAAAAGTGCAGCGCCCAGGTGCCAAGTCTAGAAAGGGTACTCATGCTTGCTGGAAACAGCACTCAGGCGCTACAAAAGTGCTGCGCCTAGGCGCCAATCGATGGACAGGTCGTGTAAGGTGACTTATTTTGCCAAAAAGTCCTCCCGTGGACCCGGTTACATGGAAAAATGTGTATTTATCATCCCGGAGCCCAAAACCCTAAAAATATCTATAAATACATGAAGAGAAGGGGAGGAAATCATCGATCATCATCAGCCGTCATTAGTTTTTAGGTTTTCAATAGTTCGGTCAATAATTTAGCCATAGGATAGATTTTTCAATTGTGTTCGTACAAGAATTTCATTCTCTTGTCAAGAATTCAAGATTTGACGATCATCAACATTCGTTCTTGCTCCAATCACTAAGTTTGATTTATTTCAATGTAATTTAATTTTTGTTTTGACTGCGTTCTTATTCTTTAGTTATCGTTCTTCTTTTACTGCCTTTAAATTCTTAATTACTTCCATAGTTTAATAGCTGGTGTTTTACTTCATCGTTTTCACTTGCTTTCATAGAGTAGATTAATTTAATTTTTTTTTTGAATTAAATTCTCGCAAGTAGGATAGATTGAATTAGGGTTTTTAGTTAGTTATCTTTAATTGCATTTCATAGGGTTAGAATTTTACATTCTTGTCTTTAGTTAAATTTCTTGCAATTAAATTTTGTTTAAGTTTAGTCAAAAACAGCTGATTATTTTGTCTAATTAGTAAATAGGCTTGTGAACCTAGTAATTGTTCCAATAGTTCTCGTGGGAACGATCCTTACTCATCCTATATACAAACTCATCTCGTATACTTGCGAGTATGTAGGAGTTGATTAGGATAATTAAGGTTTTCTTTTATTATTAGTTGTTCATTGTCTTCAAAACCTAATCAATATTCTACCAAACAAGTTTTTTGGCATCGTTGCTGGGGACTATTTTTGTTTGGTAACAATATTAGGTGTAGTGAGTCTTACTAGATTAGACTTTTATTTCTTTTGCTATTTATTTATTTACAATTATTTCTTGTTCTTTCGAGTTTGTTTGGATTTTTTCTTCAATATTTGATCTTTGGTTTTCTTTTCTTGTAGTTTATGGTTGACACTCTTTGATCCAATCAACCACTTCATCCGATTGACTTGGAGATTGAATGTACGATAAGAAGAAACCGTAGACGTGAAGACTCAAACCAAGGTGACCATCTAATGGAGAATCCAAACCACGTTGTCAATGAACAAGAGGAGGTTGCAGGCAATGCTAGCAACTTGGTTAATGCTAATACTAACCCCGACATCTTAGAGATTATGCCATACCTAATTTTGAGGGGGCAAGTTCTAGCATTGCTCGGCTTCCAATACAAGTGAATAACTTCAAAATCAAGCCTACGCTAATACAAATACTCCAAACACATGCTATGTTTGGAGGAGGACCCAATGAAGATCCCTGTGAGCACTTAATCAGATTTGAAGAGGTCATTGATACGTTCAGGTACAATAGAGTCCACCCCGATTGTATCTGGATGAGGGCATACCATATTTTCTTACGTGATTGAGCAAGGTTTTGGTTGCAATCATATCGACAAGGCACTTTCACAATGTGGGACCAACTCGTTCAAGCATTTCTAGCCAACACTTTCCACCGGCTAGGACTGCTAAGCTCCGAAATGAGATTATATCGTTTAGACAAATCATTGGAGAGAGCTTAGGTGAAGCGTGGGACCACTTCAAGGAGCTGTTGAGGAAGTGTCTGCATCATGCTATACCTTTATGGCTGCAAGTCCAAACCTTCTATAATGGCCTATTTCTGGAGACGAGACATGATTATTGATGCAAGTACGGGAGGTTCTTTCCCTTAAAAAACTCCGGAGGAAGCACAAGAATTGTTAGAAAAAATGGCATCCACTCATTACTATCATGGAGCAATAACTCTTTTAGTTGGACAACAACAACCACAAGTGAATCAAGCTAATGTTCAACAAGGAGGTATGCCTAGCTATGATTCTTTTTTATCTCAGGAGAACATGATGATGAGTGTCATTACAAACTTGACAAAAGCCGTAGAGAATATGGGAAAAAACTTAGTGAATTCCATAGGTTCAACAAATCAAGGGATCTTGCATTGTGATTTCTGCGGAGGAAATCATCAAAATGGCTGTTGTGAAACATCAATGGTGCACGGTGAGTGGATTCAATTTATTTTCAATCACAATCCTACCATAGGAAATCAGCCCACCAATTATGGAAATACATATAACCCGTATTGGAGAAATCATCCTAACTTTTCCTGGTCAAACCAAACAAATGTTCAAAATCTATCATTTCAGTGCAAATGCACCTTAACAAATTTTGACCCATCAACCATCATCATCTAGATCATACTTACCACCACATCAAAGGAATCCCCAGAATTTTTCACCTTATCAAAACAACTCATACCAGCCTTCACAACCAAGAACGCTATTTCAAAATCTAAATTATCCCACATATGTGAATCATGATACACCAATGATGATAATCTGAGAAGGGATTTTGAGAGATTGCAAAGGGAGTATGAAAATTTACGGGCTACCACGAGGAACATTGAGCTACAATTGGGACAAATAGCCCGACAAAACAATGAGAGACCGGTTGGAGCATTGCCGAGTGATACAATCCGAAACCCGAAAGAGCAATGCAATGCTATCTCCCTGAGAAGTGGAAAAGGGTTTGTTGTGCCGAATGAAAAATAAGAGAAGAAAAATTCCAAGGTGATTGAGGAGAAGAATGAAGTTGGTTGTGATGATGACAAGATGACAAAAGTGGATAAAAACAAGGAGCTGAAAAAGAAGCATTGTAGTGGAAGCCTTTGAATTTGCAGCCTTAGGTAAAGATTCCATTCCCTCAAAGGCATCATTCCAAAAAGGAGGAAAAGGACAAGGAATTTCAACAATTCATCAACATGTTCAACAAGGTTAATGTCAACATTCCTTTGGTTGATGTGCTCACCAAAATGCCCAACTACGCGTGGTTTATGAAGGATTTATTAGCAAGAAAACAGAAATGGGATGATGGTGAGAAAATTTTTCTCGATGCCAAGTGTAGTGCAATTTTTCAACGGCGATTACTCCCTAAACTCAAAGATCTTGGTAACTTCTCAATACCAGTGAATATTGGTGGAATAATGCTACATCATTCCCTTTGTGATTTAGGGGCTAGCATCAACATTATGCCGAAATCTGTTTATGATAAATTAGGAATCACCAACGCCAAACCAACAACATTACACTCCAATTGGCGGACATGTCTGAAAGGAAACCATATGGTTTGTTGGAGGATGTACTTGTGCAAGTAGATCGAAGTTGGTGTTTCTCATTAATTTCTTAGTGTTGGACATCGACAAGGACAATGAAATACCGTTGATTCTTAGGAGGCCATTTTTATCAATTGCACATGCATTGATAGATATTAATAAAGGAAAATTAATTTTACAAATTGAAAATGAATCGGTAAAAATTGTTGTATTTGATTATAATCATAATTTTTCTATTTTTGAAGAAAAATGTGCAAATCATTCACTTGATCCTTGTATTGGTAGGTCATATGAAGAATCAAAAGCACCCGACGATATGTGCGGGGTGAGAAAGGATTAAGAAAGTTGTGCAAATCATTGGAAAGTTTGTGACGTCCAAAAGTTTAAAGAGCACAAATAGAAGAGGAAATGGTTTGAAAAAACAATTGGACGTGCTACTGAGGGTATTGGCTTTGGTGACTACAAGGAAACATGGATTTCTTCAAAGAAAAGCCGGGAATCAAGAAATGATAGTTAAGAAGAGTGAGATTAAACTTTTTATATGGAGGTGATACTATCTGTAAGAAGGTGGCCAACCACCCTAGATGTTTCACATGAGCGAGAATGCAATAGTCGAGCTTAGGACTATAAACAAGGGCGTTACATGGGAGGCAACCCATGTTTTTTCTGAATTTTATTTCTTGTGTTTTCGTTTAGTTTCTTGGTTTTATTATTTTTCTTATTATTTTAAGTGTTTCTATGTTTTGTTTCTAGTTTTAGTGATTAACGTTTTCCACCTCGACTCCGCTGAATTTATTTCAAAATAAACTGCACCAAACGTTCTTCATAATATAGAAGCTTCCTTTTTACCCTTTTTACTCTTTATTTTTGCATTGGGGACAATGCTATTCTCTTAGTGTGGGATGGGGAGTTTTCTTAACTTCTATTTGTTTGGTGTTCATTTTGTATATTTTGTTCAATTTTTGCTTTCATATTTGTAGCTTAGCTTTTGATTTGAGAGTTTTTGAAATTTCTAAAATTTTTGTTCCCAAATTGCTTGTCATGTTTCTTTGATTTTTATTGATTTCTCAATTACTTGATAATTTTTGAGCTTAGTTTTCATGAGTAGGGTAGTCGATGTTAATATTTTCCTAGCATGAATTCTAATTTTTGAGCACTAATAGCCCTACAATGTTGTAGCTTTTTGCCACTTGGAGATAATTGTGTAGATTCTTTTATATTGTATGCCAGAGCTTACTTTATTACATTGTTGAGGCAAAATTTTAGATAATTTTATTTGATTTAAAGATGAGGATAGGCATTTCTTTGGACGTTTGAGCCTTTCAAGCCAACCCTACTGTAAAATTTATCCCTAGAACACTATTTGAGACTTAAATTGTTTTGAATAGATAGAAGCACCATTCGTTTTTTTTTAACTCATTTTTTGTCTACCTTTGTGAGTGATCCTAAATGTCTCTTAAAATCTTTAATACCGCATTAATTATTAAGGGGATATAAGGATGAGAGGTAGTTGTATGAGAGTGTTAGAATGAATGGTGTACAGTTTACGCTGAAGGGGTGTTAGAAAATTTTTTGTTGACATACATAGCAGGTGGTGCCTATCACTGGCACCTGCGTTGGAATATTACAGGAGCCGCCCATCATTGGTACCTGCATTGGAGTGTTAGTAGGTAGTGCCTATCACTAGTACCTGCGTAGCTATTTTTTGCGGGTAGTGCCTACCACTGGTACTCGTTTTGGGAGAAAAGAAAGAAAAAAAGGGAGATATTTTTACAAGGTGTTGGCGAGAAGGGTTGAAATTGAAAAACTAGAATTTTGTTTTGCTTGTTGCTCAAAATTTTTTGGGGTGTTTGGAGAATTAAGTGTGGGGTTACTCCTTTGAAAGATGGGTGTTTTAATATTCAAAAGGAAGTTTTATGTTGATGTGTGGCCAACAATAATTTAAACCTATTTTTCTTATTTGTTTATCCTTTGTCCCTTTTTTGTTAGCCAATAACCTTGCCTTACGTTACAAGCTAAAAGTCCTACCTAATTTAAGTCAAGTCAGTTGTCTACGTTAGTGGAGAAATGTAAGAAAAGTAAGCTATGAATGTATTAAGTGTTTAGAAAAATTTAAAGGGTTTGCATGATTTAATCTTTGTGTTTTAAAAGTTATTTTCTTGTATGGCTATACACACACCTATACTGAAATTCATGTATAGGGGTTTATTATCATTTGACTATTTTCCTTATGATGGTTTGGTTCTTGGTTATTCATGTGGATGAATGATGAGATGTGTTAAGTATGTTTGTGATTTATTTCTATGTTTTGCTCGAGAACGATCAAAAACTAAATGTGGGGTATTTGATAAGCTCATAAATATAGTATATTTTATGTGTCATTTACCTCCGTTTTAATGTAATTTGTGCAAGAATTGAGTAATTATGAGCTAAAATAGTTTATTTTGAGTTTTGTAGGATTTGAGTGAAGAATGAGTTAAAATGGATCACAATATTAGAGGAAAACATTCACTAACGTGGTGCAAATCAGATGTAGATTGGAAGATCAAGCATAACTCTCTTGTTCGAGCTGAGATTGCCATTATTTTTGATGATCGCAATGTTGGAAAGCTAAGGATTTGTTCTACAACTTTCATGTTTGAGTTTTCTAGGATTCTATAGGCATCTCGTTCAAAATTGCAAAGTTGGAAAATATGCACCGGCGAGGAGTGATTCTAACATAGTTTGGTAGATTGAGTATAACTATCATGTCCAAGCCTGAATTGAGGTGATTTAAGATGTTTTGGAAAGCTAAAACATAGAGCTACAACTTTCATCTTTTGAGTTTTTCGAAATTCGGCTGGCATCATGGATAAAAATGAAGATAGTGTGGAGCCACATTGCTAGACCAAGCACCCAGGTGCTACAAAAGTGTAATGCCTAGGTGCCAAGTCCAGAAAGGGTACTAATGTTCACTGGAAATAGCGCCCAGGTGCCGGTTGATAGATAGGTCGTGTAAGGTGACTTATTTTGCAAGAAAATTTCTCATGTGGGTCCAGTTACATGGAAAAGCATGTACTTATCATCTCGGAGCCCAAAACCCTAAAAATATCTATAAATACACCAAGGATTTCCAGAAGGGGAGAAAATCATCGATCATCATCAGCCATCATTAGTTTTTAGGTTTTCAATAGTTAGGTCAATAATTTAGCCGTAGGATAGATTTTTTCAATTTTCACACAAGAATTTCATTCTCTTGTCAAGAATTCAAGATTTAACGATCATCAACATTTGTTCTTGCTTCAATTACTGAGTTTGATTTATTTTTGTGCAATTTAATTTTTATTTTTTTTGCGTTCTTATTCTTTAATTATCATTCTTCTTTTATTGCCTTTAAATTCTTAGTTACTTCCGTAGTTTAGTAGTTAGTGTTTTACTTCAACGTTTTTACTTGCTTTCATAGAGTAGATTAATTTAAATTTTTGTTTTGAATTAAATTCTGGCAAGTAGGATAGATTGAATTAGGGTTTTTAGTTAATTATCTTTAATTTCTTTTCGTGAGGTTAGAATTTTACATTCTTGTCTTATTTTAATTTTTTACAATTAAATTTCTTTTAAGTTTAGTCAAAAACCACTAATAAGAAAATTATTTCGTCTAACTAGTAATAGGCTTGTGAACCTAGTAATTGTTCCAATAGTCCTTATGGGAACGATCCTTACTCATCTTATCTACAACCTCACCTTGTATACTTGCAAGTGTGTGTGAGTTGATTAGGATAATTAAGGTTTTCTTTTATCATTACTTGTTCATTGTCTTCAAAACCTAATCAATATTCTATCAAACAATCATTCCTTCAAATAACTGGGGAAAGCCTGAGTGAAGCTTGGGAGTGTTTCAAGGAACTGCTTAGAAATGTCTGTGTCATGCCATTCCACTGTGGCTGCAAGTATAGACGTTGTATAATGGATTATTTTCAGAGATGAGATTGATTGTTGATGCAAGCACCGGAGGCACTTTCCCTCTTAAAACTCTGGAAGAGCCACAAGAGCTGTTGGAGAGGATGGAATTAACACATTACTATTATGGTACAATCACTCCTTCGATTGGGCAACAATAGCAAGTCCAGCACGTCAGTGCTTAACAAGGAGGTGACATGATTAATCTTAATGATGCCTTCTTAACTCAACAAGGCATAATGTTGAATATGATGACCAATCTGACAAAAGCCCTAGACAATGTGGGGAGAAATCTGATAAATTTCACAGATTCAGGACCTCAAGCAATTATAACTTGTGATTTTTGTGGAGGAAACCATCAAAATGGCCTTCGGAAAACACCATGCCCAAGGTGAGCAAATTCAATTCATGGCCAATCAAAATTCAAGGCCGAGGAATCAACCTAATTCCTTTGGCAATACCTATAACCCATCTTGGCGAAATCATCCAAATCTCTCATGGGGCAATCAAAACAATGTCAAAAATCCATCTTTTCAATCACACTGGCCACAACAAAAATTTTCCAGTCAAACTTCATTTTCTAGACCATATTAACCACCATACCAAAGGAATTTCCAAAACTTTCTGCCTCAACAAAATAACTTGTACCAATCTCTACCGCCAAGACCCCTACCTCAAAATCCCAGGCGCGATTTCCAGTAAGGATATATAAGTTGTTGCTCACTAGAAACCGCACCCAGGCGCTGTAAAAGTACAGCGCCTAGGTGTGGGTCGACGGGTAGCTTGTGTTAAGTGACTTATTTTGCAAGAAAAGTCCCCCCCATGGGCCTGGTTTCGTGGAAAAACATGTACTTATCATCCCAGAACCCCAAAACCCTACAAATACCTATAAATACCCCATTATGAGGGGAGTTGTAGGAGGGACATTTGCTAGTAGTTAGATTAGCCATTATAATAGAAATTCATTAGATTAGACTAGGGTTTTCTTTATTTT
Organism: Cinchona pubescens; assembly: GCA_025175665.1. NCBI lineage: Eukaryota > Viridiplantae > Streptophyta > Magnoliopsida > Gentianales > Rubiaceae > Cinchona > Cinchona pubescens. The sequence goes on from JANKKI010000204.1 coordinate 1,459,907, forward strand.
TAAGAAGGATTGAAGATGATGTTCAAGATTGACAACCTTGGACCAAGAACTTGTGATTCTTCATTAGAGAAGCATTATTAAACCTTTTCTTATGTTATTTAGTTCTTGTTTTATGATTCTTTTATTGTTTAATACTTTCTAGGGTTACATAATTTTCCTTGCTTTCAAATTTAATGCTTTCTTTGCTTGCTTTCGTAGATTAATGGTTAGAGTAGTTTATCCATTTCTTGCTTTCATAGATTAATTATAATTTTAGTTCTTAGATTAATTTATTCAAATCTCTTCCATAATGATTTCTTCAAATAGTGTTTGAGTCAAATAACCGATAATTGCTAAACCAATCCTTGCGGGTTCGACCCTTACTTCTACTATATACTATTGATGCCGTACACTTGCAGTGCGTTATCTAGTTAATAGGTGGATTAGGAGATTATAAATTTAATAACTAGATATTTAACGTATCAAGTTTTTGGCGCCGTTGCCGGGGATTGGGTCTTAGGCAATATCAGTATAATTTGACAAGAATACTACTTTGAAGTGTAAATTAGTTTTATTTGTTTTAGTTTCGTTGTATGTTTTCAATAATTTAAAAAAAAAAAAAAGATTTTCCTTGTGTTTTGTGTCATTTTATTAAAAAAATCCAATTTTTTTTTTCTTTTAGTGGATAGTTTTGGCTAGCTACTAATCTAAATTCTCCCATTTTTCTTGTTTGTGTGCTTTTGAGTTAGTACTTATTTTTTTAAAAGAACATGCAGGGAATGAATTGGAATAACTTATGCCAAGGATATTATCATCCTTATGACTATGGAGGCATGACGAATGAGCATGTTTCTTAGGATTATCCTCCGTACTCTTATGATTATCAAACGGGATGGTCAAACTATTCAAATTCTTTCTCAAGTTACCAAGGTTATCCTTATTCTTTCCCTACACCCTCAGAGCCTTTATATGAATCAATGGAGCCCCATTTCTTTCACCAATCAATCCAAGAGTATGATGAGGCAGGATCTATGGACTTGTGGATTGGAATTCAAAAACTTTGAAAAGAGTGTGCGAAACTTCGAGAAGAACAAGCCCAACTTCAAGAAAAGATGTCTAGATTCTATGAAGAACAAGCCATATCCAATAATCAATTACAAGACCAACTTTTTCAGATTCCAGGAGTGGTAAATATTGAAGAATATTGGACTCCAACCTCTCTACCAATGGGTGAAGAACAAGTTCAAGAAAAACAAATACGAAAATGTCTTGCAAGAAACCGGTTCCCAAGAACCTCATGAAGTTGAAGTTCAACAACCGAGACACTCAATGCTTATGTAAAGGAATCACCAACTTTTTCGGTACATGAGTGTGAGTTTGTCCCGGGTACAACAAAGGAGGTTCTATTTGGGGTGTTCGTAGAAAAAAGCCAGTTTTAGAAGGAGTGAAAGAAGAAGGACACATTCTAGAGGAGGTCGGGGAAATGTAATCTACTTATGCCGAAGTTCAGTTCGTTGGGGATTTCGGATGCACTAAGCAGTGGAGCACATTTACTAAGGATTACAACATCCTCGGCAAGCCTCCTTGGCTTTACTAGGGGAGTATTTCTTTTAATTATGTTTTATTTATTTATGATTTAATTTATTATGTGGTTTAGTTTAAGAACCTGGTGGGATAATAAAGGTTTTAAGCCTCGTAATTAGTTAAGTTGTGTGCTTTAGATTGTGATTTACTTTTAGTTATACTTGTGTAGCTAATGACAGATTATGATGGTAGGTTAATCAAGTATAGTTATAAGCAGTTCACAAGTTTCAACTCACCTCGCAGATATTTATGATGGGATATTCTGCACCAACTGTCCTTCATTGCCAGAGAAGCTTTCCCTTACCCTTTTTATGCTTTTATCTTCTTTAACATTGGGGACAATGTTTATTTCTAAGTGTGGGGTGGGGAGTTATTTGGATTTATATTTCTTTGGTGTAGTTTGCTCAATTTTTACTTCAATATTTTAGCTTTTCTTGTGAACTGAGAGGTTTTTAAGATTTTTGAAAATTTTTGTCCGAATTAGTTGAATCTTTAAAATTTTTGAAAATTTTTGCAATCGCTTAGCATGTTTTTTCGATTTTCTACTAGATAATTTTTGAACTAAGTTGTCATGTGTAGGGTAGTCGATGTTAATATTTTCCTATCATGATTTCTAATTTTTGAGCACGAATAGCCCTACAATGTTGTTGCTTTTTGGCACTGAGAGAAAGTTGTGTAGATTCACAGAAGTTATATTGCACTCCAAACACTTACTTTATTACATTTTTGAAGCGAAATTTTAGATGATTTGATTTGATTTAAAGATGAGGGTAGGCATTTCTTTGGATGTTTGAGCCTTTCAAGCCAACCATTACTGTAAAAATTTATCCCTAGAACCCTATTTGAGCCTTAATTTGTTTTGCATGAAAGAAGGACCATTTGTTTTTTTTTTCTTCTAACTCATTTTTTATCTACCTTTATGAGTTATCCTAAATGTCCATTAAGAGATTTAATACCACATTAATTGTTATGGGGATATAAGGAAGGTAGTTGTATGATAATGTTTCAATGAATGATGTACAGTTTACATAAATTATCTCTGTTATTTTTTTTGTTGGAATATTGCAGGTGGTGCCCATCACTGGCACCTGCATTGGAGTGTTAGCAGGTAGTGCCTATCACTGGTACCTGCTTAGATATTTTTTGCGGGTAGTGCCTACCACTGGTACCCGTTTTGGTGAAAAAAAAAAGGTGATGCCTAAATTTTTACATGATGTTGGTGAGTAAGGTTGAAATTGAAAAAGAATGATTTTATTATGGGTGTTTGGTCAATTAACTGAGGAGTTACTCTTTGAAGGATGGATGTTTTAATGTTCAGAAAGAAGTTTTATGTTAATGAGGCACACATTAATTTAAAGCTCTTTTTCTTATTTGTTTATCCTTTGTCCCTTCTTTGTTAGCCAATACCCTAGCCTTACAGTACAAGCCAAAAGTCCTACCTAATTTAAGTCGAGTCGATTATCTACATTAGTGGAGAAATGTAAGAAGAGTAAGCCATGGAGTGTTTAGAAAAATTTAAAGGATTTTCATGATTTGATCTTTGTGTTTTAAAAGTTATTTGTGTATGGCTATGCACATTCCTAGACAAGAATTTATGTATAGGGGTTTATTATCATTTGACAGTTTCTCTTATGATGACTTGGTTCTTGGTTATTTATGTGGAAGATTGATGAAATGTGTTGAGTATGTTTGTGATTTATTTCTAGTCTATGTTTTTTTCGAGGACGATCAAAAACTAAGTGTGGGCAACAACTTCCTTACCGGACTTCGCGCCTGGGCGCTGTAAAATTGCAGCACATGGGCGTGAGTGCCAGCAAGTCCCTTCACTTCATCTTTAATTTTGTCCATGATAATGGCAGAATATGGGTAAACTCAAAACATAAAAATTGTATCTCTAGGTTTTATCTTTTCAAAAAATCTTGAATCACCTCAATTGGACATTGGACAAGAAAGTTATGCTCAATCTACCATACTATATTAGAATTCCTCCTCGCCAATGTATATTTTCCAACTTTCAATTTTAAGCGAGATGCCTTTAGAATCCTGGAAAACTCAAAACATAAAAGTTTTGGAACTCTTCCTTATCTTTATAAATCATCCAAAATTACATCATTCAGAGCTCAAAAAAGAGAGTTATGCTTGATCTTCCAAACTATATTCGATTTGCACCACGCCAGTGAACGTTTTCCTCCAATATTGTGATCCATTTTAAGTCATCTTGTATCTTCACTCAAACCCTACAAAAATCAAAATAAACTATTTTAGCACATAATTACTCAATTCTTTCTCAAATTACATTAAAACGGAGGTAAACGACACATAAAATAGATGACATTTACTAGAGTTTATCAATACACCATCTTTATTACAACTTAGAAGGAATTGTCCTCCTTTATTCATAACACTTGAAAAAAACTTAGAAGGAATTTTCCTCCTTTATTTATAACACTTGAAAAAAACTTAGAAGGAATTGTCCTTCTGTTATTCTTTTTCTTTTCAACTTCTTTTCAACATTTTCCCTTTTTTTCACTTTTTTTTTAATATTTTGTTTTTTTTTTCATCAATAAAACATCACAGAACATAGGGGATTATTACAAACATTAAGGTCTTAAATGTGACTTTTTCCGCCATAAACACAACTCATGTCCTTCCCAACCATCCATAACATCATGCCTATATTATTGATGTTGCGTACAATCAACACTAACTACTAAGGTGATGGGTAGATAAAATGAGGATAAAATAAAAAGAAGTAAATTGGCTAAAATGATATGGTTAAACAAAGAATAAAGGCTTTTCAGGCTTAAAAAGGGATACTAAGGATAAAATGACATTTAGTTAGGCTTTTTGGCACGAACGGTCCAAAGAACTTGCCTAAATCATTTCATTGAAATCCACTCATACTTTGCAAGAATATAGATGATAAAAAATTCTAACGAATGTCACGAGCAAAACAAATATCGCAAGGCAATCATGATTAACACTCATTAAAATCACATCACTTTCACACCCTGACACAAGGGAAAATATTTAAGTGTATAGTGATAACACTTCATAACTCAAAGGATTTGAAGAGCAATAGAAAACTTATATGCATTTTCAGTACAAAAATTCTAACAACATTAGTTCCACTTTGAAACATTTTTAAACTATTGACACGTATCACAAAAAATAATTAACTCAAACAAAAACTAAAAAGGAAAAATCTTTTTGGTTTAGCCCTCTACAATTCTTCAAGCAAAGTTATAAGGCATAGAAATCCTGGTTGCCATCTAGTAGCTAGGCAGTCTTTTATGTAGACAAATCCTCAAGAATGATAAAAACTTACTAAAAATGAAAAATCTTTTTGTGTCTTAGAAAAAATTTCTGAATAGTAAACCTATTCTAAAACAAATACACCACCAAAGAAGAGTAGAAATAAAACAATCATTCCCAACACATAACACATATTGACAATCACACCCCCAAAACACAAACGCACCCCCAACTTAAAATGACACTTTGTCCCCAATATTTTGCATACAAAGGGAAAACGAACAAAGACATAAAGATACAATAAAATTAAAAAAATAATCACTCCCCTGATCATCATCGTCATCACTCGTAGAATCTTCCTCTTCATCACTACCATTGTCATCGTTTTCTTCATCACCCTCATCAAATATAGGTGTCCAGAGTAAAGGTGGAGCTTCATTCATGTAAATAAACTACTTCTGGATTTCTTTTCTTTCTTTGGAAACATTCACATTACCTGTTGCTCATGCATCAATGGTTTTACTATTGAGACTTTCATATCCATGGCTTCATTCCAATTTACACCTACATAGAAATACAATTGGGTGATTAAACGAGGGAACAATAATCCTTTACTTTTGGTTTTGGCTGTACACAAAATTTGAGCATGGATAACACGACCAATATCAACAAAATACCCTTCAAGAAGACAAAATAGCAATAAAACTCTATCAACAGTTATGTGTGTGATATGATCAACAGGAATTAAGTTGGTGTTTATGAAATTGAACCAAATGTTTGAATAGGACTCAAATAACTACTTGGAAATGAAATTTTGGTTCTTGAAGAATTTTAACTCTTTGCTTAGTCACATCAACACCATTGCATATAGTTTTACCCACCGTATCCAAATCCAATTCACAATGATTTTGATAACAAAATAAAATATCATTATCTATTCTTGCTAAGCCAAAACAAAAAGCTGAGATTCAAGTGTGCACAAAACTTTGACCCTTTGCACGATGCAAAGACAAATCCATTATCACGTTCTAAGAAATTAGCATAGAACTCTCTAACTATTCCATCTATAGCAAATTTTGGGTGTGTGCACAACCTATCCCAATGCCGATTATGAATGTTTTTCTGTACCTCGGCTCTTAGGTCATTACATGCCCAATCCAAGTCCAATTTAAACCCTCTTTCAAATATTATCTTTTTATTTTTTCCGCTCTTTATTACTTTATAAAGCATTTTGAGAGGTGAAAATTTCTTGTCAAATTTCCTTTCAGAACTAAACTCTTTAGCCAATTTTTTATCCTTTGAAGGCATAATAAAATTTTCAATAAATATAAATTGAACTTGAATGTAACCAAACAGATATACTCATACACCAAGTATGACAAAATACACCAAGAAATCTTCCAAACATGAAAAACAAACCAATTTCTAGTAGAAAAATTCAAGTGCATAAACACCTAAGAACACATAAACCTAGCATTTTAATCTCACATATATGGAATAAAATCTAGTTGTAAAGTTAAAAAGCATTAAATTAGAAGGAGTTCACCAATTTGAAGTTTTGAAAGACTTTATGCATGATTGTTGGCTCCTAGCAACTTTCCCAAGAAGATCTTCTTGTTGGAGTTCTTGCTTCCCACCTTTTTCCCTTCTTCCTTATATCTGAAAATTGTAGCAATTTAGTCACTTTTTGATGTTTAGGTTCAACAATTAGGGTATAATTGGAGTGGGTTTTGTGTGGAGGAGGATGGGGAAGGGTTTAGAGGTGTTTGGCGGTGATTTGAAGGTATTTCGAAGAGTAGCGAATGAATGGGCTGTAGTGTTGCTACCCTATTTATCTCTCTAGCTCGTGACCTGGGCACCTTTCCCAGGTCTGGGAGGGAGTCTAGCACCCAGAAACTAGTGGTTGAGCGTGGCTCCCATCGGCTTGGGCATTGGCAACAACTGGCTATGAACCATTTTTCCGTTTTGTTCCGTTTTGGATTGTTTTTCGCGTGTAGCTCAAATTTTCTTTGTAAACTGTTCCCTTTAAGCATTATTTAACTCATAAAACATCAAATCAACTTAAGTTAGTCTAAAAAAAAATGCTAATAATTGCAAGTTGAATACAAAATTAAAAGTTAGAGATAGAAACATGGGTTGCCTCCTACTAGGCTCTTGTTTAATGTCTTTAGCTAGACGTTACAATTATTTTCATGTGATTAAGCTTCTTGAATCTCCATTGGGGATTCCATGAAGTTTTGAGCATTCAAAATACCCATATGGAATGCTCCTGCTTCCATCACATTAAATGTAACTGAGTCGTTTCCTAACCTTAGGATTACCTGTTCTTGTCCATGTAAATTAAGCATTTTTTCGTAGCACGGAATGACCTTCCAAATATGATAGATATATCATCTTCATCTTCTTCATCCTTGTCTAGGACAATGAAATTAATCATGAAGTTGAGTTCTCTACTTTAATGGGTACATAATATAATTCTCCCAGTGGGTCTACCATTCTCCGATTTTCCAATTGAATGAGTTGCTCTCAGTTATGATTACATTCTTTGAGGTCCATCAATCCTGTTCTTCTATGAAGAGGTAAAGACATTAGGTTCATACCTTCTCCTATATCACATAAAGCTTGATCAACAAAATGTCACCAATAACACAAGGTATAGTAAATCTCCCTAGATCTTTTTTCTTTTTAGGTAATATGAGTAGAAGTTGTTTGTTGCCAATTTTTACAACTTTTAGCAGTTTTTCATTCTCCCATTGCTTTAATAATGCACTTCTTTGTTCTTTCAAATAACTCAAGAAATTCATTAACACGGGGAAGGGGAACATAATCTTTATAGATGGTAGGAAGAATCTTTCGCTTGTCATTGTAAAAGGTCCATCTGTCAATTGTCTTCCAAGTTATCCAGTTGTTCCTCTCCTTCCCCTCCAAGTTTGGTTCATCTTTTGTCTGTTTGCACTTAACAAACCGCACCCAATTGCCGTCAGAGATTGAGTTGATGATAATTTTGTCTATCCATCTAAATACCATTTTTTATCTGCTTCTTCTGTCATGCTGGAGTTAAGAATTCTTGCTTTTCCATGGTGGGTTTAATTGTGGCTTCAACTTTGACTGTATTAACTGCAAAACAATTCTCCTCTTGGTTAGGCAATTTCATAGCTTTGAAAATTCTAAATTTTACCTCCTCATTGTTCACTTTTATGGTGAGTTCACCATTTTTCATGTAAATGAGGGTTGTTCCTGTAGCTAAGAAATGTCTACCAAGAATTATAGGAATGTTTTCATCTTCAATCAAGTATTATAAAGTCAGTAGGAAAAATATACTTGTCAACCTTTACCAGGACATCCTCAATGATACCTCGTGAAAGAGCTAGAGTCCTATTGGCACACTTAGAGGGTCATATTTGTCAGCTTTGCTTCTCTTATTCTATGTTTCCTAAAAATAGATAAGGGTGTTAATTAACATCTGCTCCTAAATCACACAAGGCCTTGCCTGTAAACTATGTACCAATCGTGCATAGGATGGTGAAGCTCCCCGGATCCTTAAGCTTTTAGTGGCAGTAACTTATGTAGGAGAACTGCGTTGCACTCCTTCGTCAAAGCTATCATTTCAAAATCTGTGATCATCCTTTTTCTAGATAATAGTTTCGTCAAAAACTTGACATAACTAGTCATTTGTTCTAATGCCTTTGCTAAAAGAATGTTAATATGTAATATTTTAAAATTTTAAAAAAATTTGTAAAACTAACCATTTGACCTTTATTTTTTGACCCATTGCGGCTAAGGTAATTGGGGGAAAGGTAGCTTGATTTGATACTCTCAAGGTTTTAAATTCTCTTCTTGTTTTTCCTCTTCAACTATTACTTATCTTCATGTTCCTTTGCTTTTCTGGTTGGTTCTTGGCCATCTATTCAATGAACGAAATGGAAGAAAAATTGGTGGATGCCTTTGAGCTAAGGTGCTTTTGGATGGTACGCATAATGGTGAACTGCTTTTGCTTGGTGCTAGGCCTACTAAGCTTACCTAGACATTATTGGATTAACTCCGCAAAGGATTTGAATTTCGCTCCTCAATGGAAACCTACGATGGAGTTCAGTCAGGATCTTTTGCATCTCGAGAGTCATAGGCCATTGACAATGTCACATTGCTCCAAAGTCTTGGATGTTTGGGAATGTAAAGAATAGGTGGTGGAGCAGCCAGAGATCACACATCAGCAAAAGCAGCATCAACCGTTTAAATTTTCAAAATAGGTGTTGTAAATACCAGTTCGGGCAAGGGCATTATTTTTAAATACATTATTGAAACCATCTGGTGGTACTCAGGAACCAAACCCTCTTCTAACTGAATTGGTTCACCACTTCTTCCTACTGAACAAGTTCGAATGAAGAGCTGATCACAATCACAATGGTCAAATTTGTTAGGGTACTACTATCTGCCTGATCACACTCCGTAATAGATTTCCCTTTTTCAAGTTGAGGATTGGTTAGTACGGGGCATTTTGAGACGTTTGAGTAGGGTTCTTAGGTTCTTAGTCTACCATAATTTCTTATAATTTGGATTAGGGTTTCGGTAGGCTTTGATTTTGATTAGAAGGTTTGGGGTTTTGATTTAGATGAAAAGGTTTAGGGATTTTTTCTTTAAGATTTGCTTATTATTGATTAGGATCAGATGGTCTAGATTTTGCTAGTTAGGGTTTGTTGAATTTGCAAATCTTTTAGGGTAGGGTTTTCTATTGGCTTGCGATTAGGTTGTTCTTGCTCTTCATTCATGCGACATTTGGATTGGCTATGTCCAAGTTTCATGCATGTGCTATAATAGGAGGAGAGGTTCTCATAATTAATATAGTGCTATCATCCAGCCTCACCTTGAGCTATCGAAAACCTCTTCAACAATGTCTTCATCAAATCAACCGCAATGCAAACTCTTGCAACAATCTGCCTTGAGAGAGAAGTAGCTGTATCCAATTTTAACGTCTTACCAATAAACCGTGCAATTGAGAAAAGGTTAGTTGTCGTAATAGTGATAGGGAAGATGTTCTAGTGGAACCCATATCAAAGCAACTGTAGATTCACTAAGACATCAACATGAAAATCTGAGGTCCATATGATAACCCGCATTCAAAAGCCTTGGAAAGTCCAGAACTTTTCCATTCCGCTTCTTATGTAGTCTTTCTCCATGTTTTAGCATATCAAAACATGTTGATAGTCCATCAGGCCAGGAGTGAACTGCCCTTTGAATCCGATAGCAACAAAATCCTTATGTAGGGATGACATACTCAGTTTACCCCTTGAGAATTTACTAACAGGAGCATGTTTGAAAGGCTAAGAGAGAACAACAATTTCTTCGCCAGTGAAGAAAATAGCAGGTTCACCACGGTACAACCTTGGCTATTTGAGAAGTGGTTCCATTGATATACCATTAACAACATCTGTAAAAGATTTGGGTGCATGGGGAAGAGGATGCCTTTCAACCGGAGGCTGAAGGACAGCTATAAAAAGCTTGCAACGCTAGGGGCACTAGGAGGAAGAAGGAGGAAGATGAGCTTTTTAACAAATATTAAATTGTAATTAGAAAAAATTAACAATTAATTAATATAAGAAGCATAAAACCAAAATAAAAGTCTTACATTAAGGATCTTCAAATCTTCAGCAAGAAATAAAACCTAATCGAAATCTAATCTAAGAGATCCCTCCCTAAATCTGGTGGATTGCTCTCTATTCTAATCCTAAACTAATACCTACTAACACACTCTAACTATGAGAAAAGAGCCCTAAACGTGCTATTCATAGTGCAAGGGTTGGGGAAAAAGTTTCAGCCACAAATCAGCCACGATTTGGACATCTTTGCCCTGGAAAAACTCGAAACACAGTGTCAAATTCATAGGCATAAATTTGACACCGGTTTGGAATCTTCATCAGCACCACTTCACTATTTTGCTCCAAAAATGTTCATCCGGTGTATGATTGATGTGCCATTTTCTTATACTCGATTAACACAAAAATGCACATTAATAACTATTGTAAACATTTAAACAAAATACTCACAAAAGAGACCAAAAACCAAAGAAAAAAAACAAGGTCGAACAAAGACTCCGATTAAACTCCTAAATAAATTAGATTAAATATAAAATCAAAAACTAAACAAAAGAACATAATAAAATAAGATAATTAACAACTAAATAAGTATTAAAAGTCTTAATAAACATATATTAACACATTCTAACTTATAAAAGCAAAAATAGTCAAAAACACAAACTTTAAATACTATGAATGTACGAAACCAATACCAAAATCGATAAATTTATGGTACATATAACTCTAGATTTCTATTGTTATCACCCCCAAACTTAAGGGTTTGCTCGTCTCGAGAAAAATAAAGATAAGAAAAGAAAAAAATACGAAAATGACTACCACATAAAGAAACATAAAGCACAAGACACTAAACACTAGACACCTCCAAGTAGCACATTAACAAGAATTGACAACCGGATGTAATTTATACCAATTAGTATCGTCTCAAAGATCTCAAATAAGATGTGAAGGTTGAGGCATTCCAGTAATCATTCCATTAATTCATTTACTCAAAAGAAGTAGTTCAATCTTATCAACAAAATCTTCAAAGGACTAACCATTTTCCTCAATCAAAAAGGTTTCCAAAAATAGTTCAATTTATTCAAACCTTGTTTTATTCCACTGAAAAGAACCAAAAGTAAATCAAGTATTCTCAAATAGCTACTCGAAAATGGAGGATCATTAGGACTATACTTACATGCAAGTGTCACACAAGGAAGCATTAAACTAGTTGAAGCGTTTAATTCAATATTAATGATGAACAGTAAATAATATTTCACCCCTAACTTTTTGGATTGGCATATTTTGAAGACATTTCTTTTACTTGTCTTATTTTCTATTTTAATGGCATACTTCGAAGGCATGAAATCTTTTATGCCGGTTTCTCTACTCATCTTATTCCTTAGAGCAAAATATGTTTTTGATATTTTTGAGTAATAAGCAACCTAAACCAAGGAAGAGGAATGAAATGCAACCAAAATCATATCTAGAATTAAACACCCATAAAATAGATCCAATTCTTCCACAAAGCATTCTTAAACATACAAGAGGCCTAACTCATTTCCATCCATTTAAACATTTTTCTAAAAGAAACACTTGATAACAAATAGCACTCTTGAGTATAAATAAAAGATGTTTCAAATAAATCATTTTCAAAATCAGTGATACTACTTTCTTTTTGACATTGGCGATAACTAGTTTTTTAAACTTTTGTTCACAAGAGAACTAACACAACGCACACTAAAAACTTGAAATGACCAATTCAATACCTCAATTCATATGCTACTAAAAAGTTGTAATATCATCATTGACTATCATTTTGATCATTTTCCATTCAACCATCAGTGACACATCATCACAGAAACTTTCCAAAAATAAAAATTGATAACCCTAAGAAATTAGGTTATTCTTACTCCTTTTTGTATGTTGTTTGCACTAGTTCCCATGTTTTTAGAGTTTATGTATTTATTTTCATGCATTTCTATTTCTATGTGTTTCAATATAAGTTTAGTGTAGTATTTTAATGTTATTTAACTTATATTTATGTGTGCATGTGTTTAGGTTGTTTCCTAATTCCTCCAAAAATTAGTGTTCTTCGTGTGTTGTTGTTTGTCCTTTGTTTATAGTTTTAATTAGTGTTTAAGTATTATTTTTGAGTTAAATTATATATTTTAATGTGTGTTTTTTTTTTCTACGGTCATGTAGCAACAAATGATGCGTTAATTGGATGTTGGAAGAGAATTTTAGAGGCAAAACAGTGAAACAACACGAGACTGTCAGGGGCCTTTCGTAAACTGTGGATAGACAAGGAAAAATCACTAGCAGACTGTGAATCCATCAGAATGCCTATCGTAAAATGCGATAGGAGAAATGTGAATCAATAGTAGACTGCGGTTGGGTTGATTGGGATAGGCTATTGCTCAATTTTGACAATTTTTTGAGTTCCAGGTGTCCCCCTAACAGTGTATTTTGAAACTTATTCAGAACCCTACACTTTGTAAGTAATACAAAATATAAATAAGAATCTTTAGGACCTCAAAATCACATTACTCTTCAAATTTAGTCCTCTTTGGGGGCTACAAATTCTAGGATTTTATTTCTATTTCAAGAAGAGTTGATGAGAGGTTCAAGATTGATATTCTGGGACCAATAACTTGCAATTCTTTATTAGAAAAACTTTCTTAAACCCTCTTAGACCTTTGTTATGCTATTTAATTTCAGTTTTATTGCTCTTTAATTGTTCACTTTCAATCATCACTTTCTTTATTTGCTTTCTTAACCCAAGTCAAGTGCATCAAGGATAAAAATAATAAGGTGCTAGTAGGAGATGAGAAAAATTAAGAAAAGGTGGGAGAGATACTTTCATCAAGTATTCAATGAGGGCAATGAAGATGATATCATTTTAGGAAAGTTAGATAAGTTTGAGGAGTATATAAACGTAATGTATTATTGATATATTTAGGAAGCAGAAAAGGAGGAGGTTTTGAAGAAGATGAAGAAAGGAAAAATAGTTGGCCCCAATGATATTCCAATTGAGGTATGAAAATGCTTAGGGAAAGAAGGCATAAGTTGGCTTACCTATCTTTTCAATAAAATATTGAAGAGTAAAAAGATGCCTGACCAATGGAGGAAGAGTACTGTCATACCCATATTCAAGAATAAAGGGGATATACAAAATGATGTGAATTATAGAAATATTAAACTAATGAGCCATATGATGAAACTTTGAGAGAGGGAGATGGAAAGAAGGTTAAGAAATGAGACTAAGGTGTCAAATGATCAGTTTGGTTTCGCACCAGGGAGATCAACTACTGAAACCATACATCTCTTGAGGAAACTTACGTAAAGATACCTTGATAAGGAAAAGGATCTACATATAATTTTTATTGATCTTGAAAAGGCATACAATGGATTTCTCGGAGAAGTTATGTGGAGAGTTTAAGAAAAAAGAAAAGTTAGAGTAGCATATATAGAATCAATAAAGAAGATGTATAGGGATATGGTTACAAGTGTGAGAACACCTAGAGGATTGACTCGAGAGTTCCTGTGAAACCCAGTATATTTTAATAGCCTTGTTCTTTGATTTTTTTTTAACTGGTTTAAAATATTTTTCATATTATTTTAGTCATAAAGTACTTCAACTTATTCGTTTTTCAATTTGGCAAATTTTTCGATTTACTCGATTTCGGTACCGGCGGGTAAACGGGTCAAAAGTTGGACTAAGTGTAATTAGTGCATTGTGGTAAGTGTCAGTCCAAGTTTGACTTTCTGAATTGTAACTAATTATTGCTACTAAATTTGTACATTATAAATAGTCATCTTACAAGACACATGGTCAACCTGTGTCTTATACACATCTAATTTGGTAGCTTTTTAAGTCTTCTTCTTGTTGTTTCTTCCTCATTTCTTCCTAGCATTATCTCTGTCTTTATACACCTCTTCCACCATTTTCCCCAAAAATTTTCTTGGATTTCAAGTAGAAATCACTTGGAAGGTAAGATTTTTGTATTTTAGCACTTTTTGGCTTATGGGCTTTATGATCCAAGCTTTAATTTCAAGTTTTGTAGGATTCTTTCTAATCAATGGCTGAGAAAACCCTCTTTGCAGCCTTATATGTGTACATTTATGTATGTTATGGGCTGTTTTTAGTGTTTTGGAGGTTGGGAAGTGATTGGGGTTGATTTTTAACAACTTTCCATGGTTAGATTACAAATTTTAAGATTATGAGTTGGGGTTTTGTCTTCCATATGTGGCCTAGAGTGTTATGCTATGAATGCTTATGTCTATGCACATAATGATGTTTTAAGAGTGTTTTAAGGTTAGTTTGGATAGGAATTGAGACTTGAAACCAAGTGGAATTGATTTCCCTTCATTTTGTAAGTAAGCGGAAGTTTGGCGCAACTAGGATAATTTGGATAATTGGTTATGTTTGAAGGATCTTTAATGATCTTTTGATGATTTTAAGTGTTTCCTTGGTAGTGGGTTGAATAGGAAGCATGTTTGACTCATGCGTGTGGCTAATCGGTAAAAATTTCAGTTTGGTAGCAAAGAGGAATTCCACCCATAGGTTGTTGCTCTAATGTTGTAATAGAGTTAATTGTAGTGGTTATGGGGTATGGATTGTTGTGGAATGCTATTGATATAGTCCCGGCTATTACTCCGGTGAATCTTTCCGTTTATGGATTTTGTTGTTTGGTTGAATATGTTGTTTTGAGTTGGGTTGTAACCAAGGTCCCTTGAATACCTTGGAATTGGATTTTGTTGGCAGGGAGGATAGCCTATTTATAGCCTAGGGAGGGGCGAAGTTTTTCGGTTTTTCTGGAAAACTGAGCTTATTATCTCCTAATCTAGCTGTAATACGAATTTGAGGGGTTAACTAAGTGTTTTGACTGGGGTTTTAGCTTGTCGAAGTTGGTCAGAAATTGTGATTTCGTTTTGACCAAAGAGCTGTTGGTGTCGTTTTCTATCGTTTCGCATCTTTCGCTTCCCTAGTCATTCTTTAACTTCTACATCTCTTCTAAGAGTCCTCTTATATCTGTTTTAGGTACCACGCCACCTACCGCCGGCGATCGAGTTCAGTGACTCATTTGTGCAGTTTTTGCTTTGATAGGTGGGTAACATAGACCCTCTTCCACTTGTATTTTGTTTAACGACTTTTGAAATATGTTTGGATGGATTTTAGAATGTGTATGATGTTTGGAACTGTATTTTTACCAAGTTTTGGAACTATTACATATGAAATCGGGACCAATCTATTTTATGTTAATCAATTGATATGTTTGCAAACTCTTTTGATATGAAAGCATTTTATAACTGTTTTGGCTCATAGGTGACCTAGGTATATAATTTTCGATGTAACAGTTCTTAAATGTGTATAAGAGATACCGGTCTCTATACACTTCTAGATTGTATAAAGACAGCTGATAAATGACCGCGCTGATTGAAAGTGAACAGCAAGCTCCCTTTATTCAATATGGGCTGTCTCTTATACACATCTAGATTTGTATCGAAATGCTTGGCCCCATTTGAAGAGCTTTTATGATATCCACTGAGCTAGTTATGCTCACCCCACGTGATTTATAATTTTTCAGATTAGGTGCTCATTTTTGACTCTCCACCGCGTTAGCAGCTTTTAGATTTTCTCCAGATTCCACATTACTGGTAGTATTCTGCGGATAATCTGCCAAGCTTCTCTTTTGTTTGGAGAGGGGTAGTGTATTAGATAAATTTTGTATTGATGAACTTTGTTTTTGTTGTAGCATCTTTTGTACTAAAAAGAAATTTTGTAATTCGTTTATACCCATTTTTTTGTGTAAAATGAAATATTCAGTTTTATAGTTAAGTAATGGTTTGATGGTTCTATTACATTGCGGTTAATTTTGTTGCTCTGTTCGTTTGTGCCTACCGCTTTTGTCCGCCGGTACCATTAGCGCGAATGTTATATCCCGTTCTTGGGGCGTGCACATCAATTGGTATCAGAGCATAGGTTTGAATCCTAAGTCCAGTAATAGGTATTCAATGAGTCTTTCGAGGTTTAAATCGATGTGCTCGGGCTTAGAATTATATAAGATTCTGTTTTGTTCGCGGCATTACAGGATCTGTGGAATTCTTTGACCTGGAGTTATTATACATTGACTTGTTTTGGGGGGGGGGTTTTGAGAGGTCCTTGCTTATTTAATCTTTGTTGTACCTTTTTTGTTGATTCTTGAAGAGTTATTCTTTGCTCATGATTCCGTCTTTGACTCTTATCAGCTAGTATGCCGCCAAGGATGCGTTTTGGTTCTAGTGGTCACGGTAGAGGCTCGGCACAGCAGGACCCTAACATGTGCCCAAGAGACCGGCTGGTGGGGATTCGCTGCAGGAGATCCCTGTAGTCTAGTCAGCTTCAGAGAGTGTTACTAGGCCTGTGGTCTACCCTAGGGATGAGGCAAGGCCGTCAGCACCTCCTCCTCCGACTGGACCGCCAGTGGTTGATTATGGCGCCATTGCGACGGTTGTGGCACAGGTTATTCGACAGTTGGACGTTGAGCGACATCCCGTTGCTCCACCACCTCCACCACCGCGTACCGACATTCCATCCCTGTTTCAGACGCTCAAGAAGGCCGGGCTACCTACGTTTGATGGGGCTCCGGATCCGCTTAAGGCGGTGTCATGGACCTCCTGAGATAGATAAGCCAGCCCTATTTCTTCCGGTGGAGTCACGGACATCTTTGGCTATTCCTTTCTTGGTTGCTGAGGCGGCCAAGTGGTGGCAGACCGTTGAAGCTACGTTGCCCACACCGAGATAGCCTGTGACTTGGGAGATATTCCGGGAGTAGTTTCTAGCTCGGAATTATTTTCCCCCGTCCATCAGAGCTCAGAAGATGGACGAGTTTTATCTGCTGGAGCAGCGAGATCAGTCAGTGGTACAGTTTGCATTCCAGCTTCAGAGGCTTGGGGAGTATGTTCCCGCTGTCTGGCGTGACGAGCAGTAGCGTATATATCATTTTCGGAAGGGTCTTAGAGCTGAGCTTTGGAGAGAGCTGATAGTGGGTCGTCCCCAGACTTATGAGGAGATGTATAATCTAGCCATTCAGCTGGATTCGGAGCGAGGCGTGAGGAGAGATCGGGATATCTTTCAGAGGGTCGAGCTGGCGCAGAGCTCTGACCCCTCTGAAAGATATCCCGATCTCTCCTCACGCCTCGCTCCGAATCCAGCTGAATGGCTAGATTATACATCTCCTCATAAGCTGTCTCTTATACACATCTAGATGTGTATAAGAGGTCCCAGCTGGAGGTGCTAAAGTCACCGTCCGGGCCGACTGTCCTTTCTTCTTCAGTTTGGAGCCAGCCTCAGAAATCTCTGTCGGTGACAGTTCAGCAGCCGTGCGCCGCCATACCGGTCTTGTGGTCGACTACACTCTGGGGAGTGTTATTGGAGGACTGGAGCTTGCTTTAAGTGCGGCGAGCGCGGTCATTTGATCAGAGATTGTCCTAAGGTCGCACCAAATCGAGGGCAGACTAGTGGAGTGCAGGGTGGTCCGCCTGAGGACAAGAGGCCGAGGACTCAGACGAGGGTGCATGCGTTAAGTCAGCAGCAGGCCGATCAGACCGATTCAGTAGTTGCAGGCATGATTTTAGTGAATTCCATACCTGCTTATGCTTTATTTGATTGTGGGGCATCACATTCATTTGTAGCTAGATATTTTCTTAGATGTCTGTCCGATAAACCTAGATGGTTAAAGGATCCTTATAGAGTGTGCACCCCGGATGGGAAGGTTTTGGAGTCTAGGTTTGTTTTGGAAGGTTGTCGGTTAGAGTTTTGTGATAGGAAGTTTGAGGCCGACCTTATTCAGTTACCGATAACCGACTTTGATTTAATTTTGGGTATGGATTGGTTGGCGGTTAATGGTGCGACGATTGATTGTAAAGAGAGGTATGTGATGTTTCAGATGCCTGGTTTAGATACGGTGATTTTTCGTGGGAATGAAAAGAAGCCCAAGAGTAGGATTCCGATTATATCAACAGTGAAGGCGTTTAAGGCCTTAGATAGGGGTTGTGAGAGCTATTTGGCTTATGTGATAGACTCTGATAAAGTAGAGCCAGGCATTGAGGATATCCTAGTGGTTAGAGAGTTTCCGGACGTGTTTCCCAAGGAGCTGCCAGGTTTACCTCCGTCGCGGGTTGTCGATTTTGAGATTTGCTTAGAGCCAGGGGTGGCACCAATTTCAAAGGCCCCCTACCGTATGGCACCTGCGGAGCTAAAGGAGTTGAAGGACCAGCTTCAAGAACTTTTGGACAAGAAATTTATTCGTCCAAGTGTTTCACCTTGGGGAGCACCGGTCTTATTTGTTCCCGTTTAGATGGTAGTTTGAGACTTTGCATTGACTACCGTGAGCTTAATAGGGTAATGTGAAGAATAAATACCCTTTCCAAGGATCTCTGACTTGTTTGATCAGCTTAAGGGTGCAGGGTACTTCTCTAAGATTGATTTGCGGTCCGGATATTATCAATTGAGGGTGAAGGAAGAGGATGTAACTAAGACAGCTTTTCGGACTCGCTATGGCCACTACAAGTTCTTGGTTATGCCTTTTGGTTTAACTAACGCCCCTGCAGCCTTTATGGAGTTGATGAATAGGGTGTTCAAGGACTATCTTGATGTATGTGTAGTGGTCTTCATCGATGATATCCTGGTTTATTCTCCGAGCGAGGAGGCTTATGCTCAGCTATTTGCGAGCAGTTTTGAGCTTCATATCAGGAAAGTTTGCAGTTGTCTGGTAAGCTTACCAACAACCTGTCAAAAAGATCCAATCATTTCAAAACAGAGTTTTCTGGGTTTAGCTGGTTATTATAGGAAATTTGTGAAGGATTTCTCACGAGTTGCTTCCCCTTTGACGCGGCTTACCCAGAAGAGAACCAAGTTCGAATGGTCAGATCAGTGCGAGGCAAGCTTTCAAGAGCTTAAGCATAGGTTGGTGACCTGAAGGTAAAGTCAACACCTTCAGGTTATGGAGGATTTGATGTTTATAAGTGACAGCTTCTCAGAATTTTATACCTGTCTCTTATACACATGCACCTCTAGATGTGTACTCGACCTGTCTGTCTCTGATGAAAGAAGCTCATTCTTCGCGCTTATCTATTCATCCTGGGGGTACGAAGATGTATAGGGACTTGAAAATGAGATTTTGGTGGCTTGGAATGAAAAGAGAGATAGCTGAGTTTGTGGCGAGATGTTTGGTGTGTCAGCAGGTTAAGGCTGAACACCAAAGGCCCAATGTTTACTACGATCATTGGAGATACCCGGGGTCCGGGAGCATATTACTATGGATTTTGTACATGGGTTACCACGAACTAGGCGAGGTAATGACAGTATATGGGTGATTGTTGACCGCCTAACAAAGTCCGCCCATTTCTTACCGATGAAGGTGACCGCTACTTTGGAATCATTAGTGAGGTTATATGATCAGGAGATTGTCCGTTTGCACGGTGTGCCTAAGAGCATTATTTCTGATCGCGATCCCAGGTTTGTATCCAGGTTCTGGACAACCTACCAGAGAGCTTGTGGCACAACTTTGAGTCTTAGTATCGCTTATCATCCTCGACAGATGGCCAATCGAGCTGTCTCTTATACACACCTAGATGTGTATAAGAGACAGTCCAAACATATTTCGAAAGTCGTTAAACAAAATATCATAAAAGCTCTTCTATGGGGCCCAGCATTTCACAGACATCGGTATGGCACCATTTGAGGCTTTGTACGGTCGTAAGTGTAGATCACCTTTACATTGGGATGAAGTTCAAATGAGAGATCCTTGGAGGCCCAGATTTGATTCAGGCAATGCATCGACAAGATTGCGATCTGATCGCCAAACCTGAAAGCTCCTTCAAGATCGTCAGAAGAGCTGGGCGGATCGCAAGAGAAAGCCAATGGAGTTTGCGGTTGGGGATAAAGTGTATGTGAAAGTATCGCCGACTAAAGGGGTAGCTAGGTTTGGGAAAGGTGGAAAATTGAGTCCACGCTATATAGGCCCCTATGAGGTGTTGAACAAGGTTGGTGATTTGGCATACCAATTGGCTTTGCCTCCGAAGTTGTCTAGAGTTCATAATACCTTCCAGAGTCGCCTCATGAGATCGAAGTATCCAGCTTTGTTTGCTTCGTGATTTCGTAAGTTTCGAGGACGAAACTTTGTTTAAGGGGGGTAGAATGTGAAACCTAGTATTTTAATAGCCTTGTTCTTTGATTTTTTTTAACTGGTTTAAAATGTTTTTCATATTATTTTAGTCATAAAGTACTTCAACTTATTCGTTTTTCAATTCGGCAAATTTTTCGATTTACGCGATTTCGGTACCGACGGGTAAACGGGTCAAAAGTTGGACTCTTGTCCATTAGTGCATTGTGGTGTGTGAGTGTTGTTTGATGGCTGATTTATAATGTTAATTTAGTAGCAAAAATTAGTTTTTGGGTCAAATAGTCAACTTGGAGACTATTTGGTCAACTTGGGTACTATTTGGGTCAACTTTGGAAGCTTTTTAAGTCTTCTTCTTGTTGTTTCTTCCTCATTTCATCCTAGCAGCAGCCGAACTCCTCTTCCTCCATTTTCCCCAAAAATTTTCTTGGATTTCAAGTAGAGAAATCACTTGGAAGGTAAGATTTTTGTATTTTAGCACTTTTTGGCTTATGGGCTTTATGATCCAAGCTTTAATTTCAAGTTTTGTAGGATTCTTTATGGCTGAGAAAACCCTCTTTGCAGCCTTATATGTGTTGATTTATGTATGTTATGAGTTGTTTTTAGTGTTTTGGAGGTTGGGAAGTGATTGGGGTTGATTTTTAACAACTTTCCATGGTTAGATTATAAATTTTAAGATTATGAGTTGGGGTTTTGTCTTCCATATGTGGCCTAGAGTGTTATGCTATGAATGCTTATGTCTATGCACATAATGATGTTTTAAGAGTGTTTTAAGGTTAGTTTGGATAGGAATTGAGACTTGAAACCAAGTGGAATTGATTTCCCTTCATTTTGTAAGTAAGCGGAAGTTTGGCGCAACTAGGATAATTTGGATAATTGGTTATGTTTGAAGGATCTTTAATGATCTTTTGATGATTTTAAGTGTTTCCTTGGTAGTGGGTTGTCTGTGATAGGAAGTATGTTTGAATCATGCGTGTGGCTAATCGGTAAAAATTTCAGTTTGGTAGTAAAGAGGAATTCGACCCATAGGTTGTTGCTCTAATGTTGTAATAGAGTTAATTGTAGTGGTTATGGGGTATGGATTGTTGTGGAATGCTATTGATATAGTCCCGGCTATTGCTCCGGTGAATCTTTCCGTTTATGGATTTTGTTGGTTGGTTGAATATGTTGTTTTGAGTTGGGTTGTAACCAAGGTCCCTTGAATACCTTGGAATTGGATTTTGTTGGTTGGTTGAATATGTTGTTTTGAGTTGGGTTGTAACCAAGGTTCCTTGAATACCTTGGAATCTTATTTTGTTGGCAGGGAGGATAGCCTACTTATAGCCTAGGGAGGGGCGAAGTTTTTCGGTTTTTCTGGAAAATTGAGCTTATTATCTCCTAATCTAGTGTAATACGAATTTGAGGGGTTAACTAAGTGTTTTGACTGGGTTTTAGCTTGTCGAAGTTGGTAGAAGAGCTTTGATAGTTGAATAACTATAGAAGCCTCTTCGACGCAAATTTTGTTTAACGACTCTTCGAACATATGTTTGGATGGATTTTAGAATGTGTCTCATGATGTTTGGAACTGCATTTTTACCAAGTTTTGGAACTATTACATATGAAATCGGGACCAAGCTATTTTATGTTAATCAATTGATATGTTTGCAAACTCTTTTGATATGAAAGCATTTTATAACTGTTTTGGCTCATAGGTGACCTAGGTATATAATTTTGGATGTGTTTGGAAATGTTTGATTTGGGGAGAACCGGTTCTATAGTCATCCATGGGACGCCATGGTCCATGGATGACTATATAACCGGTTCTCCCCAAATCAAACATCCCGTAGATTACTAGATCTGACTAGTCCTGTAGGTTATACCATCTAGAGCCTAAAAGATACTCATGCTATTTTATTATATTTCGGATTGAAACTGTACTTGGATTTGTTCGCTATGCTTTAGCATACTATGTTTTGAAATGATTGGATCTTTTTGGCTATGTTTTGGACATGCCTGACGTTTAAATGGCATGATACATTTTAGAAACTACTTATGATTATGGTTTATTGACGTTTAAATGGCATGAGACATTTTAGAAACTGCTTCATGACTGTCTCTTTCACAAATGTTATTATCTTTATGTTTTCTTTTTATCGAAATGCTTGGCCCATTTGAAGAGCTTTTATGATATCCACTGAGCTAGTTATGCTCACCCCACGTGATTTATAATTTTTTAGATTAGGTGTTCGTTTTTGACTGTCCACCGCGTTAGCAGCTTTTAGATTTTCTCCATATTCCACATTACTGGTAGGACTCTGCGGATAATCTGCCAAGCTTCTCTTTTGTTTGGAGAGGGGTAGTGTATTTAGATAAGTTTTGTATTGATGAACTTTGTTTTTGTTGTAGCATCTTTTGTACTAAGATGGAATTTTGTAATTCGTATTTTTTTGTGTAAAATGAAATATTCGGTTTTATAGTTAAGTAATGGTTTGATGGTTCTATTACATTGCAGTTAAGTTTGTTGCTCTGTTCGCTTGTGCCTTGCGCTTTGGGCCTGTGTACCATTAGCGCGGCGTGTTACGGTCCCGTTTTTGGGGCGTGACAGTTCCCTATAAACGTAGGTTTACACCAAAGTTTAG
The DNA here is from genome assembly GCA_025175665.1 of Cinchona pubescens. Classification (NCBI taxonomy): domain Eukaryota; kingdom Viridiplantae; phylum Streptophyta; class Magnoliopsida; order Gentianales; family Rubiaceae; genus Cinchona; species Cinchona pubescens. Next base: position 1,483,076 of record JANKKI010000204.1, read on the forward strand.
CTCTATTTTTTATCTATTTGCATTAGTCATAGATGAACTTACAAGGCATATACAGGTGGAAATACCACTATGTATGTTATTTGCAAATGACATTGTTTTAGTAGTTGAAACAAAAGACGAGGTTAATGCTAAAGTCGACGGTTTGGAGTGAGACACACAAGAAAAAAGGGTTTAGAATTAGTTGATCAAAAACTAAATACATGAAATTTAAGTTTAGCAAATGTGCACATAGGAATAGAATAGGGGTTAGTATCGAAAATCAAGAGATATCCATAAGTGACAATTTTAAGTATTTAGGATTAGTGGTATAGATCAAGATGTTACACATCGGATATAAGCGGGTTGGTCTAAATGGAGAATAGCATCGGGAATATTATGTGACTGTAAAATTCCTTTATGACTTAATGGTAAATTGTATAGAACGGCAATTAGGCCAATGATGCTTTATGGGATTGAATGATGGGTTGTGAATTACACACACATGAGCAGAAGATGAGAGTAGTAGAAAAGTGAATGTTAAGATGGATGTATGGGTACACAACGCAATGAGCACATTCGTGAGAAGATTAGAGTAGCACCTATTGATGAGAAGTTGAGAGAAATAGGCTTAAGGTGGTTAGGTCATGTGTTAAGACATCTCGTCTAGAAGCGCCTGGCAGACGAGTAGATTTTAGAGAGAATAGTCAACATAAGAAGGGTAGACGAAGACTAAAAAAGACTTGGTGGGTTACTTGTAAGAAAGATGTAGTCTATCTAGGAATTGAGAAGGATATGGTTAATGATAGAGTGCAATGGTATAGTAAGATTCATGCAGCTGTCCCTACTTTGTGGGATTAAAGCTTGGTTTGTTTGTTTGTTTGTGTATTTAGACTAATGTCAAGACTAGTTTATTCGCTTTTAATGATTTCATTTGTATTATTACTTTCTTTTATATTCTAAATAGTATGGATTAAGGTTGGATGATGCCAATTTCATTGGGTGATGATTAACTTGATCATGAATTGGAATAATTATAAGAATTGGGTAATAATTAACACAAATTGACAATTTTATAGAGTGATCAACTCTAGATTTGGTTAGGTCTATTGATCCTTCGCCATAGACCCGTGTTGATTGGTAGATTAATTTAATTCAAGACCATGGTTCTTCAATGAGCCAGATTAGTTAATTAGTTAATTAGTTCAAAATAATTCCATACAAATAGAACTCAAATTTATTAATTTAGGACATAAAGGCATCTATACCAGCATCATTAATTTGACAGGGTTCAATCACCAAAGGTTTTGGGGTTGAATTGGTAAATGGGAATTGAACTTTCATGTATTATAATTGGACCAATTAATTGAATGAATTAATCAAAACTGGGAATTGGTTTGTTTTAGCCCTAATCCATTGTTTTCATTAGTTAAAGTCTTCAGTTTTAGTTTTGTTTAATTAAATCTTTCTACTATTGTTGATTCTTCAGATAGCGTTCAAACCATTATTTGAATTCATTGACTTTCACTTATAGTAATATTAGAGCCTATGGATGAAGTAGAAAAACTTGAACATTTTCACAAGAAGCTAGGGTTTCACTTTTTCTAGGCTAATACTACTAATAAAATTAAGGTTCGATCTTCTTGGTCTGGAAAATTCGGACTATTTCATTCATTTTTAGGCATTGCTCCATGATGATTGGGATCGAACAATGTAAGCCACAATTGTCCATGCTAAATGCACCAAGGCAGAACATTGGCCGCTTTGGGATTATTTACGTCTCGTAGCTTCTCCGCAATCAAAACTGTGGTTCATTGGGGAGAATTTCAATGTCATTTAGTCACTCTCAAAATATAGGGGTCATTCCATTCAAAACCTGAATGATATTTCAAATTTTACGAAGATGATTTCGGATTGTAGACTGCAGAATGTGCCATACGCTAGAAGTGATTTCACATGGATAGGTTTGTGGAATGGAAGGCAAACGGCTTGATTGTTACCTCGTTGATCAAATATGGCAAAATCATTTCACCAATTTGGTGTCACATCATCTCCATAGAGCTTCATTAGATCATTCACCTATCTTATGGGAGCTATCGGATGTATGTTCTTCTAGGCCTAAACCTTTCAAATTTCAGAATATGTGGACTCATTATGCAGGTTTCCTTGTTGTTGTGGCTAGAAATTAGAGGATTCTAGTATAAAGTTACAGAATGTGTGGTTTTTCCCAAAAACTCGTGTGGCTGAAAAATTTCCTGAAAACTTGGAGCAAAGAAATTTTTGTGAATATTTTTGATCTGGTCCAAGCAACAGAAACTGAGGTTAACCAATGCAAGGTGGAGTTTGAGTCTAACCCTTCCAATCAAAACCATGAAATGCTTAGTCATGTGCAAGCTAACCTTTTTCTCAGTTTACAATGAAACGAAAAATTCTAGAAGTAGAAATTTCGAGTCAAGTGGCTCTTAGAAGGAGACAAGAATACTAAATTCGTCCATGCATCACTGATCAGTAAAAGGGCAGAACTCACGATTCGTTGGATTAAAAATTTAGCTGGAGATTGGATTTCTTCAGCATCGGATATTAAAATGGAAGCAATCACTTTCATCCAAAATTAGTCACTTTCTTCCAAAATCTACTATCTAGCAAGGGTTTTGATGCCACAACTATGGATGATTTGATGGGCTTATCCTATTCCTGGCTAGGTAACAGAGTCTCAAAATAAGGATTTAATGAATCCAGTCTCTTTATACGAGGTAAAAGCAGTTGTTTTCCTGCTGGACAAGGATAACGCTCCAGGACTAGACAGATTCTTTGGCTTATTTTTTTAGCACTGCTGGAATATCATTGAAATGAATGTTTTTCATGTGGCGCAAGATTTTTTTTTGCAGGGGTCTCTATCTCAAAAGGAATTGGGAATACACTTATTGTTCTTCTTCCCAAGAAAGCCCAACTTATTTTTTAGATTTTCGACCAACATCCATTTGTACTTTCATAAATAAAATATTCACTAAAATTATAGATAATCATTTGTCCACTGTGTTGCCGCATCTTATCTCTCGGGAGCATTGAGCTTTCGTTAAGCGTAGAAACATTTCTAACAATATCTTGCTAGCACAAGAGTTGCTTGGTTCCTTGGATAAAAAAGCATGGGGGCAAAATATTATTCTCAAATTGGATATTATGAAGGCTTTCGATAATGAGTCTCATGGCAATTTCTAGAGGCTCTGATGATCTAGTTTGGTTTTCATTATAGTTTTTTCTTGCTTGTCATGCAAAACCTCAATGGTGGGTGGTTTTCTATATTGCTGAATAGAAAGGTCACAGGTTTCTTTCAAGCATCACGGGGGTTAAGCAAGGAGATCCTTTATCTTCATTTCTCTTTATTTTATTCTTGGAAGATTTCTCTAGGTGATTATCTAAACTGATTGAGCAGAAATATATGACCCCTTCTGCGATGCCACGTAATTGCACTATTATCTCTAATCTTTCTTTTGCAGATGGTATGATAATTTTTTCTCGTGGAGATCATCGCACAGTCAAAAATGTCATGGCAATCCTTGAGACATATCAACATGGATCGGGCCAAAAATTTAATGCCTTTAAAAGCTCACTATTCTTGCCTTCTTCATTTGGAGTTTCAGCCACACGAGCAATTGAACAAATCACAGGCATCAAGCATCACGAGTTGTCTATATGGATCTTGGGGTATATCCTATACAAGGGTCATCGCTGGCTATATCTATACCAATATCTTGTTGATAGGATTCATCAAAAGTTAGCAGGTTAGAAGCATAAACTTCTCTCGTTGGGAGGACGACTAGTGCTTATCAAGCGTGTGCTTTCTTCTGTTCCGGTACATGTCCTATCAGTCATGGACCCTCCCAAAGGGGTACTTCACTCAATTGAGCACATCATGGCTGGTTTTTTCTAGAGTGACTTAGACCATGGGAAAAAATGGTAGTAGACTACTTGGAAATCTATGTGCTGTCTTCGGTTTGGTGAAGAATGCAACGAGTCACGCATTTACCAGGTAATGACATGCAAACCCTTGTTAGAAGCAGTGATTGTTCTTTCTAGCATGATAACTGGTTTGGAGATTGGCCAATTACATGAAATAATAGCCTCAACTTTATTCTATTCATAAATTGTATGATAATCTTCGTGGTTGGGACCTTTGGCCAGTAGAGAATTTCCTCTCGGTAGAGGATGCGAAAGCTCGAATTTTGACCTCTCGGCCATATCTCTCATCTCAACCGGATAAGCTTATATGGAACATGGAATCATCTGGCATTTTCTCGCTAGCCTTAGCATACAATATAGTCAGACATTCCAAGCACAAATATCTCACTCGCTCTTTCATATGGGGGTTGTGTCTTCCACTGAGAATATCCATTTTATGTGGAGACTATTGAATGGCTTTTTCTCGCTCCCGGATGTTCTCATGAAACTCGGTTTTTCCATGCCATCAAAGTGTCTGGCAAGCACTTCCTTAGACTCATTGGAGCATAGGTTCATGGATAGTGTGACAGCAAGAGATGTGTAGTATCAATTTTGTTCCATCCTTGACTTCTATTGGCTAATGGACTAATTTCACAACACTTGCTTTCATGGATATTGGCAGTTCGTCGAACAGAAAAGCCATTTGTTTCATTTGTTTTCTCTTTCATTTTATGGAATTTGTGGCTGGTTAGATGTCATTTTTTTTTCGAGGGTACTTCTGCACTCGAAGCAATGGATCGTTTGCAAGGTATTGGAATTCCTCTCTAATTTGAGTAAAGCTTCCCCATTCTCTTCTTCATCTTGGTAGTGCTGTCTTTCTCAACATATTTCAATTAGCTCTGCTCCGTTAACTGCTGACTGCACTTTAGCAATTGCATGGTCAAGGGAGTTGAAGGAATAAAGCTCAATATGGATGGATCATCCTTGGGTAATCTAGGGAAGATAGGCAGTGGAGGATTGGCACAAAATAATTTCGAGAATGTTATATTTGCTTTGCAATTCTTGCAACTGAAGTGTTTAGTAGAGGTCTGAAGACGCAATTTGATCAAGGTAGAATGGACAACAGCGAGGAGTTGCTACCCTATAACTCATTTATCCTATGCAGATGATGTCATTGTTTTTACCAATGGTAGCAAGAAATCCCTTGAAAATTTTATGGACTTCATCAACAGCTACGAGATCAATTCTTGGCAAATGGTGAATAAAGCTAAAAGTTTCTTGACTTTCTTCCAAGCAGCCTATTAATCGAGCTAGAATGACTAATAGGATGACTGGTTTCACCAGGAAAGTCTTTCCATTCATTTATTTAGGTTTCCCTATCAAAAAGGGAAGGAAAAATAGAAGTCTCTTCCAGTCTATGATAGACAAGATCACCAATAAAATGGCTGGATGGAAAGTAAAAATCTTATCACCAGGAAGAAGGCTTCTATTGATAAAACATGTAATGAGCTCAATTCCAATTTACTTGTTGGCTGTTATGAAACCTCCTAAATCGGTTATTAAGTAAATAGATTGCTAGCAAATTTATTTTGGGGTTTTTCTTAGTGGGGAAAGAAAATACACTAGATTTATTGGAAAAAAGTTACAACACCTACTTCCTAGAATGGGCTAAGAATCTGAAGTGTTAACTCAATTGTTAAAGCCATGTCAATTATACTATAGTGGTCTTTCAGAAGTAGGGTTTCAATTTGGAGTAAGTTATGTCTTTCAGATATTTGTCCAGAACTATTCAGATCCATCTTTTGCTGTTTCAAGACAAACATCGAGCCCTAGTTAGAAGAGGCTTTGTGTAGTCAAGGAAGTGACTGGGCATCAGATTTGTGTGTTACCAAAAGGGGGGAATTCTTCCTTTTGGTATGATAATTGGGATGGAACTGGAGTTTTTCATCAACCTAAGAGGGTTATCTATGACATTAAATTGAAAGGAGCCTAGAATGGCACATGCTGGAATTTAAATGCGATCAGAAGTTGTAATCCTAGCTTTGATGACAATGGCTACATCACAAAAGGTTGAACTTAAATGAAGAAGAGGAGGATGAATTTCCATGGCAGATGACTTCTTCAGTAAGTTTCAGCTTGCAATCAGCCGTTTAGTAGGTAGATGAGGAATACCTACTTTGTTTTCCAGGAAGTGATTTGAAACTTTTGAATTCCTTTAAAGATTTCGATATCTATGTGAAGGCTTCTTAAAGATGCTTTACTAGTGGATGATTTTCTACAAACAAAAGTTATTTATATAGCCTTTCAAAATGTCAGTTTTGTAGCAGTCTAGAATCTTTGGAGCATTTATTCCTTCATTGCCCTTTCACTTCACAAGTTTGGAAAAAATTTGAGATAATTATAATGGGAGAGATATCTACAACCAATAGTTTGAAGCAGTATCTTAACCTCTGGTGGATGGACTTATCAATGAATTCTTTTAAAGGAGTTATTACACAGCTCCTTCCTAGTATCATTTGCTGGAATAGATGGAAAGCAAGATGCAGAAGCCTTTTTGAGGGCATGAAGATTACACGTGCTTTGTTATTCATGAAGTGAGATCGCTAATGACTGTAATCTCAAAAGACTATCCCTATAAATTCCTACAAAGGGAGTCATTTCTTCAGCAGATTGGCTAGGAATAGATACATCATCAGTGTCGCCCTGTGCATCAGAGGATCACCTTCGTTAAATGGGAATTGCCATGTTAGGACTACTGTAAACTAAACACAGATGGAGAATATAGTGGAAATCCAGGAGAGGTTTCGGGAGGACAGCTGTACTCAGGAATTTCAAAGGAGAGATTGTGGCAGCTTCTCTTCTTAGTATACAGATTGGGGAACAAGTCTTCAAGCTGAGATATAGGCACTCCAGCAGGGATTGTATGTGTTTTCAACATGAAATTCAGAATATTATTGTGGAAGTGGACTCATTGATGTTGGTTACATACTATAAGGGAAAATCAAATCACCATGGAAGCTTTACCAGGCAGTTTGCAACTTATTCCATCTCAAGGCTCAAAGTAACATCAGAATTGGCCATATATACATGTAGGGGAATAAAGTTGCTGATTTTTTTAGCTAAATTGGGTTGCCATTCTAAACGTAATCAAGTCTTTGATCATGTAAATCTTCATAGTTTAGATAAGACTCACGCCTATTTAGACATAATTGGTTCTTTTGTAATTTGAGATTTACAAATTGATTTAGTCTTGGTAGGGTTGATGTAACTCTATTTTCAAGAAGTTTTGGCCTAGTCGCCCTCTTTGTACTTTATTTTCTCTTTGGATTATCAATAAAATTGGGAATGAAGGCCTCCCATCCCAAAAAAAAAAACAGGCTTTGCAAAACATTTTGGAGAAGGAACTAGCATCCAAGTCGAGACTTGTGCACTTTTGCATGGCATCAACTTTTGCATAACTCATTCAATCTAGCATGCAACTATTGAGGTGGACTCGAATGCTCTTCATAATATCGTCATTCAGAAATTTATGACCCTTTGGCATGGATATACTTGTACAACATATTCATGACTTGTTCTCCCAAGGCCATTTTGTCCTTCAACATATACATCGTGAAGAAAATTAAGTGCCTAATTCATTATCAAAAGAAGGAAGTAGAAATAGGGAATATTTATTCCATTCATTTGATGTACCTTCTTTTTTTTACTAGTAGTGTTTTCTTGGATTCCTCAGGAACTCCTTAAGTTAGAATGGGATGTGCCTAAAGTCACGTTGTAATTTATTTTTTAACAAAAATGGCCTTCGAATTTCTAAAATATTTATATATATATGACTGTGTGTATATATATATGTGTGTATACATATATACACATACACACATATATACAAAGAATCCATTAGCTTATTTTCATCATATGTTTTCTTCTTATGGGTGCGAAATTTCGCATGATGATCATTCTGAATTATCACTGAGAAGCGAATTGAACGAATTGGCAAAACCATGTCTTCATATGAATCTGAAGCAATAGCTTCTTGAGACTCCATGCACGACATGAAAGTATCATCCAAACCAATCAATTGTTCTTCTATCACAGGCTATTGAACATCAACCCTTGTCTAGTTAGTTAACTAACTACAGTTTGTGAAGTACTTGTATGAAGTTCTACCACTCAAATATGACTTGTGAATTATCATGGGTACAGATGATACAACGCTACCAACAGAGGCAGAGCCCTGAAAAAATGGAAAGCTAAAGATGACAAAGCTATGTATGCTTTATCAATGGCTATAGAAGATGACTTGTTGCAGCTGATCAAAGATGCCAAGATGCTGAAGGAGGCATGGGACACACTCTCATCGTTGTTTGCAAAGACCAATGATCTAAAGCTTCAAAAGCTCAATAATGAGTTACAATCTATTTCATAGCAAAATGTGATAATAGGTTAATATTTCTTCAAGGTTAAATCAATAAGTGATGAAATATCCTAATTTGATCCTTAAAATGCAATAATAGAGATGAGGACGAGGAGAATTGTTGTCAATACAAGGGCCTTATCATTGCTACATGAGGATGGGCCAAAGAACTGATTCTAACTAAGTTGAAAAGTTTACTTGCCAATAAGGAAGCTTTAGTCAATTCTACGTCTAAAGTCTCTATTAATTCTGAAGAAACACACTTTTCACCAAGCGAAAAGAAGGCAAGAAAAAGAAGCAATGGACAAGAACCAAATAAGGGGGGAGCTAGTCAAAACCAAGGTGCAGATGGCCAAGATAGAAAGCATCAAAAGTTACACGAAAACCAAAGATGAGCAATGACAATTGCCATAAATGTAGCAAGAGGTCAAGGACATCATGCTAAATTTTGCAAGTTACCACCAGTCGAATGTAACGCTACCATATCTTCTCAAAAGATTAATACGAATAATGTGGATTGGGATCTACATATATCCTCGGCAATAGAAGAGTTTGTGTTTTGTTGCACAACTAACTCGAAGGAAAAGTTTGCTTTTACAACGATGGTACCAATTCTGTCAATTATAATGATGATTGGATTATTGACTCCAGGTGCTCTAATCACATGACCGGAGAGAAAAGAAAGCTAATAAATTTGACATTGTACGAAAAGGTTGAGTGGTGATCATAGCTGACAATTCTAGATGACAAATTGTTCACAATGATAATGTGACTGCAATACCCAGATACAATTCCCACTAATGGTGTCTAGGTGTATCAAAATGAAAATATAACAGATAAACCAATAATACAAGGAAGATGATTGGAGACGGTGTACACAATGTCTGCATAAGAATCGTATGTTGATAAGGCGAGAAAGAACGAGACAACTAATCAGTTCTTTTGGCATACCAGATTAGGGCATGTGAGTTACCACAAGTTGAAGATCATGATGACAAAGTCGATGCTAAAGGGACTTCCTAAATTAGATGTCTGAGATGACATTGTTTCTACATATTGCTAGAATGGAAAAGTTCATCAACTTCCATACGAAGACTCAAAGTTTAGAGCTAAGGTGCCTTTAGAGCTAATTCATTCAGACATTTTTGGTTAAGTGAAAGAACCATCAATAAGTGGTATGAGATACATGATTATGTTTATTGATGATTTTTCTAGATTTGTTTGGATTGACTTTGTGAAGGAAAAGTCTAAAGCTTTGAACAAGTTCAAAGAGTTTAAGGACCAGATGGAAAAAGAAGAAAGCTAGAAGATTAGATGCCTACGCAAGATTAGATGAGTTCACCAAATTCTTGCAAGAGTCCAAGATAAGGTGGCAATTGACTTATCCAAGTACGGCCCAGCAAAATGGAATAGCTGAATTGAAGAATTGACTTCTTGAATAGAATATTTCCAGGAGTATGATACATGCTAAAAGCATACCTCCATATATTTGGATAGAGAGCATGAAAACGGTAGTCAATATCACTAGGAGACTGTCTTAAGCCAAACTTGAATTTATATCTTCGTTCGAGAAATTGAGAGCACCAAACTAATATTGCTCAATTTAGAGTATTTGGCCGTGTTTGTTATGTGTTCGTTCCAGATCACTTCCTGAGTAAGTTCAATAAGAAGGTTGAACAATGTATATCCGTGGGTAATGATAACCAACAAAAGGGTTGGGGATATTGTGATCCTAGAAGTGAGAGGTGTTATGTCTCACAAAATGTGGTATTCGATGAGGCATTATCTTGGTGGCTACCATAGGCAGCACTCTTACCAAATTCAAAAGAAAAGGAGCAAAAGTTGCTGGAGAGATTGGATGATCAGGCAACTAAATAAAATGAACCAAGCCAAGTAGAGGTAACGCTCTTACCAACTCAAGATATGGTAAACATTGATTTGCATAATTGAAAAACAGAAGTCCTTAGGGAACAGGGGTGTATACTTGAATCTAAGAGGAGAAAAGATTGAGTAAGTACAAGGAGATAGAAGATGGAGACAATACTCCCGAACAACTTTACAAATCAATGAGACAAAGAAAACCAAATCCCAAGTATGCTAACATTGCTTTGATATAAAATGACAGAGCAATAAAGAAAACCAAATCTCTAAGTGGAAGAAGGCAATAGAGGAGGAGTTTTAGGCACTCAAACAAAATGAGACTTCGGATCTTGTTACAAAACTAAGAGATGTCAAAGCCATATCCCGTCATATGTCTACAAGGTTAAGACTCGTCTAGATGATTTAGTTGAGAGATACAAGACTTTCATGTCTCATGGATTTTCACAGAAGTATGGGTTGATTATAATGAAATATTTAGTGCGGTGACAAAACTGACCACCGCTTGAGTTATATCAGCACTTGAAGCTAGCAAGTCATAGAAGCTCTAGCAAATGGATGTCAAGAATGCTGTCATTTTCTACTACTTGGAAAGCTTGATCGAGACATCTATGTGAAGAAACCACAAGGGTTTGAAGATACGGTTTGACCAGGTTAAATTTGTAAGTTGAAAAAGACTTTGTATGGATTAAAGCTAGCACTAAGAGCATGATATGTCAAGATAACTACGTTATTAATTACTTCAAAGTGCATATGTTGTGGCACCAGCAAATTCCACCTTGCTCATGAAAGCTACTAAAGGAAGGTTAGCTATTGTTCTTGTGTATGCTGATGATCTCATTATTACAGGTAATGATGAAGATGACTTTCGCCAAACCAGAGAAAAGCAGTTTGTACATTTCTAGATGAAAAAGGACTAATGAAGTTTTGATCTTGTGTCAAAGAAAGTATGATAAAGATTTGTTGGAGAAATTTGGCATGCTCGATTATAAGCAAATCTCAACTCTAATGGATGTCAATGCTAGATATTGTTCTACTAAGGGCAAATAACTATGGAATGCTAACATATATAGACAGTTGGTAAGTATGCTTAATTTATCTCACTTTGTCTAGACATGACTCATAATTCTATGAAACTAGAGTTATACAGGAAACTTAATGGTTTTGCTACTAGTTTCAAACAATCTTAGTGATTTAGTGTGTATTTTTATCTATTTTTACTTTTATGTATTAGAATGTGTTAATGTATGTTTGTTAAGTATTTTAGTACTTATTTAGCTATTATTTATCATATTTTATAAGGTTCTTATGTTTAGAATTTATATCTTGCCTTAACCGAATTTAGTTGGGAGTTAGGATTTTTATTTGTCCTTCTTCATCTTTCGTTTTTCGTCTCTTTGTGAGTATTTTATTTAAATGTTTAGAATTTATTTTTAAGTGTTTTTTATACTAATTAATGTGCTCATATGTGTTAGGTTCGGGTGAAAAAACGCAGCATCAATTGAATGTCGGGTATAGATTTTCAAAGAAAAATAACAAAGTGCAATAGAAGTTGCTATTGATACCGTGGTATCAAATTCAAGGCAAATTTTCTGATACCACAGTATCAAAGGCAGGACAATGAAAAAAAATAAATTTCAGCACTGATATTTTCTGCAACATTTCTTCTCGATCCTAGCACTATATATATCCCTTTTAATACTCTTTTAAGACATAGATTACCCATAAGAAACCTAGTAGAAGTAGGCTAGAGTAGAAATTAGAATCTCTTCCTTTCCTTATATTAGGATTTATCTCTTTTGTAGTTTTAAATTCCAAGTTAAAGATTTTGAAACTCTTTAGTTGTAAGAACTTTATTTATGTTCAAATTCCTTGAGTTAAACTTTAATTCCATGTTCCTTTAGTTAATTAGCTTAATAATTTTCATCTAATTACTTCCTTTACTTGATTTCTTAATTTAATTTTTAGATTAGTTCATGTTCTTTTCATTTAATTACTTCCTTTACTTGATTTTCTTAGTTCAATTGGTAGATTAGCTTATGATCTTTTCATTTAATTGCTTTCTTTACTTATTTCTTAGTTTACTTGGTAGATTAGCCAGTTAATGGGCTCTCTTTAAAAATACTTTCTTAGTTGTAATTTGTAGTTTAGATTAGTTAATTAAGGTAGTCTAATTGCTTTATTCACTTGTTTTCTTTGTTTAATTGGTAAGTTAGTTAATGAACTTTCCATAATTATGCTTTCTTATTGTGAATTTGTAATTTAGGTCAATTAATTGCATTCTAATATGCTTTCTCTTTACATGCTTTCTAAGAATAGTTAATAGATTTTCCTTAATTATACTTTCTTAGTGGTAATTTGTAATTTAGATTAGTTAATATATTTCTTTTTACTTGCTTTCTAAAAATGTTTCCCCTTTTACATGTTTTCTTTAATTTCTTTCTTAAAAATGCTTTCTTTATTGCTAATGTTTACTTTAACGTATTAGATAGTTTTTAAATTGATTTCTTAGTTTCTTTAAGTTTTAGTTTTAATCAAAGCCTCTTTTAATTATTCACTTCAAATAGTAATCTAACCAAATAATTGATAATTACTGACCATCCATTCTTGTGAGTTTGATCCCTGCTTCCCTTTATTACTAGGTAACAACCGTATACATGAGGGATTCCACCAAGTTAGTAGTAGGATTTAGGTTTTTATAAATGATCATATAACTAGGTGTTTTAACATATCAAGTTTTTGGCGCTGTTGTCGGGGATTACTTTTCAATGATATCGATATAATTTGGTTGGAAGTCTAGATTGAAATATTTTGTTTTCTTGTATAGTTGTTTTTTTATTTGAAAACTCCAAAAAGATTTTCATTTTTGTAGTGTTATTAATTTGAAAAATACAAAAATATTTTCCTTTTGATGGATAGTTTAGACTAGGTAGTAATCTTACCTTTCCTAATTTTCTTCTTGTGTTGTTTTACTTCCTTTCCTTGTTTTTGTTTGTGTTGTTTGTTGCTTCGTGCATATGCAAGGAATGGATTAGAATTATTCATACTAAAGAAATTATCATTTTTATGGTAATGGAGGTATGCCTAATAAACAAGATTCTTTTTATGGTAATTAATGTCCTTGTGATCTAACCATCCATATCCTTGTGAAAACTACCAAGAAAATCCTTATTCATTACCTCTACCTCATGAGCCTCCATATGAATGACTAGAGCCCCAATTATTTCACCAACCAAATCAAGAAGTTGATGAGGCAAGATCAACGAAAATATGGATGAAACTTCAAGAACTAGCCCAACTTCGAGAACAAAATGCCAAAGTCCAAGAAGAACTACTCCATTTTTTAGAAGAAAATGCCAAAGTCTAAGAAGAACTAGCCCAACTCTTAGAAGAACAAACCCAACTCCGAGGAAGAAATAGGTAGATTGTTTGAAGGCCAAGACAAATCCACCAATAGGTTACATGACCAACTTCCCGAAATTCAAGGAATGAAAGATGATGAAGACCAAGGGTCTCGTACTCCCCCGTCAATGGATAAAGAATTGATTCAAGAACATAAAAAGCAAGAATATATTTTGAAGGAAATCGGTTACAAGGACCAATTAGATTGAATTAATGAAAAAATAGGCCCACTCAACATTTACGTAGAATCATCACCGACACAACTTGTGTATGAGTATGAGTTTGTCCTGGGTACCACAAAGGAGGTATCGTATGGAATATTGTGGAGAAAGAGCCTGCTCAAGGAGTGGAAGAAGAGGGATACATTCTTGAGGGAACCGGGGAGGTGCCAACTACATATACTGAAATTCAACAAATCCTTAATGACTTCAGAGGAACTAAGAAATTGTGAAAGTTCTCCAAAGATTATAATATCCTTGGGAAGGCTCTTTAGTTTTGTTATGAGAGTATTTCTTTCCTTCTTATTTATTACATTTTCTTTAAGTTTACATGCTTTAATTTAAGAACCATATACGTAATAAAGACATGTAGTCTTGTGCTTAGCTTAATTTATATTTTGATGTTGATGAGTGATTTTTGATAATTTTGGACAAATTTAGTTGTTAATGATAATGTTGATGGTAATATAGGATTTTGTGGTGATTTGTGATCGACACTATGTTTTATGAAATGAATTTTGACTTGATTTTTATCATTTTATTGTGGAGATTCTAGTTAATGATTCACTTTATTTGCTAATTCTTTTGAGACTATTTTGGGCAAATTATGTGAATGTTTGATATATATTAGGAGTAGTCTTTGTTGTTTAATGTTTCTTCGAAGCCAATTATGTGTGAATCTAAGTTTGGAGGATGAGTTGGGAATTTAGATAACCCTTGTGTTCTATTAAACTCTGTAACCCTTATATGTGTTTTTCTCTTTCCTTTAATTATTTGGACCACGTGAAGTCCCCAAGACCCTTACTTGGTGTAGCTATGTTGCTTATAGAAGATAATTCAATCCCTAAGACTCACGACCTTAATTTATTTGTATCTATATGATTTACTTGGAATTGCTCATGTCTTTGGCTTGTTGAATGTTGTGTTTAATGTTGATGAAGTCTATGATAAAGGGTGAACACTTGTTTCTAAGTTTAATTTGTACTTAATTGGTTGCATTTCGCATTCCTTTGGTTAGTATGTTGTCCATCTTCTATATTACCTTTTTGATTATCCATGTGTAATTCAAAATTATTGCCTAGTGTTTTGTGTAGTGTCTTATGTGTTTTTGAGCTTTCTAGTAGTATTATTTTGTGTTTTGTTCTATTTTGGGGTGAGCAGTAGGATGAGTTGTATTTATCATTGAATAATATAAAAAGTGTGGTAGTGTACTTTTGAGTCTTGTAACGTTTTTGTGGAATGATTTTTTTTAATGTGAATAAAACCTTTGGTGATTATTGGATGAAAAAAGGGTGAAAATGGTACTCAATGATGATAATCTACTTACAATAGCATATGGTTGTATTCGAATTGGGCATTTCATATTTTCTGTGTGACTTGTTGGTTCTTTTGTGAACATAGAGGTCAAAAACTACTCATTGCCAATTTTGAAATGATTGTGCATCATGGTTTCAAACAAATTCATTTGAAACATCATTTATTTGATCTCAAAAGTGCTCTTTCGTTATCAAGTTTTTCTTTTGAAAAAATGTCTAAGTGATTGGAAATGAGTTAGGCTATTTGTGTGGTTATTGTATGGAGTGTTATTTTATCTTGTGAATGTTTAGATCTTGATATGATTTTGAGCACACCATTCCTTGGTTTTGGACACGTTAATATAATATTTTGCTATTAGGAATAAAGCAACTATGAGATTCTAACATTACAAATGTTATTTCTCCAAAATGACCACAAAGATGTTGTGTACTACCTATCATTGATATCGATCTAAGCATTCCTTGATAGATTAATATTCCAAATCGTATGACATATGCATTATAGGTACACTCCTAACAATCTTTTCACTTCCAAGTCGTTTTTTGGGATGGCTCGATTAACTTGAAGTTCTTCTGAGTTGAATTAAACATATTTTGCATGAATTAGAATATTTGTGAAAACCTTTTTGATTGAGAATAATTCTTCGTATTATGAAAGTTTATTTGTTGATTGAACTATTCTTTTTTGGAATAAAGACAAAATATTAGAATGATTAGTTCGAATATGCCAATTGTCATACATTATATGAAGTCCTTTGATAAGTCGCCTATTCATTCAAAGTACATCCAATTGTAACCTTTGTAGTTTGTGAACTTGTTAGTGTGTATGTCTTGTGTCCTGTATTTTTTGTTTTTGTTCTTTCCTTTATCGTTTTTGTTTTTGTTTTTAGTTTCTTTTATTTTGCTCAGGATAAGCAAAAAGTTAAGTTTTGGGCTGTGATAACTCTAAAAAACTAGAGGTTTATGTACCCTAAATTTGACGGTTTTGATACTAGTTTTGAGCTTTCTTAGTGATTTATTTGTGTTTTTATCTATTTTTCTTTTATGTCTTAGAATGTGCTACTATATGTTTATTAAGTGTTTGAGCACTTATTTAGGAGTTATCTATTACATTTTTTTGGTTCTTATGTTTAGAATTTGTATCTTGTCTTTAACCTAATTCCATCGAGAGTTAGGATTTTTATTCGTCTTTGTTGATCAGTATTTTGGTTTCGTCACTTTTGTGAGTATTTTTTTTAATATTTAGGAGCCATTTTAGGTGTTTATTATAGTTATTAATGTACACCTATGTGTTAGGGTTGCATGAAAAGAATGGTGCATCAATCAGACGTTGGATGAAGATTTTTGAAGGAAAATAGTGAAATGTTGGAGAAGTTGCAATTGAATGTTCTTGTTTGTGTTAATGATCTCATCATTAGAGGTTATGATGAAGATGAGATTCCCCAAACCAATGGAAACCAATCTGTATATTTCCGGATGAAAGATGGAGAGTTAAACCACTTTCTTGGTCTTGAAATTAAAAGGACCAATGAAAGTCTGTACTAGTGTCAAAGGAAGTGTGTTAAAGATTTATTGGAGAAATTTGGCATGCTTGATTGTAGGCTAATCTCAACTCTAATGGATTTCAATACCAGATATTGCTCTGCTGAGGGCAAAGACCAAGGGGATGCTACTGTGTACAGATAGTTGGTAGGTAGTTTAATCAATTTCTCACTTTGACTAGACATGACATATCATATGCAGTTAGAGTTGTGAGTCTATTATTGCAAAATCCGAAGAAATCACACTTGGAAGTTGTTAACGAATCCTAATATATGTCAAGAGAACCATTGACTATGGTCTATTCTACAAGAAAAGAGAAGAATGCAAAGTGGTAGGATACTGTGATGCAGATTATGTCGGTGATCATGATGCACGAAGGTCAACCACAAGTTATGTGTTCAACCTTGGATCAGTAGTGATTTTATGGCGTAGTAAGAGACAATTAATAGTGTCGTTGTCAAGTACCGAACCTGAGTATAGAGGAGTAGTTTTAATAGCACAGGAAGAGCACGTTGTTAATGTAACTAATGAAGGATTTGCACTAATCAATCAATGACACAGTTCAACTATATTTTAACAACCAGTTAGCAATATGTATGAGAAAAAGTATAGTTTTCCAAACAAGGATGAAACACATTGAGGTACATTATCACTTCATTCGTGAAAGAGAAAAGGTGTTGCAGGATTAAGTTGATTTGAAATATATCAACACAGATGATCAAGTTACAGACATATTCACCAAGAGTTTGAATCCATTCAAATTCTTAAAGTTTCAAGAATTGCTCGGTATGACTACGAAGAAAGTCAACACTAACTTACTACACAGACTGACTACAACATAAAGCAGTAGCTTTCATTTATTATGTTCAAACACAAAATGCACACATTTGTTTACTTTTTGTTATAGTCTAGTAGATTGGCAGTAAATTTCATTTAGCATGCAACTAGTTCACTTGTGAAGAAATCAGGCGAATGGATTCTCAAGATTTGAAACGGGGTTTGAGTATTAAATGCAAGAGGAAATTTGTTACAAATTGTTAGGGTGTTTAGTATTATATATAGTTGGAGTTTGCTTTAGTTGTAAATCATCCAAGTCCCAAGTCTAATTCATAGCGAGGGTTGAGAATCATTTAACCAATCAGTTAATCGATCAATAAAAATAGTCAAAATTCCGAAAAAGGATCCTGAAACTTTTATCCAGTTTTGATTTCAAATTCATTTTGGTAGAAAACTTGATTAACTAAATTTCAATTCAGTAATTGATTTTGAATTCAATTAACTAAATTGAACTTAGGCCAATTGGGTCCTTGACATTTGGTTAAATCCTATATACAAAAATATGTTTCTCAAATAATTTTTTTCTAATTTTGTTTAATTTTCACATCATACTTTTGATGTGTGTGGCTTTTATTGATGAATCTAATAAAAATATGTAAAATATTATACCATGTAACTTATTTCAACAACTAACAATATAAAAACATATAAAATGAATATCATGCAAGTTGAAAATAATGTAATTTATCAGTAACAATTCAATAACTATTAATATAAATATGTATAAGTCATTACCAATATAATTATGTATAAAAGTACATGATTTAATATATAAAAGTATAATAATATATAGATAAAGTTAAAAAATAACTAAATTAAAATATTTATTTAATAAAATATTACATTTAAAGCTACTAAATATTTGAAATGTAATATATATCTAACTATGTGCGTGTACATATAGACACACATACACAAACACACATATTTTTTCAAATATTGAATTCGGTTATCGGTTAACCGAATTCAAAAAATCTAAGTTCTATTTTTAAATTTATTAACCTAATTCACAAATCCGGTTAATCAATTTCTGACTAAAATCAAAATTTTTCAAAATTAATTGAACTTATTAACCGAATTGAATTTGAAATTGGTTTTAGATACAATTATCCGAATACTAGCTCACCCCTATAGTCCCTAGTTCAAGTTATACACTTCAAAGTTTATAACTTGTATTTAAGTTTTTTTTTTTTTTTTTGAGTAACCACTGATACTGTAGTAGGGGGCCTCACTCCCAATATTTTTAATAGACAAAAACAAGTAGGGGGACTAGGCTAATATCTCTTAGGAGTTACAGGATCTGCTAAAACTTAATAAACACGAATGTAAGGACAACCTTGCTTCTTGTTTCTAGAAGAGCAAGCTGGCTAACCCTTGCAGGAAAAGAGCTATCATACAAAATCAAATGTCTATTCTAAAGACCCTTATTGGCTAGGAAATTAGCAATCTACTTTGCCCCTCTGAATGTGTGCTAGTAAGAAATGGTTCAATGCTTGCATAAACTATGAATTTGTTGGACTACTACATTAATTGACCATGGAGTTTGGAAGCTTCCTTTAAGAACGTTTACTAGAACTTGAGAATCAAGCTCAACTTGGACTGAGTAAATATTTTACTAGTTGCAAAGTTTTATTCCATCCAATAAAGCTAGTGCTTCATCTGCTTGTTAGATTGAATGCCATAAAAGTTAGAAAAGCCTGCAATGATATCACTTGCATTGTTCCTAATTAATCCCTTTCTAGAAGTCAATCCAGGGTTTCCTTTTGAAGCTCCATCACAGTTGAGTTTGCAAACAACCAAAGGGAGAGGACTTCATTTGATTGGAATCAATTTCACCATCTTCTTTACAATACATAAAATCTAGCAAACCTACCAAGAAGAAGCTTCTCATTGTTCCAGATGAATTAGGCAAAGGAAAAGCTTTAAAATGAAGCCTTATATGTGCAAATACTTCTACTCAATTTGGTGTGCAATACAACCTTTAGCCTCATACTGGTAGGTGTTCCTTACCTTCTAGATAGTCTAGCAAATAAAGGAAGGAAGAATTTTATGCATTACTTCAACCACTGAGGATCCAAAAGAATTAATCCACCAAGACATTAGGTAGATCTTAAGCTCTTGGGTAATTGCATATTGAACATCAACAAATCTGTCAAAAAATAACCACACATTCCATGCTAAAGGGCATAGAAGAAATGTGTGGCTGACACTCTCCTGCTCATCACAAAAATTGCATTTATTGGCAAATGAAAAACCAACAGTTTTAGGTACATCATTAGTAGGTAGTTTTCTATTAAGCAATTTCCACATAAAGATAGAGACTTGGCTAGGGATTCTCTTATCCCATATCATATGCTGCTATTGGAGAAAGATACTATTGGATTCTACTAAAGGACAATTGACTTTGTTGAGAAACTTCCATTGCAAGTTAAGGTCCATGGTAGCTCATCACTATCATTATTAGGAACAACTGCTTATCACCAATCATCTGAATAATCATCCCATTTCCTATCCTAGAATAGGAAATGGATAATACATTGAAATCCCAATTGGATCCACTCCAAACCTAATTAACTGACAATTGTGGCTCATATACTTGATGCACCAAAGAATGGAGAGCTCTTTCACCACTCCAGTTATCATACCAGAATGAAATTTCACCCTTCCTTAATCTGAAACCAATTTGCTCTTTAGTAAGATCTCTATACAGCAGCATTTTTTTCCATATAGGAGAGCAACTCTAGGGATTTGCACAAAAGCTAGATGATCACTATCAGAGATATATCTGGCTCTTAAAAAAAATCTGCCCATAGGGAGTTATTGCATCTAAATTTCCACCAAAGCTTATGAATAAAAGAGCAGTAGATTATATTCTCCAAGGCAATAAGCCCTAAACTATTAGCACATTCAGATTGACAAATGGACTTCTGTGTGTTCCTGTGTCTTCTACCTCCATGAGCTGAACTCTCCCAAAAGAAATTTCCAAATGCTCTTTCTATCACTTTTAGAGCTGCTTTTGGTGGTTGCAGGACTGAAAGTAAATATATTGGTATACGGCTTAGAACATGCTTAATTGGAATCATTCTCCTTCCAATGGATAAGTACTTCGAGTGCTAAGAGGAAATATTTGCTATTCTTTTATCCACCATTGGTTGAAAAATCTCCTTATTCTTCCTGCTTTTTATGATAGGACAACCCAACAAGTCATTGGAAATTGCTTTCTCACAAAGCCTGTCCCTTGATGAATAATTCTCCCCCTACTAACAAGAGCTTTATCGGCCACATAAAAGGAACTTTTAGCCACATTAACCAATTGACCAGAAGCTACTTCAAAACTGGCAATGAATTTCTTCAAGTTCTTTAGAGATTTAGTCTCCCCTTTAGTGAAAATTATAATATCAGCAGCAAACATCAAGTAATACTCAAGCAAGTTCTGAGTATAGCATAGTGAGCAATATTGCTAGTTGTGCATTCCCTCTTCAAACTCCTGCTGAAAGCTTCCATCAATACAATGAACTGCAAAGTTGACAAAGGTTCACCTTTCCTGAGACCCCAAAATGATTTGTCGAAACTTTTTGAGGCTCCATTAAGAAGGATAGAAAACCAACAATGACTAATTGCATTGTGAACAAGAGAGATCCATTCAGCTTCAATTCCAAATGAGACCAACACCTTACGAAGGATAGTCCAAGAAACCTTGTCAAATGCTTTTGCTAGATCCAATTTGTTGATGACATTACCACCCCTAGTTTTCTTGTCAATGAACTCCACCTTCTCTTGAGCAATCAAAATGTTGTCAGAAATAATCCTACCTTTTGTAAATGCTGCTTGGTCATGAGAGATAATAATGGGCATAATTGAGCCAAGTCTCAATGCCAATACTTAGTTTTTGTGCAAATTTTATTCCAAAAGTACAAAGGCTAATAGGCCTAAAGTCTCCAAAAGAAGCTCGGTTGTCATTTTTTTGGAATAAGAGCAATTAAGGTGCTAGAAAACATTCTAGGCAATTTGTCACCATTAAGAAAAGCCTTCACTCCATTAAATAGATCATATTTAATAATGTCCCAACATGCCATAAAGAAGAGTCCATTGTATCTATCACAACCAGCACAACCATCCTTATTATGAGAGAAAACAGCTTCCTTTAATTCCTCATAGGTGAGCTCTTTAGGGAGATTACTATCATCCTTCTTATTAACCATCTAATGTATGGCAGATAACAAAAAAGGATTTGTGTCGTGTCCTCATGCTGAAAAAACTTGATAGCCTCATACTCAATTATACTAATGTCATCAGTCCATTGCCCATCAATCTTCATTTTGGTTATAGCCAGTTTATGTCTTTTTGCAACCATCTTGGAATGAAAGTATTTAGAATTATGTTCCCCTATCCTATTTGGCAATTTAATACCTGATTTCTGCTGCCAGTAAACTTCCTCATCAGCTAGACACTTAAGGAGATGAGCCTCAACTTCAGCTAGCTCCACCTTAGCTTCCAAAGAGCCATGTGTTTGCAACAGAATTTCCTTATCTTCAACCTTCTTCTCTGCCTTGCTCAGGTTGGAAAATATATTCCCGAAAGTACTGAAGCACAAGTCTTTTAACACTCCATTCAGTCTTTTTAGCTAGCATGCCAACTTAAATAAAGGTTCCACAATACATTGTTGGTTCCAGCTGTCTTCTAGCAACCTTAAAAAATTTGGGTGAAGAGTCCATATGTTTAAAAACCTAAAAGGCTTAGGTCCATAGAAGAAGGAATTTGAGAAAGATAACCACATTGAAGAATGATCAGAGTAGGTCTTGGAAGGTTTCTGAATAGATATTTTTTTATAGCAATTCTAGAAAGGAAGATTACAAACAACTCTATCCAAACGTTTCTAGACTGGGGAACCAAACCTATGTCCCCAGCCAAGTAAATTTATGTCCTACAGAAGGCATGTTAAAGAGCTCACAATCATGATCAAGACATCTATTAAACTCTTCCATTGTACCAAGTTTAGGAGTGGCAATCCCCATGCACTCAGAAGAATCACAAATACAGTTGAAATCATCTCCAACCAACCATGGTTCAAACATAATAGATATTTGTCTCAAGTAGTTCCACAACTCTCTTCTATCTACTTTAGTACTTTTTGCATAAATGAATGAAGGAAAAAAAAGTTGAATTGAATGTAGGGGAGGACATTCTAGCATGCACCAACTGATCCTCATCCAAAAGGACTAAAAAAGAGTAAGCAGCATTCCAGAAAACCCAAGCCTTTCCATTAGGGTTAGAATGGAATCCCTAAAAACCTAACATGAAAGCAATTGAGGAGATTTTATCCTTGCTCATCAAAGGCTCTAAAAAACACAGTATTAGTATATTATGATATCTAATCAAATACGTAGTCCTGAGTAAAGAAGCTTTATTTCATGTTTTTTAGAGCTATCCCTCAAACATTACATAATATGATACTATTCATTGTAAACTTGAGGTTGGAAGCTGTGTGTGGACCTTACCTAGGCTTCTAGTAGACATTCTATGAGTTCTAGGAAAAATAGACAACTTACCTAGGCTTCTAGTAGCCATTCTATGAGTTCTAGGCAAAATAGACAATATCCTATGCTTTCTTCCTTGCCTTGAATAAGTCTTGAAAGTAGTATCAATTTCCTTACTACCAACCATAGCCTTGATTTTAAATCAAATTTTTCTGCTGATTCCCTCAAATCTTCCTGATTCAAAGGAGCTATGTCCCTAAGAGATTCAAGATCAAAGAGATAATTAGTAGATTCCTTTGTTTGTCTGACTTGCTCAAAGCTAGTATCCTCTCTCACTTAAACATTTGAAATAGTCATCTTATCTTGCATTTTTTGTAACAACTCCTTATCAGTAGATTTAAATTTTGATCCAAGCACAATCTGAGTTGTAGTATCTTGACTGTGGCCATTACCCACAGTGAATTCAAATTAGTAGGTTTGAATTAGTCAAAAGCGGTTCTGCTCAAGATTTACTCCACCAAAACAGGCTATTCCACATTTTTAGGAATTTTTGTTGGAGTCTGAGCCTCCATTGCTAGAACCTCATTAGAATGAATCTCCATTCTATTTTCCTTAGCACTTGAAGGCCCTAAAAAAGAAAAAGTAGCTTCTGTTTGGAATAGATGAGCCTCGAGAACTGAATTAGGGTTAGATTTGATTTTTCTGATAAATTCTCTTGATGATCACTTGCTTCCCTTTGTTCCTAGAGGATTTTTGTTTGGCCTTCTTTTGAGTTGTTCCCTTTTCATCTTTCTTCTACATGTTAACTTGTTGATCATTCCTATCCTTCTCAACAACTAATGTCTTGTCACTTCTAGACTCTTTGAGATCAAACCTTCTTGGAATGACTTCTCTGGCCAGACAATCTACGTTTGCATGGCCTTGCTTATTGCACAAATTGCAATATGCTGAAAGGTTCTCATGGTGGATTGCTGGTCAGATGACAGATTTCCATTGGCCATCATCATCTACACCAACCCAAACACATTGAGGCAACTTGGCCTTCAAGTCCACCACCACGCACACTTTTGCATGACTAGGATGTGATAGTATTTCAGTAGCAATATCTATATTCAAGGGCATACCCACCCATTGAGCAACTGAATAAAGAGAGTCTTTATAAAAATAACAATAAGGCAGATTCTCAAAGTGAACCCAAACTAGTGCAATGGAAGATTCAGCATTAGGCCAGAACGTATGACTCCACTTAAACACAGGCATTGGAAAGCCATTTACATGCCAAAATCCCTTAATCCAGTAGCGTTAAAAATGACCTTCAAGCTTGAATCTGATTAATACATGCCTACGATCAATTAATCCAATAGTAAACGAACCTTTGAAACCAATTGTCAGAAAAGGTTCTGTATAGTCTCCATCTTAGGCCTACCCTGGGAGATTTTTCCAATGAGAGCCAACTTGAAAGGCTTGGAAAGAATTTCAACCACCTGTAAAAATTTGGTAAAGAATATGGCTGGTTCTCCTTTCATCATTGCTTTCGTCTAAATGAAGTTAGGCTGTGATCTTTACTGTTTTCCTTGTGGGACATCAGCAAATGATCTAGATTGAGACCCTCCAGCCAGTGGTTGAAGGGCAGAAGCCCCTCCATGGAGGTGGAGAAGCCAACGAGCAAGTTTAGAGAGAAGGTGGAGAGAAATTTCAAGAGAGAAGATCGAGAGAAGTTCCTATAGTATTTATGTCTTAGTGTCCAATAGAGCTTCAATTTTAGCTCAATAAACATTTGTTTGTGAATGTGATTATTGTGAGTCACTACTTTAATATTATTACATTTGCATTAAAGTAGAAATTTGGATTATCTATTTAATGATTTTCTCTATTTGAGAAATTTTTTTTGACCGAATATCCAACATTCCATAATTCAGAGAGGAACATTAGCAGTTAAACTCCTCATCTCTAGCATAGTAGAACTGACATCCAACCCAATCATTTAAGAACTTTCGACTAATGTAAAGATAAGAGAATTAATTTAAGAGAAGCGTCTTGGTTCATATTTTTTATTTTTTGAACGAGAATTCATAATGGATCTCCATAAACCTCACATACTATGTGGGTATTTAGGAAAATATTACAATTCAATTAAAAAACTGAGTCAAAAAAATTTCAATTAAAATCCTATATTTTATATATTGGAAGGTTGTATTGTATACACCTTTAAAGGATATGTTGTTATATTAAACAAGTCATTAAAACACATAATATAGCTCCATAATTGGATGACAGAAATTTTTTATAAAGTTAATAAAACACCTAATTTTCAATCATGTCTAATACTAATATGTATCTCAAAGAATTGAACGACTTTAATCGGTACTAAATTCACTACAGCCAAACACGTGGGGCTCTAATTTTTCGTTGTCCAATTAACATCATAGCACCATATATTCCTCCAACCAAAAAAAATTAAGAGTAAAAATAAAAGTAAATAAATAAAAGAATAGCCCCGAGCAGAGTTCCACTTTGATTCTTTCAGTAGCCCACTGGCAGCCAGAGCTTGTCTAATTCTTCGCATTGCAAAGCAACTAAAAAGCTCCAGCATCAACTAATTTAGTGGACCTTACATAATTATTCCTATTTTGACAAGAAATTGATTTACATTACGAACGAGATATAAATAATTACAATAGAAATACGGAAAAGCGATACAAGATATAAATTTCAAGATTTTCATTATTAGACGAAATCATGTAAATACTTTTCTGTCACTCTAGGGTATTAAGTTGTAATGTCATTTTATAAATTGATTTTAGATTCCGGACCAACAAGTCTCTTCTTTTCAATTATTGGTTAGTCTCTTATAAACATCTGATTAATTGCATTATAACCATTTTCATATTGAATTCGGTAAATAAATTTAGTTAATTTTGAATAATTTTGAATTTAGTTATAAATCAGTTAATCATATTCCTTAGTTCAATTAATGAATTAAAAATTGATAGAAAATTTTTTGAATTTGGATTAACCGATTATCGAATTCATTAATTCAAAATATACCTTATATTTATAAACTTTTATATAAAAAAAAAAGATACAGTATTCATATATTTATAAATCTAACGAAAAGTAAATACATTTTGTTTTGGTTGTAGCTTTCTTATATAAAGTAACTTTTAACGTTTTTTACATTTCAAATGATTCAAAAAAATTTAGAAATTAAAAGTACGTAGCATATAAATATAAATATAGTTATTCAAATAAATATATATCTTATTGAAAAAATATTGTAATTTACTTTATTTCTTATACGAAATTCGTACCACTGTTATGCTCTTATACATTAAATTATGTAATTTTATACATATTATATTGGTAGTGATTAAATTGTTGTTGAATAGCACAATCTACTATTACACATGCTTATAACATTAATTATTGAATTATTACATATAAATTACATAATGTAGTCATACATGTACGTATATTAGTACTTCTAACTTACATTACATTAGGTTTAGTGTAAATACTAATTTGACGCATTTTTAGTCCCCAATGTTTGGGTAATCCATAAATTAGTCCCCAATATTTCTGCGAAAACAGATTTAGTCCCCAAAGATTCAAAATTTGAACAAAGTTAGGGTAATTGACAGAAAATTAAAATTTCTAATAGAAACAGGCTACATGCTGGTCATGTGATCATTAAGTAAATGCACAAAAAATTAAAAACCACAGATACAAGCAAAAATAAAAATAAAAAATTCAGAAATAAATAGTTGAAAATCACATTTAACATTAAACTCTCATTTTAACTAAAAAAATTAGTCGGGTACAACCATTTTCTCCCCTTTAACCATAAATTCCTTTTTCCTCTTTAACCCAGGAAGAGGCCTAATCTTTCAATCTTTTCTATCCCTTTGTCTTTCTTGAAGATGATCATCAATTCTTTCTATTTTTTTTTTAATGCTTATGCCACTAACCTAAACATCATCCCTAACAGTCAATTCCCCACGATCTTCAAAGGAAATGGAAGAAATTTATGATAGACTTGTCCAATAAGCTGTCTTCTTCAAGGAAGACAAAGTGATAAAAGGAATTGAAGGATTAGAGTTTTTCTTAAGTTAAAGACAAAAGAGGAATGCTGGGTTAAAAAGGAGAAAAGGGTTCAAACCAGACTGGTTTTTTTGGGTTAAAATTAGACTTTAATGTTAAATGTAGTTTTCAACTTTTATTTTTGATTTTTTAATATTATTTTACTTTTATCTGTGGTTTTAAATTTTTTTGACATTTACTTAATGACCACATAACCTAAACATAGCCTGTTTCCGCAAAAAAATAAATAAATAAAGTTCAATTTTTTTTTTCTCAGTTTTCCGAATTTTGTTCACATTCTACAATTTTTTAGAACGAAATATGTTTTGGCCCAAATTTTGAGAACCAGTTTATGTAATAACCTAAACTTTGGGGGCTAAAATTACATTTTACTCTTAGTCTTATACATAGTTTATAGGTATATACTTGAAAATATATATATTATTAATTATTGAATTATTACTCACAAAATTATTACATATTTAACATTTTACATATAAACTTATAAATTACATGATATTATAGTTTTACACACTTATGTTATTAGTTATTAAATTATTACTTATAAAATCATAGCATTACCCTAACATAGTTACATTATTAATACGAGTAATTAGTTACATAATAATATACATTTAAAAAAAAAAATAGCTCCTCTCTACTTTCTAATGACTCGAACCCATAACTAGTAGACCATAGAAAAAGCGTCTTACCACCTAAGGTGCATTTCATTGTCAATATACGTAGTTACATTATTAGATACTGAATTTAAATTACATGATATAGTTTTATAGTACTTATTTTTATTAGATCATAAATCAACATTAGTACACACATAATATTTATATGAGTGTGTAGAACTGGAACAAAATTAGGGGAAATGTTGTTTAATGAATAGGTTTTAATGTATAGAATCTTAGTCCGTGTCAATAGCTCTAATGACCGAGTTGAATTTGGTTAATTGAATTAAAAAATTGATTACTGAATTTGATAGTCAAATTTATTTCACTGAATTTTCTACCAAGCTAAAATCGAAATCGAAATTGATTAAAAATTTTAAAACCATTTCTTAAATTTCAAACGTGTTTATTAATTGATTAACCCATCGATTAGCCAATTCACATTGGTGTCAATTGTAAAACTCGAAATTTTAGGGTTAAATAAAAATAGGAAAATAAAATAAATATTTGGAAGATTCCAAATACTAATTGGGAATAAGTGTGAAATAGTAATATTTATTTCACACTTAGTTGGGAAATAAGTGTGAAATAGTAGTATTTATTAATGTTGGAGACTAATCTAAATTTTAGGAAAAATTTCAGGATTTAATGGTCTATAAATATAGGGTTGAATGTTAGAAAACCTACTATTTTCTTTTAGCAAAAATCGTTTGAGGAAAGGTAAGCTTTTTCTATTTCGATTACTATTAATTTTTGTAATTATTTATTTTATTTTATGATTTAATTTATCGTAAATCATTAGGGATAATGTGAATTTTGGGATGGTAGGATTTATTTACATAATTTTTATGAGTTAACAATATATGAGGTTACAATATATTTTATTTGAATATTTTCATTTTCCAAATAATCTGAAATTAAGAATACATTGTGGGTCAAAATTAATATTTTTATGGGTTATTTCTATATGTATTTATTTTGGAAAAGTGGAATATATTAAAAATTATTGGAAAACTATTTTCTGTAAAAGGGGAGTTTTTAAAAATTAAAAACAAAGAAAAAATAGATTTTTAAAAGAAAAGAAAAGATAACAGATGTGAATGAGCAGCACGGTTCCAAATGATGAAGATGATGAAGTTCTAAAATATTTATAAATCAGTTCCTTAAGTTTTGTAAGATTTCTACTATAGCCAAAAAGGTTTTTAATGTAATTAGATTAGGTCCTTTCCAAGTTTTGAAGATTATATCTTCACCCAAATAATTTTGAAATAGCCCCAGCAGTCCTTGAAAGTATTTTATATTTACAAAAAGGTCCCTAAACGTTGTGGTTATTTCACATAGGCCTAACGTATTTCGAGAAAATAGAATTGAGATATTATGGTTATTTTATAGGTAAGGAAGGCTTCACGAGTTTATATTATCCAAGTTTGACTCTCGTGCTTTGAATTATTTGAATGTAAACAGTTCTAACATCTTTCATGTTTTAAAAAGTCTTTTTATCAAAATTATATTTTTGCAAAATATTATGTAACGTATGAAATTCGAATTGAGCATGGTTAATTTAATGTTTCATAATATGAATTTAGTAAGGGGCACTTCGACCAAATACGATGATTGTGTGATGTATGATTTCATATTTTGATATGAAAAATTACTTGGCTCTTGGAATAACTTTGGTGACGTCGGTAGGAACTAGTTCCTAATTCTCCACCCAGCAGAGGGTAGCTAGCTTATGTTTGACTCCACCCAGCGGAGGGTAGCTGGCCTATGTTTGGCCCTTGTCTAATGAGTATAATAGTTAGCACTGGATATCTAGGTAGCCGATTAATATACTACCTTAGGAAACCCTTGAACCCAATGTTATAAATATGTATGATGAATACGTTGTTATTATTCAATTTTGCTATATGTTACGAATATGAAATGTTTACTTTTATTTGCCACGCACACACACACACATATATATATAAAATTGTTGGTAACTTGTGATAATTTTATAAAATTGTACCTATATATGTATATGAATGCTTTAATGTGTGAAATGTGATTTGTAAAATTACATTTATGTAACGTACTGAATTCGGTGAAAGATGACATGAACGGCTTATTGGACAAGTCTTTGCCCATCCCATTATATAACATTACTTTGCAGGTTGTTCGTAGTTTATTTAAGGTAAGTGATTGAAAATTTAGCAACTGAAAATTCTATTGCTAAGAATAATAATTAGGATGGAAAAATCCGTCAATAATTAATATGTTAAAATATCTAGAAAATATTTGTTACGAAAAATCTGTCGCTAATTTAAAAATATTCTAAAAGAGGTTGATTATGAAACAAGACCTGAAATACAACTTTAAACTAATATATTAGTCATGTAATCTTGCTCAACATTTGCAACTAAATATTGAGCTTTCATTTATTATTAAATATTTCAAAGATTAACCTCAATAAATGAGTCTCATTATACTATACAAAGTGAATTATTATTGTTTTATTATACCTGAAGGATTAATCTTGAATTAAATTATTATTTTAATTTATTAGTGAATTATTATTGTGTCATTATTATCCTTTCTTTGGATATAACTTTTCTAAAACTAGATTAAATGAGTATAAAATCAGATGGAAGGTGTTATAACTAGGTTAGATTTAACATTCATGTGTATGGAAAGTGTTGTAATGTAGACAAGAATGGTGAATGGTTAGGTGTTGATAGTATGAGAGAAAAATAAAAATATAGATAAATGGGTTGAAATTGGTTTGGAAGTACTATATCCTAGGATAGATTTAACAGTTATGTGTAGCGTATGTGACTTTTTTCTGTTTGTAATTGACAAAGTTTTGCCCTCAAAATTGTCCTAAATTGCTAAAAATTAAAAAATTTGAGGGATAAATGCATTTTTTTTTTTTTTTTGAAAATTTAGGGATCAAAATATACCATGACTAAAACTTTGAAGGCTAAAATTGTTTTTTTTTTTTTTTTTCACGTTTGGAATATAAAATTTAACAATCACAGGCTTTACACATGACTTTTTCCATTTGTAATTGATGGAACTTTCAAATTTGTCCTAAGTTGGTTAAATTAGAAAGTTTGAGGACTAAATATTTTTTGCTTGAAATTTTGAGTACCAAAATAGGCCACGACTCAATATTTGAGTGATAAAATTGTATTTTTTTCCAAATAAATATATGCATAGAATTTTTATTTGATTCAAAGAGGACTGATGGAACGTATCAATAAATATATTTTTTATCATTGCTTTTTTTTTTGTTTTATAAGTTTATATTTCATGTGTCCCATTAATAGTGTCACGTTTGAAATCTTTGTTTGTCTAGAAATATTTCTAAATACAAATATTATTTTCTTTTTTAATTTTATCCATTGTCTTTTTAGTGTAAACATATCTTGTAGTTGGTAAAATTAGAAATATTTAAACAAATATAAATATCAATACATATTCGCTCGGGTAAAGTAAAATCAATTAAACACTCAAACAAGTAATAAAACCTCACTTTGCACTAAATTTTACCTACACTCCCACAAATATACAGGGATGGTAAAAGATAGCGGTAAGAGGGTATTGTTCCCAGGAGGATTGTTTTGCTAGCAACTACTAGGATTTAATGTCCATTGTATAGTTAGGCAATCCAAAAATTAAACAAATACTAAACCTAATTATAATGATGAATTAAACAAGCAAGTATTTCAAAATTAAAAATTAATTTATCTACTGAAGCAAGTAAAGAAAACAATTGGACTACTAGTAAATTAACTAATCTAATGGAAGCAAGTAAATGAAAGAAAATAAAATTACTTCTAAATTTATTAAACTAACTAAAAGACGGGTATTATAAGGCAATTATGTCCTATATTGACTAAAGAAAATAATAAGGAAGCATGAAACCAAAGTTAACTCCATTTTACACTAATTGAACTACTGAAATTTGTGAGAAAAATGAGACTAAAGCTAAATATTTTTGGATTTTTGGTTTAATAAAAGGAAGTCCATTAACGATTACTAGGAATTAAAAATAAGGAAGTGAAGATTTTTAAGTAGAAATCACTAGATTAGCAAGAACCCTATGAAAACTTGAAATAGAAGTAACTAGATTTTAAAGAAATTTAACTAGAAAACAAGTAAAAATTATATCTACTAAAAGCTAATGATTAACCCACTAAAGTTATCTAAGCAAAATTAAAGCTTGCAAGGAATTAAAGACAAGATCTAAAGGGAAATTAAAGAGGCTTTTCTATTAAACTAAAAACTTAGAGTTCAAGCTACTGTTAATCTAATCTACTACTAAAAATACTAACTACACTACCTACTATGTGTACTATCACTAACCATTATGCCTATTATATATCTAATATTGGAGTGTTTTACAAGTCGAGAATTAAAATCTACAAGGCAAAAATTACAAAAATGCCATGAAAACTAAGCCTTCTGTGCCTCGATGTCGTGACATAGATATTCAGTGTCACGATATTAAGTTGAAAATTAGTAAATGAATCTCTGCATTGATGTCGAGACACCAAATATCCATGTCGCGACATCAAACATGATTTCATCCTCTTTTTCGTTCTTCTCATCATCACAATCCACTTCACTTTTCTCTTCAACCACCTTGGATTTTTGTTTCTCATCTTCTCTGTTAACCTCATGCTTTCCATTTTACCCAAACAATACTTGTTCATGCCTCAATGATATGGCATTACATTGTTCCCTTCCATTTGGCTTTCTAGGATTGGGAATTAAATCGCTTGGCAAGGTACCCATAGGTCTTTCATTTTTTTGCCTAGCCAATTGTGCCCCAATTGAACCTCTAAATTCCTTGTCATGACTCTTAAGTTCTCAACTCCCTCTTTTGGTTTTCAGTTCATTGTCCTTCCTTTGGTTATCATTTGCTCTCCTCAAATTATCAAGTTATGCTTGGAGATCATCAACCTCTCTATGAAAAATTTGATTGTAATTCATGAGTGGTGGAGGTTTGTTTTGTTGAAATTGAGGTCTTGGTTGATTATTATGATAGGGAGGATTTGCCTGAGGTGGTTCATTTGAGGTGGATAGGAAATTGCTAGGAAATTGCTTGGAAATTTCTTTGGTAAGGTGGTTAATAAGATCTAGAAGATGAAGAAGTTGAAGCTTAGTTTTGAGAACTTTGGTGTGGAGGATTGTGTTGGTAAGGAGTATTTTGTTGGTTTATGGAATTACTCCAATAAAGGTTTGGATGGTTCCTCCGTGAAAGGTTATAAATATTTCCAAAAGCTCCTTGAAGATTCCATGAGAAGGAAGATTGATTAGATACATAGTTGATTTGCTCACTTGTACCAAAAGGAACATCACATTGACCATTTTGATGTCCACTACCACAAAAATCACAGGAATAAGAGGTAATTGAGATGAAGTAGTTACGACATTAATAGCATTTGGTCTCCCAAAATTCTCCATACCTCTTGTGAAATTATTCATGACATTCATAAACATGCCTTGTTGAGCAAGTAATGCATCATTTTGGTTCAAAATCAAAATACCTCCGTGTTGAGCATTGGCTTGATTGACATGTTGTTGAGCCACCAGTTGAGTAATCGGACCATGAGAATAATAGTTAGACGCAATCTTTTTAAGTAGTGATTGAGCCTCCTCCAGCATTTTAAAAGAAATTGATCCATTCGCGAATATATCAATAATTGATTTGGTCTTTTGAGTCAAACTATTATAAAATATTTGGATTTGTAACCAAAGAGGAATAATATGATATGGGCATTTTCTTAATAATTTTTTGAATCTTTCCCACGCCTCACTAATACCTTTACCCGTATATTATTTGAATGATGTGATCTCATTGTGAAGTTTGGCGGTCCTTAAGAGAGGAAAATGTTTGGCTATAGAGAATTCTTGGGCCAATTAATTCCATGTCGTAAACATCTCTTGAGCATGTGATTGAAATCAAGCCTTTGTTTTATCCCCCAATGAGAAAAGAAAAACTCTCATACGCATACAATCCAGATGGACTCCATTGAATTTAAATGTGTTCAACACTTCTTCAAAGTTCATTAAATGTGTGTTTGGATCCTCGTTAGAGCCTCCACCGAACATCGCAGGAGCTTGCGACATTTTTATAAGGTTGGGCTTGATTTCAAAATTGTTCGTTTACACCAGCATACATGCAATGCTAGAAGTAGCCCAATCGAAATTAGGCATTGCATAGTCTCTAAGAGGATGACCATTACCATGAAATCTGTTACCATTACTCCTAAGGCATTGCATAGTCTCTAATAGGATGACCATTACCATGAAATCTATTATCATTACTCCTAAGTCCTCTATTAAAGTTAGCTCCTATTCTATGATTTCCAATCCCTTCAACTTCTTTATTGTCATAGTTATACCTACCGAAATTATCATTCAACATTTTAGAATTTTGTTTATGATTCTCCATTTGAAATCTTTCTGACTCTTGTTGCACTCTTTTTGCTTTTGAATTTCTCATAATTCCTTCTCTCTTTCGTTATCTAAACAAACCAAAGACTTTTTTTTTTTTCTTCTAACCATGCACTGTAAATAGTAAATTCAATCAATTAGTCACAAGTGCCAATTCAATTCACAAGCCAAGATCACTAACATAAACAATTAAGAACAACTATGCAAGACACTAAAATTAACTACTAAAAGTAAATAAAAAATACATAATCTACAGACTCTTAAACTGCTTCATATTGCCAATATACCAAGGAAAATCCCTGATAATGGCGTCAAACACTCGTTTGCTCAGGTAGAGTAAAATCAATTAAACATTCAAACAAGTAATAAAATCTCACTTTGCACTAAATCCTACCCGCACTTCCACAAGTATACAGGGAAAGTAGAAGATAGCGGTAAAGAAGGTATTGTTCCCACGACAGGATCGTTTAATTGGCAACTACTAGAATTTAATGTCCATTGTATAGTTTATTTGAGAAAAAGAAAACAAATATTAAACCTAATTACAACCATGAATTAAACAATCAAGTAATTCAAAATTAAAAACTAATTTATCTACTAAAGCAAGTAAAGAAAACAATTGGACTACCAGTATAAAGATTAAATAATCTAATCTAATGGAAGTAAGTAAATGAAAGTAAATAAAATTACTTCTAAATTAATTAAACTAGCTAAACTAGATGGGAACTAAAAGGCAATTACTCCTACATTGACTAAGGAAAACAATAAGGAAGCATGAAACCAAAGTAATTGCATTTCTTTACTAATTGAACTATTAAAATTTGTAAAGAAAATGAGACCAAAACAAAATATTTTTTAATTTTTGGTTTAATAAAATCAAGTCCACTAACGATTACTAGGAATTAAAAACAAGGAAGTGAAGATATTTAACTAGAAATCACTAGATTACCAAGACCCCTAGAAATGAAAACTTGAAATAGAAGTAACTAGATTTTAAAGAAATTTAACTAGAAAGCAAGTAAAAACTATATCTACTAAAAGCTAATGATTAACCCACTAAAGTTATCTAAGAAAAATTAAATCTTGCAAGGAATTAAAGCCAAGATCTAAAGGGAAATTAAAGAGGTTTTTTATATTAAACTAAAAACTTAGAGTTCAAGCTACTATTAATCTAATCTTCTACTAAAAATACTAACTACACTACCTACTATGTGTACTATGACTAACTATTGCCTATTATATATATATATATTGGAGTGTTTTACAAGTCAAGAATAAAAATCTACAAATCAAAAATTACAAAAATGCCATGAAAACTAAGCCTTCTGCGCGTCGATATTGCGACATGGATATTCGGTGTCGCAACATTGAGCTAAAAATTACTAAATTAATCACTACCTCGATGTCGTGACACCAAATATCCATATCACGATAACGAGCACGTTTCAGCTGTAATCTTCAACTCTTCATCAATTTCACTTTGGCCCTCGAACTTTTGTGATTTTGGCTTACATTCTTCAATTCTTAACCTGCAAAATACTTAATTAAATAGGTGACCAATTTAACTAAAATTAAATAAAAATTCATGATATTTATAAGAAATGCAAATGCAACTACATAATGCAAATAATTAACTAAAACATTTAATTAGATACCAAAAGTCGAGATTAAACTAACAAAATGCTATAATTTTGAAGAAAAATAATTTTAGTTTACTAGAGTTATCAATACACAATTTTTTAAAATTTTAATTCTTGAAAATAACAACTATGGAACAGAGGAAGTATAATGTAAAACCTCGTGTTTGGATGATATAGAATCACTACTTCAAATGTAATGTAGGAGCAATATATTCTCACTTTGCATCTATAATTTAAAAATGGATACATTGAACCCTAACTCTTAGTGTTTCATTCTAATTTAATTTTTATCACTATTACTAAAGTTAAAAAATGTTCCAACCAAGCATAAATTAGAGCATGAATTAATTGACATCTATCAAATTTACTAACGCTAGTAAAGATTAAATCAAATATTGGTAGATCTAGAGTTGGACGTGGAATGTTTACAATATTTGAAATTAGGGGGTGTAAAGTGAGAATTAATCACAAACTAGGGGTGCAAGTGAAAATTTTTTGACTACCCGCTGATACATTACGCCTAGGCCTGTAAATAGGCCAAATTTGGATCAAAACTTGTATAGCTAGTCCCGAATCCGATTAGAATATCCGGATTTAGATCTGGATATCCGTTAAGTCTACAAAAGTAAATCCATACTCGAATCCGGATCTGGATCCTGATTCGGGTCTTATAATATTTTTTAACTTTTACATTTTTTATATAAAAATGTTATTATTTATTGAAATTTTTTTAATTACAAAAAATATCTATTTAAAAATTTATATTTATGCATGGATTGTACAATAGAATATATTTAGATTGACAATTTACACAACAAATATGTGTACGTACATATAGAATAAAACTAATTGTATATAATTTTGTTATATATTAAATATTTTAACTAGATTCGGGTCCTGTTCATATCGGAATAACAAGATCCATATTTTTTCCATTAGTTATATTTGCTAAATAGATGCAAATCAGATCCAGATAATTGAAATTTTTCAGTGATCCAAACTGGAATAAATAGTTCCGGATCTGGTCGGGTTCAAATCTAGACCCGACCAATTTACATGCCTAATTACGTCATACCACACACCTATAATTTGTTAATTTTAATAATAATGTCAAAAATTTAGACAGAACAAATCTGAGAATCAAGGTCTAATGTTCAAAATTTAGAATGAGAGTGCAAAACATAAACCGAATAAAAATAACGTGGTGCAAGATGGAATTAGTCCTATAACAATATTGTCATTATTATTATTATTATTATTATTATTGACCTATTTTCATGATTCTTATGATCGAAAAGTATTTCGTGCCTCTGTGGTTTGCCACCAGTGAGCTTTAAACATTTAGTTTTATGGACACTTTGTACCCTTAATTCCAAAATCTATAACATTCCAATCTAATTTTCAATACCATTACAAACTTAATAGAATCTTAGCACGTGTACCAAAAATATTATGGGAACATATTGTCATACATCCCACTGAATCTGTTGTTCACACAAAAATATTTCATTAATTTGGTGACGGTATTAAAAATTAGACTAAAGTAAGACAAATTTGAGAGTAGAGGTGTAAAATGTCCAAAATTAAAATTAGAGGTGCAAAGGGAAAATTGAGTATAACTCAAAAGTGCAAAATAATTAGACCAAATTTCTTTTCGTAGTCCATATTTAGGGACAAGGATCCTCTTCATTTAGGTAGTATGAAGCCTCCATTGTCTCATTTACCCATTTAGATGAGTTACGCCTCACTAATTGATCAAATTAAGGGTTACAGATTTATTGACATCGGCATTTTACTACTTCTAACACTCAAAATTATGTAGTTTCAATTATTCTTTTATTTTTATAGCAAATTTAGGCTGCATAAGTATTAAAAGAATTGTAATGAAATTATAATCTTATATTCTCTCAATTTGATGGCCTACTAATTTTTTATTATAAATTTTTTTTGTGGCAAGCAGTTAATTAATATATTTTTGAGTTAAATAGTAAGAATGTTAATAAAATAATTTGATTAATTTAATTAAATATCAAGGAGATAAAAATCAAAACTAACTAGTTTTTTCTTTAAAAAAATTATAGAAGTAATGATTTTGTAAATATCTCATCTTTCATTATGTATATCACGTATTTAGATCCAATGTCATTCATTAAAAGTGTTACATGGAAATGAATCGAGCTGGCCCGTTCAGCCACCCGGCCTACCTCGATTTTTTGTTCACATTGTCTGGGCCTATGTAAGTATTGTTGTAGGCTGGTCCCATCCCATCCAATTACTTAGGGCTTGGCTAAGGCTTGACTTTTCGCAACCCGTAACTGGCACATGTGACTCGCGCCGCTTCCCAACCCGTGACCGGCTCGCTCGCTCATCGCGCGAACCCGTAGACCAATCAATCTCGAATTTTTCTTTTTATTTTTTTTTAAATTTTCATCATTTTAGGTGACTTTTTTTTCTAATAACATTTGTGTATTATTTCTGTTGGACTAATATATAATAATTCGTAGTATAAGTATTGAAAAATGAAGCACTAATTAATATATAAAACTTCAAATATTAAGTAACAACTTAGATTAGTTAATGGTAATTTGGAATAAAGAAGTCATTACTTGGATTACTAAATACTAACTTCATATAAAATAAGTAATAATTTGTAACAATAAGTAATAATTTAAAATAATGAGTAATCGCTTTGAATATTATGTATAATAACTAATAACTTGTTTCTTTTTTCTTAGTTATATATAACTTAAATTAATAAGTAATGAAAAGGATTTACAATTTAATAATAACTTGAAATAATATGTAATAACTTGGACTATTAAGTAATATATTTGAGTAAAACAAAACAATTTAGAGTATTAGATACTAATTTGAAATAAATGTAAATATTAACTTGGTTAGATTGTGGTGCCAGCACGAGCCCAGCATGCTGTGGGCTCAACACGGGGATCAATCATGGGCCATGTATTTTTATTTTTTGGCCCAACCCAACACGTCCCATCAAGCTTTTGACTTCTGACACGACCCATTACCATGTTGATAACTCTACAAAACTAGAGTTATATGTACCCTAAACTTGAAGGTTTGGCAACTAGTTTCAAGCATTTTTAGTATTTTCGTGTGTGTTTTCGTCTATTTTGCATTCATGTGTTAGAATGTGGTAATATGTGTTTATTAA
Organism: Cinchona pubescens; assembly: GCA_025175665.1. Lineage (NCBI taxonomy): Eukaryota > Viridiplantae > Streptophyta > Magnoliopsida > Gentianales > Rubiaceae > Cinchona > Cinchona pubescens. The sequence goes on from JANKKI010000204.1 coordinate 1,522,097, forward strand.
GTATTTTAGTACTTATTTAGATCTTAATTAGCATATTTTATTTGGTTCTTGTGTATAGAGTTGTGTCGTGTCTTTAACTTAATTCGTTGGAAGTTAAGTTTTTGTTAGTCTTTGTTTGTCATGACAAAGAACTATTTTGTGAGAATTTTATTTATATATTTAGGTATTATTTTAAGTGTATATTATAGATAATAATATTCTCCTATCTGTGTTAGGGTGGCATGAAAAAAAGAATAGCGCATCAATCAGATATCGGATGAAAATTTTTGAAGCAAAACCGTGAAGTGCTGCATTTGAGAAGTTTCAGTCCATATCGCGATCTCAAATTCCAGATCGTGAACTGGAGATGGCAGGAGCAAAAATGACTTTGTTCGGGGTTGATTTTTGTTGCAATATTACCCACAACCCTAGCACTATTTATACCCTTTTAAGCATCATTTGAGGCATAGAAGACCCAGTAGAAGTAGGTTAGATTAGAGAGTAATTTTCATCATTTTTCCTCCCTATTTGTAGAGGGTTTTCTTAGATTAGAGTAGATTAGGACTTCTCTTTCTTGTAGATTTCAAATCCAAGCTAAAGATTGAACCTTTTTGTTGTAAGTGCTTTGTTTATGTTAAAACTCCTTTAGTCAAGCTTTAATTTCATGTTCCTTTAGTTAATTAGTTTAATTTCTTTAATCTAATTGCTTCCTTTATTTGTTTTCTTAAAGTAAAATTGTTAGATTAGTTTATGGGCTTTCTTTAAAAATACTTTTTTTATTGATAATTTGTAGTTTAGATTGGTTAATTAGGTTAGATTAGTTTATGGGCTTTTCATGTAATTACTTGCTTTACGTGCTTTCCTAGTTTAATTGATAGATTAGTTAATGGGTTTTTCATAATTGTGCTTTCTTAATGTTAATTTGTAGTTTAGGCTAGTTAATTGCTTTCTAAAAGTGCTTTCTTTTTATATGCTTTCGTAGAATAGTTTATGGGCTTTCATTAATTATGATTTCTTAGTGGTAATTAGTAGTCTAGATTATTTAATTGATTCTTTAAGTTATTTTTTCCTTTTAATTGCTTTCTAAAAAATGACTTCTTTTTACATGCTTCCATTTTACTTTCTTTCTTAAACATGTTTTCTTAGTGTTAGTTTTTACTTTAATGCATTAGATAGTCTTTAAATTGCTTTTTTTGTCTTTAGTTCTAGTTTTAGTTAAATCTCTTCTCTTAATCAACTCGCTTCAACTTGTAATCTAACCAAATAACCGGTAATTATCGGCCAATCTTTGTGGGTACGATCCCTACTTCCCTTTGCTACAAGTTGACAACCGTATACTTGCGGGATGCCAACTAGTTAGTAGTAGGCTTTAGGTGTTTTATAAATTTATAATTAGGTGTGTGAAGCACCAAGTTTTTGGCGCCATTGTTGGATATTAGTTTTCGATAATATCGATATAATTTGGTGGGAAGACTAGATTGAAGCCTTTTATTTTCTTGTATAGTTGTTTCACACATTTGAATAACCAAAAAAAATTTCATTTTGTAGTTGTGTTCTTTTTTTCAAAAATCTAAAAAGATTTTCTTTGTGATCGATGGTTTAGACTAACTAGTAGTCTAAACTTTCCTAATTTTCTTATTTGTGTTGTTTTAGATCGTTTTCTTGTTTTTATTTGTGTTTTTGATTGTTCAAGAACATGAAAGGACCTAATTGGAATGATTCATACCAAGGAGATTACCATACACATTTTATGGTAATGGAGATATGCCCAATGAGCATGATCCTTGTTATGGTTACTCTTCTTTCTCTTTAGATTATCAAGTGGGATGGTCTAGCCATCAATACGCTTATGAGAGCCACCAAAATTATCAAATGGGATGGTCTAGCCATCCATATCCTTATAAGAGCTATCAAGAAAATTTCTATTCTTTCCCTCCATCACAAGAGCCTTCATATGATCAAATAGAGTCATATTTCCTTCACTAAACAATTCAAGAAAGTGAAGACGTAAGAAGGATGGACAAGTGGATGCAAATTGAAGAATTTCGAGAAGAAATAGCCCATCTTCTAGACGAAAGGGCTCAATTTCGAGAAATTATAGCCAAAGAACGAGAAAAACTTGCTCAACTTCAAAAAGAAATAGACAAACTCCATGAAGAGCAAGCCACATCCAACAATCGGTTACAAGACCAACTTGCCAAGATTCAAGGGATAGCAAATGGTGAAGAACAATGTATTCCAACACCTCTACAAATACCAATGGATGAAGAACCGGTTCAAGAAGAACAAATTGAAAATGTCTTGCAAGAAACTAGTTATCAAGAGTCTCATGAAGTTGAAGTTACAACAATCGAGACACTCAATGCTTATGTAAAAGAATCACCAATTTTCCCTTCCCACGAATGTGCGTTTGTCCCGGTTACAATAAAAGAGGCTCTATTCGAGGTGTTCGTGGAGAAAGAACCGGTTCTAAGAGGAGTGGAAGAAGAAAGATACATTTTAGAGGGGATTAGGGAGGCACATACTACATATGCCGAAGTTCATTTCCTTGGAGATTTCAGGAGCTCAACAATGGTGCAAATTCACCAAGGATTACAATATTCTTGGGAAGCCTCCTTGATGTTGAGGAAGTAGTTCTTTCTTTTTTCGTTATTATGCTTTCTTTACTTTACTTGCTTTAGTTTAAATACCTCGTTGGTAATAAAGGCTTGTACCCTTGTGCTTAATTTAGTTGTGTTGTTTATTGGCAAATGATTATCTATTGGAATCTCTTGGTCAAATATGGTTGTTAATGAGAATGGTGATAACAATAGATGACTTGTTGTGATTTGTGAATGATGTACAAGATTTATTGGTTGAACGTGGACTTAGTTTTATCTTTTGATTATGGATATTCTAGTTGTTGATACACTTCATGTGCTAAATAGTTGAGCTTATTTTGCGAAAATCATATGAATGCTTGATTAGGATTAAGAGTAGTCTTTGTGATTGAATGTCTTTTGAAGCCGATTATGTGTGAAATTATGTTTAGGGGAATGAGTTAGGCATTTAGATAACCTTTTCGTTGTGTTAAACCTTATTACCTTTATATGTGCTTTTCTTTTTCTTTAAATTGCTTGAACCCCGTGAAGCCTCGAGGACCCTTCCTTAGTATAATCATAATTGGTTGTTGAAGAAAAATCAATTTTTAGGACTCATGTTTACTCAAAAATTTCATTTATATGATTTACTTGACATTTGCTCATTGCTTAGCCTTGATAAGGTATGTTGTGCTCAATGTTGGTGAAGTCCATAATGAAAGGGTAGAACTCTTGTTGTTATGCTCGATTTGAGCTTACTTGATTGCATTCATATTCACTTGGTTAATATGTTGTTCATCTTCTATTTTTGCTTTTTGATTGTCCAAGTGTAATTCAAAATCATTGCATAGTCTTTTGTTTTGATGCTTTCTAGTAGTATTACTATGCGTTTGTTCTATTTTGGGTGAGCGATAGGATGAGTTGCACTCATCACTTCAATAAAATGACAAGTTTGGGGTGTTATTTACTTGTGTTGGAATGGTTTCTTTCTGTGAATGTAAATATTTGTGTGGTGAATTTTGGATAAAAAATTGATCGATTACGATACTTGATGATGACAAATGACTTGCAATATCATATGATTGAGTTATTTAAACTTGGCATTTTGCGAATTTTGATGTGTTGAGTAGTTCTTTTGCGACAAAAGAATTTCAAAAGCCATGTATTACTATGATCAAAAAGTGAGGGTAACTAAGACATTCACATTTTTATAGTAGTTCATTTGAAACATTGTTTTCAACCAAATCAATAGTATTGCTTTAGAGTCAATTCATCTTTTGGAAAAAAAATTGGATTAAATGGAATAGAAGTGATTTAGGTCATTTTATTTGTTTGCGTGGGGAGTTTTCTTCTAACCTGTGAGTGATTGGTTTGAATATAATCTTGGGTACGTTTTACTCCTCTTCCTTGGTTTAGGGCAGCGTAAAAAAAAAAAAACTTTGCTTTTAGGAATAAGGCGAGTACGAGATTCTGACATGTACCCATGTTGTTTTCTCCGAATTAAGCCATTAGGAATTACGTTTTAGTATACCAACAAGTTGAGAAGGAAATGTTTGTAATACTCATCATTGATATCATACTACTCATTCCTTGATAGAGAAATATTCTCAATTGTGTGACATGTGCATATCAGGTAGACTCTTAATGATCTTCTATTTCCGTGTAGCCTTGTCAAGATGGTTGAAAAATGTTGTTATCCTTAGACAACGATTGATTTGAGAAAAACTATGTTTTAGATGAATGGAACTTGTTTTTCAAAAACCTTTTTGATGATGGTCAATCCTTGGTTATTTGAAACCTTTTGTTGGCATTTGAACTTGTTTCCTTTAGAAAAATTGAAAAACTTGGAATGACTGGTTAAAATAATTCAATTGTCATATGGTATTTGAGGTCCCTTGAGAGGTCTCGTAATTATTCAAAGTACATCCATTATTTATCTTTTGTGTTGTCATCTTGGTGGTGTTTAATGTGTTGTGTATTGTGTCTTGTGTCGTATGTTTTGCGTTGTTCATTTTTTGTTGTTCTTTTTTGTTGTCTTTTATTTTGCTCGAGATGAGCAAAAGCTTAAGTTTGGGGGTGTGATAACTCTAGAAAACTAGACTTATATGTGCCCTAAACTTGAAGGTTTGGCTACCAGTTTCGAGCATTTTTAGTGTTTTTGTGTGTGTGTTTGTCTATTTTGCATTCATGTGTTAGAATGTGGTAATATGTGTTTATATTAAGTGTTTTAGTACTTATTTAGGTCTTAATAAGCATATTTTATTTGGTTCTTGTGTACAGAGTTGTGTCGTGTCTTTGACTTAACTTCGTTGGAAGTTAAGTTTTCGTTCGTCTTTGTTTGTCGTTCATTTTTTGGGCTATTTGTGTCTTTGACTTAACTTCGTTGGAAGTTAAGTTTTCATTCGTCTTTGTTTGTCATTCATTTTTTGGGCTATTTTGTGATAATTTTATTTATATATTTAGATATTATTTGAAGTGTTTATTATAGATAACAATATTCTCCTATGTGTTAGGGTGGCATGAAAAAAAAACGGCGCATCAATCGAACGTCGAATGAAGATTTTCGAAGCAAAACCGTGAAGTGTTGCATTTCAGAATTTCAGTCCATATTGCGATCTCAAATTCCAGATCACGATCTGGAGACGGCTGGAGCAAAAATGACTTTGTTCGGAGCTGATTTTTGCTGCACCATTACCCCACGATCCTAGAACAATTTAAACCCCAGAGGTTTTAAGCATGATTTGAGGCATAGAAGATCCATTGGAAAGGTAGTAGAAGTAGGCTAAATTAGAGAGTAATTTTCTTCCTTTATCCTCACCATTTTGGGAGGGTTTTCTTATTTTAAAGTAGATTAGGACTTCTCTTTCTTGTAGATTTCAAATCCAAGCTAAAGATTGAACCTGTTTAGTTGTAAGTGCTTTGTTTATGTTAAAACTCCTTTAGTCAATCTTTAATTTCATGTTCCTTTAGTTAATTAGTTTAATTTCTTTAATCTAATTGCTTCTTTTATTTGTTTTCTTAGAGTAATTGTTAAATTAGTTTATGGGCTTTCTTTAAAAATACTTTTTTAGTGATAATTTGTAGTTTAGATTGATTAGTTTATGGGCGTTTCATGTAATTGCTTTCTTTACTTGCTTTCCTAGTTTAATTGATAGATTAGTTAATAGATCTTCTTTAATTGTGCTTTCTTGATGCTAATTTGTAGTTTAGGCTAGTTAATTGCTTTCTAAACAAGTGTTTTCTTTTTACATACTTTCATAGAATAATTTATGGGCTTTCATTAATTATGATTTCTTAGTGGTAAGCAGTAGTCTAGATTAGTTAATTGATTCTTTAAGTTATTTTTCCTTTTTAATTACTTTCTAAAAAATGACTTCTTTTTACATGTTTTCATTTTACTTGCTTTCTTAAACATGCTTTCTTAGTGTTAGTCTTTTCTTGAATGCAATAGATAGTCTTTAAATTGCTTTCTTAGTTCTTTAGTTCTAGTTTTAGTTAAATCTCTTCTCTTAATCAATCACTTCAACTTGTAATCTAACCAAATAACCGGTAATTATGGACCAATCCTTGTGGGTACGATCCCTACTTCCCTTTGCTACTAGTTAACAACCATATACTTGCGGGATACCACCTAATTAGTGTAGGATTTAGAAGTTTTATAAATTTATAACTTGGTGTTCAAAGCACCACATGTCTATGGAGGACCTTAAATATTGGGGAGAATCCTTGTTTGATACCTTGCAATGTAATTTTAGAAGGAAACTACTTAGTTAGACTAGCTTATGAAGTCCACCTGTAAATCTTATAGTCAGGACTAATTTTAAGAAAATTTTTCTTCCTTCTAATTTCTTTATAGATCTTTAACTCCTATTTCTACTACAATGCTTCGGTTCCTATTACTCCTAATATTCTCCCACCTATATTCGGCATTTTCCTCCCATTGTACAACCGTAACTAACACCAAAACCTTCGAAAAATGCGTGGCATTACCCACCCAAGAAGCCTCTATAGCTTGGACATTTCATGCACACAATTCAACTCTCGATCTTGTAATTTTTGGCACCTTTATCTCCCCTTCAGGTTGGGTTGGATAGGGTATCAACCCTACTTCAGCTGAGATGACTCGAACTCGTGCCCTTATTGCCTTCCCGGACCCGAACTCCGGCCAATTGGTACTTCTACCATACATCCTAGACCCCACCATGAAGCTCCAGAAAGATCCACTCCTGTAGTGACCATTAGATCGGTTCACCTCCTCTCTTCTTCAACAACCCTATACGGTGGCCGAATGGCTACCGTACATAATGGTGCCTGTGAAACCCAGTATTTTAATAGCCTTGTTCTTTGATTTTAACTGGTTTAAAATGTTTTTCATATTATTTTTAGTCATTAAGTACTTCAACTTATTCGTTTTTCAATTCGGCAAATTTTTCGGTTTACGCGATTTAGATGTGTAAACGGGTCAAAAGTTGGACTAAGTGTAATTAGTACATTGTGGTGTGTGAGTGTTGTTTGATGGCTGATTTATAATGTTATTTAGTAGCAAATTAAGAAAAAAATTAGTTTTTGGGTCAAATAGTCAACTTGGAGACTATTTGGTCAATGGGGTACTATTTGGGTCAACTTTGGAATTTCTTTTTAGTCTTCTTCTTGTTGTTTTTCTTCCTCATTTTCTCCAGCTGCTGGCCGAAATTTCTTCTCCATTTTTCCCCAAAAATTTTCTTGGATTTCAAGTAGAAATCACTTGGAACACAGGTAAGATTTTATGTATTTTAGCATTTATGGCTTATGGGCTTTATGATTCAAGCTTTAATTTCAAGTTTTGTGGGATTCTTTATGGCTGAGAAAACCCTCTTTGCAGCCTTATAAGTTATGATTTATGTATGTTATGGGTTGTTTTTAGTGTTTTGGAGGTTGGGAAGTGATTGGGGTTGATTTTTAACAACTTTCCATGGTTAGATTACAAATTTTAAGATTATGAGTTAGGGTTTTATCTTCCATATGTGACCTAGAGTGTTATGCTATGAATGCTTATGTCTATGCATATAATGATGTTCTAAGAGTGTTTTAAGGTAAGTTTGGATAGGAATTGAGACTTGAAACCAAGTGGAATTGATTTCCCTTCATTTTGTAAGTAAGCGGAAGTTTGGCGCAACTAGGATAATTTGGATAATTGGTTATGTTTGAAGGATCTTTAATGATCTTTTGATGGTTTTAAGTGTTTCCTTGGTAGTGGGATGGTTAGGAAGCATGTTTGAATCATGCGTGTGGCTAATAGGTAAAATTTTCAGTTTGGTAGTAAAGAGGAATTCAAAACCATAGGTTGTTGCTCTAATGTTGTAATAGAGTTAATTGTAGTGGTTATGGAGTATGGATTGTTGTGGAATGCTATTGATATAGTCCCGGCTATTGCTCCGGTGAATCTTTCCGTTTATGGATTTTGTTGGTTGGTTGAATATGTTGTTTTGACTTGGGTTGTAACCAAGGTCCCTTGAATACCTTGGAATTGGATTTTGTTGGTTGGTTGAATATGTTGTTTTGAGTTGGGTTGTAACCAAGGTCCCTTGAATACCTTGGAATTGGATTTTTATTAACATCTTGATAGCCTATTATAGCCTAGGGAGGGGCGAAGTTTTTCGGTTTTTCTAGAAAATTGAGCTTATTATCTCCTAGTCTACCTGTAATACGAATTTGAGGGGTTAACTAAGTGTTTTGACTAGGGTTTTAGCTTGTCGAAGTTGGTCAAAATTTGTGAAAAGTATAATGGTCATTTTTGACCAAAGGGTTGTTGGTGTCGTTTTCTATCGTTTCGCATCGTTTTCGTTTCCCTAGTCATTCTTTAACTTCTACATCTCTTCTGAAGATACCAAAACATACCTGTTTTAGGTACCACGCCACCTACCGCCGGCGATCGCTTTCAGTGATCCTTTGTGCAGTTTTTGCTTTGATAGGTGGGTAACATAGACCCTCTTCCACTTGTATTTTGTTTAACGACTTTCGAAATATGTTTGGATGGATTTTAAAATGTGTATGATGTTTGGAACTGCACTTTTACCAAGTTTTGGAATTATTATATATGAAATCGGGACCAAGCTATTTTATGTTAATCAATTGATATATTTGCAAACTCTTTTGATATGAAAGCATTTTATGACTGTTTTGGCTCATAGGTGACCGAGGTATATAATTTTGGATGTATTTGGAAATGTTTGATTTGGGGTGCACCGGTTCTATAGTCATCCATGGGACGCCATGGTGACTTCTGTGAATGTTAATGAACTATTTGATACGGGGTCTTGTGATGGGATAACTTACCTCCCGGTCAGACTAGTAGGTGTGGTAGATTACTAGATCTGGCTAGTACTGAAAGTCATACCTTCGAGCCTAAAAGATACTCATGCTATTTTATTATATTCCGGATTGAAACTGTACTTGGATTTGTTCGCTATGCTTTGGCATACTATGTTTTAAAATGATTGGATCTTTTTGGCTACGCTATGCTTTAGCATACTATGTTTTGAAATGATTGGATCTTTTTGGCTACGCTATGCTTTAGCATACTATGTTTTGAAATGATTGGATCTTTTTGGCTACTGGACATGCCTGACGTTTAAATGGCATGATACATTTTAGAAACTACGTATGATTATGGTTTATTGACGTTTAAATGGCATGAGACATTTTAGAAACTGCTTCATGACTATGATTTTCACAAATGTTATTATCCTTATGTTTTCTTTTTATCGAAATGCTTGGCCCCATTTGAAGAGCTTTTATGATATCCACTGAGCTAGTTATGCTCACCCCACGTGAATTATAATTTTTTAGATTAGGTGCTCGTTTTTGACTCTCCACCGTGTTAGCAGCTTTTAGATTTTCTCCAGATTTCACATTACTGGTAGGACTCTGCGGATAATCTTCCAAGCTTCTCTTTTGTTTGGAGAGGGGTAGTGTATTAGATAAGTTTTGTATTGATGAACTTTGTTTTTGTTGTAGCATCTTTTGTACTAAGAAGGAATTTTGTAATTCGTATTTTTTGTGTAAAATGAAATATTCGGTTTTTATAGTTAAGAAATGGTTTGATGGTTCTATTACATTGCGGTTAAGTTTGTTGCTTTGTTCGTTTGTGCCTTGCGCTTTGGTCCGGTGTACCATTAGCGCGGCGTGTTACGGTCCCGTTTTTGGGGCGTGACAGTGCCACCATTCAAATACATGCCATCATAAAACTCGTGCCTAATAAAATCAAAATACATTATATTTGGAATAGGGGATTATACAGGTCTAGGGTTACTCTCCAGCTATCCATCCTACCACCTTTAATGATCTTTCATCCACAGCAACAATTGATATCTCACCGGGCATTGAAACAAAACGACGCGATAACTTCAATACACTTAAAATCGTACATGGAATCATTAATGCTATTTCTAAGGGGAATTTTCTTAACAATTGGTGCCATCGCAGCGCATTGTCTTCGACATATTCAATCACTAGGGCATGCATGGTTTTGCGCTCATGTTGGAACACAACTTTTCGCGATTTTTATAGGAACTGTTGGATTCGCCATCGGAATTCGGCTAGGAGAGCTGTCTCCAGGTAGAGTGTATGGCGTTCATCGAAAACTCGGGTTCGCTATGTTTTGCTTGGGATGGCTTCAAACTCTGGCTTTATTGTTTAGGCCTAAAACTATGAACAAGTTCAGGAAGTACTGGCAATTGTACCACCATTTTGTTGGGTATGCTTGTGTGGTATTAGGGGTGGTTACTGTTTTTCAAGTATTTGAAGTCTCAAGATGGGAGAAAGCCGATCTTATGCTAAGTTGGCTTATTGTTTAGGCCTCTCTACATTGATTGGTGTTTCTATAGCACTGGAAGTGAATTCGTGGGTCATTTTTTGTAGAAAAGCCAAAGAAGATAAGTTGAGAAGAGAAAGTTTCATCAGTGGATAGCAAGTGGGTCGAGCCGAGGTTAAATCACTTTGGGGGAAATTTTTAATATAGACACGGTTTATCTACGTTATGTTTTCGAGAGATTGTAGGATATGCATTAATAGGTACTCTCTCCATCTCATTTTATATATCACTATTTTTATTTTTATTTGTTTTAAATTATTTGTCACTTTTTAATATGACAAATACATTAAGATTATTTTACCATTGATACAAGTCCCAAAAATAGCATTAAATTCATATTTCAAAATTAATTACTCTCATAAACCATTTCAAAATTTGAAATTGCACAATTAACTACCAAATTTTGAATTTGATTTGAGGGACAATTGTGAAAAATATGTTTTTCACTAGTTGGTCAAATATCAACTTTTCTTAAATTATATGTAAATTTAACAATACCAAATAAAATGAGACGAAAGGAGTAATACTTTTAAATTTATACAAGTCTGGGTACACAAGGTATAATCACTTGAAGATGTGGTCAACACAGACTATGGTTAATAACAGAAGTTCTCATGAATGGTGAGGATATTTAACTTAATTCCAGCGGTGTTTCGGGCTGTTTAAGCATCTGAAGAGTGAGAATTCCAGTTGCTATATGTTTTTCTTCATCTTTTTCCTTTTTGGTTGATCAAATTATAGTTACACACTTTCCAAATCACTTACAAAATTTTGTAGCTTTATGTTATTTTATTTACTTTAATATCAATATGCTAATATCTTCAAACAGTGAATGTATGTGTATAACATTTTTTTTTTTTTTTTTTTTTGGTTCTAATGTATGTAACATGTTTGATTACCATTTGAGAGTAAGGGATGCAATGGATTGGGTCTTGTTTAATTATTATCGTCCTATTGTATTAGCTAGGATTTATTTTTTATCGTATCATATTCATGGCGTGTCATGTGGTGTTCGTTTTTTATCATGTCGTATTCCTGTCCTATTTATTTTTGTGTCTTATTCGTACCAGTTTAGTTCTACCAAAGATGTACCAGCCAATTTAATTTAATAAGTTAAATAACTTATAATCTATTTGAACTAAAATCTCAAATTTTAATTTTTTAATAACTTGAACAATTATTAATATTAGTTCTCATAACAACTTAGAAGATATTATAAATTTGAAATTTTTTATATAGTATGTAAAATAATTATTATGTTTGATTTAATAATCTTACAATAAAATTATTATTCATGATCTTAAAGTATGATATATTAAGTTATAATTGAGGTAACACTTTAGTAAAATCTATTCATGCAGTGAATTCACGAGTTATCGTGTCAATTCACGTGTTGACCTAACTAAATCGGTTTACTTTCATATCATAAATAAATTGACCTTATAATGATTTAATAAAATTTCAGATCGAATCATAACTTATTAATTTTATAACATATCCGTGTCATTTCGTCTTGTCCTGCTAGAAATTGTCTACTCTTTTTAAGATGGAACCAAATTGAAAGTTCGTCTCTATTTTCACAGTAGGAGGTGTCCTCCACATCGGGTATTTTATGCCTATTTCCGGTACTTGTGGTTGTTGGTTTTAATTGCATTGAACTTCTTATTGTGAATTCCTTCCGTGGCTACTGTTAGCTAGCTGGCCTTTCGGCTACAAATATTTGCTTCAAAATATTCTTATATTTAAATTAGAATTTCCTTCCTTTTCATTTCTTTACATTTGAAAGCCACGTGTCCACATTGGAAACTTGTAGAAAACATTTTTAACTTATATATGGGAAGTCTTTTGGCTATGGGAAGTATTTTGACTATGCACATCAATAGTTGGTAGGGGTGTTCAAATTCAACCCAATCCCAAACGAATTTAGAACTAAATGAGTTTGATTATTGAATTTCGGGTTTATTGGATTGGATTACCCAAATTTAGTTGGATTGGCTTGGATTGGATTGGTTTGGGTTGGGTTTTATTTTTTAAAATTCAATCTAACTCGCTAACTTGACAATCCAAATTGGAAATGAGTTTACAGTAATACCTTTAGTATTGTATAGTATTACTATACTACCATCAGGTTGTTTCTCTTTTTTCTTAAAACAAAAAAAAAAAAAAAAAAAAAAACCACTTAGCCAAAGTGTCCCTAGAATCTGATTAATCTCCTCAACTAATAGTTAGGTTGGATTTATTCAGATTGTATGTTAGTTGGATTGGGTTGAATTTTTATTTTTTACCCGAAACCCGACAACCTGTTGGGCTAAAAACCCAACCCATAAATACTCCTAATAGTTGAAAACCCAAACTGTGATTGGTAATTTGGAAGAATTTTCTATATCACACATCTGTCGTGCGAGTGTGATACATGTGAACCAGTATACTATTTGTATTATTTTATAAGTTGGTTGAATTGTGTTCCTTCGAGAGTTGTAACTGACTTTAGTTTCGATTCCTTATAGAAGTCTGATTTATTTCCTCATATTTTTACTTAACTTAAACCACTTGTATTCAAACTCTCTTATAGTCATCACCCTAAACCCGAAATCTCTCTTTCATTTTTGCTTTCTCTCCTCTCTAGTATCGAGTAGTTCTAAAGTAGACATGAAACCCTGCATCTAAGTGCATGCGACCAAAACTGTCATTGTATCTTGATGAGTGACTACCTAGAGATGCTTTTTACGCTAGTCGATACAATTCTGTGAAGGCGAAATCACTTTCAAAAATAGTAATTGCACACCTATTCTTTGTTGTTGTGTTCGTTTTTAGCTGAAATTCAGATGAGTTTTTCAATAATTTTGAAAGTGAATTCCTGTTATGTACTGCTGCCATGACTAATGTTGATGTTCCTAATATGTCAAAACTACACTTGTTCAACGGTAAAAACTATAAGCACTAGTCCGAGAGGTCTTGTTTTTTGGCATTACCCTCAATGGTCGATTACATTTTGTTTCGCAATCAAGAACCTACAGATTTGTCTAAGATATATGCTGATGACAATACAATTACTAGATGTCACATTTTGAACTTTATGTCTAAATTCCTATCGATATATACCGCCCATATAAGTTTGCTCACGAGATACGGGTACTCTAGAGAATAATTATGACACTAAAGACGTTGAAAATATGTGGTCTAGAAGTTTTTGGATTTCAAGATCTACACATCTACAATAGGTAAAGCTATCACCGAGCAAATCCACATGTGCCAGAATATTAGTCTGCACATAACTTAGGAAGGCTTGAAGATCAATGATGCTTTCCAAGCTACTTTTCTGTTTGAAAAGCTACCGCCATCTTGGAAGAGGTACCGTCCAATGTTTGGTTAAAAGGTGTTATTTTGCAGGAAAAATTAGGTGAAAAATCAGGTGCAAATGTCGAATGAAGTTGAGCAAACGAAGGACAAAATTTCTAAACTGTGGCAAGTTTTTCTGCGACCAAAATCTTGGAGCTTTCAGCCGCAACAAACTAGATAGACAAAAGATTGAGCAAGATTTTGTCAATTATTTTTCCACGGCCATCCTCAGTTTAGCTGCAGCAAGGATTAGGCCCCAAAAAGTTGTAAAATATCTATAGGCTCTTTGGCCACAGACACCAAGCTTTTAGCTGCAATGAGATTATGAAGTCTTAGAAATTACATGGAATCCGAGAGGTATTTAGTCCTGGTCATTTTCTATTTAGCCATGGCAAACAAAGTCGTTCCAAATATACCTAATTATACAGTTAGCTTTTGGCCACGGCAAATGCACTATCCTATAGTTAAAAAGGTCGAGACCCATTCTCTTCACAAATGAAAGCAGTAATTTCTCTCATCCTCTTCTGCTACCAATCATACATATGGCTATAACTATCCTAATCCAATCATAAACAAACCGATTCTCATTATGAGGATCCAAAATCACAAGCCACCATCACAGATTTTTGGTGCTCAAAGAGACAATTCCAAGTTTGAAATTTTGGGAGATTTCTAAGGCATGACATTTGATAAACTTAGAAAATTAAAGTTATTTTACTTGTTTACTAAAGCATTTTGTTTGCTTTAAGCAGGTGTTAAAGTTTGATTATGTATTTTTATTTAGTTTTATTACATTTAGTGCTTGCATTTGCACTTTATAATACGATATTAGTATTGGTTTTAAAATAATTATAGTATAAGTTTGTTACTTATTAAGTTTATGTGTAATTTGCATGTTTAGATTAAGAGGACTAAAGTTTAAAGAATGAAGAAGTAGGGGCAAAGTGCAAAAGAAGAAATTCAGGACTTAACTGGAAGGAGCTCCATACTGTAGTATCAAATTTTTGTACAAAAATTGATACCGCAGTATCAAGGCAAATTTTGAAAAGCTTATTTTAGCTCGATACCGCAGTACCAAATGTAGTGTATTTTGTTGATATCGCAGTCCAAATTCTGGATACATTCAATTGATACCGCAGTATCAAGGCAAATTTTGAGAAAAGCTTATTTTAGCTCGATACCGCAGTACCAAATGTAGTGTATTTTGTTGATATCGCAGTCCAAATTCTGGATACATTCAGGAATGGCAAACTTGTAATATTTTGGGAAGTTTCTTCTTAAATCTACTCTTGTGTACTACCATAGAATATATAGTGTAACTGTAGGCAGTATTTTTAGCAGTAAAGTAGTCTTTGTAGCTCAACTTACTCTCTAAACTTTTAGATTGATGCAAATTTCCTTCTTTAATTTCATCAAATCTCTACTTTAATTTCTTACAAATTTGAATCTTTTTCATTTAAATTTAGTGGGACTTTCATTAGATTTAATTAGATATAAAAATTATTATTTGTAATTTACATTTCTTGCCATCCAAGTAGAATAAAATTTTAATTTTCTTAGAAATTTCTTGTGTTCTTGCTATTTTCAGTGTTTTCTTAGTTAATCCTTATTTTCTTGTTCTTAATCTTACTAGAAGCTAGTGGGCTCATTATAAAATTCAAAATCCATTTTAATCCAAAAATTCTTAGTTTTAATCACTGTTTTTCGTGTCATTTCTTAGTAATCTTAATTTTAGTTAAAAAAAAGTGACGCTCTCTCAATTTCATGCTTGATTAATGTTTTCTTAATCCAAACTAGTTTTTGTTATTTTTATTCTTTAATCATGCCTTTTTAGACTAGATATTTTAGTGGTATTTGTTAGTAGCTTATTTGGAGTAATTTAGATAGTTCATTGTCCTATTGGCCTTACTGGCTTTCTTATATTAGTTGTTACTTGTTTTAATGGTTTTAATTATTTTTTTTAAAGACGAAATTAGTCAAAATTGTTATATCATTTCTTTAGAGTAATTTGAATAATCCACATTATTACTTAATTTACTTGCTTCATTACAACAAAATAGCCTTTTTACGATACTTTCTTCGCGACACATACCAAAAGTGCCACAAATAAATGGCACATCTCAAACTGTGCTGTAAGACGTACCACACTTTTAAAATTTGTGGCACATATTTTGTGGCATAGTAGAAACCACCACAAAAACTAAAATTAAAACTACTTAGTTTTGCTATGAATTAATAAAATATAAAACATAAAATAAAAGACTTAAAAACAAAAGTCAAAAAAAGAAAAAAAAAAGATTTTAAAAATAGTTAACACTCGGAAACGATTTGAAACCCTCTCAATTTCTCTCTCAAACACTAAACCCTCATTTTTCTTCCTAGGCTCAAATCATTGACAGATAAGCCACCATTAGCCGCTGGTAATCGAAGATTTCTTCCATCCCCTTCTCTTCATCTCTCCCTCTAATCTCCTCTACAACCATCCTCGCGTCGCCATCACCTCCCACGTCTCTTTTCCTCTTCATCTATATTTCTAATTTTCTCTCTGATTTTGATCGCTTGTTCTCTCGTTGTCTCCTCTCCAACTTCCCGACTATCTTTGTCTCCACCAAATTAAGAGGAGTTGGTGGGACCCAATCAATGAATCGACTGTTTGGCAACAACGTACTTGATTCACACTGTACTGTTCTTTACAGAATCATCGCCGCCGTAACTCTTATAAGTTTCCTTTGTCCTTTTAATTTTTTTGGATAATCTTATAATTTGTATTTGATTTAAGGAGAAACAAACATTTAATTATTTATCTTAGTCTGATTGGAATTAGGCTTGGTATATTTTGTTCTCAATTTATGGGTGTTTGTATTTTATCCCCAAAAAATTTGATAGATTTTGTTTCAATTTCAGTGATATTTTGTTGTTAAAATTTTTTCATTTTGATTGCATTAATGTATACATTATTGTTTTCTATTGAAGAATGTGAATGTGAATGTGAATGTGAATGTGAATGTGAATGTGATTGGAGACGGTAAATTTGAAACTAATTATTGTCTATGTATGGATTAGGATATTTTCCTGTAGATTTATTACTAGTGGAGCTTTATAGTATGCATTATGTCAACTAGCTATCTTGTTTTCCAAGTTGAAATTTCTAGCTGGAGTAAAATTTTTTACTCATATATTTAGTTGAAGTGATATAATACTAGGAAAATGTAAATAAAATTGATTATTGTTTGAGAAATAGTTGTATGATTTGCAAGTTCTGTGTATGTTTGTGGGTTTTTAGATATTTTGTGATCTTGGTCATTGTAGGTGCAATTGGTTTGTATGCAACCAAGAATACCCAAGTATGGCTGAATGGGACTTTGTCTAGCTCCACAACTTTTCATTCTCTAGCGAAACTAGGCATGGGTATGAAGGCTAAACATGAAACCTTGTCCCATTGTTTTGTCTAGTAAATTGCAGATTTACTCTTCTATGCTAAACAGTAACTTCATGGAGAATAGATGTTCATTATTTGGAAGCTGGTTTTTTAACTTTTTGGTTAGTAGTGACTACAGAAATTGAACTTAGATTATAGCTTCACATTGCAGGTACTTGTTCCTATTCGTACCATAAACACTTCAAACTTAGTATGATCTTTATGCTTCAGTAAGTCTGAATTTTTGTGATCCTCACCCTTTTTTGTGTAATGAGTGTTTTGCTTATTTAATTTAAACTATTAAACCCCCCTTGATCTCTTTATTATGAATAGCAATTTCTTTTCTATATAATCTCTCAATTTCTTTGATTGGCCACTGGGATAAATGCTTTCCAATTTTGAGTTAATCTCGTCAATTCATGAAGTTAACTTCTTTCCCGTTTTCTGTTCCTGAAGCTTCTGTTAGATGTTCTCAACCATAATTGCTATGTGATGTCAAATACGAAATCCAAATATCTAGTGCTTCAAGTAGCTCTAAGGTAAGTGATTTCTGTATCACCATAACTGCCTTGATTGGGTTCATTGACAACACATACAATTTTAATGTTTGCAGCTTTTTTTTTTGGATTTTCACAAGTTTTAATGCACACAGTTTGTAATACTTGAGTTTCTATACTCATTCTACATATTTTCATACTTGATCTTATCCCCTTCAATGCCCGTTAACATCCCTTTCAAGTGTTAAATAAACGTTTTACCTTTTTTGACGATTATGTCAGTATTTTCAAAAGTTTTGGACCAAAAGTATAATTTCTCAAAGCTTGAAGGACCAAAGCTTAAATTTTAAAACATAATTAAAACTTCTCAACGAAGCTTTATACTTCAGCTGCCACTATATCATTTTATTCAAGCTTAAGATAGGAAAACGTCTAGAGAATATTTCTTTCAAAACCCTTCAATTTAAATTTTCAAATTTTGAAAGATTACTTTATTTTCCATCCAAATCAAATTGGTGATCAAGGAATACTCTTAGATCTTTAATCCAACTTCACAAGTAAGTTTTACTCCAAATTTTGCATGGATTTCATATTTAATTTCTAGTTCCTCAAGAAATTTATTTGTTTAATTTTTGTTATTTATGGTTTGATTTTATTGCCGATCATATTTGTGAGCTACTGGAACTTGATTTGGGGTTTGAAAAGACTTTTTAGTTATTATTTTGATGAGATTTAAATGAGGGTTTGGACAATTCCTTACTTGGTAAGATATTTGAGGTCGTGTAATCCCAATTTTCAGTTTTTAATCTTATTTTCATGGATTCAAGTCAATCCCTACTTGTTTGTGTTCGATTATTGCTTAATTGAGAATGTGGGTGATGCCCAAAAGTGAAACCCTATCTCGATTTTTATCCTAATGGTATAATAGTCTCCTGATTTAAGTGATAAGAGATTAGAGTTTTAGACTACGAAGTTAGGGTACATCTACGAAATCGATTTTTGAGACAATTAACGTTTACGTCTTTTTATCGATATCTTGTATATGGTTGCTTTTGTAGCCCTAGAATACTTGATATTAAGGTAAGTATACTTGATTTGAGTAATGTTTATAAGGAAAATATGTTTATAATTTATGATGTAATCTATTGTTTGTTCATTTATTGTATTACATGTTAATTGATTATTGTGAAGAGCTCAATGGGTCACTTGAGTGGATTTGGCTATAAGTGAGTGAATGAAATGATATACTGAGTACTCTGCTCTGTAAATGTTATACCAGTCTATGGGAATAGGGAAGACAAGTTATAGACACTCTATTATGCCTTGTCTATTCGGGTGGATAATAAATAGACGTGGATCCAGTACTGGGAAGACTTTTGTGAATCATGAACTTATTGATTGCCACTTGCATTTTAACTATTGAAAATGTCTCGTATATTTTATCCTGCACTGATTATATACGTGTTATCTATAATTGGGTTTAAATGTTATTTACTAAGCATTACATGCTTATCTCATTATTGTTTTTTCTTTTGTTTGCAGTCGAGGTCCAATAGGATGCGATAGCAGATCCTGAGTCGAGTGTTGACTTGGGAGGGGATTAAAGTGCGAACCCTAGTTACTGGAGTTAGAGTTTTTCGTTTACCTTATTAGTGTGAGGTTTGTTCTTGTATTTAGGCCTGTGTGCCTAAGGACTTGTTAGAATTGTCTTTTATATCAAACTTCTGATTGTCGTTTCATTTGTGGTTCGATACATGTATATAAATGTGATTTGGTTACGTCGTGGACAGTTGTGATGAAAATATGTTTGTTATATATAACTCTTGTGCCTCTGTCCTGACTAATTTTGAAGCCTAATGACATATGTTATGGATTGTTTACTGCTTTTATACTGTGCATTGCATGCATGGGATGATTTCGAGGTGCGGCATATCATTGTCCCATTTTGAGGGCATGACATTGAGTAGTATTAAAATCTAGGTTATTCAATTCAATGTCTAGTATTAAGTTGAACTGTTATTATTTTGAGTGCAGTATTGGGGACTTGGACTTATAAATAACCCAGGATTTGGGTGTAACCAACCCAAACTAGGAGTTACTTCAATTCTTTGTTGTTAATGCTTCAGTGGAGAGTGGTTGAAGTGTCCAAGTATGTTATTTCATGGTTAGTATTTGAATAAGAATTTATGTGTGATGCTTAATCTATTTGAAATGTGCAGAAAAATGGAATTTTAATTAAATAAACAAAAACAGGTTGTCATAGCTCAGAATGAGACATACAGTAGGGGATAAGAAGCAGCCAAATACAGGTATGAGGAGTCTCTTGTGACAGATCAGGGTATAAAAAGGCAAACTCAGACTAAGCTGCAGTTACAGTAGTTACAACTATCCCAACCACCACAGATACATGTACCAGTAATAGATTACGCTACTATTACGGCAATTATGCGACAGGCAGTGCATATCACTATTCATACTACTCCTACAAATCTTGCACCTAGTTAACTACTACAAATAGAGGCTAGAGATGTTGATTAGTACTAATAAGCAATTACGAAGATTAATATTCTTACTTTCAAAGATAGACATGATTCAGATGAACTTGAAAACTGGTATTGAGGAATATTTAAATATGTTGAAGGTATCTGATGAGCACAGAGTTTCAATAGTAATACCATATCTAGTTGGGAATGTAGCTAGATGATGGAAAGGGATGAGACCTATACTTACCCTTGTGGGATAGATTTTATGGATGACATTCATGGAGGCGTTTCTAGAGCACTTGTATCCTTTACATCTTAGAGTTGAGCGGAGAGACCTTGATTTCTATTCATTTAGGTAGACTTCAGGAATGTCTGTAATGGAGTATTCACAAAGATTCCATACATGGGATGTTTGCTCCATTGGTTATGAGTGATAGGGTGGAGAAGCGTGATCGTTTTAGGAGAGGTTTACTAAAGAAGATTCAGAAAAGAATAGTAGTAGTGAATACAGATACATTTGAGAAGTTGTACGTTGCTAGTGCTTGTGTAGATACTTTTTTAAGATGGTAGGCAGTGGAGGAAATGAGTGGCAAAGATATATATATCCTTCCATAGAGACCAATCTACAGACCTGTAGCACTTCCAGCTCGCAGTGTACGACCATCACAGTTACCAGTTTTACATTTTCGTGTATTTAGACCCCCACCACTACAGGAGAGATCACGACCACCGTTAGCTATTGTTGGACCTTCTCGGGTCGTTGACAACAAGAGAGGAACGATATCAGCACCAGTTCTATCTCAGGTATAACCTCGCATCTCGAAGTGCAGTTATTGTCATTGTTATGCACTCACATGGGAATGTGTAGATGGAGGTTAGGAACATGCTTACCCTATGTCAATTTTGAGCACATGATCAGAGATTCTCCTACTGCTTAACAAGGTCTATTATAGTAGTAGATGTCACGGAAGAGGAGTGATAGTGGCACTGACCAACTACAGCCTGAGTCTATACTATAACCCAGCAAGAAGTAGATGGATCGGGTTAGGTCATGATAGATATAGTATTAATTATAATGTGCCTGCAACTACTTTATTTGATAGTGGTGCTACGCATTGTTTCGTAGAGACTAGATAGGAATTAAACGTTAAACCAGATATTGATACCCCCTATATAGTGGGTAAAATGAGGGATAGGATTCTTGAATCCAGATGGGTATGTCCTAATTGTAGGGTATCATTGGGTGATTATGAGCCTCATGCTAACCTTGTGCAACTTAATATGTCTGACTTTGAAATAATACTAGGTATGAAATGGTTATCTCGTAATTATGCTCACCTGGACTGTAGGGAGAAGAATAGTCAGGTTTTGTTATCTAGAGAAAGAGGAATTTTGTGTATCAGGGTGGTATCAAGAAATCAAATAGACAACATATACCAATACTATCAGCAATACAAGCACAGAGGGCACTCAAAAGGGATTGTGAAGCATTTTTGGTTTATGTGAAAGCTAGAAGACATTCCAGTGGTCTGCAAGTTTCAGATGTCTTTTTAGAGAGTTTGCCGAGATTGCCACCAAAGCGGGAAATAGAGTTTGAGATTAATTTATAACCAGAGACTGCACCAATTTCTAAAGCTCCTTATAGAATGGCCCCAGCAGAGCTTAAAAAATTGAAGACATAGTTACAGGAATTATTAGATAAAAAATTTATCAGATCTAGGGTGTGTTCGTTTGGACTGAAAATATTTTCTGGAAAATATTTTCAACATTTTCCCATGTTTGGATACTTTTTAATTTGGGAAAATATTTTACAAGTGGAAAACATTTTACATCCAAGGGCTGAAAATAACATCCGTTAAAGGGCAACTGAAAGTTATTTTCCAAAAAAGGGCGCGTTTCTCCGCTTGCCATTAGTTTCTTATATTTGTTGTCTTTTAAATCTCTTTCACATCAGTTTTAAAAAAAAAAAAAAAAATCTCCGATCTACCCGGCAAAATTCTTAGATCTAACGCCGGAAAAATTCTCCGACGATCATCTTCCTCTATCTCTCAGCTTTACTTTCTCTGTCTCCAGCATTTCTACCTCAAAAATCTCCAGGTAATTTAAAAGATCTGGTCTATTAATTGCTATTTGTACTGTTTATGATTGATCGATCTCGCATCTCTGGCGTCGATCGATCCGACATCTCTAGCATCTCCATCTCTGTTTCTATTTACTATTTTTTCTTTTTTAGAGTTACTAGTTTATTATCCATTATTTTACACATTTGATTATTGCTATTTTTTTTTGAATTTTTTTTAGCCGAATGTCTAATTTTTAAGGATTTTTTTCGTTTTTTTAATCAAATTTGAAATTATTTGAGTTTAGTTGAGAATAAAATTTAATATGGTGATAGATTATCTAAAATGGGTAAATTGTGTTCGATGATTCTTACCATGAAGGTGATTGGGTTATTGACTGGCTTTTCAAGGAATTAAGGATTCCCCTTGCTATGTTGCCTTCCTGTTTTGATATGGGTTTTTGATTTATGGACGGTTTTCGTACTTGTCTTCATTGTTATTTCAAATCATTTGAGTTGCTACTGGTATGCTATGATTATTCCTGTAATATAGTTAATTCTTTGGTTTCAAGTCTTGCAAATAAAACAGTTTTGTATTGTTTTTCATGTTACAGCTTTGTTTAAATGCTAGATGATGTTATGGTCATGGTTTGGTTTTGACAAGGCATCCTAGACTTTACTAGTAACTAGTTGCTGCAGTTTCATAGTTTAAAGTCTGTTAATGCTTTGACGGATTACAATTTGAAAACAAAGTGGTCAACTTTTTGCTTGATATCCATCTGAAACGCATAACTAGTGTAATCTTTTTTATCTTCAGTTGGTTTGTGGAAAGGAAGAAAAAAAAAAACTTGGTTTGGGTTTGAATCTTGTGCGGGTGGCACTTAGTTCATTTCTTTGAGCTTTATTGCATTATGTTTTTGTTACGAGTAGGAATAGTTGATCAATAAGACATATGTCGTTTGATCAACATCTACATGTCTCTTATACACATCTATCATGTAGTTAAATTCTCGCCATTCAGTTCTTACTTTCACTGCAGTTTCAAGTTAACTTTCTGCAACCAGTAGACATAGATGCATAATATTGGATACATATAAGTTTGTGACATTTGCATTTTTTGTCTTAGTTCTTCTATATGGAAAATTGTTGAATGAAATCAACTGAAATAAGGATTCACTTATCTTGAAATATCTGGTTAGTTTTTAATTAACTCCTTACGTGAATTAATTTAGGTGGCTATGAATAGTGATGATGAGAATGCTATGGTAATTGGTCTTTGTCACATCGCTTTTGGCTACGGGGTATGGTGTTCTTCAATTTTACAAAACACACGAAGTCATACCTAGAGCACCTCATGTGAACAAAGATAAAGCTAGGGAGGATTATATGGATAGCATTTTGTATGGAAGCCGTTGTTATTGTATAGATCAAATTAGAATGAGCCAAGATCCATTTTTCCAATTACTAAATACTCTTACCATAAGACTAGCTCTGACCTACGGTTCATATGTCTACCCGGGAGCAATTGTTTTTGTTTTTGCAAATAGTTGGCCATAATCTAAGGTTTCGAGTGATAGGGGGATACTTGTATAGATCAACTGATACAATCCATCGATATTTCTTTATTGTGCTCAATGCCATACTAAAGCTATATCCAGATCTTATCCATTTGCCAAATCATTCAACTCCTCTTGAAATTCGCAGCAACCGAAGATATTATCCATGGTTTGAATGTAAGTTCAATATCAAGTGTTTAAACTGAATAACGAGTTTCAAGAAGTTTCATTCAAACTAATTTATCAATAAAAATAGGATTGTGTTGGAGCTATAGATGGAACACATGTTCGTGCATCTGTTCCTCTTGAAATCCAAGGAAGGTTTCGTGGTCGCAAGGGCTTTCCTACACAAAACGTATTAGCTGCAATCTCTTTTGATCTAAAATTTGCATATGTACTAGCTGGTTGGGAAGGGTCCGCACATGATTCTCGTGTTCTAAATGATGCCCTTTCAAGACCACATGGACTTAGAGTGCCACAAGGTACTTGATTTTTAATTATTGTGATATCATTCATGTTGTATTTAAAATAAATGTATAAGTATTTAATTTTGTTTTTTAATTTGTAGAAAAGTATTACCTTGTTGATGCGGGTTATGGAATTCGCAATGGTTTTATTCCTCCATATCATGGAGTTCGATATCACTTGAAAGAGTATGATGATAATCCTCCCCAAAAGTTCTTTTTCATTTTGGGGAACTCCGTCACTCCTTTTTACGTACCACTATTGAATTAGGTTTTGGTGTTTTGAAGAAACGTTTTCGTGTGTTAGATAATAATCCATTTTGGAAGTATAAAACTCAAGTGGATGTGGTGCTCGCTTGCTGTATCTTGCACAATCATATTGTTGGAGTAGGACTAGAACCAAATGATACATTCATGGAAGAGGTTATCAATGAAGAGCAATCTCAAAACTCAACTCTGATGCCAGATGTGCAACTAGAATTATCACAAAGTGAAAGAAGAGCAGAAAATAGAGAGTGGGCAAGGAAAAGAGATGCCTATCACTGGGATTCAAAGATCTTTAAAATTTTCTTATTTTGACTTGACTGATACGTTTTTTCTTGTTCATTTCCTTATTTTGTTTGATGTAATAGATTTTTGTTTAAAGTATGATGATGATAAACATTTTTTACGTGTTCAAGTGCGGTTTATAATTGCTTAAAGTGTGATACTGATGAATGTTACTGTATCTTCTATCATTCTTTTATACTTTGTGGTATTTTTTTATTGGTTTATTGAATTTTATTATTGTAATGGATTATTCGAAGTAAAGATGGGAAAAAAGGGAGAGAATAAAAAAGATTCAAAAAAAAATAGCAATAATATAAATATATTCTCTGTTAGACATTCTCAATATAGGAGGTGAAGCTTGGCAATCGACCCAACAACTGTCTCTTATACACATCTAGATGTGTATAAGAGACAGGTCATGAGTAGTCTACGGGAGTGCAATATCCTAAAGAACACTGTCGATTTTACACATCTAGACTGTGTATAGCAACAGCAATGTCTCTGAAATACACATCTAGATGTGTATAAGAGTTCTTGCTAGTCCTACGCACATCATGATTATGTTCGTGCAGTTCCACATTGCTTCTTCTTTAACTTTTTTCAATTCATTTTTTCTGGATTTTTATTCTTTCATTTTTTTTTTTTTTGGGATTTGCTGAATTGAGGTCAATTTGAGGTGTTTTGTTTCAGTCTTTAATGAATTGTTAAAAGTTGGAGTCTTTGACTTGTTTTTCTTTCTTTTGTATATTTTGAGCTGAATTAATGTGATTTTTCCCCTCTTTTTGAACCAACGTATCTCTATTTTTGGCTGTTTAATTTTCAGGCTCTTTGTTATGTTTACACTTCACAAACGCTAATAAGTGGATTGATATATTAAGTCATGAATGCATGTCTGGTTCAGGTGTACAAGACATTGTTGGCGCATTTGCTTTTTATGGTTCTGGTGATGCCGATGGACCTGAAATAAAATTATTCTATACAGATTTAATTTGCCGCTAAGAGACATGAATTTGGGAAATTAAATTTGCCACTAGTGGACATAACTTTGGGAAATTATTTTGTTCTCTTTTCTTTGAGTTTAAATACTTTTGGGGTCTACTTTATCTTCCATGTTATGACTTTCATGAAAGTTATAAAAACAAGAGAGCTAAATTGAATACTTGGTAGGCTGTATATGATTTATTTATATTCACATGGATGTCTGGCTAAATATGCTTGTCTCTTCTATCTTTCCTTTCCCCTACAGAAAAATCCGACTCATGACAAGTACATTAATAAGAAAATTGATATGTACAATGAGATGGCTCTTGTGGTTGGTAAGGATCTAGCAACTGGAAGTTTTGCCAAGGGATTTATAGATGTGAGGTTGGACGCTCTAAGCACTTTGGATGATACTATGTACAACACAGAGGAAATTCATGTGGAGAAAGACATACCAAGTTCAGCTGCTTCAACATCTGGCACAAAACAGCATCGTAAAAGAAGTCGAAGCAACGATGAAATTGAAAAAATGTCAGAAAAACTTGGTGAAGTAGCTGCTGCATTAACTAAGCTGAGTAACAACCGGTTGATTGTTTCAGATTTATATGCTGAATTAATGAAGATGAAAGGCTATGATGATGAATTTCTTGCAACTGTCTTTGATCATTTGGTACAAAATGAGATGCTTGCAATGGCGTTTATGGCAAAAAGTGAAAAGCTTCAAGTAGAATTTCTCTTGATAATTTCAAGAAAGAAAAGGATTTATCATTTCATGTTCAGTGTTAGAATATGATAACTAATTCACATTATGGAAAGGCTTCTTGTTTGACTGTTTTGAACCATTTATGTTCTACGGACTTCAGAATTGAAGCACTTGTGAATTGTGCTTCTATGGATGATTGATGAGATTGTTTTGTTTGCTTATATATTCAACTACTTTTGAATTGATTATGCTTTGTTTTAGTTGAGGTTGGACTTGCCCTTATCTCCCACTTTGTCTTTGCTGTCTTGGGGGTGACTTTTATTTTTATTAATGTCTATTGCTATTGTACACGTTTGGATAGATCAATAGGCAAGATTGCTCTTTTATATGGGATTGGAGTACTCTTTATTTGTCTTTCTTTGTTTTACAGGGTAATTAATTGATTTTTGTTGGTCTTTTATTCATCAAAGAGTTACTATATTATTAATATTACTACTACTATCCATATATATATATATATATATATATATATATATATTGCCCATCATTTACATAACAAATATTGTTGGAATTTTATTAGTTTTTAATAAGGTTGAACTCATCCGAGTAATTTATATTGATAATTTGCATAACACTATATATATATATATATATATATATATATATATATAAAACTCCATTATTAGATATTTTAATTAAAGACATGTCTAATCGAGTTAGAATAATAAGATTCATATCCAATCTATTTATTTTAATTTCTTAACATTCGATGATTTTCCTAATTTATCACAATTTCTCTTTGAGATGACACTTTTTGCTAAAAACATATTTTCATATGTTCAACCAAACACCGGAAAATAATTTGGAAAATATTTTCCATTTGTTAACCAAACACCGGAAAATGATAGGAAAATCACATATTTTCCAGGAAAATAACTTTCATGGAAAATATTTTCCTCAAGAAAATATTTTCAGTCCAAACGAACACACCCTAGGTGCATCTCCTTAGGGAGCTCTAGTATTGATTAGTGAAAAAGAAATATGGTTGCCTCAAATTATGTATTGACTACTGGGAGTTGAAGAAGGTAACTATCAATAATAAATGTCCCCTGCCGCAGATTAATGACCTATTTGATCAGTTAAAGAGTGCCAGGATATTTTTTCAAGATAGATTTGAGATCCAATTACCATCAGTTGAGGATCAAGGTGGATAATATTCCAAAGAGTGCCGTTCAAACTAGACATGGCCACTATGAGTTCTTGGTAATGACTTTTGGGCTAACCAATGCTCCTGCAGCATTCATGGACCTAATAAATATGGTATTCCAATCCTATTTACGCAACTTTGTGATAATGTTCATTGATGATATTTTCGTTTACTCATATTCAGAGGAGGATCATGAAACATATCTTAGACATATTTTATAGAAGTTAAGAGGGCAGAAGTTGTATGCGAAATTCAGTAAATGTGAATTTTGAATGCAAAGTGTAGCATTTCTTGCGCATATCATCTCAGACAGTGGAGTATCTTTACACGTGGACCCTAAGAAGATTGAGGGAATTGTTGATTGCCCTAGACAGACAAATGTGACAGAGGTTCATAGTTTCTTGGGTTTGACAGATTACTATTGGAAGTTTGTGGAAAGATTCTCTTTGATGGTTATGACATTGACCAGGCTTACCCAAAAGAAGGCCAAGGTTGTGTGGGATACAGATTCTAAGGCTAGTTTCCAGGAGATTTTTGTGAACTAGTTGATATCAACACTAGTGCTAACCTTGCCATCCAAAACTGGAGGATATGTGATCTATAGTGATGTTTCTAAGAATTGTTTGGGTTGTGTGCTAATGCAAAATGATAGGGTCATTGCTTGTGCTTCGAGGCATTGAAGCCTTATGAACAGAATTATTCTACTCTTGACCTGAAACTGGTGGCTATTATATTTGCTTTGAAGACTTGACGACACTATTTCTATGGGAAGCAATGTGAAGTATTTATAGATCATCAAAGTCTGAAGTACTTGTTCACATAAAAGGAACTAAAGTTCACTAAAGTACTCAATATGAGGCAGCATAGATGGTTGGAGTTACTTAAAGTCTATAACTTGAAGATCAATTATCACCCAAGGAAAGCTAATAAGGTGGCAGATGCACTGAGTAAGAAATTTTTGAAAGTCACAACCAACATGTTGATAAGGCAAATAGAGGAACTTAATTTGGAGAATGTTGAGTCCACATCCAATAGTTTTGCAACACTTGTGGTGCAACCGAACTTGATAGACAAGATTAAACAAACTCAAGTTACAAATCTAGAGTTAATGAAGATCAAGAACAAAGTGAAAATTGGAGATCTAGGGAAATTTCGGAGTGATAATAGCATTGCTTGGATGCAAGAACAAATCTATGTGCCTGCAAATAAAGAATTGAAGAAAGAAGTCATGGCTGAAACTCACAGTTCTAGATTTTCTATTTATTCGGGTAGTACTAAAATGTACAAGGATCTGAAACAACATTTATGGTGAAACAACATGAAAAGAGAGATTACTGAATCTGTATCCAATTGCGTGTTTGGTTTGTCAGTGAGTAAAAGTCGAGCACCAGAAACCAAGTGGTTTATTGAGTCTGTTTCCTATTCCAAAGTGAAAATGGGAACATATCACGATAGACTTCATTAGTAGGTTGCCCAGGACCAGGTTGGAACATAATTGTATTGAGGTTATTGTGGACATGTTAACCAAATCTTCTTATTTCTTGCCCTTGAAGACTTCTATTCCTATGGACAGGTTAGTGCGGATCTATATGGAGAATATTGTTAAACTACATGGTGTAGCTGTTAGTGTTATTTTAGATTAGGATCTAAGGTTCACTTCAAGGTTTTGGATAGCATGCCAGCAAGTCATGAATACAAAAGTGGTTTTGAATTTTGCATTTCATCCCCAGACAGATGGGCAATCAGAAAGGACAACTGAGACCTTAGTGTATATGTTGAGAGCCTGTGCTATTAACTCTAAGGGTAACTGAGACAAGCATTTGATGTTGATGGAATTTTCCTACAATAACAGTTATCACAGAGTGTAACATCGACATGGCTCTGTATGAAGGTTTATATGGAAGAAAATGTCGGTCACCTTTATATTGGAATAAAGTCGAGGAAAGAAGACTAACAAGGCTAGAATTGATTCAAATTATAGTAGACAAGAAAGCCATTATTTGGGATAAACTCAAGGCAGCTCAAGAAAAATAGACGAGTTTGGCATATATGAAAAGACAACCATTAGAGCTTTAGGTTTAGAGCTAGGTATACTTAAGGGTTTCACCGATTAGAGAGGTTATGAGATTTGGTAAGAGTGGAAAATTGAGCCTAAGATTTGGTAAGAGCGGGAAAGAGTAGGAAATCTAGCATATCAGTTGGCTTTACCACCAGAGTTGGCTTGAGTATATAATGTGTTTCATATTTCACAGTTCTAAAAATGCATGTCTTATCCAAGTAATGGGATCGAATATCAACCTCTCAGTGGTAAAAAAAACTTGGTTTATCAAGAGATACATGTTCTTATTACTGATACTAAGGAACAAGTCAATCTTTCGACACCAGTCTATTTCGTTTGCTAAGGGTCAATGGTCTAACCATTTAGAAAATGATGCTACTTGGGAATCTAAAGTTAACATGTGAAACAAGTATCTTTACTTGTTTGTCTCGTAGGTATACCAAGTTTTAAGGCCGAAACTTTTCTAAATGAAGGGAGAATGTAATACCTGATTTTTCTGCTCATTCCACATATTTTCGTAATTGATCTTATCCTTTTAACTACTCGTTAATGTTCCTTTCAAGTGTTAAATAATCTTTTTACCCTTTTTGAACATTTTTTAAAATTTTTGGAAAAAAGTATAATTTCTCAAAACTTGAGGGAGCAAAACATAAATTTTAAAACTTAATTAAAACTTCTGAGCAAAGCTTTATACTTCAACTGCCACTATATCATTTTGTTCAAGCTTAAGAATAGAAAATTCCCAAATAACAATTCTTCCTAAACGCTTCAATTCAAATTCAATCATTAGTTTAGGAATTTTTCCATCCAAATCAAATTGCTTGTGATCAAGGAATACTCCTAGATCTTTAATCCAACTTCACAAGTAAGTTTTACTCCAAGTTTTTAATGGTTTTCATATTAATTTCAAGTTCCTTAAGAAATTTATTTGTTTAATTTTTTTATTTACGGTTTGATTTTACTACCGATCATATTTATGACCTACTAGGACTTGATTTGTGGTTTGAAATGACTTTTTAGTTATAATTTTGGTGAAATTTAAATGAGAGTTTGGAGAATTCCTTACTTGGTAATATATTTAAGGTTGTGAATCCTAATTTTGGTTTTCAATCTTATTTTCATAAATTCAAATCAACCTTTACTTGTTTGTGTTCGATTATTGCTTAATTGAGAATGTGGGTGATGCCCAAAAATGAACCCATGTCTCGATTTTTATCTTGATGGTACAACACTCTCCTAGTTTATGTGATAAGCGGTTAAAGTTTTAGACTGTTGAAGTTAGGGTACGTCCACAAAATCGATTTTTGAAGTAAGCAATATTTACGTAACGTCTTTTTATCCATATCTTGTATATGGTTGCTTTTACAGCCCTAGAATAATTGATATTACGGTAAGCATACTTGATTTGAGTAATGTTTATAAGTTAAGTACGTTTATAATTTATTTGTTCATTATGTAATGTATTGTTTGTTTGTTTATAGTATTACGTGTTAATGATTGATTATTGTGAAAAGTTCAATGGGTCACTTGAGTGAACTTGGCTATGAGTGAGTGAATAAAATGATATACTAGGTACTTTACTTTGTAAATGTTATACCCAGTCTATCGGGAAGACAAGTGACAGACAATCCATTATGCATTGTCTGCTCGAGTGGATAAAAGGTAGACCTGGATCCAGTGTTGGGAAGACTTTTGTGAACCATGAGCTCATTGATTGGTATTTCCATTTCAATTATTGACAATGTCTCATGCATTGTACCCTATACTGATTATATATGTGTTATCTATAATTGGGTTTAAATGTTATTTTTTAAGCATTACATGGTTACCCTATTACTCCTTGTTTTTCCCTTTTATTTGTAGTCGAGTACCAACATGAAGCGATAGCCGGTCTTGAGTCGAGTGCTGGCTTGGGAGAGAACTACAGTGCGCACCTTAGTTACTGGAGTTAGAGTTTACTGTTTACCGTATTAGTGTGAGGTTTGTTCTTGTATTTTGGCCTGTGTGGCTAATGACTCGTTAGAATTGTCTTGTATATCAAACTTCTAATTGTCATTTCGTTTGTGGTTCGATACTTATATATAGGTGTGATTTGGTTATATCGTGAATGGTTATGGTTATGTTTGTTGTATATAACTCTTGTGGTTGTCCTGGTTGATTTTGAAGTTTAATGACAAATATTGTGGATTGTTTATTGCATGCTTAGGGTGATCCCGAGATACAGTGTGTCGTTGTCTCTGATGTTTTCCAACCCTTATTTTGATGATGACATAAACACTTAACTCTGTAAAACAAGCTTTTGCAGGAACAGATCTTTCGGACGCACAGAACCGTCCAAACTAGGTTCCAAAACTCCTCGGACGCATTGCATCGTCCAAACGAACTGGCAGAAATAATGAGATCCTACTGCCTCTCTTTCGGACGCTCAGAACCGTCCAAAACCTCTAATTTCCTTTAAAATTATCCTACCCAAAACCCTTTTCACCTAAATCACATCTAATTTCTCCCATCCACCATCTCATTTCCTCAAATTCTCACCAATCCTTAAAAATTTCAATTTTCTCCTCTTTTCTTTTTCTTCCATCACAATGGTGAAATCTGGCGGAGGTTCCTCTACAGCAAATCGGGGTCGAAAAACTAAAGGGAAGGCTCCAGTACGAGGAGAATCATTAGCTAATCCTCAAGTCTCCACCAATCCAATCTTATCAAAATTTATCGATGCCAAGGCATCCGAGCGGTATACTTCCCTTTTAAGTAAATCTATAATCGTTCAACGTCCTGCTTCTCATAGTCTATTTGATGAATATAATCTTCCCATTATCAAATATTGTTTTGAAAAACAAAATTGGGGTCATATCTTGTGCATCTTGATTTACCTGTTTATCATGACATGATGCTTCAATTCACGGCTAATCTTCGGAAAGGCCCTACTGTTCGCACTCTCACTTCTTGTGTTAACAACACCGATCTTGAGATTTCATCAAACATCATTAACACCATTTTTGAATGTGAAGTCTCAAACCCCAGGATTTCTTTTATTTCAATAGCGATGCCCGAGAGTTGACAATCCTGTCTCTTGTGTTGATGTGTACAAGAGACAGAGAGCTAATTTTTAAATTCCATCTTTAAACAGGCCTCGGAAGCCAAAACTACATTGCTTGCTTCTGAACTCAATATTCTGTACACTCTTGTTACAAATCTGTTATTGCCAACTGACGGGCATCGTACTGAGCCCGGAAAAATACAACTTTACTTATTTTTTGTGTTTTCAAGGGTATTTCTCTTGATTTTGGGTATCTTTTTTGTTCCCTATGGAAACTCTTTCTTACTGATACCTGAAGAAACATTCCGTTTGACAAATTTCTTACCAAAATTTCGATTCTTGATTGATTTCCTCAACATTCCTTTCAGCAGAAACAAACAATATCCTCCTTATTTTAACAAATCATACATTGAACGCAAAGGCCTCCGTTTTTTCAACGATCAATTGCTAACTAAGGCAGCCTTTGATATTGCACAGTCACAATCCCATGCTTCCACCTCTGATTTTGCTATTCCTCATTCTCCTACTCCTCAACCACCTCCACTTACATCTGAACCATCTACATCTGAACCATCTCTTTCACATATCTGTGGACTTCTCACCTCTCTGAGCACTCAAGTCAGTTCATTTCAACATCGCACAAATCAAAAATTAAAGCGACTTGAAACTCGTCAAATGATTCTCCAAGAGGCACTCTACTTGGATCAGGGTTATCAGTTCATTTGCTAGTCTTCAGTCCTTTAATTTTTGACTTGAGTCATGTTCTGAAGTGAATTGTAACCTGAAGATGGACATACTCGTGAAGACAATGCAGAAGCTGCTCAAGGAGCTGCCGATGATGATGACGACGCCATGATGAGGATGTTGACGACACGTTTGACTTCATCATGCAACGTCGCACTGGAGAGGAGGATGACAGTGAAGCCACTGCTGAAGATGTTCCATCCAAACGACAAAAGACTGAAAAGCGCTCCAAGAAGCGCAATGACTCACATTAGTTCTTTTCACATTTGTATTTTATTTTCAGCAGTTCTTTGCTTGTTAGAACCTATCAGCATTTCTTTTGGTTTTCAGCATTTCTGTGGCTTGGTTGTATATTTCTTTGACTCTAGCACCATTAAACTTTTCAGTTGGATATATGAAACTTGTTCCATTTCTGTCAAACTACTTGCATGTTCTAAGGGGGAGTCTTTTTTATTGATGTCAAAAGGAGGAGTAGTCTTCTCTATACTATTTTGCTTTGATGATTGATATCCAATTGTGATATATTGTAAATTGATTAGTCATATCCAATTGTTTTTACATAAAGGTTTGTCATCATCAAAAAGAGGGAGATTGATGTTTTCCAAGCCTTATTTTGAATCTAGAACCATGATGACATAAACACTTAACTCTGTAAAATAAGCTTTTGCAGGAACAGATCTTTCGGACGCACAGAACCGTCCCAACTAGGTCCCTCGGACGCATTGCATCGTTCGAACGAACTGGCAGAAATAATGGGATCTACTGCCTCTCTTTCGGACGCTCAGGACCATCCGAAACCTCTGTCGGACGAAGGAACGGATGCATGCACGGACTTCCGAACGAAGCTTCTCAACAAAACTGAAAGAAGATCGGACGCTGCCTCGGACGCTGCCTCGGACGCATTCAATACTTCTCGGACGTCCGAAACCCCAACAGCTATTTTTTGTGCATTTATTATTTAGCTGTTAGGAAGTAGTTGAAACCAGTATTTATTGCTCTTATAAATAGGTGCTTTAAAAACCTGAAAAAAGTATCTAATACACTGAATACAAGCCTTAGAAAAAAGTAATTTGAGTGCAAATTGACTATAGTGCTTTGTTGTATTAGTGTGCAATTGTGAGTGTAATTCCACTTTGAGTGGAGTAAAGATAATCTTGTATAAAAGTGTGGTTGTAAGTAAGATTCTTGGCTCAACTAAAAGAGTTTTGGTATGAGCAATAACTTCCCAACTTTGTAAAGATTATTGGCTCACCAAGTGTGTGAAGCATTCAAGAGATTTGATACTTCAAGCTTGCTAACTTGGAAGTATTGATTGTTTAATTTTTCTCTCTTTACTTTACTGTTCTATTGATTTTGTTATATCTGCATTTAATTTGAAAATCTCAATATTTCTCAAAGTATTTTTTAAGAAACCTAATTCACCCCCCCTCTTATGTTGCTTTGGGGCCAACAGTCTCGTTTCGGGGGCATAACACAATTGAATAAAGTTGTATAAGAAGGTATGTCTAGCCTTCAATTATTTTCTTTTGGATATTCAATTTATCAGTAAATTGGTGCAAGCAATTTGAGATAAATAATGCAAATACATTGCATTTTGATAGAGAAATCCTTTCTCTTGTTTGACGTAATCTTTATATGCTCTTTAAGATCATAAAATGGGATAGTAGTAGCAAAAAGAGTGTTCTAACTAATGACTTTGCATGCTATTTTTCACTCTTCAAGTATTCAAAATGCCACTCTTCAGTCAAGTAGAGTTGTATCTTTAATGTCCAAAATTGTCAATTTGATTAACAATGATGTTGATAACCCTGTATCTATTATGTCATTTAAGGAGTATTTTCTTTAGCTTCAAGTGGCAGTTCTTCGCCAAAAGCTCACCATTATATTGCTACAATTTTTGAACTTTTTATATTGGCTATATTTTTCCTAATGTATAATAGTATTTATTGACTATTTCTTGCAAGTGCTTGATTAATACCTTCAATTCTTATTTGTTTTAGAGACAAGT
Source organism: Cinchona pubescens (assembly GCA_025175665.1). Taxonomy (NCBI): domain Eukaryota; kingdom Viridiplantae; phylum Streptophyta; class Magnoliopsida; order Gentianales; family Rubiaceae; genus Cinchona; species Cinchona pubescens. The sequence goes on from JANKKI010000204.1 coordinate 1,557,617, forward strand.
ATACAACTTCAGCTATTCAAATGGTTCTCCCTTGTCATAGTTCATAAAGGTATTCAGGTTCGTAGATCCTATCAACTCATTGTAGACCCACCTTCCAAACTCATCATAGCAAGCACTCACATCAAAGCAAGGAGGGGCGGAGCCACAACCTTCTAGCAGGAAGCATAATCATCACTAAAAGTCTTGAATCTGTAGCTCATTGTAAATGTATCAAACTTATGTGATCTCAAACTTTATCCTAGAATCTAAGTACTTGTTAAAAAGGTGTAGCCCCTTGGATTCAGTCTGAAGTATTGTCCTATATTGTTTTACATAAGAAAATTTGTGTCATGAAGGTATGTACCTATTAAAGAGGTATAGCCCCTTGTGATTCACTTTCTTAGATAGTAAAATGTGTGAAACAATTATTTCTCATATTTTACTTGCAGCATTGATTTCATTTTTGTTGTAGTTATTGGCCTAAACTACACTCTTTTCTTGTTAAAAATAGCTTTAAATATTTTTGAATATTTCTATACTTGTAGAAATATTTTATTTTTGTTTTTACTACAACTTTTACCTGTGGATGGAGTCGCATGTTATCTCTTTTTGTTATTGCAAATCTATTGTATTAGCTTATGCTTGCATAGTCCAACATAAGATCATGAAATCATATAGGATTCTAGTGAATTGGAGTTTAGATTGGTTGAAGAAATTCAAATAATTAGATAATCTATCTTAGCTTGTTGTTCCAGTGTCTCTCTTTCTTGCTAGCTGCTTGCCACGTTTTCCCATGTGCTATTGCATTCTACAGTGACACAAGGAGAGAGGTTTTCTGCAGGTAATAGCTAACTATTCTGCATGAGCTTAAGCGACTTACTTTTCATCATATATGATCTACAATACTAGTGACTCAATGTAGTTGATTCCTGTTGCTACTTTCCATGGCCAGGTGAAACGTATTGGTAATCTGAAAATATTTCTTCTGTAAAATTGTAGGACACATTGCTTAATTGTTTGTTTTGGATTACGATTCACACTTGTGACAAATGTGATTAACATACTTCATCCTTGTTTTCATTATAGTTAATGATCTACACTATTTTTACTTTTTACCTTGGATTGACACTGCGGGATTTAAAGAAAATTAATGTCATAACTTTATTTTTAGCTTTACCTTTTTGCTCTACTATTTCCTATCTTCAATCAATAATTCATTGGTTGCAATTTCTATCATTTGATCATCAAGATTTGTGCTCTTGTTTGGGTCATGGTTCTCTATATGTTTTTTCTTAATCATGCTCTCCCTCTCTCTCTCTCTCTCTGTCTCTCTTCAATGTCAATAAACTGATTGGTTATTATGAGGTTTCCTAGAAGTTAGGAAAGACAGTGAAAGCATAAGCAAGCATCCATTCTAGATATTGAAAGAGCCATTGGTGCAAGCATTTTTAGAGACCGAGAGCCAACTACCTTTCACTTTATTTTGTACTATGTGCTTCTTGTTTTGTCGAATGAATGGTTCTTTTTTTTTTTCTTTCTTCGTGTTGTCCAAAGTCTCTTTATTGCTTTGTGGGAATTTTTTTTTTTTTTTGGGTTGAAAATGTTTAGTGACTCAGAAGAGAAGAAGTCTCTATTTAACACCGAAGAGAAGAAGTCTCTGTTTGATACCATTTCATTGATTCAGAAGGGTCTAGACAAGCACCTTTTGAGACAAGGGATTACTGATAAAAAGACACATTTTTCTCTACTTGTAAATATTAGCCATTCTTTTGAGTGATTCTGATAATGTATCTACTGAATAAGTCATTTAGAACAAAAAATCAACATAATTTTAATTGTAGTTAAAGAGTAATACTTATAGTGGTCTTATAATGGTGATGTTACATTCAGTTGATTTAATAGCTATGATGTGTAATAGTAATGATGGATCAGACTTAACTTAGGCCTCATTCACTATAATGTTGAGGGTTCTAATACAAAAGTTTTTATCTTGTTCAAATTTTTGGCTAGATTGAGCTCCTGTTTGTATTGATTGATTATTTCACTCATGATTCATTGAATTTTGGCTTCCATTACGTAAAATTTTGTGGATATGTAGTAGAATTCCTTGTGTAAATTATCTCGCATAGTTAGATTTTTCTTGCATTTGGTTGTGAAATGTTTAAGCCAGCTATTTTTATAGTCTAGAAACAGATCTCGAAGAAGCTACTAAAATTAGTCTAACCTGAAGAACAATTTTTATGCTTATGTTTTCTCTATTTTTTTAATACTTGATGTGATTTAGGCTTTGGGTTTTTCTTATGTTCTTGTTATAGGGCCAATTGATCCTGGGAGGAATTAAAGTTTGAAGTGAATTTCAGTTAAAGTAATCAACTTATTTTGAACCCATCAAAGAAAATAGTTCAAGCTTCATAAATGCTGCTATGATTCTAGTATTGATTGCTGAGTCTTCACGAAATAAATCTGTTTGATTCCATTAAACTTTGGGCACTTATGTCCATGCATTTTTTTTTCTGTTGATTACAATATAATTTTTTGTGAAATTATGGACATAAGTGACGTCTTAAGTAGCTCACCTTTTAAACATGGTTACTTTTACTTATTTTAGTCTAGTTAATTGGAAAAACGATTAATTTGAAATGTAAAATATTTTTTGTGAAGTGAAGAAACATAGAATTATGGGGTACTTTAATACTCAAACTGTTATGTCTTTCAAGGACTGATTTCTGATAACATTTAGTCCATGTTCTTAAATGGCTTTCCGACTCATTTTCTAGGTTGGTATAGGAAACTATTCTTGTCTCTCGTACTATTTGCAAATTTTTCATTCTTTGGTTTTTTTTCTTTTTTTTTTTCCTGTCTTCTGCTACTCTTGATATTGAGTCCTCTTGAGACGTATAGTATCAAATGTTCTTGTCTGATACAATTTCTTTCTTTATGCTCAACTTAATAACTAATACACTTGATATTTCTCTAATATTTCCCAATTCCTTTGTGGGTTTCCACTGCTTAGAGAAACTAATAATTAAATCCTTTCTCAATATTCCCATATGTGCAATAGAACTTGGCATCAGTTATCAGTTTTCTATATTTGCATGTACATGTGTAAAGACGGAATCACTTGCTAAGCAACTTGATTTTCAAGTAAAAATAGGCAATTTATGTAGCTATTGGTAGCTGTCTTAAATATAAACAAGTTTAATTGTTCTTTAGATCCTTTTTTCTAGTCAATTTGAATATCATAGCATCGATTAATCTTTTGCAGTATCCACGTTGTATTAATTGGTTATCATGTATTTTCCTAACAACTTATGTGCTCAAAACTACAACAAATCAGGTACTTGAGGACAAGAACTTTTTTGACATTCTATTAAGATTAGGAGATGGACTTGATTTAGCTTTACCTGAAAAAGTGATGGATTTGCGCCATGTAATTCATAGTGGAAAGGCGAATGAACTAGACTGGGAAACTTTGAGCTCTACAACTAGTTCTTGTAAAGCTTTAGTTTCTTTACATTCTATGGACTATATTAATACTCAAAGATCTAGAGCATCTTATCACAACATGCAGACTAGTCGCTGCCAAGTGGAGGGATGCAACCTTGGAATTTGTACTTTTGAAGCCAAGCATCTAGTGCAATAGATGCTTGTTTTGTATATGAAGAGATCTCTTAGTTTAACTCGAGAATAATTGATACTATTTTCGAGTTTAGTAGGAGGATATGTGATAAAGATTCATGACTTTGCTATTATGGCATTTTATGAATGCTTAGTGTATCAATTAATTATTAATTTTGTTGAAGCAAGTATTTGTGTTTGCACCTATTGAAGCAATTATATTTTAAACTTAATATATACTCCACTGCTATTTTACTGTGGCTATTGTGCTGCAAAATGTGCCGCAAAAACTTTACGATACAGTAAAATTGTGTTGCAAATGTGTTTCAAAAACTTTGCTGCACAATTTTGTTGCAAATGTTTCTAAAAATTGCCACTTTCTTTTTTGACTGCTGCATTGGTGATACAAAAGCAATGTGCTTCAATAGTGCCGCAAATATGACAGTTTTTTAATTTTTTGCAATGCATTTTGTTTGTCATAAATAGGCCATTTTGTTGTAGTGCTTTCTTTAATATTAGACTAGTTAACTTGGCGTTGTTAATTGTTTGCTTGTTTTCCCTGGCTTAGTTTGGTTAATTAGTGGTTGTTAACGGCTTTCTTAGTTTAAATTCTTAGTAGTTAGCCACAAAATCTAATTATCATTTGTCATAATAGCACAAGGACCCTTTGATCTTAGTAATTGCCTAGAACAATCCTTTAAACGATGCTCACTTACTACTAACTATTCATCTAACTTGTATCCTTGCAAGTGTGAAGGTGATGGTTGAGTGTTGATAGAGTTTTATTACTTGTGTTCATTGATTTTTACATTTACATATCCCGAACAACAAGAAGTTTTTGGCACTGCGCCAAAAGATTGTTCTAATTTTTTGGCAATATTACATACTTTAGGGGTCGTGCTAAATTAGGCATTTCTTAGTTTAGTTTTAAATTTTTTTTTGTTTTATAATATCTAGTTGTTTCTTACCAATGCTCGACTCTTGTGATGATACCTTGTTAGTTGGATTTGACTTGTTCTTTGTTGTTTCTTGTAGTGTATGATTGTTGTAGAAGAAGTATTATTAGCTCTTGATTGGGAAATAGAAAGAACATTAAGAAGGATTCGAAAAGAGAAGAGATTGCAATAAGAGCAAGAAGAATTTATTATGGCAGATGCTAACAACAGTAGAATGGTGTAGGATGAGAACCATGAAAATAACGATAATGAAGAGAGTTATCGTAACAATGGTTTAGGAGGTAATTGTAATGGGAAGAATGTTAATGGTGTTCACGGAAGGGTACTTAGAGATTATGCCATGCGAAATTTCAATGAGGCTACTTTGAGTATTGCTAGAATCCCAATTCAAGCAAATAGCTTTGAGATAAAACTGGCTTTAATTCAAATGCTTCAAGCTCATGCTACATTTGGGGGAAGACAAAATGAAGATCCATATACCCATTTGATGAATTTTGAAGAAGTCCTTGAGACACCAAGTTTATTGAAGTACATCCCGATTGTGTAAGGATGAGAGCCTTTCCATTCTCTTTAAGGGATAGAGCGAAGTGATGGCTACAAAGCCATGACCAAGGTATTGAACCCCAGTTATGTTAATCATATTTTGATGATGACCAAATCACACTAATGGTTTGAAAACAAGTGTCAGAAAACAGGTAGATTCGGACGCAAATGATCGTCCGAACAAAACAACCCGAAGACTCCACGGACGTAAATGACTGTCGAAAGATAGAGCTTCAGATGATGGCAATCATCCAACACAAAGAATATTGAAGCAGTCTCGGACGAAGAACAACGTCCGATCATATTTCCAGAAGACTTTGCTTCGATCGGACGCAGGTTCGAACGCATCCTCGGATGTCCGAACGAATACCCTCAGAGAAAGGACACAACGTCGGACGCAGGGTTTTGCAGCGACAGTCCGAACGGTCCAACGGCTAGTTCGTTCGGACGCACACCTACTGCATCGGCCGTCCGAAAGGTCTAACGGCTAGTTTTCCAGTAAACAGAAAATAGCCGTTGGCAAGTTGTTAGAAGTAGATTTTGGGCAACTATAAATACCCCTAAGTTTGAATTAAATAAGAAGAGACTTCTACACTGATTACATGTATAATAACTCTTGAGCTATTTGGGAGAAATAGTGGGAACAAGTGTTGTAATAGTGTAGGTAGTTTTGTGAAAAGAGCTTAGAAGTGTAAGAGTTCTTCAAGTGTAAGAGTGGAGAGATAACAATTGTAACAAAGGGAGGTTGTGAGTGTAAAACTCTTGGCTCAACTAGAGGAAATTAGTGTGAGCAAGAGTGATCCTCATTTGTGTACAAGAGGTTATTGTCTCACCTACTTTGAAGAGACTTTTAGTGGCTAAACTTCAAGTTGTAAACTTGGTAGTTGCCTTGTAAGAAGCTCTTTGTAGAAATAAAGCTTGAGAAACTTGGGAGTTTGGTTTGATTCTCTTAATCTCAATATTCTTATTTGTTCTTTAAGCTTAAATTGTTGAATATCTATTGTATTCATTTGTGCTTAAGTTTTTATTTGGTGCATAAAGTTTGAATTTCTATTAAGCACATAAAAAGGTTTGTTTTGGATACAACCTAATTCACCCCCCCCTTAGGTTGCTTATTTGTTTGGGGCCAACAATTGGTATCAGAGCATTGGTCTCTTTATTTTGCTTAAATTACATTAGAGTAAAGATCATGGCAACCAATAATGCTTTGTTTTTAGAGGGGCATTCTATCAGTAGACCTCCCATGTTTAATGGCATTAATTTTGTTTTTGGAGGGATAGAATGAAAATTTTTGTTCAATCTAACGATATTGATTTATGGTATATTATTTGTGAAGGTCCTTTAGAAGCTAATATTTTTGATGAAAATACTCATAGATTAAGGCCTAAGACTAGATATGAGTTAAATGCACAAGATAAAATAAATTTATCTTTAAATGCTAAAGACATTAATATTTTGTATAATGCCTTGGATGCAGATGAGTTTTCCAAAGTAAAAGGTTGCAAATCGGCCAAGGAGATATGGGACAAATTGAAAGAAATCCATGAAGGAAGTGAAGATATAAGAGAGCAAAAGAAGTCACTTCTTGTGGTTAAATATGAATCCTTCAAAGTGGAATAGCCTCATGAGAACATTGACAAAATGTATTGTAGGTTCAATGATATGGTAAAGGATTTGGAAGGTTTGGGTAAAGAATATTCCTTGGGTGAAAAGAATAGAAAATTTTTGAATGCTTTACCTAAGGAATGGGAACCTAAATCCATTGCCATAGAAGAGTCTAAAAATTTAAATTCTATGCCTATTGATTCATTGATCAATTCTCTAACCTCCTTTGAATTGAAGTTGAAATACAAGGTACAAAATGAGGAGGCAAAAGAAAAAGAAGCATAGCATTGAAAGCTTCATCAAAAAGGAGACCTTTATCAAGGAAGCCTCACTTCAACAACTTTCAAATCACTTGGGATGATTGCAATTCGGATGGAGAGGTTGAAGAAGAATATGAGGAGGCTCAAATGGCTTTTATGGCACTTGGCAATAATGAGGTATCCTCTAGTTGTGATTCTTGTGATGATTCATGTGATAATGATAATGATAATGATGATGTTGAATCAATTATTAAATCACAATCATGTATGTTTGAAAGATGCCAAGAACAAAGAGTTAAAAATTAAAGTTAATACTTTATTGAGTGCCAATTCAAAACTTGTGCATGAAAAGAATTCTTTGGCAAAAGAAAATGATGTTTTGAAAGGAAAATTTGTTGGAAAAACCAAGATCATGGAAGAACAAACTTCATTGAAGAAGAGATTAGATGATCTTGATGATATTTTGAAAAAGAAGAAAGAAAATGTTTTTGAAAAGAAAAGAACTAGAAATATATTTTTGAACAAAAATTTTATCACCTTTAAAAAGGATGATTTATGCTTTGTAAAATCTAAATCTTCTTTTTATGCAAACAAAAATATTATTTGTAGTTATTGTCATCAACATGGCCATATAAAGAAAAATTGTTATGTTAAAAAAATGAAAAATTGGGAATAAATTCTATTTGGGTGATTAAGCATGTTACTAATCCAATTGGACCCAAGAAAGTTTGGGTACCAAAAGTTGTTGCTTAACTTTGTATGTAGTAAGGTATGCTTAAAGAGCACCAAGGAATTCAAGATAGATTATCTATAAAGGGTGTTCAAGGCATATGAGCTAAGATGATATTGAAATGAGTAACATCTAAAATTTTGTGTGCTTTCATTTATCAAGTTGAACTATGTTCTCTTGAATATTACTCATCTATGTGTTTGAATTTGTTTAGAATGCTAGGAAATATGTATCCCCAATTTTTTTCTATAATAAGTCACAACTTGTAAAAGAAAGGGGGAGCATTCAAATTTTTTTAATGGATTATTTTGCAAAAAATTGCATCACACATGCTTCACTATTTTGATGATGTTTTTCGGTAATGAATGAGCAAAAATTGTTTTAATCCTAATTCTTTGCATGAATTCCCTCATATCTACTTGAATATATATTCTTGAAGAAAAAAAAAAAAAACGTTTTGCATAACTTGACATATTCTCCATGAACTCATATTGAATTATATTCACCTTTCAAGGGGGAGAACAAATTAAGGGGCAGCTTAAATTGATACATTATCTTTCTTATGCTTTGATGATGTCAAAAGGGGGAGAAAATATTGGACAAAACTTCTTAACTTATGCTTCATATTTTTTGATTGTTTTTAAAATTGTCCAATTGATTTGTCATCATCAAAAAAGGGGGAGATTGTTGAACCCCAATTATGTTAATCATGTTTTGATGATGACCAAATCACACAAATGGTTTGAAAACAAGTGTGCAGAAAAATAGGTAGGTTCGGAGGCAAATCATTGTCCGAACAAAACAACCCGAAGACTCCACGAACGTAAATGATTGTCCGAAAGACAGAGTTTTGGATGATGGCAATCGTCCGACACAAAGAATATTGAAGCATTCTCGGACGAAGAACAACGTTCGATCATATTTCCAGAAGACTTTGCTTCGATCGGACGCAGGTTCGGACTCATCCTCGGATGTCCGAACGAATATCCTCAGAGAACGGACGCAACGTAGGACGCAGGGTTTTGCAGCGGCCGTTCGAACGGTCCAACGGCTAGTTCGTTCGGACGCACACCTACTGCATCGGCCGTCCGAAAAGTCCAACGGCTAGTTTTCCAGTAAACAGAAAATACCCGTTGGAAAGTTGTTAGAAGTAGATTTTGGACAACTATAAATACCCCTAAGTCTGAATTAAATAAGAAGAGACTTCTACACTGATTACAAATAACTCTTGAGTTATTTGGGAGAAATAGTGGGAACAAGTGTTGTAATAGTGTAGGTAGTTTTGTGAAAAGAGCTTAGAAGTGTAAGAGTTCTTCAAGTGTAAGAGTGGAGAGATAACAATTGTAACAAAGGGAGGTTGTGAGTGTAAAACTCTTGGCTCAACTAGAGGAAATTAGTGTGAGCAAGAGTGATCCTCATTTGTGTACAAGAGGTTATTGTCTCACCTACTTTGAAGAGACTTTTAGTGGCTAAACTTCAAGTTGTAAACTTGGTAGTTGCCTTGTAAGAAGCTCTTTGTAGAAATAAAGCTTGAGAAACTTGGGAGTTTGGTTTGATTCTCTTAATCTCACATATTCTTATTTGTTCTTTAAGCTTAAATTGTTGAATATCTATTGTATTCATTTGTGCTTAAGTTTTTATTTGGTGCATAAAGTTTGAATTTCTATTAAGCACATAAAAAGGTTTGTTTTAGATACAACCTAATTCACCCCCCCTCTTAGGTTGCTGTTTGGGGTCAACACAAGGTACGTTTACTTCATGGATTGAATGCACAAGAGTTTCTTGCAAAACACTTTCCAATAGCAAGGATATAAGGAACAAAATTACTTCTTTTAAGTAAGATGCCGGTGAAGGCATAAGTGAGGCATGAGACAGATTCAAGGAGCTACTTTGCGAATGTCCTCATTATGCAATACCATTATGGCTTCAAATTACAGTTGGCTTTATCAAGAGACTAAATCAATAATAATTGCATCAACAGAAGGTTCTTTTTCATTTAAGACTCTCGAAGAAGCTCAAAATTTGTTAAATGCCATGACATCAAACTACCAACATGGACTGGCTCCACCTTCTTTGGTTCAACCACAACCGAAAAGTCCACCTCAAAGACAAAGGTGTGTTCTTTACTTAAACCATGATGATACCTTGATGGCCCAAACTAATTTGAAGACCAATATGATGGCAAATTTGACCAGGGCATTGGAGAACTTAGAAAGAGTAAATGCTGTCTCAACACATCCTCAGTTGCCTTTGTTTTGTGACTTTTGTTTGGGTAATCACTCAAATAGACAATGTTCAAGTTAATGACCTTTTATGGGGAGTGAACAATTCAACTTTGAGTGTAATCAAGCTTCTTCTTCTCTTAGACCCCTACCAAATGTCTTTGGAAATACCTATAATCCATCTTAGAGAAACCACCCCAATTTCTCATGGGTGGTCAACCATCTCAAAATGCTCTCAACAAAATTTTATCAACCAAGTTTCCTCTTCTAAAGCCGATTTACCATCTCATCAAAGAAATTGTACACCCAATTTTTATAACTCTCAACCTACTACCTCCTACCAAAACAACCAAAGTTGTCAAGCTCTTCTTATCAACCTCGTAACCAACCACAATCTATCCACAATGGTCAAAGTTCTCAAAGAAAAGGGGAATGATATTTATGTCCAACTTGCATAATTGAGAAGTGAGCTTCAAGCTTCAAGCTTCAAGAAGGGAGATTGAACATGCAAGAAGGAAAAGTGAGAATGCAAAGAGGGAAAGTGAAATTTCAAAAAGGAGAGAGTAAAATGGTGAGAAGAGAAAATGGAACTCTTAGAGGAGAGATCATGAAGCAAGTGCAAGAAACAAGGAGTTGAAACAAGAAATTTGAAAATTCAATTAGGACAAGTGGCAAGACAAGTCAACGAGAGACCAAGTGGAACACTCCCAAGTAACAACATCACTAAACTGCCGAATATCCGTGATGACTTTAAATGTTGACATTATTTCTAGTTTAGTGACAACGTTTGTAATTGCAAATCTATTTCTTATTCAGTGACAATAAGTTGTTGTCACTATTTCTAAAAGCATTTTCTAAATTATTTTTTATAATTAATTTAATTTACATAATGTGATTATTGAGAACAATAATAGAAGTAACTGGAATTTCAAAGAATTAAGTTTATATATACATGATAAAAGTTTATATTTGAAATCTTACTTCATTTATAGTAATGCTAGTAGATTTCATATATTTTATTGCCATTACTAAGAGAGGATTATAAGATTTAAATCTTGTAATATTTAATATTTTTTCAATCACGAATAGTTTCTAAATTAGATTTTCTTAAATCATAATAAAGACATTTAGTTAATTACATTTTGTATAAATTTAACCTTCTATTTTATTGTTAAAATACGTTAGTAATAATACATTATTTCACTTAACGGATAAAATTATATTAATTTTTGTCAGTGCATTATTATATAGTGACTTCAAGAAGATCCTGAACTTAAACAACCACAAAGAGTAGAACTAATGTCTCATGAGATTGTATCATGGAATACCAGTTTAAACGTTCTAGTTTAATTTTTTTTATCACTTTTAACAATTGTCCATTAATACGAGGAACGAAATATTGAAGGGTCACATTGTCACACATTTAGATCAACATAAGTCCAAGAGGAGGAGATCACGGGATATGGTTTTGTTAGTTCATAATTATAGTTTATAAAGTAATATTTGTAACATTTATATTTATATATTTTTGTTTTGATACTTTTGCAATAATGTAATTAAACTTACACCAAGTTACGTTTATTCAAATAGGTTGTAGTGTGTGTATACATATACACACATAATTAAATTGCATATTGAATTGCGAGAAAAAATTAGAGTCGCTTTGATATAATCTTAGTGACTAAAACTGAAGTTTATAAAAATCTATAAGATTGAAAAGCTCACAATGTAGAGGAGGAAAAAAATAGTTTTATGGTCAATGGTTTTCAAGAACACAAATTTAAAACTATTTGTCAAAATCAATTAATATGGCAAAATCATATTTAAGTACTAACCCTTATATATATATATATTAAAGTAAAACTTTTTTATTCCACAGTATAAATTAAAGGGAAATATTTAAATAAAGTTGGTCTTTGACCCACTTATAAATTTTATGATATAGATTAAAATTTATGAAATAAATAACATCAAGTGAAGTAAATAAGATTTCATAAGATTTAATCCTAACTGTACAATCTACAAGTGTATCCCAAAATTGGGTTTTTCAGAGTATTTTCCTAAATTGAAAGCGTGATTTTTGAGAGCTAAGAATGTCCCGAAACGTGATTTCAAGGTTAAAATGAACAGTTGGAAAAGTAGAAAGACTACAAGCGGGGATCGGCTTTTTAATTTTTTACCAAACGGCAGTCAATTTTATCCCGTATACTCCATTTGGTCACTTTACTAATGTATTCACACACCTGTCTTCTTGCTAATTCTTTCTTCACCGACGCCATAAATCAACCAAATTCAACACCGATTTCACTCCTCTCCTCCATCTTCCATTTAATTCGTATTTCAATTGGGGCAGTAGCATGTTTTACAATTTGAAACGAAAAGAACCGCAAAGAAATACGAAAGGAAAAAGGTATCCTTGGAGAAGTTTGTCTAGTATTTGGAGCAACTGTTGATGTTCGATTTGAGGAGGGGCAGCATATTGGTAGGACGTTCATTGGTGTATTGTTAAAGATGGTACTCAAGGTCTTCTTCGTGGCTAAAATGTGCTTAACAACAGTTCTACCATCACTGTGAGTAATGATTTTAAAGTGTAAAAAATTCAATCTTTTAAATTCTTGGTTTAAATATTTATATATTTGATGTGAACTATGGTTTTTTATTGGGTGATTTTTTTGGTAGGAAGGGTTAGATTTTAGGATTTTTTGGTGTTTTTTATTTGTTTGTAATGTCTGGATATTTTGGTTTAGGTGATGTATTATATGAGAGCATTTTAAGGGATTTTGTGATCAGATCTATGGGTTTTTACATTGGATTATGTGGAAATAGATTGATTTATTTGATGAAATGCTTCACTAACCCGTTAAATATGCCCATTTCCATAAGTACTGACATTTTAGGAGCTGAAATTTGAAACAAAAGTCAAATTCATATCAAGCTCTCCCAAGTGAATTTCAAAATTTAAACCGTATGTCTTACTGTATTAAAAGTGATTTTTGCCAAATTTGATGTTGTATTATTTTAACTATATAGTGATCTATACATATACCAACCGGTGACTTGTATCATAATTGATACATATATAAAGATTTGATATATCGAGATATATTAGATGTTTAGTCTAAAATTATTTAAACAAGTGAATGACTTTAATTAAAAATTAAAAATTTACTAACAAATAAGAGTTATATTTGATGTTGTATATATCTCTTCATTAGTTTAGTTCGTTTCAAATAACTAAACCATGTTGTATCATAGATATCTAGAAAAGTGTTTTGGTGCAACCATGGTTCTTGCCTCATTTGCCTTTTTGCCTATGTAATTTCACGAAAGTAATTGGAAACAAGCTTGTGAAGTAGCTCCTATTAATGAACTCATTGATCGAGTGAGTTTGAGATGGAAATTTTTTTTGTAGGACTCACTCTCCAGGTGATTACATTAACTGCTCAGTTACGCATCTACCACATTGTTGGTTAATAAATAAATGCATGAGCTTTGGCATTGACTTAAGCTACTCGTTGTGCTAATACTGGTTACTGTGTGTAAGCTCAATATATTTCTTTTACCATTTGGTTTTTTTGCACCTACTCATTGAAATATATTGATTTTTTCCTTAAACTGCTTTCTCCTTAGAGATTGTAGGCATTGAAAAACTGAAAAAATAATAATAATTAATGTTATAAATAATTAATCTTGATTATTTCTTGATCCATTGAAATCTAGACATTGAACGTAATGTCTTAAATCCAGGCCAACAAAAATAACTAGTCAAGCCCACGAGTCATGCAAATGGGCTAAGCATGCAAATAAAGTCCATTAGACACTGTAAGTCCAACCAATTATTCTAAAATTTATTGAAGAGATGAAACTTCTCTAATTAATTAAAATCAATTAGATGAATGCTAAAATCTCTCTGATTGATTTAATCAATTAAAGCTAATTAGGGGATTCATTTAGCATTGATTGAACTAATGATTGAACTTCCAAAATTAAATCTCTCATTCTTTGTTTATAAATACGAGACCATTTTTATTGAGAGAGATAAATTTGAAGTACTTAAACCACACGATGAGCAAGACTTCGACAGCATGTAGATCAACAAGTACGAGAAACAAAGTGCCCCATCTTCTACGACAATCAAAAGTCACATTTTTCACGAACATTCTTTCTACTGGAATCAAGTCTAAAGCTCTCGGTATGCACTCTTTAAATAATTTATGCCACAAGAAATTGAAAGAGCTCAACGGTTTGAGATCAAACCTATTGCGGCCCTCGAATTATTTGTCAACACGTTGAAGTTTCAAGATTAAGCCAATTTTGCCCCTTAGATCATTATCAACAATTAGAGAACGAATCAAAGGTTTTCGTCATTGCAATTGGCGATTGAAATACTACAGAGAGTTATAACTCTACATTTATACCTGATTTATAAAATTTTGAATTTGTGAATTTTATATCTTGTCTATTTTTCAAGTAGAAAATTTGCGTTTATAAATTTTTGACATGCTTGGTGGGACCTATCTACCTCTCATCTTGTTCTTCAAGTTTTCAAAGATTTGTACTTCACAACTTTCATGACTTCTAAACACACTCAAGTATCAAGTAAGATTGTTGGGAAAAGCTCTTCCACTGCAAAGAGTGACGATGCTTGTTCTATTGGTCCGTCTCTTCGTAACAAGTTCATCTTGGTAGCAACAATGGCGGATAGCAGTGGTGATGATCGCACAAGAACACGAACTGTTATCACCTTGGGGTAAGGAAGGATGAAAGTTTTGATTCCAAAAAGTTAGCTTTGACTTCAGATGATTTTGTGTCCAATGACATCTCACATGACAGATCCTTGTATGCTTTCGATGCCAATTCGAGCACAGGTCCTATTCAAAGCCTTCTGCAAAAGAACAAAGGAAGTTAGATTTTGAGTTCATTGTTTGAAACATCATACACTTCTCAGTTATATATACAAGCTATGATGATAGGTGCATCATAAGTAGAAGGGCAATTAGCATCCATGGCTCACGCTGTTGAAAAGTTCTCTAAAACTATCGAGTAAAAGAATATGCAGATTGATGCTTTAGTGAACAAGTTAGAGTCGCAAAATATCGGAGAGACTAGTCAGGCCAATAACAATAAGTCGGATCAAAATCCATAAATGGATAAAAGTGGTAAAGTCTATTTCGGATCATCGTCTAGACGGCCGATGGATAACAGCATGAACCTTTTGGCAACAGGTGTTATATCAATACAACTAATACAAGGAATGATCAATAATTCAGTTTGCGCACAGTATGGGTCTCCTTCACAAAATATTATGATGTATTCGGAACCTTACAGCAAGTGAATTGATCACCTTAAGTTGCTTGTTGGCTACTAGCCTCTTGAATTTCATCAATTCTATGGCAAAGGAAATGTTAAACAATATGTGGCTCAGTATTTTATTGAGACTTGCATCAATGCTGGAATCGAAGGGAATGTTTTGGTGAGGCAGTTTGCGCACTCCCTAAAAGATAATGTATTTGACTGGTATATTGATTTGGAGTCGAAATTAATTGATAATTGGGAACAAATGGAGATAGAGTTTTCGAAACAATTTTACAGTACCTGTTATGCAATAAGCCTGTCAAAAATCAGCAATTCTAGGTAATAGAAAGATGAACCAGTCGTGGCTTACATCGAACGTTGGCGTACGTTGAGTTTAGACTACAAAGAAAGGCTCTTAGAAATTTTAGCAATTGAGATATGCATGCAAGGGATGAATTGGGAACTACTTTATATCATCTAAGAGGTAATTCCAACCTTTGATGAACTAGTAACACATGCTCATGGTATAGAACTAAATATTGCTAATAATGCAAATGTTAGTGCCACTGTTCATGATCGTAAAATGGAACGAAAAGAGGAATGACAAGAAATCGAAAGGAAGCAAAGAGTCAATGGCTCAATAAGTGCTGCCCCTCTGAAAATTCTCAAAAATGACAAAAAAGCAAGAAATGGTCAAGGAGCAACCTCTGGAAAGACAACACCCTACACTTAGAGAATTGAAAGAAAAAGTCTACCCATTCCCTGATTTTGATGTACGAGATATTCTAGATTTTCTTCTTGAAAAGAAAACCATAGAACTAGAAGAATCTACACATCCTCAATAAGTAGGGTGAGTTGATGATCCAAGATATTACAAGTATCATAGGCTTGTCAGCCCTCTGACTAAGAAATATTTTGTGATAAAGGAATTGATCATGAAACTTGCTAAAAAGGAAGGATTTTGCTTGATACCGGGGAAGTGGTAGAATCCAACCACACATGTATAGTTCTTGACGCTCTTCCTACAATAGATTGTCTGGGGGGAATTCTAAAACCATTCAATTCGGAACAATGGAACCAATTTGAGTTTATGTCTGCAGCATTAAAGGTCCCGGTGTGGGCTTGAATGAAGATGACGGGGGATGGAAGCCTTGTGACTAGAAAGAAGAAATTTGTAAAGAATGGTTCCTAGAAAGCCCATGAAAAAAATGCAAGAGTTACTGATAGCAAGCAACAAGCAAGGGAGCATGTTAAGAAACCCTCCAGAAAAGATAAAGGTCATAGACGCTACCGACTACACTTGGCATCCTTGTTCGAGTTCTTCCCAAAGGACTACTTTGGCCGAGCAGATAAGATTGACTCAAGCTTATGGTAATATCCTATCAAGAAATTGCAACAAGGGAGCAATCTATGTAAGAAGAAACTAACCTGGCAGAGCATACAGTAAAAAGGTTACCAACATGGCTCAATTTAAGTGAAGTTGTGTAGTTACCTGAAGAAGATCAGAAGGCTCTGGTATATGTGATGCAGGACCTGCCAAATTACAAATCCATTTTGGAGGAAATAGAAGTAGAAGCTACACCTTGCACGTCATGTTATTCAACTATAGCTTTCACTGTTGAAGATTTGCAGTTGGTGTCTAAACCTCACAACTAACCATCTTGTTCATTTCTAGACATATAAGGGAGTAGAAGATTGATAGAATACTGGTGGATGAGGGATCTACTGTAAACATCATACCTAAGTTCACAATGAGACAACTAGGCATTCATACTGAAGAACTAGCTAAGAACCGCCTAGTCATTCAAGGGTTTGATTAAAGAGGTCAACGAGCCATTGAAATGATTCGCCTCAAATTAAGCATTAGAGAATTGTGGACAAATACATTGTTCCATGTGATCGAAGTAAAAACCTCCAACAACCTCCTGTTACGACTACCATGGTTATATGTCAATGGAGTAGTACCCTTAACATTGTATCAATTCCATAAATTCTATAAGAATAGTGTGAAAATGGTATTTTGCGATAACAAACCGTTCACTAAAGTAGTGTCACATTTTGTAGACGCAAAGTTTTACATAGAAGGTAACATAGTAGAAGAAGTTTTGCATGTAAAAATCCCTCTTAATGGATAGTCTAAGAAGCAGGCAAACAACAAATTTGAGTTGCATTTGAGAGAAGACGCTAAACAAATATAGTTGAGTATGATGAAGGAAATGCTTGTAAGTAATGATTGAATGGCACCGCAAGTCTTGAAGTACGTTCCCAAGGCACGAAAAAGGGAAGGTAAGTTACCTTTTGTTGAAGTTTCGATGTCTAAAACATCAAAACCGGCAGGCATGAAGGCTTAGGATATAGTAGATTGTCGAATGTTGGAGAAACATATAACTTTGCTGTTAACAAAACAATAGAACGCAGGAAGGCCACCACTAAACAGTTTTGTCAAACTAGTTTGAGATAAAGCCTTACCTAAGACGTCAACCACATAAGGGTTTGATCCAAAGGCATATGAGTTCATGGCAAATGCCGGGTATGACTATAGAAATTCTCCATCCCTGGGCAAACTAAACCTTGAAATCTTAGGTGTCAAGATGCATGGTTTAAATGAAATGCAAAAGATGTTGAGGAAAGAAGGACATTGAGTAAGCTCTCCAAAGTCGGGATTAGGCATACCTTTATGCCCCTGTAAACATCAAATTTTGATGCAATTTTAATCATTAAGTGCTAAATTGAGGCAAATTTTAAATTTTTTTTTTTGGGGTTTTCAAGACAAAATTCCAATTTCAAAAAAATTCACATTTTTGGATAAAAATTAAATATTTTAAATCATTTTTGAAGTAAAGGGCGAGATAGTCTTTTGGTCTTGAGTATCAATCACATCATGGTCTACATAGACCAACTACACTTAATCCAATCCTTTTCCCTTCAAACCTACTCCATTAGTTGTAACATCACACCTTTTTTCCCTTTTCATTCTCTTTACAACTCCTCCACTAAGATATCCATTATCAATATCTATCTCCATCATCAACTCATTTTTTCCCCTTCTCATACATCTTTCTCCCTATTCCTGTCACTTTACCCAATCCCGTTTCTAATTAATTCTCACTCTCAACAGAAAACAGAAACTACAACATTTTTTTTCTACTCACAAAATCACCTATTCTGATATTTTTTTTCCTCTCAACCAAGCTCAAAAATCGTTCGTCATTATCATCCACCAAACCCATCACATATTATCACCTTCAACATCATCATCATTGCCATCATCAGCAACCAAGCAATCACCATTGTTGAGGTACTCAATTTTTATTTTGTTCTTCTATCCAAAAATTTATTTTTTTGTCCAGATTTTATTGGTTGGATAAATAATGATATAAATGATATTTGTTGGAAGTTTTTTTATGTTAAGTTGCTTGTGTAAATTATTGCAATATTTTTTAGTCATAAAATATAGTCTAAGCTTGAAATAGTAAAATGAATCTTTTAAATGGTAAACAAATTTCCTTTAATCTCTTCTTAATCATTTTTTTTTTGGTAAATTTTGTTATATTCACACTCTACTTGTCAAGAGGATCGATTTGGTATAGTTGTTTGTTAGATTTTGTTGAATTTTAAGGAAATTAAAAAAAAAATTTTTTGTTATATTCACACTCTATAGATTTTGTTGACTTTGTAGATTTCACAAACACTTTTATTTATTTATTACACCTACTTATGTATTTTTCTGTTTTAAATGCCGTAATCTTTTTTACTTCCCCTCAACTTTAGGATTTTCCCTTTCCTTAGGTTTGAGTTAGTATCCTGATGCACTTCATACACTAGCTAGCTACTCCATTATTTATATATTTATTTTCAAAACCCCATTCTAGATCATTTTTGGGTCTTCAAAACATTACTTTTTAAAATCCCATTTTAGGCCCTAATTTTGTACTATTATTATACTTATTTATTCTTTATACTTATTATTTTATTTTTCCTTGCCAAAAATGGGGTGCGACATCCCCAAAACCAATACGAGTCATATCCTCAAAGGAAGAACGGAGGAAAAGGTCACTTATTATATAATGGTTGAAGAAATGAATGATGAACGAAGCAAGCAACCGTTGCCACAAAGATCAGCTTTAAATCGCATGGGACCACCTAGTACGCAGGCATCTATGTTTCATAGGTTGGGTATCTTGACACAAAACAACGATGAATTGTCTTCAAAACCTTCTGTGTTTTGAAAGGGTATAAAGGAATAGCCTTCCCAGTCAGTTCTGTCTTTGGACGTCTAAGCTCATCAAAGCTGCAAGATGATCAGTTTGATTTAGGCCTTCATCCTTCAGTATTCCATCGATTGGGGGCATCTAAAAATCAAGAAAGTAAACCTAAAAGGGCATCACAAAACTCTGTGCTTGAAAGGATTGGGGGCTTGAATATTACAGCAAATGGCGAAAAGCTTAAAAGACTAAGAGAAGAAATAGAAGCCAATAATGAGATTCGTAGTACAGTGCCTTCTCATGATACGCAAGACCCGTTGGGAAATTTAAATTGAGGGAATGCTCAAAATTAAGAGGTCCACAATTGTGCATACAAAATCAACTCCACAAGCCACATTATAGTAGAAGAAGATCCCTCAATGGATGGTTCGAAAGAAGATATCTTAGATGTCCTACCGTAGTTATAAAATAGAAGGCAATCCACGGTGGATGATCTTAAAGAGCACAACTTAGGCATCACTAAGGGGCATGATTCAAAGCCAATCATTATGAGTACTCAGTAAGCCCTTTTGAAGAGAAATGATATCTTGAGTTGTTGGTTGAATTCAAGGATGTGTTTGCTTAGAACTACAAAGAAATTGTTGGGCTTTATTCTAAAGTGGCGGTTCGTCATTTATCAATCTAGCATGGCACTCATCTAATACAACAATCTCTTCACATTATCCATCTAGATTTTATACCTAAAGTGAATGAGAAAATATACAAGATGCTTGAAGTTGTCTTCATAAGACAAATGGAATACCCACAATGGATTTCTAGCATAACAATTGTCATGAAACGAAACAAAAAATCCACATTTGCGTGGACTTCCATGATTTGAATAGGGCTTGTCTAAAGGATGATTTTCCATAATCGAACATTGAGATTATTATGGATGCGACAACGGGTCATGAAATTCTAAGTTTTATGAATGGTTGTGCGGGTTACATATGGCACTAGAAGATGAGGAGTTCACGGCTTTTTGCAGACTAATATATTTGCCAAAGGTATATTCTGCTATAAAGTGATGCCTTTCGTCTTGAAGAATGCTGGAACCACCTATCAACATAGAATGCAAAAGATTTTTGATGACATGCTCCATACAAATGTCGAATATTTTGTGAATTACCTAGTTGTTAAGACAAGATAAAGAGAAGAGCACCTAGATGATCTTCAAGTAGTATTCACCCATTTAAGACAATTCCAATTGAAAATGAATCCACTCAACTACACTTTTGGGGTTTCATCGGGAAAATTCTTAGTGTTCATTGTTTGACACCGAGGTATTATGGTTAATCAATCTAAGATATATACTATACAAAAGATGCCTTCACCAAGGAACCTCTTTGAGCTTCAGAGTCTTCAAGGATTTCTGTCGTACATTGGTTACTTCATATACAGTTTAGCAGGTCGATGCTAACTATTCAATCGATTGGCCAAGAAAGATACACTGTTTAAATGGGACCAATCATGCAAATTGCTTTTGATAGCATTAAGAGATTTTGGTCAACCCTCCAATCTTAGGACTGCCAACGCCAAGTAAGTCATTTATCCTCTACATTGCTAAACAAGAAGAGTCTGGGGGTCATATAAGCACAAAACAATGATGAATGCATTGAAAAGACATTGCATTACCTAAGTCAAAGATTAAAAGATTTGGAGCTGAGATACATTCCTATTGAAAAATTAGTTTGGCTTTGGCATTTTCCTCTCAAAAGCTAAGGCATTATTTCTTTGCCTACACAATCTATTTAGTTGCAAGGGTCTATCCCGCCAAATACGTGATGTCAAGAAAAGTATTCTCAAGATGTATTGCCTGATTGTCAGTCCTATTTAATGAATTCTAGATCATTCATGTCTCGCGAAAGGTGATCAAAGGACAAGCCCTTGCTGACTTCTTGGCAGACCACCCTATTGCCCTAGTTTGAGAAGTTTTTGAGGATTTCTCTAATCATGAAATGATGTTTATTGAAATACTACCACCATTAACAATGTATTTTTATCGAGCTCGGCAAGATCTGAAGGAACGGGTATTGGAGTCTTTTTAGTTTCTCTACAAAGACATGTCTTACCGTTTGTTGTTGTCTTGGGACACAAATGTTCAAATAACGTAGCTAAATATCAAGCTTTGATCATTCAGCTAAAGATGGCTATCGAGATTAATATCTCTGACCTTGAAATATATGGTGATTCAAAACTGATCATCAACTAGTTAATGCACGAATATGGAGTCAAAAAGGATAATATGATTTCGTACTTCAATTACACTTCTCACTAATGGGAAAGATCAATAGTATTCTGATGGAACACATTCCAAGGAAGGAAAATCATCTAATTGATGCTCTTGCCAACTTAGCAACGATGTTAGCTTCGGCCACAACTCAACGAAAGTTCACATGTGTTGTGATTCCTAAGCTACTACAGTATCATGTTGTAGAAAGTAACCCCCTCTCAGTATTAGTTATTGAGAAGAAGACTGAAGACATCCTTTGATCGATGACTTAGAATATGGTAAGTTACAAACGATCAAAAGATCCATGAAGAAAGAATGATATTCGAAGACGAGCCTCAATATTTGTCTACTAGAAAAGTATCATGTTTCATCAGTCATTCGAAGGTATTTGGCTCCGTTGCTTAGTGAGGGATAAAGCAGACCAGGCTATAGAAGAAGCACATTCCAAAATTTATAGAGCTTACCAGTCAGGACTCAAGCTCTATTTTCGTATAAAAAGAATGGAGTATTATTGGCCTACAATGGTCAAAGACTACATAGAGTATGTTTAGAGGTGTCAAACCTGCCGGTTTCATACAAACTTTATCCATCAACCACCAAAGCTTTTGCATTCGATGGTGGAATGTTGTCCATTTGATGGTTGGGGTTAGATACCGTTGGCTTGCTCCCTAAATCTTAACGAGGACACCCCTATATCTTGGTTGCTATGGACTACTCTTCCAAGTAGGCGGAAGCAGCCCCGTTTAGAAAGATCACGAAGTAAACAATTGTTGATTTCATCAAATCAAACATTATTTAGCAATAGGTATGGAGTACCTTGATACATCATCACTAATAATGGGAAGCCGTTCATCAATACTGGTTATGCGAGAAGTTTAAATTCAAACAACACAAGTCTTCCATGTATAAATGCACTAGTAAATGGTCTCGCTGAAGCCTATCCAAACGTGACTAGCATGAAAGAATAGTAGAGGCACTTTAGGCATACTAAACAACTTATAGGATGCCTACTCAAGCAACTCCATACTTGTTGGTCTATGGAGTCGAAACTGTTTTGCCACTTGAGTAGCAAATACCGTTACTTAAGATTGCCATCCAAGAAGGGTTGACTAGTGATGATAATGCACAACTTCGACTACAAGAGTTAGAGGCACTAGAGGAAAAGAGGTTCAACGTTCAACAACATTTGGAATGTTACTAGACTCTTTTGTCTAGGGCTTTTAACAAAAATGTATAATCGAGGTCATTTCAAATTGAAGACTCTATACTAGTTGTTCGAAGGCCGATCGCTATCACGCTGGACCATAGCGAAAAACAAGTTTACTTTCAAGTGGGATGGTCCTTATGTGGTATAGCAGGCGTACACTAACGGAGCCTACCTTTTGAAAAATCAAGATGGTGTGAAGGTTGGACCAATTAATGGCAAATTTTTGAAGCAGCACTTCCCTTGAACTTGAATTCCGCACAAACCATTTTGCCATTAAAAAAACACTAGGCTGAAAATCTTGAAAAAGATGGCCTAGGAAAAAAAAAAATAATAGGTTGAAAATCCTAAAAAGTACAATCTAGGCACAAAAAAAATTTGTATTTTCTTGAACTACGTTTTTTACTTGATTCCTTCCAGGATATGTAGGCATGTTGGGTATGTGCAAGTTCAGTCAATTGTTTGTTCATTTTATTTTTGTTCCCACAAAAAAAAAAAAAAAAAAGAAATCATTGCTTTTTCTCAAACTGCATATTTGACTTGATCCTTTCTAGGGTACGTAGGTAGTTTGGGTATGCCCAAGTTGAGTCAACTTCTTTATTTCTTGGTTTGCCTAAATTTCTAGGATAATTAAAAAAAAAAAATCAACAATGGTGTGAATTAATTACCCCTAGCTCGCATGAGTATAAACTGAGAATGGCTAAAATAATTCAAAAGAAATAAATGTGTTTCAGATTCATTCTTGAAGTGAAATCAAAGTCAAATTTTGGTTGAACATGAATTAATGAGAAAGTACATGTTTATTAATGAGATAAAATTACTGAAAAAACTGATGAAAAAGGAAAATATAACAATAAGTTTTAATCCATCCACTTCAGTTGTGCAACTTCAGCTCATTCTTCCTCCAGAGAAATATGAAGTGCTTCTAGATCTTCGACAATCCTCAGAAGACACAATTGGAGTGCACTAAGATTGTTTTGTTTAGTTGCAATATGAGCCATAAGATGTTGAGTGTAAAACATATCGTCATTAACCTTTTGTATTTCAACATCAGCCCCCTCTATCTCGACTTTTATTGATCAAGTTCTTTCACCAGTTCACTTTTCCTATCCTCAAGACTTAGTTGTTTACCTTGCAATGGAATAAAGATACTTCAACTTATGCTCATTCATTGAAGATATCTCTTCAACCTGACTTTGGATGGCAGCAAGATGCATGGACAGTGCAGTTTTGGTAAGCTTCCCAAAAAAGTTGTGCAATTCCTGATACTTGCTGATATGGGTCATAAGACCACTCGAGTGCATAATAGAGAAGGATCGAATCCATCAAGTTCGATCACTTGAAATAACTTAGCAAATCTATTAGAGTACTCTAAGAGTCACTCAAATGAAGTTCCCAAGATTTGCTGCTGAAGTCTTGCTACAATACCTAAAGTTGCTTTGCGATGTTGTTCAGACAAGATGGCAGTAATACTAAATATAGAAAGCTCAGCCGGTTCTTGTAGAATAGGCTGAGAAAAGGTATGCATAGTGGGCATCACAACAGCCTCTTTTACGCATTCGATAGTGGGGTCAATGATCAATTCTCAGGATTATATGCGATTTGTTACCGCAAGTGCATGGGTTGTGATCAAGCAATATAAGAGTGTACAGTTTAGCTTGTCGATCCCACAGAGACTGGTAACTTTTGCTTCTAAAATTACTAACTAGCTATCAAGTTACTAAACTAAAATTTATCCAAGTGACCAATCTTAATTGATGAAAACCGAAAATAAACATAAGAATTAAATAAAAATCCAGAACTAAGATAAGAAATGAAATTATCAATGCTCACTCAAATTAATTAAACTAATGGAATGATTACAGAAGGATTGGCAAAGGATCCCATTCAATCAACTAGATTGCTTTTTTTGAATATAAGGATTAGTTATGTTGATGAATTTATCCCTGATTAGAGTTGTCTAAAGTAGTTGGGGAACCTCTTTCGAGTTCCTCCGACAACATGTTCAATCACCTACTCTCGTAGCTCAATCAAACCAATTGAATCACTCTACAACCATGAAATTAACTCGCTCGCTTAAGAGTTCTGCCTTTGATTTGTTGTTAAAAGCGAGGCTAATCAAGTTATTCTTAATGATCCCAACATAGAATTAATGGAAATCCCTTGATTCTAACCCTATGTGATTATTCAATTCATGAAGTGATCAGTTACATGAAAGCTTTAAGCACATTAAGCACATTAAGCACAAGAGATATCATAAACATCATCATTCAATCCATAAAAGTAAAGATCAAGCAATCATAATTAATTAAATAATCACCCTAGCCAATCTAGGGATTTAGTTATTAATAATATTCAAATCAATGTTCAGCAAATCCATAATAACCATAATTAATCCAAAGGAATCCAATACAACAATAATCAAGCAAAAGGAAGAGAGAGAACTCCCTCAAAGACAAGGGAGAGTGTTCGGCCTTCTTGGGAATTAGGCAAGGATGGTTTCGGTCTCTTCAATTCCTCATCTCCAATGGTTGTATGATTTATTTGGTTCGCAATTATTGAAATACAAGCTATAGAAACTAAACTAGAACCAATACTAATGTACAAGAGAATTGAAAAGAAAGAGTAAAAGGAGAAAAAGAGAGAGCAGTAATTTTGCCTTCTTGGACAGAGGTCCTTCTCTATTTCTTTGCAAAAATTGGAAAATACATAGTGCTCATGTTGGGTTAAAAGTCCAGCATTGATTGGAGTCTCCAATTGATATCAAGTTCCTTCTTTTTCCCCACTCAACAATCTGTCAAAACAGTTGCAATGACTTTAGCCCCTCATTTAACCCTGATATCTTGCGATTTTGCCAAATCTCAAAACAAGAATTTTGTAGTCCTATCTCTTAGCTGTCCATAGCATCTTGAATTACCTCAATTGGATCGGACGGCTGAGATATGCCCGTTTTACTAATCCCTGGCAGATCAGTGACGTGAAATCTTTTGCTTCGGGTTTTCAATTAATCACCCCCTAATGGGCATTTAATAAATCATTAATACACTCATTTACTGCAACCCAAATGTATTCTTACCCATTACTCATCCTTATAATTCCCATGGTTAAGAATACTTGTGGACAATTAATCCAAATTAGCCCCCAAATAAACTAAAAAGACTCTTGAATTTTACACAGACACCTAAATTTCTTGATTGACCTAAACTGACCACAATACAATGAAAATAGACTGAAAATATCTTGAAAACTCACAAAATCCCATATAAAGTATAGGTATAAATATCCATTATCAAATACCCCCAAACTTGAGACTTTGCTTGTCCTCAAGCAAACAAAGTAATAAGAAAAACGAAAAGAAAAGACTCAAAACACAGTGAGCTTTAATCACTTTAGGTTGATGCCTCAAAATCACCTAGCTAGCACTAACAAGCATGTCCAAATCAAAACTAACCATGTCAAGCTTCAATTAAGAAAAATGACCATGGACACTTAACTCAAAATCTCAATCAAGAATTTAGCTCATGCTACCATCTACTCATGCAACATGCACTATTAAGATCACAAAGGACTTTATTGGCTCGTAACATTGGCTTAGGGTAGGATAGGTAATATATGGATATAAAAAGTAAGTTCAATTACCATGTACATGTAAGCATCAAAACTCAGCCTCACATAATGTTCTCTATACTCCCTCTTCAATCATACTTCCTCAATAAAAGCCAAAGCTATATGCCTCAAAAAATGTCATACATATGCCACAATATAAATCAACCCCCAAACTTTGAATGTATTATATTCACAAATAAACACTGAGGGTTATCAAACAAACAATCAGCCTATATACATACTTTTTTATGGCCGAAATTCACAATTTTTTCTAGACTACCCAATTTTACTGTTGTAGTCCCATTTTTTTTTTCTTTCATATATATTCTTTTTCATTTTAAAAAATGTGGCAATATTCACACTACAAACCTCCTTCTGATGTCCCAATACCCTCAAAATATGCATGCAAGTACATGATACAATCAAGCAGAAAGGATATAAATGATATTCTTGAAAATAATACATGGCTTGTAATGTAGTTATCAAAGAAATAGGCATAAGGATCAAATAGTAGGATCAAAAGGGAATACTATAAATTAGGTAGGAATGAAAAGCTCAAACGTAATGAATCAGATGGCCTATGATCATCTCCTAACAATGCAAATATTAACACTTATAAACAATAGCTTGAAATTTCATGACCTAGATTTGTCATAATTAAGTGCATGGTAAAAGATTTATGAAAACTACTTGACATGACATCATAGATTCAATTAAGACACATCACATAGTGCATAAATAATTAAGCACATAATCACAACAATTTATCATTGGCTTAGTCCTAATTGTGATTAAACTTTGCTCACTTGACTCAACAAAAACTAATCAAGGAATTTGTACTTAAATTTTGACTCAAAAAGACAATTTTTTGAAAATTTTTTGAAAAATGAAAATTGAAACGAAAATGAATAAAAATAATTGACTCGAAAAATAAAATTTTTCTACCCATACCCCCAAACTTAAAATTGAACATTGTCCTCAATGTTCAAAGGTATGGAAAAGAAAAATGGACCTTTATGGGCTAATTAGCGTAGATGGGCAGGAAGCAGGTAGGTAATCATCAAACTTGTCATCTGGAGATTGGAACAGCATCTTTTTGCAAGATAGTGGTGGCTGGACCTTCAGAAATTTCCCTATGTACTTCCTTCTTGTCTGGGCTGGTGTGATGATGGAGTTTAGCGTCTCAATCTGTTTCTCCTTGGCTTCAATGTCTTGCTGGAGTTGCATGTTCTTTATCGCATTTTCTAATAGTTGAATTCTTGTTTCCAAAGCTGATACTTGGCATTCCTTTTCCTGCTTCTTCAAGTGTCCGTCCAACATGTCCAATTTGTTATCCATGGAGTCAAGTTCTTCCTTGGCATAGTCGAGTTTGTCAGTTATGTGCTCTAGTGCTCCCATGATTTTCTCGTACTTTTGCGTGCTGTAATTCTTGGCTTGCTCGATCTTCCTGGTTTGTTTTGCTAGCTTTTCTGGTGGTGACCTCTTCCGCTTTTGGCTTTGTTGAGGTGGATTGTCGCCATAAGTGTTGTCTCTGATCATCTAGTATGGAAGGTGTGGTGTTGGGGCCTTGTTGGAGATCAGTAGGGTTCTCTGTTGATTCTGAGGATGTACGTTTCCTGATATTGAAAGCTTTGGGTGAGTCAGACTCGTCAAATTCATAGTTCGTCTCATCTTCACTGTCACTGATGATGACGATTTGTTTGCTTGGTGAATTGCCTTGCAGTTGTCTCGTGGTCTTCCCCAATTGAGTTTTTGTTCTGTAGGTGTATGTTCTGCAAGTCAACACTGTTCTGAGCATCTATGTACCTAGAAAATAACTTGTTGGACAATAATAATTTATAAAGAGCTCTAAATGTCAACAGAAGAAATCCTGGAAATTATGCATATGTGGCCGAAACCCTGCAATAGTTTAGGCTACAAAATTTTTGATTTCTTCCTGTCCAATTGATCCTTTTTAATGATGAATTAAAATATTATTCAAGTTACAGGATTAAATCGGACAAATAGTAGAACTTGAGAAATCTGAAATATACCGGGAAAATATGTAACATCATTGAAATCATATATTCACCAAGATCATATTCAAAAGTTCAGCACCTTGTAAGCACAATTATACTCCAAACCACAAATTTCAACATTACACCAAAACTTCCAGCAAGTATATTACACAAAATTGATCATGAAAATCTTGTACAAACCCACTAATATGGCTGAAAAAGTTAGAGAAATTTCTACCCAAGCCAATATGGGTTGGCCAAAACTTGGAACAAAAATTCATAAATGTAAAAACCAAAATTTCAGCCATCATGTCGAAATAAAAACATGTTCTTTCACTTCAAATCAAAGAAATATGATTATGTCTACCAAAGAGGGACATATTACATGACAAACCAATTTAAATCATGTTAACATAACACAATTCATCATGAACTCTCTACTTCAATATCATCTTCAAGTATTAAACCATGAAAAAGCATTAAAAGTAAGAATTTAACATACTTATAAAGCAAGAATTGAAGATGAATCAATGTGGTTGTGTGCGTTATGTGTATCTGCCAAGAGAAAATTAATGGGGAGGCATTCTGCTGAATTTTTTTTTTTTTTTTTTTTTGAGTTTATCTCATCTATTTATAATGTAGTACAATAAACCTTTTCCCAATTCTAATGGGTGGCACCAAAAACTTGATTGATTCTCAGGATTATATGCGATTTGTTACTGCAATTGCACAGGTCGTGATCAAGTAACATAGTGTACAGTTCAAGTTGGCAATTCCACAGAGACTGGTAACTTTTTCTCCTAAAATTACTAACTAGCTATCAAATTACTGAACCAAATTTTATCCAAGTGACCAACCTTAATTGATGAAAACTGAAAATAAACATAAGAATTAAATAAAAATCCAAAACTAAGATAACAAAGGAAATTATCAATGCTCACTCAAATTAATTAAACTAATGGAATGATTACGGAAGGATTGGCAAAGGATCCTATTTAATCAACTAGATTGCTTTTTTCGAACGTAAGGATAGGTTATGCTGATGAATTTACCCCTGATCAGAGTTGTCTAAAGTAGTCGTGGAACCTTGTTTTCGAGTGCCTCCGACAACATGCTCAATCACCTATTCTCGTAGACCAATCAAACCAATTAAATCACTCTATAACCACAAAATCAACCCCCTCGGTTAAGAGTTTTGCCTTTGATTTGTTGTTTAAAGCAAGGCTAATCAAGTTATGCTTAATGATCCTAACATAGAATTAAATCTCTTGATACGAACCCTATGTGATTATTCAATTCATGAAGTGATCAATTTGATGAAAGCTTTAAGCACATTAAGCACAAGAGATATCATAAACATCAACATTCAATCCATAAAAGTAAAGATCAAGCAATCATAATTAATTAAATAATCACCCTATCAAATCTAGGGATTTAGTTATTCATAATATTCAAATCAATATCCTACGAATCCATAATAACCAGAATCAATCCAAAGGAACCAAATACAACAATAATCAAACAAAAAGAAGACAGAGAACTCCCTCAAAGACAAGGAAGAGGGTTTGGCCTTCTTGGGAATTGGTCAAGGATGAGTTTTGGCCTGTTCAATTCCTCCTCTCCAATCGTTGTGCGATTTATTTGGTTCACAATCATTGAAAGACAAGCTATAGAAACTAAACTACATCCATACTAATGTATAAGAGAATTGAAAAGAAAGAGCAAAAGAAGAAAAAGATATAGCAGTAATTCTACATTCTTGGGCAGAGGTCCTTCTTTATTTCTTTGCAAAAATTGGAAAATATATAGTGCTCGTGTTGGGTTAAAAGTCCAGCCTTGATTGGAGTCTCCAATTGATATCAAGTTCCTTCTTTCTCTCCACTCAACAATCTGTCAGAACAGTTGCAATGACTTTATCCCCTCATTTAACCCTGATATCTTGTGATTTTGCCAAATCTCAAAGCAAGAATTTTGTAGTCCTATTTCTTAGTTGTCCATAGCATCTTGAATTAACTCAATTGGATCGGACGGCTGAGATATGCCCGTTTTACTAAACCCTGGCAAATCAATGATGGGAATTCTTTTGCTTCGGGTTTTCTACCAATTAATCACCCCTAATGGGGGCTTTTAATAAATCATTAATACACTCAATTACTGCAGCCCAAATGTATTCTTACCCATTACTCATCCTTAAAATTCCTAAGGTTAAGCCCATTTGTGGATAATTAATCCAAATTAGACCCAAATAAATACAAAGACTCAATTTTGCACAAAGACACCTAAATTCCTTGATTGACCTAAAATTTTGATTGGCCTAAAATAACCGCAAAACAATGAAAATAGACAAAATATCTTGAAATCTCACGAAATCCCATATAAAGTATAGGTATAAATATCTATTATCAATTAGAATAGAAGGTATTCCCAAGTTGCACACAACCAATTCAAATTGGGTAGGACCTGAGGAGTGTTATCGCTGCTTTCCAAACCCATCTAATATTGCACCTATAACAATAAAATGGATGCTTCAAAGCTTCAAAATAAGTTAAGAATATTTAACAAGTAGTGTTGTACATATTGGACACATAAAAAAAAATGTAATAAATCTAAAATTGTGAAATACCTGATCCCCAAAATCGTCCAGAGTTTGATTAGAACTATGGACACAAGTAAACATGTTTTATGCATTCAACACAAGCTCCAAAGGATTGGTGGAACATCTTGTGGAGACTTGTAACTTGGGATATGTTTCCAACATTTGTTGCTATCACGGTTGCCAGTTGAAGTTCATCGCTCATCACTCGAAAAATTTCTTCCTTAAGCTCTATGATCTTTGAATTAGTGGATTCTCATTACTCACTTAGTCCAATGGCAATTGTTGAGAAAGATGCACACTAAGATGCTTATTAGCTGGTTCTCATCCTGGACTTCTTGAGGAGTGCATCTCTTTTGAAAGCTAGTGCTTTTTTCCATAGCAATAATATTTGCATCCACTTTGGACCCAGGAGTAGTACCACCAACTAGATCATTCATTGAGCTAGGGAATGACTCTATCAATGTCTTTGGACTGTTATTGAAATAATCATCATAGAGTTGTGTCTACGAAGTACTCAATTGGTCACCGTCGAGTCAAGTGATCCCTGAAGTTACGAGATATGGTAGGAACTAATACCTTAGACTTCATGCTAGTACGGGTGCATAAGCGATAAAGCTGATACAACCTCTCTAAAAATGATACAACAAGCTCTGTGACAACCTTTATCGGGTTGGGAAGAGTTCACAATCCCATTCAAGCCACGGTAAATACTAGCTAGTACGGGCACAGCTAAACATACCCTTATTCCTTCAACAATCAAACTTGCCGTCACAAAAGTCCCTAGTCGAATAAAACCTGTTTCACGAATAGTAAGGGCAAAAATACAAAGCCAACAAGAGATCAAGGTAGCCAAGTAAGTCTCATCCCAACAGATATCTTCAACTCCAAGGTCGATGCATGAACCATGCTTTTCTTCTAACCCGTCGAAAAGGTTAAGGATAGCTCCTGAAAGAAAAGCCATCTACTGACTGTCATTCTTTCTTCTGCCTCACTTGGCAAAAACTTGGTATTTAGGAGAACCTTTGTACCTATGTGCTTCAGTTAATCCATTTGGACTATCTTCCTTTTGAGATTTTCTTGGAATCCCCACATAAATGATGGAAAGAGATAAATAAGTACTGGCAACTGGGAGAAATGACTTTCTTCCCTTGTTGACAACAAAATATAGCTTCTTTATAGGGACAACCTTATCGTAGAATTAGCCGCTACAAGGCAACTTGCCAAGTGAAGATAAGTCCCAAAGAGATAAAAAATCTCTCCTTGGGAAGTGTGAATCGTATTCTTCTCAAGATACCAACACTCACAAAAAGCCCCTAAAAATGTTGGCGTTGTGATAATATATGTGAACAACAGTGCATAAGCAGTGCCATAAAGATGTGCCTTCATGAGTTGGTCAAGAACATCTTCTAACCATTCTTGTAAAGGTGTGTATGTGTGAACTCACCATTGACTTAAAGAAAGTTTCCCAACTTCCATTGTCAATGACAATGCAACGTCCCAAAATAAGATAAGGGGTTTGTCGTGAAGTATTTTGACAGTTAGATGATACAACAAGAAGAAACAAAGAGCGGTCATCTTTTTTATAAGATTTCCTTGAACAGCCTAACAAATCCTTTGAGTCATGTTTGTTTTCTGACGTCTTGGGAAGTTTTTCGTATGATGAAGAATGTGCGAGGAGAGAAATTCCACTTTCAATGTCGTCATCCTAGTCATCCACAGTCATAAAGTATTGTCTCTTAGAGATAATTGTCTCCTTGAAATAAACCATATTGTCACCTGCTTAAAAAAAAAAAAGGAAAGGAAATGAGAAGCAATAACTAGAGAGAGTTGGTTCGGTAGGCAACTCATTGATAGACAAGACCAAGATTGCTATTCTGTAAGCGACATCCAAATTAGTTATTAACAAGGTTCAAAGGTTAATCGCAAGCCACACAAGTGGGCCGAGGATCAACCAACATGCTTCCAAAGTGTAATCTATTTGGTGATCCGAGAATGGGCCATTCTAGGGATACATCAATTACGCAACTGTAAGAAGGCACGGTTCTGGAATGTGATGCCTCTAGTTGACAATCTGGGTACGAGCCATTCCAGGGGTACATCAAGAATGCAATCATAAGATGTCTTGGTTCCAGAATATGATCTAGTTGATGATCCGAGAACGAGCCACTCTGGGGTACATCAACGACGTAACCGTAAGAAGGCATGGTTCTAGAGTTACTGCGATCCAATTAATGATTCAAGAATGGGCCACTTTGGGAGTACGTCAATAATGCAACCATAATAAAGCATGGTTCGAGAGTATGATCCAGTTGTTGATTTGAGAACGGGCCACTCTAGGGGTACGTCAACTAATCAACGGTAAGAAAGTATGGTTCCAGAGTGTGATCCAGTTGATGATCCGAGAAACGGCCACTCTAGGTGTGTGTCAATGACCCAACTGTAAGAAGGCAAGGTTCCAGAGTTACTATGATCCAGTTGTGGATCAAGTTTTGGGTCATTCTACAGGTATGTCAATGGCGCAACCATAAGAGGGCATGGTTCTAGAGTGTGACCAGTTGATGATCCTAGAACAAGCCACACTAGGTGTTTGCCAATGACGCAATTGTAAGAAGGCATGGTTATCAAGTTTGATCCAGTTGATAATCTGGGTAAGAGCCATTCTAGGGATATGTCAATAACGCAACTAGAAAAATGTGTGGTTCGACAGTGTGATCTAGTTGATTATCCGGTGATGGGCCATTCTAAGGTACGTCAAGGATGCAACCATAAGAAGGCATGATTCCAGAATATGATTCAGGTATGGGCCATTCGAGGGATAAGTCAGTGACACAACCGTAACAAGGCATAGTACTGAAATTATTTTAGATATGGCAAGAAGATTTTGAGTGCAATAATGATTTCCTTATGGAGTCTTCAAAAAATAATCATGCTCACCTTAGGATAGTGGAATGGAAATTGAACTCGAGAAATAAATGCAAATCACAGAGTTAGAGGACTGGTGAATAGGTATCTA
This sequence comes from Cinchona pubescens, assembly GCA_025175665.1. Taxonomy (NCBI): domain Eukaryota; kingdom Viridiplantae; phylum Streptophyta; class Magnoliopsida; order Gentianales; family Rubiaceae; genus Cinchona; species Cinchona pubescens. The sequence continues at coordinate 1,591,718 of JANKKI010000204.1, forward strand.
ACTGTAGCCAAGTCAAATAATTATCTGACCTACGAACCACGTAAGTCGAATAATAGTCTGACCTGTCGAAGAACCATGTAGACGTGTGAGTACGTAAAAATTCTAATATTGTAAGTGCAAGGCACACGATCACAGAATATGAAAATTTTTTGGTACATTGTTCTTAGCATAGGACCGCCAAAGCATCTATAGATTGATTAAGTTGGCTCTACATGTTCTAGGCTAATACACTTTCATAAGTCATGGGAATAGCAACAAAAGTACATGAATGTATTTTATTCATGCAATTAGGTGTTCTTGGATTCGAGGATTATGTCCACGCATATATGTGCAAACGTGGCAGCTTCAGGGGTAATTGAAGATAACAAATATACGTGACATATTGGCATATTGTACGGCTGACCAATAAAACCAAGCAATTTTAGCCTACTGAACTCAAGATGAGTTGAGATGGAAATTCACACATCCACATGATTTTGGACACAAAAATCTCACCTGGGTATTGGAAGGCTTTTGTGTAGCTTGACAAGTAAAGGCACTGCACAATAGAAGATATGGACAGCTTTTTAATCCCTTTTAAATAGAGGTTTTTTTTTAAAGAGCAAAGAGGGTCCAATTGTTTTCATAGGGTAACACAATCAATTATATCAGGAATTATGTCCATCAAAGACTTATTAGCAGATTCAAGTGCAAAGGAAAATGGTATGTCATTCCTTAATTGACCTCTTGGTATGAATAAAGCTTTCATGATTCATGAATCTGTCTAGTTTCCTAAGTCAATGAGAGATTTTTTTTCCAAATAAGCAAAAGGTAAACTATGACATCTTCTTTGGGATGAAGAATCTTTTCCTTTAAAGTGAATGAGCAATTCCAAGCCAATTTCTGTATTGATCAATTGTTAAAAATTTCCCTTATTGAAGTCAGAGACAACACAAGGAAAAAAGGAAGTAATTTGTTGGGTTATCTGTATCCATCAAAGGGCAAGTTAACCTTGAGACGTATGTGATTAATGGAATTGTAGGATTCATTCCAATTTCGCAATGTCAAGAAGTGTAAAAAAGATGGGTAGCTCTAGATGTGCTCATCAAATGCGTGACCAGTACTTGGTTGATTTTTCATAAAAAGATATAATACGTCAAGACTTACATTCTTGTACAAACGAGCACATATAGAATTGAAGTCTTAAAGGAGGGCATTTGTAGGCATTCAATAAATAAATAAATAAGATTACAATAATTAATCCTTGTTATTTCTTAATCTATTGAAATCGAGACGGTGAACGTAATGTCCAAAATCCAACTTGACAAAAATAACTAGTCAAGCCCACGCCTAGTACGAATTGGGCTAAACATGCAAATAGAGTCCATTAGACTCCCAAAGTCCAACCAATTATTCTAGAATCAATTAAAGAGATAAAACCTCTTTAACTGATTAAATTAGATAAAACCAATTAGACGATATCTCTCTAATTGATTAAATCAATCAAAACTAATTAGGGGGTTAATTTACCATTGATTGAGCTAGTGACTGAACTTTCCTAAATTAAACCTGTCACTCTTTGCTTATAAATATGAGACCATTCTGCTTATCATTCAGAGAGAGAACTTTGAAGCACTTCATCTACACTAAGAGTAAGACTTTGACAATGTGGGGGATCAACAAGCACGAAATACAAAGTGCCACATCTTCTACAACAATCAAAAGTCGCATTCTTCACCAACATTCTTTCTACCGAGATTAGGCCTAAAGCTCTTGATATACACTCTTCAATTAATTTCTCCCATGAAAAATTGAAGTAGTTCAACGATACGAGATCAAGCCTGCTGTGAACTTCGGATTGTTTGACAACACATTGACGTTTGAAGATCAAGCCAATTTGGGCCCTTGGATCATCATCAACAATCAGAGAACAAATTAGAGGTTTTCATCATTGCAATCAACGATTGAAATACCATAAAGAGTTGTAACCTATTTATACCTGATTCAATAAAATTTTTGAATTGTGACTTTTGTTTCTTGTTTATTTTTCAACCACGGAATTTGTGTTTACAGAGATATTACTCAAAATTAGTGAAAAAATGAATTGTAATACTTAAAGTGCAGAACTCATACGACACATTGGAGTTCTAAATTGAATATTTTCTTCTGTTCCATATTATTTGGAACCTAGACAACCCTTAGCAATTTCAATAGTTCAAAATAGTTTTGTATAATACTAACTAGTACTTGAATTTAGTAATAGTAGGATTCACTTAATTTTCCCAATCATTTTTTTAGCTGAACTATTCTCCTTGGTCTTTCTTAATGAAACACTATGAATTTGGATCTATCAAGAATTATGTTGAATTTGGCATTTTGGGAAACTTACTAGTCTTAAGCATATTCCTTTCCATTGCTCTCTAATGTTCTCCACATTCATTTTGTTGTTGTTGAGACGAGATTAATGTTGAGTAGTTGCACTATGTTAATGACTAGAAAATTTAGATTATGTTGATTGTGTATGAAATAGTTGTAAGCTCAGTTTTCCAATTTAGTGTTTGGTTGCCTTTAACTTTTCTATTGTTGTAGTATCAATCTCAATTTTAAACTAGAAAATATGTGAAAATGCAAGACAATGGATGATGGATTTCTACCCTATTTGAATTTGTTAGAAAATAGCTTATTGAAGCATGGTACACGTTAAATCGTCTTCTTGTCAAAAGGCTAAAATTTTTATCTATTCAAAAGCTTCTAATGCACATGGGTTTATTTTTTATATACTCATAGCTTTGTTTTTATGATAGTAATGAAATCTAGTTAATATTCTTCAACATAGGAAATTGGATTTGTTGGAAAGTTGGTTGTTAATGCAGGGCAGATACAATGAATATGGTCTTTTAACCACATTTAGTTCACCTAGAACTTGAAATAGTTTTTATCTATTGGACTGGTATACAGATTCCACCTTAAGATTATTTCTACATGTGAATTGAACTTGGTTTATATAATTGGTAGAGCCAAAGGAGTGGTATATTAGTGAACTTTGTTTTTTAACTTCTGTGTTGGTCTAGTTGTCTTGGAATGTTAAGTGTCACGGTTTTTGTTTACTTAACATTATAATTTCTTTATTATGTATTATTTCCTTAAAAACCATAATTGTCTTTGTGTTCATTTCTCACTTTTTGTTTTCTCTTTTATATCTTTCTTCGCCATATTCTAATTTGGATAAATTTTTGGTATTAATGCAGTACTATGCCATTGACATTGTGGAGTTATCAAGGAGACAATTCTTTTTCGGACATCAACATGCAAGCTATTACTTGTTTAGATTTGAGATATAGTTATCTTTGTGATCCTTTTGTAAAGAAATTATAGTTACTATGCTAGTTTAGATGAAATCAATACTACTATGGTTACCATTTTGTTATCATAAATGTATGATTTTAATGTTCAGGACGATGTATTTATTGTGATTTTGTCACAGTTATGATTGTCTATTGCATTCGATGTTTCTTTTGGATTTAAAAGTAGTTTTATACGTAGTTTCTTGTAATTCCGTAGGAAAGAACAGGTTTGTGGAAAGTGACAACTACAGATACACGTTGTCACAAGGTAAAAAAAAAAAAAAAGTGACAAGATGGCAGATTTTGTCACTATGAATATGTACATTTTGTGGTAATAACTTTTTGCTATTAATCAAACTGTCAGGACTTAGTAATGACAATGTAGAAAAAAAAAATAGTGACAAGGAAAGTTGTCACAAATTGAGGAGTTTTGTGACAATGGATCATCACTAAAAACTTACTTCAGTGACAACATGATCACCATGTGTGACAAGAAAGGTGGTAAAGTAATGATCAGAAATGTTGTCACAAATTCTAAGCAATAGTGATGACTCAAAGTTGTTAGTGAAGATAACTCTTTGTGACAATAGTTTAACGTCGTCACATTGTTTCTTTTCTAACAAAATTTGTGGCAACAATGTGAAAATGAGAAAAGTCATCACTAAACATTTTTTTTGATGACTTTACAACTTTATGTGACAATACTCTATTGTCAATGAAGGCTAATTTTTTTGTCATTGGCAAGGATGCGACGAAACGTGATGAAATCGCCCAACATAAAGAGGTGGGGGACTCTTCTAAATGGGAAAGGCAGAAAAACTAATGAGCTTACAAAATTCCCACTAGAAGAATTGAAGATGCAAGGAGCCCTCCCTTGGAGTCTACAAAGAATTTCCAAATTCCACTCTAGCAAAGGCTCAAGGGTGAGAACAAGGAAAATAAATTCAAGAGGTTCTTGGATATTTTCAAAAAGATTGAGATCAATATTCCATTCATTGAAACCTTGGGAAACATGCCAAGCTATGCAAATTATATTCATTAAACAAATGCTTACAAGTAGGAAGAAGTTAATGGATGATGAAATCATATGCTTGAAGATGTAGTGCCATAGTTCAAAAGAGTCTTCCACCAAAATTGAAAGATCCAGAAGCATTTGCCATCCCTTGTGAGATTGGTAGAGTTAGCTTGGGAAAGACTTTCTGTGACCTTGGGGCCTCCATCAACTGAAGTCACTTTCACTTTATAAGAAGTTGATTGGAGAAGGTTTGAAGCCAATAATTGTGACTCTTCAATTGGCAGACTGAAGTATATCAAGCAGCCGGTGAGAGTAGTTAAGGATGTTATTGTAAAAGTGGGAAAGGTATTCTTACAGCTTGACTTCATAATTCTTGAAATAGATAAGGATACCGAGATGCCATTTATTCTTTAGAAGGCATTTTTAGCAACCGAAAGAGCTTTTATCAATGTTCAAGAGTGCAAACCCCAATTAAAAGTCAACTATGACATTGTTTCTTTAAATATTTTTTATTCTCTTAAGTTTCCTTCACTATATCCCTGATTAAATTTTTTATGATTTTTGTGGGGATAATCTAATGAAATTTCCCTTAGAAATGGCATTTGTGCATGGAGATGAAGAAGGTGATAATGAAGAGGACATCCAAATTGGCATTGGCATAAAAGGGAAATTTCAATCGTTGAAAAATGAAGAGTGCATCAAAGAAGATAAAGGTAAAGGGGGGGTCTTCGGCCAATGAATCCCCCATGGTTAAGTTGAAACCACTTTCCTCACACCTTCCCTATGCTTTCTTAGGGGGTGACAATGACACATACCCCATTATTAGCTCTCTTCTTAATTGTGATGAATTGTCTAAGTTGCTTCCTGTGTTGAGAAAACATCGGGGAACGCTTGTAAGGAGCAAAGACAACATAAAAGGGATAATCCCTAACGTATTCATGCAATTTTTTGAATGAGGATTATAAATCTTGTGGGCAACCTCAAAGGTATTCAAATCCTACTTTGACAGAGGTAGTGAGGAAAGAGGTATTGAAACTCCTTGATGCTGAGATAATGTATCTCATTATTGATAATGAATTAGCCCCACACAAGTTGTACCTCAAAAGGAAGAGGTTACGATTATATCCATTGAAAATAATTAATTGATACCCTCTAGAATTGTAATAGGGTTGTGCATTTGTATTGATTTTCGAAAACTTACTGATGCCGCTAGAAAAAAACCATTTTCCCATTCCTTTCATTAATCAAATGTTGGAGAAACTTTCGGTACATACTTTCTATTATTTCTTGGATGGTTATTCAAGTTACTTCAAAATTATCATTACCATGGCAGACAAAGAAAATACCACATTTACTTGTCCTTACGGAATATTTGCCTACCAGCATATGCCCTTTGGTTTATACAATGCTTCAAGCACATCCTAACATTGTATGTTTGCAGTTTTCCATGATATGATTGAAAAAATCATTGAGATCTTTTTAATGATTTTGGTGTATTGGGGAATTCTTTGATACTTGCTTGCAAAATTTGTCTCTTATTCTAGAGAGATGTGAAGAAACCAATCTTGCATTGAATTGAGAGAAGTGTCACTTTATTGTTAGTGAAGGGATAGTCTTAGGACACAAGATTTCTTCCAAAGGAATAGAAGTGGACGAGCTAAAGTTGAGGTGATAGAAAAGTTACCCCTTCTATCTAATGTGAAGGATGTTAGGAGTTTCTTGGAACATGCCAGTTTTTTGGAACATGCCAGTTTTTAATGGAAATTGTTCTCACATTTCTAGGCCTTTATGTGCTTTGCTGCAATCCAAGGATGTTCTATTTGTTTTTAATGATGATTTCTTACACGTTGTTCATGTGTTGAAAAATGCTTTGATTAACATTTAAGTAATAGTTGCTCTCTAAATTGGGACTTGCCATTTGAAATTATATATGATGCTACTAACTATGCCTTAGGGGCAGCTCTTTGTTAAAAGATCAACAAAGTTTTGCATATTGACTATTATGCTAGTTGCATTGTGAATGAGGCACAAGTTAACTACTCCACCACCGATAAAGAGCTTCTTGCCATATTTGATAAATTTAGATCACACCTTATTGGGAGAAAAATGATCGTTCACACCTATCACTCGACTCTAAAATATTTCTTGAAAAGAATGATGCTAAACCAAGAATCATTTCTTGGATTTTATTATTATAGGAGTTTTATTGGGAAGTGCTTAAGCAAGAATACGTAGTCAACCACCTCTTAAGGATTGAAGAGTCAATGGGAAAAAGTCACAAAGATTTCCCCTTTCAAGAAAGCTTTCCTCAAAAAGAACAACTTTTGATGGTTAAAGATTCTACACCTTAGTATGCGGATATTGTGAATTACCTTGTGGCCAAGGTAATTCTTTCAACCGCAGATAGAAATCAAAGGTAAAAGTTTCTTTCAGAGACCAAGTGTATCTTTTGAGAAGACCATTTCCTCTACCACTAGAGTAAGGATCAAATTATTACAAAATGTGTGACGGAAGAGGAAGTTTTGGACATCCTCCACCATCGCCATTCATCATTGGTTGGAGGGCATCATGGTTCTCAAATGACGATGGCTAGGTTCTTTTGGCCTTTCCTTTTAAAGAAGCAAGAGATTTTATATTGCAATGTAATGAGTGCCAGTGAGTGGGGAATGTATCAAAGAAAGATGTAATGCTGCTCAACAACATTTTAATTTTTGAAAGATTTGATGTGTGGGGAATTGACTTTATAGGACCTTCCCAAGTTCATACAACTAGAAGTAGATTTTGGTGGTGGTTGATTTTGTTTCTAAATGGGTTATTGTAAGCTATTGAATTACCACCAGCGATACTAGAGTTGTTGCAAAATTTGTGAGAAAGAACGTGTTGGTTAGATGGGGTACCCAAGACTATAATCAGTGATGAAGGAACTCATTTCAATAATGCACTCTTTCAATTTGTCTTCTCAATATCTTTCTTGCATATCATCCACAAACATTCTATCAATTAGAGGTCCCCAACCGAGAATTGAAGAGAACTTTTGAGAAAATCATGAATTCCTCAAGAAAAAGTTGGTTGAAGAAATTCATATTGCTTTATAGGCTTATAGGACTGCTTACAAGGCTCCTACAAGTAAGTCTCCCGATAGGATGGTATATGATAGGCCATGTCATCTCTCAGTCGAATTGGAGCATAAAGATTATTGGACAATCAAGAGCCTCAATTCTGATTAGATGGATGCAAGTTAGAAGAGGCATTTGGACATCAATAAACTTGTTGAATTCCAAAGAGAGGCATATGATAATGGAAGGCTTTACAATGAGTGGGGACCAAGTTGTAGCCTGACAAGAACATTTTGAGAAAGGTGTTCAAAATGGAGGATTTGGTGTTGCTCTACCATTCTAGACTTATTATTCTAGGAAAACTCAAATCAAGATGGAATGGGCCGTTTGAAGTGGTTCAAGTATTCCCATTTGGAGTGGTGGAATCGAAGGGCATTGAAGCAAATTTCAAAGTGAATGGCCACCATCTCAAGCTTTCTAATGGAGGAACTATAGAGGAAAATGGGAAACCATTCCATTTGTCACCATTTGTTCATTCCATGCCATAGTCAAGCTAATGACTATAAATAAGCTCTCTTGAGAGGCACCCCAAGCTTTACTTTATGTTTGTATCATAATTTTAGTTGAATTTTACATTTCTTTGTGTTAATGTTTGAGTAGATTAATTTAGAATTAAATTAGGTTTAAGTTTTGTTATTATGCTGCTAACAAGTTTTGGAAGGGAGACGAGTGAATATGCTAAATAATTTGGTGTTTTGATGTTCGTAGACATTTAAGTTGAAACTGGATTAAAAAAAAAAAGGGGGAAATTTGACTAAATTTTGAAAAATATGCATTGCTAAAGTTCTTTTGATACCGCGGTATCACATTCAAGTGAATCTTTCTGAAAGTTGAACTTTCGAAGCTTTTTTTCCCATCAGTCAATACTATGGTGTTAACATTAGTATAATTTTTATAATACCACGGTATCGACTCCTTTTCCAAAACATTCATTAACCCGATCCCGCGGTATTAATTTTCATGCTTGATTTGATACCACGGTATCAAAATCGGGCAAAACCTAATTTACGGACTTTTCAATTACTTTTTGCCCAAAACCCTAAACACCCAACCCTAATTTCTTTTCTTTTCTGCAAATTTCCTCTATAAATCCTCTCTTCCCACTTCTAATACTCCTAAATTCCACCAAAATCTAGTGATTGTACTTTATAACCATATGTGCTGTAGTGATCTTAATTGGATAATGAATGCTGACCTCTAATTATTAACGAAAATTTGCTTCTTATTTTGTTAGCTATAGAATCTGAGAATCAAGTACAGTGAGCTATGTCCAAAGTGATAGAGTGTGTCTAGTGTATGCTATTCTAGAATAAAAAACCATCAACATTGGGAGGCTTATTTGACAAGGTGTTCTAGCCAATGAGGTATCAGGATGACCCAATTTTTATTTGCATGAGTTGGTATCTTTTCTATGTGTTCATGCATGACACCCGATAATTCCCGGTAAGCTTCAAACCTTTGAAAGAGGTCGTATAGACAAAGAGCATGTCTATAACATAGTGTGTGAGTTCGAGAGGCTTTACCAAACCCTTGAACCACAAATTCGACTACCTCCACCTCCATAGGCTCCTTACGTTAACATGCTAATGGGAACGTCTTTAATGCACCGGAGAATGATGAAGAGAGGAATAAACATCAAGGATACTAGACCTACAGCCAGATGGTCCTCCAACACAAACTGGCACTCATCGATCAAGCCCTCCAACTACCATATTGAACACATGATCTAATTCTAGGCCATCTCCAGCTTGGCACTATGGGGCATCCTACGGGTAGTCATTTTATTCATCACACGAGAGGCCTACCTAAGAACCTCAACAAGAGAAAGTTGGAGGAGCAGAGCTGACTCAAAGTCTAGCTGGTGGGATCAGAGAAGCTTAAGAGGACGACTTCGAAGAAAGCTAACACAATGTTGCAAAAGAAGGCAATGATGGAGCTGACAAGGAATGAATAAAGTCGAGGATGAGGCTTGATGGATTACTCTATTTTGGATAAGACTGTCTAGCACCATTTCTAATCCCCATTCCCCATTATTTATTGATCTTGAGTTGTGAGATGAAACATGTTCACCAATACGTCCTTTCCATTTCTTTAGACTTTCCATACTTTTATATTTCTATTTTTTAGTTTGGTAGATTATTAGTATTTATTTAATCTTGGATCATCATCAAAGGATGAAGTAGTTTTCATTCTCGTTATTTAATGGCGATATTGACTCTTGTGGGACTATTATGGTGACTACTTGGTTTTGATTGGTCATGCCTTGAACTTTTTTTTTTTAATTCTAGTTGTTTGTTCGTGAGTATGTCCACAGGCCGATTTGGCAGGACTTCACACTTTAATTATGTCTCTTTATGCATTGAAATGGCAGTACTATTATGAGTTCGTTCTATTTTGGATAAGGGGTAAGATGAGTTTCACTCATCAACTGAATAAAATGACAAGTTTGGTGGTGTTATGAATCAATGTTTGTCTTGGAAGGGTTTTGTGCATATGTAAATATGTGTGGGTGACCATTGGATGGAAAGAAAGAGTTACAATGGTATTCGATGATGATAATTGACTTGCTATAGCATATGGTTGTTATATTTGAATTGGACATATTAAAGTTTTGTTGTGTGTTGTGTTGGTTCTCTTATAAGCAAAGGTTTCAAACACTAACTCATTGCTAATTTCAAAAAAGATAAGGCAATTTGTTTTTAAAAGAATTCATTTAAAGCATATTTTGTTTGTTCTCATCTTAAAGTAGTTTTTTGTTGCCAAGCTTGTTATTTTGAAGAAATTGCTTAAACGGAAATCATTTTGGCCATTTGTGTGAATATTGCGTGGAGTGTTATTCTATCTTGTGAATATTTAAGGTCTTTTTTATGTTATTCGTAATCCGATCGAAGGTTGAAGTTTCATAAAGCAACCAGGCCAAAACTGGATTTAAAAGAGCAAGCCATGGAAAAGAAGCGATGATTCCGCCTATTAAAGTTTTGTTCATTTCCAGAAGAGAACCTCATTGCGCTTCAAAAAAGGATCTTTAATGCCAAGATCTTCTAGGAGACGTGGCTACGTATTCTTGATATGATTTTTGGTGCATTTTGTCCCCCTCCTTAATTTAGGATGCATTAAAACAAAATTATTTTGCTTTTAGGAATAAGGCGAGTACGGGATTCCGACATCACAAAATAGTTTCTCCAAAATATGCCCTTAGAATAGATCATAAGGCTAGTACGGGATTCCAGCATGACAAATGTTGTTTCTCTAAAATGGCCATTAGGATTGCTTTTAAAAAAATGAGGCAAGTAGAAGTAAAGTCTTTGAAATGAGTCTTTCTACCTAGTATACAAACTAGTTGGGGATAAGATCTGGTGTACCTGTCTAGTCCTTAGGTAAAGATCAATTTAAAGCAAACAAGTAATAAGAAACCTCTCAAAACCACTACACTTTACCTCATTTCCGCAAGTATATGGAGTTGGTAGTAGCATAGGATGAGTGGGTATCATTCTCACAAGGATTGTTGGAAGACAATTACTAAGTTTTACTGGTATTTGTATAGTTCAGAAAGATCAAACAATGGATGGTGAAATTACTCTACTCAAAATCATAATTCAATGCAAGCAATTAAAACCTAATCTTAGGCTAGATTATCTACTAAAGCAAGTAAGTGAACTAAATAATTATGAAATTGAGAAACTACTTAATCTATTCTAGTAAAAGCAAGTAAAGAAAGTAATTAATTCTAATCTAAACTAATTGAAATAGACTAGACTAAAATTAAAGAGCAAGTAAATTAACCCAATAAAAACACTATAAAAAAACATTGCAAAGCTAGAAATTACCAATTCTGAAATAGAAATTGAAAGAGTTAAACTTGAAATCAAAATATTTTTGGATTTTTGGTAAAAATAAAGAAAGCCCACTAAAAATTATCTAGAACTTAATGCAAGAAATGGAGAATTCTTAGCTAAAAAGCAAGAATTTAACAAAAATCCTAATTTTCTAAGAACCCTAATTTGCAAGTAAAGAAATTTTTAATAATTTAAACTAGAAAGCAAGTAAAAATTATATCTACTTAAAGCTAAAGATTAACCCACTACAACAATCTAATCAAAATTTAAACTTGCTAAGAAATGAAAAGTAGATCTAAGAGACAATTAAAGAGAAATTTCTATTAAAGAAGAAGCTTGAGGTTCAAGATATCCTAAACTATCCTAAGACTTACTATCTAATTCTAATCCTACTTTCTCTTACAGGTGTTTTTAAAAGTAGCTACATTAAATAGAACAAGGCAAAATCAGAAATTGGTTCTTGGACTATTACAAAATTGCCCCTATTACTTAACCATCCGCGAGTCAAGATCGCGGTCTGGAAATCGAGATCGCGATCTCGATTCGCTAATGTTTTAACTTAATTTTCCAAGTTGAGATTGCAATCTGGGAATCGAGATCTTGATCTCAACTCGCTAATGTTTTAAGTGATTTTTTTGAGTCAAGATCGCGGTCTGGAGAATCCAGATTGTTATCTGGACTCTCTTCCTAACAACTCTTCTTTTCTTTGATAATTGCACTTTGGTCCCTCTAGCTTGTTTAATCCACTTCCAACTTCTAAATTTGACCTACACAAAATTAACATAATTAAACAATTAATTAAACTAAATTTTTAATAAAAGCTTAGCATATTTAACAAGAACAAAAATATAAATGCATATTAAAGGAATTAACTTAAACCTACGATTAATTACTCAAAATTCAGAATTTATACTATCAAAATGCTACAATTATAGAGTAAAATAACTCTAGATTACTAGAGTTATCAGTACCACCCATCATTGATATCTATCTAAATAATCCTTGATAGCTTAACTCCAAATTGGTTGACATGTGCATTCGAAGTAGAGTCCTAATGATGCTTTCACTTTTATGTGGTTTATCTAGATGGCATGATTAACATGAATTTCTTTTAAGTCAAATAAAATATATTTCGCATGAATAATAATGTTTGTGAAAACTATTTGATTGAGCATAAAATTTTGAAATTTTTGTTTATGATTAACCATTCTTTTTGGAGAAGTTGAAAAACTTAGAATGATTAGTTTGAATATCTGGATTGTCATATGTTATTTGAAATCATTGAGAGGTCACCTATTCATTCAAAGTACAACTATTTGTCACCTTTTGTGTCGTCATATTGGTGGCAATTTTCTTATCTACATATTCAGTGAGTTCTTTTTATTTCTTGTTTTGCTTTATACTAATAAAATGCTAGGTTCGAGGTGTGATACAGTCTAGAAAACTATACTTATTTTGCTTGTTTATTAAAGCATTTTGTTAGCTTTGACTGGGTTTTAGAGTCTAATAATGTCTTTCGATTTTGTTTTGCTGCATTTAGTGTTTACATTTGCATTTTTTAAATATTATGATATTAGTATTAGTTTGAAGATAATTATAGTATAACTTTGTTACTTATTAAGTTTATGTGTAATTTGTAGGTTTAGATTAAAAGGACTAAAGACTAAAGAATGAAGAAGTAAAGGAGCAAAGTGCAAATGAAGAAATTCAAGACTTGGATGGAAGGAACTCTATACCGTAGAATCAAAATTTTGTATAACGGGCTATCAAGGCCTATTTTTGAAGGCTTATTTTTTGTTTCATACTGCGATATCAAACCTAGTGTGTTTTGTTGAAATCATGGTCTGAATTTAGGATATGTTCAAGAATGGGTAAAATTGTAATATTTTGGTTGAAGCTTCCTCTTAAATCCACTCGTGTACTGCCATAGAGCACATATGCATTGTAGGTGAACATAGTATTGTTAGTAGTAGAGTAGTCTTAGTAGCTTAACTTACTCTCCAAGTTTTTATATTAATGCAAATTTCCTTCTCTGATTTCATCAAATCTCTACTTTAATTTCTTGCAAGTTTCAATTTTTTCATTTAAATTTAGTGGGATTTTTATTAGATATAAAAATTATTGTCTTTCAATCGAGCAAGATGCCAATGAAGGCATAAGTGAGGCAAGGGATAGATTCAAGGAGCTACTTTACTAATGTCGTCATCATGCAATCCTATTATGGTTCCAAATTTAAACTTTCTACAATATGCTTATCACGAGACTACATCTATAGTGGATGCATAGGTAGTGGTTCTCTTTCATTTAATACTCCCGAGAAAGCTAAAAAATTGTTAATACCATGGCATCAAGTTACTGTCAACATGGACTCACTCCATGTCTTTTTATTCAACAATAACTAGAAAATCCACCACAAAGGCAAAGGGTGTTCTTCACTTAGACCAGCAATTTAATGATGCCTTGATGGCCCAAACTAATTTGACCAAGGCATTAAAGAACTTAGAACGAGTAAATGTCGTCTCAACACATCCTCCATTGCCTTGGTTATGGACTTTTCTTTGGATAATCACCCAAATGGACAATGTTCAAGTAAATGATCTTTTATGGGGAATGAACAACTGATATGAGGGTAAATCAAGATTCTTGTTCTCCTAGACCGGCACCGACAATATTTGCAAACACATATAACCCATCATGGATAAACCACCCCAATTTCTCATGGGATGGTCAACTATCCCGAAATGCTCCTCAACAAAATTTTACCAACCAAGCTTCCTCCTCTAAAGCCTATTTACCATGTCATCCAAAAAATTGTCCACCCAATTTTCAAAACTCTCAACCTAGCAATTCCTACCAAAACAACCAAACAAGCCCTTCTTATCAACCACATAACCAATCACAATCTATCCACAATGGTAAAAGTTCTCAAAGAGAAGGGGATGATATTTATGTCCAACTTAAGGATTTAAGAAGAGATCTTGAAGCTTGAAGGAAGTGTAAAAATGCAAGAAGGGAAAGTGAGAATGCAAGAGGGAAAGTGAAAATGCAAAAAGAAAGAGTAAAATTGTGAGAAAAGAAAATGAAACTCTTATAGGAGAGATCATGAAGCATTTGCAAGAAACCAAGGGGCTTTAACAAGAAATTTGGAAACTCAATTGGAACAAATGGCAAGACAAGTCAATAAGAGACCAAGTGGAACACTCCCAAGCAACAATTACCCTTAAGAGTGATAAAGAAGTTGACAATATGGTGGGGGTGAAAGAACAAATAATGAGGTTGACAAAGGTGACAAAATATGATGAATTGCCCAACATAAAGAGATGGGGGAGTCTTCTAAAAGGAAAGGCAAAGAAATTAATGCACACTACAAAATTCCCACTAGAATAGTTGAAGATGCAAGGAGCCATCCTTTGAAGCCTACAAGGAACTTCCAAATCCCATTCCCACAAAGGCTGCCAAGGTGAGAACAAGGAAAAGAAATTCAAGAGGTTCTTGGATATTTTCAAAAAGATCGAGATCAATATCCCGTTAATTGAAACTTTGGAGAACATGCCAAGCTGTGCAAATTAAGTTCATGAAACAAATGCTTATAAATAGAAAGAAGTTAATGGGGGATGAAATGTTATGTCTAAACTACGGATGTAGTGCCATAGATCAAAAGAGTCTTCCACCAATAATAAAAGATCTGGAATCATTTTTCATTCCTTGAGAGATTGGTTGAGTTAGCTTGGGAAAGGCTTTGTGCGACACTAGGGCCTCAATGAACTTAATGTTGCTTTCACTATATAAGAAGTTGATTGAAGGAGGTTTGAAGCCAACAATTGTGACTCTTCAATTAGTGGACTAAAGTATCAAGCAGCCGGTAAGAATAGTTAAGGATGTCAATGTAAAAGTGGGAAAAGTGTTCTTATAGCCTACTTCATAATTCTTGAAATGGATGAGGATACCGAGATGGGACATTTATTCTTAGGAAACCATTTCTAGCAACCGGAAGAACTTTGCTCGATGTTCAAGAGGGAAAACTCCAATCAAGAGTCAACGATGATATTATCTTTTAATGTTTTTAATTCTCTTAAGTTTCCTTCATGATATGATAAGAGTTGACATAATTGATGAACTTGTTTGATTTTTGTAGGGATAATCTAAAGAAGCTTCCCTTGGAAATGGCAATTTGTGCATGCAGACGAAGAAGATAATAATAAAGAGGATATCCAAATTGACATTGGCATACAAGAGGAAATTCAATCACTAAAAGAAGAAGAATGCATCAAAGAGGATAAAGGTAAATGGGATTTCCTACCAACAAACCCCCAAAGCCGAGTTGAAACCTCTTTCCCCACATCTTCATCATTCTTTCTTGGAGAACAATAATATATACCTTGTCATTGTTAGTTCCTACCTTAATTGTGATGAATTATCTAAGTTGCCCGTTGTGTTGAGAACACATCGGGAAGTGATAACTGCTTGGAGCATAGACGATATAAAAGGGATAAGCCCTATCGTGTGAATGCATAAAATTTTCTTGAATGGGGATTATAAACCTCATAGGTAACTCAAAGGCATTTGATTCCTACTTTGAAAGAGGTATTAAAACTCCTTGATGCTAGGATAATATATCACATTAGTGATAGTGCACAGGTTAGCGCCATACAAGTTGTACCTAAAAAGAGAGAATTACGATTATATCCAGTGAAAAGAATTAGTTGATACCCTCTAGGATTGTAACAGGGTGGAGCATTTGTATTGATTTCCAAAAGCTTAACGATACTAGTAGAAAAAACCATTTCCCTATTCTTTTTATTGATCAAATATTAGAGCGACTTTCAGGACATTCTTTCTATTGTTTCTTGGATGGTTATTCAAGTTATTTCCAAACTATCATTGTCCCAGAAGACAAAGAAAACACCACATTCACTTGTCCAAATAGAACATTTGCCTACTAACATATGCCCTTTGGTTTATGTCATCCAGAACTTGAGTCAAACTGGAAGTACATTACAACATTTTATGTTTGAAATTTTCCATGATATGATTGAAAAAATCATTGAGATTTTTATGAATTATTTTAGTGTATTTGGGGATTCCTTTGATGCTTTCTTGTAAAAATTTTCTCTTGTTCTTGAGAGATGTGAAGAAACCAATTTTTCATTGAATTGGAAGAAGTGTCACTTTATCGTTAATGAAGGGATAGTCTCAGGATGCAAGATTTCATCCAAAAGGAATAGAAGTGGACAAGTGAAAATTGAGATGATAGAAAAGTTACCCCTTGTATCTAACATGAAGGGAGTTAGGAGTTTATTGGGACATGCCAATATTTTTAGGCAATTCATTAGAAATCTTTATCACAATTCAAGGCCTTTGTGTGATTTGTTGCAAGAATGCTCCATTTGTTTCTAATGATGATTGCTTACATGCTTTTCATGAGTTGAAAAATGCTTTGACTACCGCTCCAGTAAAGTTGCTCCAAGTTGGGACTTGCCAGATATGAAATTATGTCTAATTCTAGTGATGAAATTATGTCTAATTCTAGTGACTATGCTGTGGGGGCAGCCCTTTGTCAAAAGATCAACAAAGTTTTACATGTTGTCTATTATGCTAGTTTCACTTTGAATGAGGCACAACTTAACTACTCCACCACAAAAAAAGAGCTTCTTGCCATAGAATTTGCATTTGATAAGTTTAGATCATGCCTTATTGGAAGCAAAGTGATTGTTCACACTTATACTCAGCGCTAAATATTTTCTTGCAAAAAATGGTGCTAAACCAAGACTCATTTGTTGGATTTTACTTTTATAGGAGTTTGATTGGGAAGTGGTTGATTTTTTTTATTTTTTTTCAAAAAGGCAATGGGAAAAAGTCACAAATATTTCCCCATTCAAGAAAGCATTCCAGAATAACAACTTTTGATGGTTAAGGATTCTACGCCTCTGTATGCGGATATTGTCAATCACCTTGTGGCCAAGGTAATTCCTTCAATCATGGATGGAAACGTACAAATGAAGAAGTTCTTTCAAAGTATTTCTTTGAAGAAGACCCTTTCGTTTACCACCGGAGTAAGGATCAAATTATTAGAAAATGTGTGCCAAAAAAGGAAGTGTTGACATCCTCCACCATTGCCATTCATCACCTGTGGGATGGCATCATGGTTCTCGAAGGATGGCGGCTGAGGTTCTTTTGGCCTACCCTATTTAAGGATGCAAGACATTTTTTATTGCAATGTAATGAGTGCCAACAAGCAAGGAATGTATCAAAGAGGGATGAAATGATGCTCAGCAAAATTCTGATTTGTGAAGTGTTTGATGCGTGAGGGATTGACTTTATGTGACCCTTCCCAAGTTCGTACCATAAGAAGTATAATTTGGTGGTGGCTGACTATTTTCTAATGTGTCAAAACTGTTGCATTACCCACCAACAATGTAAGAGTTGTTATGAACTTTGTGAGGAAGAACATATTTGCTAGATTGGGGCACCAAAGGCTATAATCAGTGACAGAGGAACTCTATTTCAAGAATGCACTCTTTGAGTCCATCTCGTCAATGTATGGCGTAAGACACAAGATCTTTCTTGCATATTATTCACAAACATCCAGTCAAGTGGAGGTCTCCAACCGAGAATTGAAGAGAATTTTGGAGAAAATCGTGAATTACTTAAGAAAAGATTGGTCGAAGAAATTGGATGATACTTTATGGGCTTATAGGATCGCTTACAAGCCTTCTATATGTATGTCTCTCGATAAGATGGTATATGGTGAGCCATGTCATCTCCCAGTAGAGTTGGAGCACAAATCTTATTGGAAAATCAAGAGTCTCAATTCTGATTAGGTGGATGCAAGTAAGAAGAGGCTTTTGGACATCAATGAACTTGATGAATTTTGAAGAGAGGCATATGATAATATAGGGCTTTACAAGGAAAGGACCAAGTTGTAGCATGACTAGCACATTTTGAGAATGGAGTTCAAAACCAGGGATTTGATGTGGCTCTACAATTCTGGACTACTATTCCCGCGGAAAACTCAAATCAAGACAGAGCATGACATTTGAGATGGTTCAAGTATTTCTATTTGAGGTAGTGGAATTGAAGGGCAAGGAAGCAAGTTTCAAAGTGAATAGCCACTATCTCAAGCTTTACTATGAAGGAACTATAGGAATGATGGGAAACCGTTCAATTCACCGCCACATGATCATTTTATTGCCATAGTGAAGCTAATGACTATAAATAAGCTCTCTTGTGTGGCACCCCCAGCTTTACTCTTTTATTTATGTCATATTTATAGTTAAATCTTATGTTGTTCAGTGTTAATGTTTGAGTAGATTAATTTAGAATTAAATTTGGTTTAACTTTGATTATTATGTAGCTAATAATTTTTGGAAGGGATATGAGTGAAAATGTTTACTAATTTGGTATATTGATGTTTGTAGATGTTTGATCAAGTTCTGGGTTTAAGCTTAAAAAAGGAAAAATTTGGCTAAGTATTGAAAAATAAGTATTGCTAAAGTTCATTCGATACTACCCTGGTATCAAATGCGATACTGCGGTATCAAGCCAATCTTTCAGAAAATTGAACTTTCAGAACTTCATTTTTCTCCCATCAATCGATACCGTGGTATCAACCTTAGTACAATTTTTTGATAACGCAGTATCGACCCCTTTTTTGGAACATTCTTTAACCCGATACCGGAAATTCAATTTTCATGCCTTGATTTGATACCGCAATATCAAAATTGGGCAGAACCTAATTTAAGGGCTTTTCAGCCACTTTTCGCCCAAAACCCCAACACCCAACCCTAATTTCTTTTCTTCTCTTTTCTCCTCACAAATCCCCTCTTGCTACTTCTACAAATCCTAAATTCCACCAAAACCAAACATACACCAACTTTCTTCCATCAATTTTAACCATAAAATTGCCATCCAAGTGGGTTTTTGAAGCTTTCAAGGAAGATTTTCAAGGTTTCAAGGAGGAGGCTCAACTTACTTTCCTCTAATAAAGTTTTCCCAATTTATGCTCAAATTCCTTAAGTTTCAGCTCTTGGATTAAATTCTTATTGGGTTATTTCTATTGTTGATTTTGGCAAAATTTGTGATTGTTACTTGGGCTTGCCTTGAATTGAGGATTGGGCTTGTTGGTAATTATGGGCTTTCTTTTAATTGATTTGTGGCTTGTTTGAATTAGTTTCTGGGTTGTTTGGTTGCTAATTTGCTTTCTTTCCCGAAATTCTTCCATAACCATCATGCTTAGAGAAAGATTTAGAGGGAAGGGTATGCTTCAACCTCTGGTACAAATAAAAGGAAGGTTGGAGAAAGGACTAGCAGGGGTAGTAAGCCTAATGTTGAACAACGTTTTCTTAACAACAGGGCAAAACAACTCTATGAAATCAACCAAAAGCATGATATAATTAGAGAGAAAGGTTTCGATTTGTCCAAGAATTGGGGACAACATGAAAGCATTAGATTGGAAATGAGGCTCAATTGAAATCTAAGAATTAGGACTATTTTGATGGAGCTGTGGGACCGAGTTACACTAATTTGGCAATTAAAGAGTTTCATTGCAATTTGTGTGAACTCCAAGATAGTAAATGTTTTATCTGAGGTAAATTGGTGGACTTTAGTGCAGAAAATATCAATGCGTACTATGATTTTACATATGTGTCTAACCAAGAATATAGCGAGTTTATTGTTGGAAAAAAGGATATGATAGCAATTAAGAACCTCTATGCTTTAGTGATGTTAACCGGTTAAACAATGCTGCCGGAGATACATTTGAGGTTCATCGTAAGGGCCTCCAATTGTTACTAAAAATTTTGGTTCTATTTTGTTCGCTACAAAATTTGGGGATCAAGTACAGTGAGCTATGTCCAAAGGGATAGAGCGTGTCTAGTATGCTATTCTTGAAGGCAAAACCATCAACACTGGGAGGCTTATTCAATAGGGTTTTCTAGCTAGTTGGATATCACGGCAACCCACCTTTTATTTACTTGAGTTGGTATCTTTTCTATGTGTTGATACATGATGCTAGATAATTACCAGTGAGCCTTAACGAACAACTTAAACCTTTGAAAGAAGCCATATAAACAAGGAACATGTCCACAACATTTTACGTGAGTTTTAGAGGGATACCAAATCCTCGAGCCACAAATTCAACCGCATCCATCTTCACAAGCTAAGCTCTTTACATTAACATGCCAATTGGGAGCATCTTCAATGTACTGGAGAATGATGAAGAGATGAGTGAACTTTAAGGATACTGGACCTACAACCATGTGGTCCTCCAACACAACTTGGCACTTATCAGTCAAGCGCTCCAAACCACCACATTGAATACATGGATCAATTATAGGCTACCCACCATCTTGGCACTATGGAACACCCCATGGGCAGTCATTTTACTCACCACACAAGGGGCCTACCCAAGAACCACAACAAGAACCAGTTGGAGTAACAGAGCCGCATCAAAGTCCAATTTATGGGACCGAAGGAGCTTAAGAGAAGGACTTCAAAGAAAGCCAATATAGTGGTGTGAAAGAGGGAAATGATGTAGCCGACAAGGATTTTAATAGAGTTGAGGATGAGGCTTGATGGATTGCTCCATTTTGGAGAAGACTCTATATCCCTATTTCCTTATTCCTCATTCCCCATTAGCTATTGATCTTTAGTTGTGAGATGAAACATGTTCACCAATATTCCTTTCCATTTCTTTAGACTTTTTGTACTTTTATATTTCTACGCTTTAGTTTGGTAAGTTTTTCGTATTTACCTAATCTTGGATAACAATATGAGGTCAAAGTAGTTTTCATTCTTGTGATTGAATGGTGATATTGACTTTTGTGGGATTATTATGGTGACTACTTGGTTTTGGTTGGTCATGCCTTGATTTCTTATTTTTCTTTTAAATTCTAGTTGTTTGGTTGTAAGAATGTCCCAAGACTGGTTTGCCAGGACTTTACTCTTTAATTATGTATTTTTATGCTTTGAACTAGCAGTACTATTACGAGTTTGTTTTGCTTTGGGTGAGTAGTAAGATGAGTTGAACTCATCAATTGAATAAAATGATTAATTGATACAGGTTTGATATGTTATTTTTGAGTCAACATTCGTCTTGGAAGGGTTTTGTGTATTGGTAAATATGTGTTGGTGACAATGGTACTCGATAATGATAATTGATTTGTAATGGCATATAGTTGTTATATTCGAATTGAACATTTCGAAGTTTTGGTGTGTGTCATGTTGGTTCTCCTAAGTGATTGGAAATTTAAAAAAGAGAAGGCGATTTGTTTTTAAAAGAATTCATTTGAAGCAACTTTTTTTCGCTCTCAAAAGCATTTTCTGTTGACAAGCTTGTTATTTTTTGAAAAAATTACTGAAGTGATTGGAAATGAATTAGGCAATTTGTGCGAATATTGCATGGAGTGTTATTCTATGTTCTGAATATTTAATTCTTGATATGATTTTGGGTAAATTTTGTCCCTTCCTTAGTTTAGGATAAGAGTCAAAAGTAAAAATATTTTACTTTTAGAAATAAGGCAAGTACGGATTTTGGCATCACAAATATTATTTCCCTAAAATATCAATTTTTCTTAGAATAGATCATAAGGCTAGTATAGGATTCTGACATCACAAATATTGTTTCTCTGAAATGGCTATTAGGATTGCTTTTAAAAAATAAGGCAAGTAGAAGCAAAGTCTTCAAAATTAGCCATTCCACTTAGTACACCAACAAGTTGGGGATAAGGTATTGCGTACTACTCACCATTGATATCGATCTAAACCATCCTTGATAGCTTAATACTCCAAATTGTTTGGCATGGGCATTCTAAATAGAGTTGAGAACAATGCTTCACATTTTGAAATTTTTGTTGACAATTGAACCATTCTTTTTGGGAAAGTTGAAAATCTTGGAATCATTGTTTGAATATCTCAATTGTCATATGTTATTTGAGGTCATCTAGACCCTCAAAGTACATTCATTTGTCCCCTTTTATGTTGTCATCTTGGTGCTATTTTCATCTGTACATATTTCATAAGTTCCTTTTCTTTCTTGTTTTGCCCAGGACTTACAAAATGATAGGTTTGGGGTGCATTCATGATAACTCTAGGAAACTAGAGTTATTTTTCTTATTCAATAAATCATTTTATTAGCTTTGTTCGTGTTTTAGAGTCTAATCATGTCATTTTTATTTATTTTTATTGCATTTAGTGTTTTCATTTGCCTTTTGTAATATGATATTAGTATTAGTTTTAAGATAATTATTAAGTTTATGTGTAATTTGTGGATTTTGATTAAGAGGACTAAAGCCAAAGAATGAAGATGTAAAGGAGCAAGTGTAAAAGAAGAAATTCAAGACTTAGCTAGAAGGAGCTACATACCGCAGTATCGAAATTATGTACAGGAATTGATACTATGGTACCAAGGCATCTTTAAGGCTTATTTTTAGTTTCATACCGTGGTATCAAACCTAGTATATTTTGTTGATACCGTTGTCCGGATTTAGGATATGTTCCAGGTTGGGCAAACTTGCAATATTTTGCCTGAAACTTCCTCTTAAATCTACTCTTGTATGCTACCATAGAATACATATTGTAGGTGTAGCTAGTATTTTTTGTAGTAGAGCAATCTTACTAGCTTAACTTACTCTCCAAGTTTTCAGATTAATGCAAATTTCCTTCTCCAATTTCATCAAATTTCTACTTTAATTTCTTGCAAGTTTCAATTTTTTTCATTTAAAGTTAGTGGGCTTTTCATTAGGTTCAAGTAGATATAAAAAAATATTGGCTTTCAATGTACATTTCTTGCCATCCAAGTAGAGTAAAATCCTAGTTTTCTTAGAAATTTCTTGTATTCTTGCCATTTTTAGTGTTTTCTTAGTTACTAGAACCTAATGCGCTTGTTATAAAACTTCATTCTAATGCAAAAATTCCTAGTTTTAATCTCTCTATTTCTTGTCATTTCCTAGAAATTTTAATTTTAGTAAAACATGATGCTTTCTCAATTTTCATGTTTGATTAATGTTTTCTTAATTCAAATTATTTTTTGTTGCTTTTATGCTTTAATAATTCCTTTTTAGATTAGTTATTTTAGTGGTAATTGTTTTAGCAGCTTATAAATATACAATTCATAGTGCTATTGTCCTTACTTGCTTTCTTTGATTAGTTGTTACTTGCTTTAATTATGCTTTCTTAGAGAAGAAATAGTGATATGTTTTATTTGCTTTCTTTAGAGTAATTTGAGTAGTCCCTAATGTTACTTAATTTACTTTCTTTCTTTAGTATTAGTCTAGTTAAGTTGGAATTATTAATTGTTTATTTGCATTCCCCAGCTTAGTTGGGTAAATTAGTTGTTATTAATGGCTTTGTCAGCTTAAATTCTTAATAGCTGGTCATAAAATTTATCATTTGTCTAAATAGCACAAGGGCCCTTTGAGCCTAGTAATTTCCGACCACAATCATACTGGGAACGATACTCACTCAACACTAACTATTCATCTACCTCGTATCGTTGCAAGTGTGAGGGTGATGGTTGATTGTTGATAGAATTTTATTACTTGTATTGATGATTTTTATGCTTACCATATCCCAAACAACAACATTTTTCTCGGCGAGTATTTGCACAAATTCGTTAATTAATCATCGGTGCAATATGGTCCTCGGGTTTTTAAATTGTTACCTTGTACTTTTGTTGGTGATCATTAATTTTTGTTTGTGGATATTATTGAAGAATTGGATATTTGGGTTTTCTTTGTAAATTGAATTGGTTATTGTGGAAAACTATATTGGTTATTTTTGTTAGTTTGGATTGATTGATTTGTATAGTGTTGGATTGGTTTGTTTGTTATCTTATTTGATTTTGTTGTTTTGGTTAATTAGTTGTTTCACAAAAATGGTTAGAAATAGAGGTAGAATGAATGAAGCATCTTCTTATTTGCTTAGCTCGTTGACTCTACCTGTGCACAAAAATGTGTGATTTTGAAAAAATTTTGGTATTGTTAATGCTTGTCTGTTACTTAGAGAATGGTGATATTGATTTTCGGAGTTTAGCCTGATATATAAGACTTAGGGCTATGTATTAGTTTAATTTTGAGTTAAAGAGGGTAGTTTGTGGTAAGAGAAATGATATAGGCCTTCTTTTGGAATGTTTGAACAAAAAACCAACATTTTTAAAAATTTTACCCTATTGTCCCCTTTTGTGATTGAAAGAACACTTTCTTTGATAAAAAAAGTATAATTTAGTTTTGTATTCTTACTTTTCTTTTTCTTGTTTTCTTTTGTTATGCATCACCTTGTGACTTTTTCATGTTTTTTCCTTGTGTACTTATGTGATTGATCTTGACGGGAAAAGAGAGGTGAAAGTTTCAAAATGTCAAGAATGGCTGTCTAAAAAATAAAAAAATAATAATTGAATTGAAAATAAATAAATAAATAAATGAAGAAAAAATTGTTGTTTAAGAATAATTGGTGCAAAGGGAAATGGTTCATATTAGTGGGTACCTTATGTTCAAATGTCTTAAAGGCAAGACCTAATTTTGGTAGGTTGATCTATTTCAAAAATACATTGTTTATCCCGCACCTCACTAAATTTTTCGATACCATTTAGTCTTCCATATGTGCATACGCTATCGTGAGGGCTAACATTAACTTGTTATGTCTATGATGATTTGAGTCAGTATTATTCCATATTATCCAACCCAATCAGCCTAACCCTACATTACAATTTTTGTAAAGTTCTAAATGATCCTTAGTTAACCCTAGTTCTCGTTAGTGAGGGAGGGAATGAAAGCATGACTTTAGTAGATGTTTAAGAACTCTAGAAAACTAGAGTATTCACAACCTAATTTGATGGATTTTTTCTCTAGTTTAGATGATTTTTAGAGCTTAATGTGCGATTTTGTGCATTTCAAGTTCTATTTGTTAGTATGTGTTCTATGTAGTGTTTTAGCACTTAATTGATGTTATTTAATTAGCTTATATTTATGTGTGTAAAGGTTTACGTTCTTAACTTAATTCCTTCCAGAATTAGAGTTTTTTTCGCATTCTTGTCATCCTTTATTTTCAAGTGTTTGTGTTTAATGATTGTGTGTTTAATTAAGTAAATTATAGTTATATTAATGCTTACTAATATTTTTATATGTGCCCTTAAGGTTTTGGAAGGTTGAAATATATCCAAAACGACCAGGCAGCCAACCTAGGCAAGAATGCTCAATTTTTAGCTTTTTGAATGGTTTTTAAGGATATTAATGTAATTTGACCCCAACCTCTAAATCTACTGTAAATACCCCAATAAAGGCTGATTCTAAGGGAGCCACCTTTTTTTTTTTTTTTTCCTTTCTCTTTTTTTGTCCCCACTAGGGAAGGAACTTTCTAGCTTTGTTCTTCTTATTTCTTTCTTCTGGTCTCTATTTCCACCATTGTTATAGCTTGACTTCTAACTTGTAAGTCTTTCATTTTATGTTTAATGTACCTATTTTGTGCAATTATTTGGTGCCTCCTTAGTAAGTTTCTATTTTCTTTTCTCCTCCCCAAGTCGTTGATTAGTTATTCTTCCATTTTCTTCCCAGTGTAAAGATTGAATCTTTATGGTTTTAAATGTTCTATTTATATTTAACCTACTTTGTTTTCCTTTATTTTATTTAAATATAAAAGTTTTCAAGTTCTCTTTAAATGCTTTCATTTAATAGCTTTTAATTCACGAAGTCCACGTTACTAGTTTTATAGAATTGTTGTTTTGTTCAATTTAATTGTATTCCCATATTTTATTTTGATTTCTTGTTGTTTAACATGCATTAATTAGTCATGGGATAGGATTTGTGAATCCAATTTCATATGGATAAGGTTAATTTGTTTATTAGTTGGTAATATGGACTAATTAGAAATATTAATGTGTTTAAGAGTTAATTGTGGAATTGACCACTCCACTTGTTAATTTGGGTTAATTGAAGGATATTTGAATTAAACCTCCATTATTATACCTAGATTAGTGTTGGATTATGATTAGAATTAGTTTTTGATGGAGTTTTTGGTGGACTAATTCACCTTGTTGGTTGTTAGAATTCCATGGATACATAATCAAACTTAATTAGCTTAGGCAATAAGAGGGATCCTCACTTAAGTCCATTAGATTGATAGACTTAATTATCAAGAAGTGATAATGATTAGGTTAAAATTGGGAATTAACCTCTAATTTGGCACATTGAATTATTTGATTGACCTAATTAACCAAAACTTAGGAAATTGGCTAGCATTAACTCTAACCCTCTTTTAATCTCATCTTAGTTTTAAATCTGATTTAGTTAAAAATTCGCTCATTAATCAACTCTTCAATTAGCATTCTGATTGAATAATTGTTAATTGAATACCATTCCTCATGGGAACAATCGTTGCTTCCACCAGCTACTATTTGACATTAGTAGATTTAGGTGTAGTTTTATATCGTGTTTTTGAGATGAACAGTGTTCCTTGCTAGGTTTGATGTTGATATAAACTAATCTGTGTAAGCCTTGGCTTGCCTTGGTGACTAATTTTGCAAATGTACTTGCATTTTTGTGACACATTAGGGTTAGTGACCGAATTGACATATGCACTACATCTAATGTCTTTTTTTTCATTCAATTGGCATTTGCTACAATCATTATGATACTATGGAAATGCATTCGTTTATGACAAATTGAGTTATTTGCCTAGTTTATTATTGTTAGGTCTAAGTGTTTGCTAGGGACCAGGAAAGGTTAGGTCGAGAATGTGATAAGTCCACAAAAGTGGGTTATTCATGCCTTTAATTGCGCCAAATAATGTGAATTTTCTTGCAAACTAGAGGTCTATTCTATTTATAGTTTTGTTTTTCTTTCGTACTATTTGCGTAGATTTTTAATTAATTCTATTATTTTTAAAAGTTATGTTGTTGTTATGTAGATAAGGCTAAGAATGAGACTTGAGCTAGAAAATAGGTCAAGAAGCTAAGAAGCAAAGAAGAAATTTTGGCAATTATTGGCCATAGAAAGAGCCATTGTGACCATGACAGGTTATCACAGAAGGAGGAATCCGAGACTATGTTGGTTACGTCAAGAATCAAGATGGATGCAGCGGTGCAATCAAGTGAAGAAAAATGACCAAAATCTAGATCCACTTTGGTCATAGCCAAAGTTCTTTTGGCTGTTACATGGAAAATGACACTTCTACAGCAACGAGAATTTAGCTGTGAGGCTTATCCAATATGGCCAATGAATACATTCTATGGGTGAATCACACCAATACCTTGGGTTAGGATTAGGAGTAGTCATTAGAGCATTCTTACACACTCTAATTATTTCCTATATCAGTCTTAGTCTAGTTTTGTTAATGTTTTGTAGTTATTTACAATTTTTTGCAACTATAAGGAAGGGTTCAACCTTTGTGTATGAAAATGTCTTCTTTCTTTGTTGTGGTTCTTTATTTCATTATAGCAGTTAGTGTTATGATCTTGGGTCGAGATGGAATCCTATTTAGGATTATGTACTCATGATATCAATATTTAATCAAATTTATATGAATCCAAGGTTTTGTTCCCTATATCTATTGTGTAGATGTTTTATTTGTTAATCATAATTCTTTCATTGGTTATATTTGTAGTTAATTGGGGTATAGGTTATGGGTTGGGAATGATCCATATTTCGATCTTGTAGTACATATATGATGCATAACGGCCATATATTGGTATACATGACTTTGAATGTGGATGAACGAATAATCCATACTTTAATGAAACATCTTTTGACCATTAGTCCATATTATGCTATCTTTCCTAGAAATTGTACTTGAGCTTGCAAAACCTCATATGAATTAAATTAGTTTTGTAACTGATTGGAAAATTTAACCAGAATGGGAAATTTGTACTTCTCTTTATTTTCATAGCTTTACTTTGATAGTTTTCGTCATTTCAATTTACAATCCTCATAATCTTTTTTTTGGTTGGTAAATTTGAGTATCAAGTTTTTGTATTTAAAGTTAGTTCATTATTAGATCGACACACTTGTGAGTAAGTGTTAACTTTTCAAAAAAGAGTTTTTTATGTGCATTTTAACTTGGATTTTAATCGGTTTCTGAGGTGTCTAGTTTAGTAACTAAGGGTATTTTGGTAACTTTAGGGGTTTAGTTTTAAAATATTAGTTTATGTGTTTATTATGTTTAAATACACTTATAAATGTCTTTTATGGTGTTTTTATAGGTTTGCAATCATTCGTTGGTCAAATGGGACGAAAATAGATCAAAACAGCGAAGTCAAGCACTAAGGTCCAAGTGCAGGTGCACCTAGGCCTGAACTGTGCCGAGGGACTAGTGCCTAAGCACGGGTTTACATGGAGGACCTGAGCCACACCCACACTATGCAGCAACGTGCTATTTCACGATTTTGAGTATTTTCGGGGTTCTGGGTGTCTTTTGGGGCCTATAATAGTGTATTTTGAAACTTATTCAGAATCCTACACATTGTATCTCTTTAAACCTATATATGAGGGTCTTTAGAACCTTAAAAATACATTCTAATTTAGCCTCCCTCTTGGGGGCTACAATTTACACTAGGATTTTTCTTGTATTTCAAGAAGAATTGAAAATAAGGTTCAAGATTGACAATCTTGGACCCCAAATCTAAGTTAGCATAAATTAGAGTAAAAAGTATTCGTAAAAGATCAAGAGTTGATCAATCTTCCGAATGAGGAGCATCATTAAGCCGGAGAATGAAAAACACGACTACTACTAGCTTTTCTTCTCTTTCTCTTTCCTTTGTGATTATTTACTCTAGAATGATTGTAAAACATTACCTTGATGTATTTATGAATATGATTATGAATTAATTTCATATCTAGGTTTTTATTCCAATTTTACCATGAAGATTTTCGTTATGGTTTTGATTGTTCTATTTGATTTCTTATGTTTCCTTGGTTATTTAAATTGATCTTAATGCTTCTTGATAACTAATCACCTTTTAGTTGAATTGTAAACCTTATTTCAAATTTATAGATGATACTTAGGGTTAGGACAAGTTCAAATATTTTTTGTTTAGAGCAACCGTCCATAGGTTGAATCATTTCGTGGGTACAGATAGAAATATACCTGCTCAGCTTAGGTAGTCAATTAGGGTTGCGTCAATGTATTAGTCGTGGCTTTAATCCACATGGACAAGTCAAGATTAATAGATTTTCAATGGTCATATCTAATCTAAAACTTGCAGTTAACACCAAATCCCTAGATTAGTAAACAACATGAGTAATTGATGGAACGAACAAACCAAGGCTCATTATCACTAAGTAGGGTCGGTTGCATGAATTCTGCTTTGTCATTATGCTATGTTGTGAATCATACCCTTCTTAATTCCTAGATGGGGCTATATTTTTCTTACAAGTTAACCACCAAGTCTTTTTCGTTCTTCCCCTATCCCTCATATGTTGACTACTCTATCTAAAATCTACTACCTAACAGGTGCTTCTACTGGCCGTCTTAGCACATGACCTAGCCAACTTAAGCAAATTTCTCTCATTTTCTCATCAATAGGTGCTACTCCAATCTTATCACGAATACTCATTGCATATCTTGTCCATTCTATTGTACTCACACATCCATTTTAACATTTACATTTCTGCTACTCTCATTTTTTGCTCATGTGTGTAATTCACTACTTAATATTCAAACCCATAAAGCATCGCTAGCCTAATAGCCGTTCTATAGAAATTTACTCTTAAGTTTAACAGGAATTTTGTGATCGTATAATATTCCTGATGTCATTCTCCATTTAGTCCGACCCATTTGTATCCAATATGTAACATCTTGATCTATACCACCGTTACTCTAAAGATCTGAATCTAAATACTTAAAATTGTCACTTATGGGTATTTCTTGATCTCTGATTCTAATCCCTATACTATTTCTTGACCCAAGTGCCTCTCTCCTGACCTCGAATCCTCTCCTTTTGTCTCATCTACTAAAAAAATATAGTCTGCAAACAACATACACCATGATATTTCCTCCTGTATGTTCCTTGTAAGTTCATCTATAACCAAAACAAATAGATGAGGACTTAGATTTGAACCTTGGTGTAAACCTATGTTCATAGGGAACTCTCGTGTCAATCCTCCTAGTATTCTCACACTTATAACCACATCCTGTATATCTCCTTTATTGATTCTATATATGCTACTCTGACTCCCTTTTTTTTCTAAAACTCTCCACATAAGTTAAGATCTAGGGACTCTATCATATGCTTTTTCAAGATCAATAAAAATCATGTGCAAATCCTTTTGCTTATCACAGTATCTCTCATTGAGTCTCTTTAAGAGATGTATGATTTTAGTAATCAATCTCCTTGGCATAAAACCAAACTGGTTATCTGATACCTTAGTCTCATTTCTTAACCTTCTTTCTATCATCCTCTCCCAAAATCTCATCGTATGGCTCATTAACTTAATATTTCTGTAATGCGCAGAATTTTATATATCCCTTTTGTTTTGAATATGGGTATGAGAGTACTATTCTTTCATTGGTCAAGCATATTTCTACTCTTCAATATTTTATTGAAAATATTAGTAAGCCAGCTTATGCCTTTCTTTCCTAAGCATTTCTATACCTCAATTGAAATATCATTGGGCCTAACTACTTTTCCTTTCTTGATCTTCTTCAAAGCCTCATCCACTTCTGATTCCTGAATCTTTCGATAGCACATTATGTTTCTATACTCTTCAGACTTACATCTAACTCTCCCAAATCATATCATCTCCATTGTCTTCATTGAATAGTTGATAGAAGTATCTCTGACACCTTTCCTTAATTTCATCATCTCTTATAAGCACCTTATTATATTCATCCTTAATGCATCTAACTTGGGTTAAATCCTTCATCCTATGAGCTCTTGCTTTAGTAATTTTATAAATATCTTGCTCCTCCTATTTAGATTCTAATTTTCAATAAAATTCTTCAAAATTCTTATTTCTCACTTCACTTGCTGCCTTTTTGTCTCCTTGTTAGCAAGCTTATATTTTTCAATATTTTCTTCACTTCTACAACTATGTAAAGCCTTAAAGTTAGCCCTCTTAACGTTGATTTTATCTTGTATACCTTCATCCCACCACCAAGATTCCTTGCTCATGAGGGCATAACTTCTTGACTCTCCAAGTATCTTCTTAACCACTGTTCTCACTCTAGTTGCCATACATTCTATAAAGTTTTAGATTCTCCTTGTAAGTCCTAAATCTTAACACTTTACCCTAACTAATCTTTCGTAAAATTTCTTCTTTTTCTTTCTTAAATTCCTCAATAGGTTCCTTCTCTTAATGTGATGTTTTAGCCTCAAGTCCACCACCAAAAGCCTATGTTGAGAAGTTAAACTTTCTCCAAGTATGATATTACAATCTCTACAAACCCTTCTATCTCTATTTCTTGTAAGGAGAAGTCAATCTTTGACTTTATTGATCCACTTTTAAAGGTAACTAAATGTTCCTCCCTGTTCTTGAAAAAAGTATTGACAATGTAATTATTGAATGCCATTCTGAACTCCAAGATTGATTTTCCTTCTTCATTTCTTTCCTCATAATTATATCCACCATGCACTTCTTCATAATTCTCATTATCTCTTCCCACATGTCCATTTAGGTCAATGATCCAAATTATCATTTAATTGGATTAGTAAAGAAAGAATAAACCCTAGACATTTAATCATCTAAACTTTACTGTAATTTCTTAGTTAGTTATTTGGTTAGTTAGTCATTATTTTCTTTTATTATCAATTATATTATTTTGCTTTTAAATAGAACATTGTATGTGTCATTCTAATGCTTAGCAGCACTTTTGTCAAGCATAGTCCTCATGGAAACAAACTCTACTTAGCACTTTATTACGTATAATAATACGTGCACTTGTGTGTGTAAATTGTGCAACAGTAAGAGGAAATGAGTTATTATAATTTGGTACTACTTTAGTCACACCACTTGCTAGATCCTTTAATTCAGGAGCCAATTTGTTTTGAAGATTCGCAATTCATTTCTCAGTCAATATCACCGTCTCTTGATCCTTCCTCTTGTTTGAAAGGATCTCCTTCATGAATTTGACAAAATCTAACATTTTTTGAAAGTATTTACAAATGGTATATTAATTTTCTTTCTCTTAAAAATTTTAAGAAATTTGGAAAATTGTCTCTTCCTTTCTTTCTGCCTTAGCCTTTGAGAATACGAGATCTTAGATGAATGAGTAGGCATAGTGTTTTCCCATACGAAATGACCTCTTTGTTCTTTCTCTTACTAGGCATCTGGTACCAAGCATGTCATCCATAAGCACTTTTTCATCTTCTTTAGGTGTTTTCTCAATCACTTCTTCCTCTTTATTCTTGTCACCTTCATCGTTCTTCTTATTCACAGCCATCACACTTCTCAATGTGATGGCATTCACATGGTCTTTGGATTTGTAATTTCATCACTCAATAATGCACCTTGAGTTTCAAAAGCTTTTAGGACATTTTCCTAATCTAATCCTAAAAGTTTCTAATAGAGCTCCTAGTTTTCATTCATGGACGTTGTAAGTACCATATTAGGCTTTTTCACCTAATTGGGTTGTCAAGGAAGTTACTGATATAGGAAATGTAACCTTTGGTTGTCGTGATTATCTATGCAATGTTCAGATGACTTCTCTATTCTAGATCGTAAGTAGGGAAGTACTGGTTATTAGGTATATACTAGGTGGGTTGGCCACATAATTCACTTGTTCACTTGGCATACTTGATACCAGGGCCATTTTACTCAAAATTCTCCGTTGGATTGGATTGGATCCCTGCACAAATATCACAAGAAACCTCATTAGAAATAACCAAATTGGCATTCATACCTTTAGTATATTTTATGAGGGTTGCCTATATATTGATTTGACATGGTTTTGTTTTGTACCATGAGTGCACGCATAGAACCATTTCATGCATTCCTCTTCTCTCAGTAATGGTTGGCCTTTGATAGAAATTGCTTACCATCATCTCAAGCTGTTCATGAGCATTTTCAAAAGTTGTAGATGAATGTTCCTCCAATTTACATCATCCATCATTTGAGTAGTGGGGAAGAGACCATTGTAAAATGTTTGAATCTGCATAGACAATAGTAGCTAATGTTGTGGGCACTTCTTCAAAAAACTCCTTGTACTGTTTCAAAGCCTCATGCAAAGGATGTGATATTATTCACAAGATTTGATGCCTTTTCGAGAGGAAAGTATTTGGATAAGAACTTTTGAGCTAGACCATCATATCTAGAACCAATGTTGTAAAGCCTCCTTGGGAATTATTGCAACCAGTTTTTAGCTTTGTCCCTTAAGCTGAATGGAAATAGCCTTAGATGATTCGCATCATTTGATATACCGTTCTACTTAAACATATCATAAATCTCCAAGAAATTTGTAATGTGACAGTATGGATCCTCACTTGGTCTTCCACTAAATTGCACTATTTGTTGTCGCATTAGAAGCAAAGCAGATTTAATTTGAGAATTGTTGGCTTAGATCGGAGGCCTTGCGATACTATAGTTGCTCATGTATGAAGAGGCATCGCATATTCGTTCAATGGTTTGGTCTTGATTCATGGAATTTCATTTTCAACCATTATCCTTGCAAATTGCCTTCTGTATCTTTTCTTTCTCTTCATTTTCCCTGTAAAGTCCTTCAGATTTATGGATCAAATGGGACTAACCCTCGATATAAAGAAAGCATAAAATGCAATAGGAAATAGAGAAGGTACAATCAAACAAATAAATAAATGATGTCAAAGTTGTAGTTAAACTAATTCGTATCATTGTTATCAAGAACCAATCCATGATAAGGCGCTAAAAAATTGATGGACAAATTCCTATACTTACAAGTACACAAAATCATTTCATGTAGTATAAATATGAGAGAGTTGTGTCATACCCACAAGAACTATGTGATAAGTACTGAAATTGAAACCTTTGTAACTATTCAAACAATCACGATTTGAAAGAATAAAGCACACATATGACAAAAGGATACGGTAAACTACATCAAAGTGCAATTAGGATGATGTAAAATTCAAGATACTACACCTTTAGGGTATTTGATTTTACCTATTGATCAAGCAATAAATCAAGTTGAAGATATCTTAAGGCAATTCCTACAATTGATGATAAGGTAATTGCTAAAATTCTTAGTACAGATTAACACTTGTTTTACCTTTTTGTATCCACAAATTCCAATATGCTTTTGTCCCTGAATGATAAATCTTGGATGATGTCATGATTACCAATGATTTATTTATATTATTTGAATGGTAATCATAAAGGAAAAAGTTATTTTATGGCAATCAAACTTGATATGACCAAGACTCATGACACGGTAGAATGGTTTTTTTTTTTTTTTTTTTAAACAAAATGATGTAAAAAAATGGTTTTGCATCTAAATGGAGTTCCAAGATCATGAAGTGTATTTCATTTGTTTCTTATTCCTTTAACATTAATGGTCATGTTTATGGTTTTATTAAACCCTCAAAAAAAATAAGACAAGGAGATTTTTCATCTCCTTATATGTTTCTTTATTATGAAGGGTTAAGCATTCTTATATCTTAGGCACTGTGAGCAGAGACATTACTGATTTAAGAAATAGGGGTCTTGTATTTCCCACCTTCTTTTTTAGAATTTCTAGAAGGGCTTTACATTTTTCACCTTTTCTTTTGATGATGATACACTTTTATTCTGCAAAGCTAATGCTCAAGTGGGTAGAGATATTATATCTTTGCTTCGGAAATATGATGGGTGCTCTAAGGTCAAATTGTTAACTTGGATAAGTCCAATGTCCTCTTAGTAATTAAGAATACTCCTTTGTTTTTTTTAAAAAAAATGATTTGTCAAGTTTTGGGAGGAGTTGTTGATAAGGAGACAACTAAGTATTTTGATTTGCCAATGTCTATTGGAAAAACCAAAAAAAAACAAGTGTTCTCATTTGTGAAACAAAAAATTCTTAATAAAGTAAGTTGTTGGAAGGAAAAATATTTGTCTCCTACTAGGAGGGAAGTTCTTACCAAAATCTGTTTTAATGCCCCTCCTGCTATGTTATGTCATGTTTTAGATTACCTGCTGGTTTGTTTAGAGAGTTTTCTGGTCTTGTTGCTAAGTTCTGGTGGAAGGGCAATGTTTTTGGTAATTCTAAAATGCATTGCTTAAATTGGAATTCACTTAATCAAGCTACAAGTTATGGTCGTCTTGGTTTTATGGATTTCCAGGCCTTTAACTTTGCTCTTTTTGCTAAACAAGTATGGAGGCTATACTAAACCTAATCTAACTTGTTGGTAGAGTGTTAAAGTCAAAATACTATTCTAATTCATCAATTCTTAAAGCTTCTGTGAAACCTTCTTCATGGCTTTGGAAGATACTCATGTTTGTGCAGTAGTTAGTTGCTAGTGGTTCAAGATTTGTTGTTGGTAATGCTCAAAAAGTAAGGATATGGAAAGATTCCTGACTCCCTTCTTCTTATACTTTCAAGCCACAAACACCTAAAACTCCTGGTTGTTCTGTTAATCTAGTTTCTAATATGCTTGCATAAATTTGGCATGTTTTATGGATACTTCCTGTGAAAAATAAAATTAAATACTTCTTGTGGAGATGTTTAAATGAAATTGTTGCTTGTAGAAGTCCATTGTCTTCTAGGATTAATATTTTTGATAGCAGGTATACTAGGTGAGGTGAGGCTGTAGAATTTTTTGAGCACTTACTTTTTGAATGTGTTGTTTCTTAATTGACTTGAAAATTTCACTTTTTTTTGAAATTGGCGGGCAGCTTGGTTTTAGTGACCTTTCTTCTAAATCTGATATCATTCAACAAATATCTTTTACTTCAGTTCTCTTGTGGCATTTGTGTAAAGGTCAAAATTTGTAGCTATTTGATCATTCATGGCTGACTGAAATAGATATTATGAGAAAGCTCATTCTGAGTAATTGGAATTTCAAGACCAGATAATCAATCTTCAATAATTGTGAGTTATAATCATTTTGTGAAGTGGAAGCCTCCTTCTTGTGATATTGTTAATCTAAATATAGATGTTGCAGTACAAGTTAAAACCAACAAATCTGGCATTGGTATTATGACAAGGGATTTTGTAGGAATTCTACTTGGAGCTTGGGCTAAGAAGAGTTACTGCTTTTCTAATGCCAAGGTTGTGGAAACTGAGGTAGCAATTCAAAATTCTTTTCTAGCAATTGAAGTTCAATCATATTGTATTTAATTTCTATGCTTCAAATGGAAGGTCTGATGATGTGAATATAGGTGCCATTTTAATGGATATATTGTTGATCTTACTAAAAAAAATCATTTTTTGTTCTTTTGGTTCACTAAAAGGGTTGAAAATAAAGTTAGTCATAATTTACTTTCATTTGCTTTACATTTATGTAGTAATATTGAATGGAAGATTTCCTTCCTCTTATGATTTCTTCATGAATCACAAGATGATTCAAGTCTTAACCTTGTGATTGTTAATCAATATATTATCTTTTTGGTTTTATTGGAAATGTCATTTTGTTTTTTTTATAATTTATCCCAAAATTTTTGTCTCATACCAAAAAAGAAAATATTTTTTTGTCACTTTCAAATTTACCCTAGTAATGAATAACGAATACATTCAAACTAAATTCGCAGGCCCGACCGCTGTTGACTCATGTGCTTGGCCACTTCCATTATATCGCGAAATACGCACCAAGGTTGCAAAGATATGTGGTTGCTTGTGGTTTCTAATAGACATGGTAAACATGCAGCCCTTATATATTTGTCCCATCTGCCAGTAGGGTTGTAATGACGGGTCGGATCTAGCATATCCAGACCCGAATCCTATTAATATAACCAGATCCAACCCGTTTACAACCCTACTGGGGGATGGGACAAATATATAAGGGCCATATCCAGACCCGGATCCGGACGGGTCTACAAAAGTAGATCCATATCCGGATCCGTTGGATTTTGTTGGATCCGGATCTGGATCCGAATCCGGGTCTTAATAATTTTTTTTTAAAAATCATATGTAAAACTATTACAACTTATCAAATTTTCTCTTTTTTTTTTAATTATACAAAAGTATTGAGTTCATAATTAATATTTATGCATGTATTTTATATTAAATATAAATTATATGGGCAATTTACACAACATATATGTATATATACATATAAAATAACAGTAATATACAATAATTTTATTATATATTAAATATTTTAATCAGATCCGGGTCTTAATAGGATTGGAACACTAAGATTCAGATCCGATCTGTTTATTATAATAACTAAACGGATCCGAATCGAATTTGAGTAATCAAAACATTTGTTATAGATTCAGGTCCGGACAAACGGATCCGGATCGTGTCGGGTCCGGGTCTAGACCCGACCCATTGGCAGGCCTATCTGCGATCAACCACAAAAAACATGTTTGAAGTCTCCAATTACACATATACAATCAAGGGTATAATTGGAAAGAGCATAAAAAGAACAGTGTGTGGTAACACTATTTATACAAAAGCACAAGTTTCGATATGTGACATTTTATTGTAGTATAGCGTTTGTTAAAATAAATTTGTGCATTATCTCTAAATAAGTAAACTAAGATCATTGCGTCAATATGATATAATATAACAATCAACTTAGTTGAAAATAATTTTTCCAAAAAAAAAAATAAAAAGGAAGCACACGTTGAAAGTCAATGATGTCATTAATGAAATATACATTGTCCTCGTCAGATTACAGTGACATTTTCCAATCTCAATTTCTTGCTTTCAAAAAATTGAATCGTCAGTTACGGTTTCAGCTATATATAAACTTTGTCACTGTAGTAAAGATGGCATATTTCAGTATGTCACTATTTTGTGTGAATTACAAAATCTATGAAGGCTATAAAACATTATCAAAGTTCAAAATTTACCAAAACACCTCTTGATTTTCTGACCGTTCAAGTACAGAGGTGAGAACAAGTAGTGCTTCTATTCTAGATGTTCAGTTTAGAGAAAAGGACACCAGCAGTCAGCATTGACTTCTATGCAAGTGGCCAAAAAGGCCACAAAGGAAACCACTAGAATTAGCAACAATAATTAAATTACATATCAGTCTCAGCTATCACCAGAAAAACAGAAAATATCACTCTCAGCTACCTTGTCCTTGTCTTTTGCTTTCTTTCCTCCCTCTTTCTCAAACCATTTTGTCATCTTATTGTCTCCTCAATCTCTAGTGTTATGCACAGCTCTCAACCTTTGATTGTTGAAAACGGTTTTTATTACTAAGCTTTTCGCATGCTTATGGTCAAATCTTTGATGTCCTTCGCTTTATCATCTGAGTTTGCACGCGTTGTGGGGCTCTAGGAAATAGAGCTCCATACCCCAATAATTGCTCGGAGTTTGCCGTTGATGTTCTGTTAGTCATTTTTTTATTTCAGTTGCTCCTATTCATTTATCTCAGCACTGAATTTCTTTAAATACTTTTCATTCAGTTATTTTGGTCCAATTTTTGAGCTGACAGTGACTTTGATTTTATTTTGTTCTGGTTTTGCATTCCAGGTTATTAGTTTGATGCCTATTGCTCCTCTCCTGTTAAGTAAGTTTGGAATACTTCAAAAGCTCAATATTTGTAATTTTGTAGGTTCTCTATTTGAGTAGTCAACATATTTGTATTTTAGGGCCATTTTTTTATTTTAACTTGTGAATTCAAGAATTATTGAGTTTTGGCTTCAATGGAATCTCATAAACCAGGCATCTTATCGGTTTCCCCTCTTTTTAATAATATGGATTCAAGCAAAATGCAGTCTGATTCATTGATTCCTGATTCTGTGGAATCAACTGAGGCTAGTGTAATAAAATAGGAAAAGTTTGGAAGGAAACTCAGAGGGTTTCATTGGGGTTCTTGATGTTTACATACACCAAGCTAGGAATATCCATAACATGTCTCTTATACCACATCAAGATGTCTATGCAAAACTTTCCTTGACTAGTGATCCAGGACAAACAGTTTCAACCCAAATTATTAATGGTGGGGGGAGGAATCCAGTTTTCGATGAAAATGTTCGGTTGAATGTCCGGACGATTGATTCGTCACTTAGATGTGAGGTTTGGATGCTTAGTAGGGTTAGGAATTATTTAGAAGATCAGTTGTTGGGATTCACGTTGGTGCCTTTATGCGATGTGCTCATCGAGAATGGTAAACCAGCACAAGAATTTTCACTTTCTTCAAGTGATCTATACCATTCTCCTGCCGGTTTTGTACAACTTAGTCTGAGATATACTGGTGCATCACCGGAAGTCCTGGAAATCCCTGCTTCACACTGTTGTTCAAAAGTGGATGTGGCTTATAAAGATTACTGTGATCAGGGGTTTATGATTCATTACCTTGTGAACTTGATAAAATCGAGTTTCCAGATCCAAAGATTGTGAATGAAAATGAGAGGATGGCTTCAGAGTATTTTGCAATTCCATCTCTTGATTTGGACTGCAACAGCATAGAGCAGTGTGACTCTGCTGGAAATGATGGTCAGATTACTTCTGAAAATGGTGTTTGCATTCAAGAATGTGGGGCTTTTCATGATCAAGGTGCTAGTGATGTTCCAAAGTCTGAGACTCCCCCAGCTGCACAGGAAACTACAGAGCCTCCTTCATTTTCCATTCCCATCAACCCTTCAACTGTTTCTCATGCATCAAGCAGTCTCAAACCTCAGACCCATGATGACGTTTCAGAATTGAGTGCTAAGAATGATACAGAATTGAAGAGTGTATCACCTGAAGTACCTGCTAGCGCTTTAGCTCAGCCTACTATCAATGTTACTGTGGAACCTGAACAAAAAGTGGTTCAACAAAAGATAGTTGAGATGACCTTATATATGAAAAGCATGCAGCAGTTTACAGAGGCTCTAGCAAAGATGAAGCTTCCCCTGGACATTGGAAATAGTT
Organism: Cinchona pubescens; assembly: GCA_025175665.1. Taxonomy (NCBI): domain Eukaryota; kingdom Viridiplantae; phylum Streptophyta; class Magnoliopsida; order Gentianales; family Rubiaceae; genus Cinchona; species Cinchona pubescens. The sequence continues at coordinate 1,631,907 of JANKKI010000204.1, forward strand.
CAGGCATAGAAAATGTGGATAACAGTTCAGAAAACTCTGGCTCGAGTGAGAATGCACATGCATCGAAGCGTAGTGAACCAAGTCCAAGAGTATTTTACGGTAGCAGAGCCTTCTTTTGAAATATGGTTTAAATGGCTGTGCCACCAGAACAAGTGACTTTCGTTTATCCTCTTCACGCTGATTTTAGCTAGTATTTGATCTTTGGATGCTTTTTCTGTTTTTTCCTCTATCCAGCTTGTTGTTGGGTTATAGGCTAGATTACATGCCTGCATACTTTGTTTCATTTAGGCTTTCATTATCTGAAAACTACTACTATTGCTTGAAAGAACAAAAAAAAAAAAATTGTAACTTCAGAGCTCTTAGTCCTAATTTCTGTATTATTTCAGCTCAGTGCTGATCAATCAATTTCCTTGAGAAATGACCATGATCGACTTGCTACTTAGATAATCAGTAACACATTATGAATATCTAGATGAAATTCACAGCAAATTTCAGATATCACTTGAAATTTTCGTTATTAGTGTACCCTTCTTGTAGTTGCATACTTCTGCTGATATTATGTTGCCATCTGAATCGTATATCTATGTGCAATATCAAGTCATAAGCATGTGTTCTTATTATCAGTTATCAAATGTGGAACTGTTAACGAACAATGAACCTAAAAGTTGTACGAGCTTTGGCTTTACAATTTTTTTTTTTTTTTTTTTTTTTCTGGTTGTTGCTAATGTGCTCAAGATTAAACTTCGTAGGCAACTGAAACTAAACTGGGATGGCTTTTGCTAAAACATCTACCTGACTGTTGATCGTTAGACGGTGTCACAACCCTGGCTGCTTTTGAACCATTTTCTAACACCAATTTGGTCCTTTGGGTCCTTAACTTGATGATTCAAGTTCATGAAAGCTTGTTCGCGAAGGTTTTCACATGTTTTACCTTGCTCCAATTACAACAAGTTTACTTACCCTTGTCGCTTTTGTCCTGCTAAAAGATTAAGAAAACAATAATAAATCAACAAAAAATTCCGGCTCTGTTTGGTTACTAAATAACTGTAAATATTTGTCAAATATTATTTGGTCAACAACAAATACTGTTTGGTTAATAGATGATTATTCACCAAATAATATTATACACTATTCATTCATTCATGTTTTTTCTTATCCATTATGTACACTATTCATCTAATGTGACTTTAATGAATTATTTATATTGTAAAAATTTCACAATTATTGTTGGTTCGGATTGTTGATGTAATAATGCTGCTAAAACTAATGAATTAAAAACTAACTGAAGGAAATTCGGACTTCTGACTTTATACTCAACTTTTGAAGTAATCATTCGAACGTATAAAATGAAATCAACTTTTTTTTTTTCACAACCTCTTCTTTCCAATCAATATCTAGATTTAATACAGCAAGATGTAATGAAATCAATTTTTTTTCACAACATTTTCTTTCTAAATTGCAATTGTAATCTAGAAATCAGTAGTTACCTAACACTACTAAAAAAAGTGAAAATGATATATTAAACACCCTAAGCACAACACTTGTAATCCAAATCTATACTTCGGCCATCACTTTGAATGAGATCTAATCTCAATTTGCATCATTTCCCAACAGTACCAGTACCAAAATCAGAGTTTGTAATGTGATTACCACGTATAGCCGTTTTTTCTGAGACCTTAGTTGTTGGATTTCTTCATCTTTTTCGTTCAATCGTCTTAACAACCCAGGAATGATGCTTCGTGATTTTCTACATATTACTGGATCATACCATGCCCAAAATCCACATATTTCACCCTACTATTAACCATAACTACATCACCTTTGAAAACTTTAAAATGTTGGATATTTAGAATGAAGAATTCAATTAAGGAAAATTACCTGCAATGCTCCACAGATATAGAACTTTCTACCTAAATTCTCATTAGTCCAAGAGATTATAAGTTTTTCCCTTGTTTCCTAAAAGAAATTCAGTTATTTCTGCTATTGAAACTTTTTGAAGAAGAGAAATTATGGTGGGGAAAATGTTAAACAAGACAAATTTCGGGTTAGAGATGAAGAATATTGAGAATTTTTATCTTCAACTTCCTTTCATTTAAACAACAGTAGCAGCTTCTTTCTTTCGTTTTTAACAGCCATGTATTTGCCACGTGGCCTTTGGTGTTAATAATCTCCAATGTTTCGTTTATATCCTGAGATTGGTTAACAATTTGTAAGATAGGGAATCAAATTGATTTGCTGTGAAACATAATGGACCAAATTAGTCCATGCCTTAAAAGTAAGGGATAAAAATGATCTTTTTCCCATTTGGCAAGTATTGTTCGGATTGCAACTTAGTCATTCGACCCTCCAAACTCACCAATTCTTGGAAAGCTTAATAATAAGACCACAATATCTAATTACTTAAGTTTATAATATTTTGGGTTAAAAAATAAAAATCAAATAATGGGCATCCAAAATTTGCAATCCAAATGAGTAATTTAAATTTCAAAATATTATTTCGTATCCAATCAATTATCTCATTATTCAAAAATCAACATTATTTTCAAAAACCACTCAAGTCAAAGCCGAAATAATTTTTGTCAAATAACAAGTGATTATTTGCTATCCAAACGGAGCTTCCATTTTTGTGATTTCTTATGGCTTAATGCCTTGTCATAGAGCCCAACATGATTGCCTCGTGCCTTCTAATAGCTCGGATGACTTTGACAACTATCTGTTCCCTATGATTGTCTAGATTCATTGTATAATTACATTTTTTATTAGTACGTAAATTATGCATAGTTACCATCATTAGTGTCCAGATTTATATAAAGTTACTTTATTAATTAATGTCTATATTCATTATATAGTTTAGATTCATTGTAACTATAAGACTATAAATATAAACTATTGTATTATTAGTCAATATACATAATTTCTCCTAATTCTCTTACCATTCTAACATGGTATTAGAGTAATATTATTAATTTTTGCAATGTTATAACTGATGATACCGTTTTCCAAAATATATAGTATTATTCTATTATTAACTTCTCAAAATACTAGTTCAATTGTCTTTATACTACTTCTTGTTCAAACTGCATTGGTTCTTGAATTGTGATGATACTATAATGGACACTCATACTTTTACGCTTTCCATGTCTGACCTGTAAGTACAGTCAATCAGATTATATCTTGTCGAGATTCCCTATCTTCCTAATCTCTCTCGGCCACATTAGGGAATAGTTCTTGCTTTATTGATTCTGGTTGTTTTAATCATATGACTTCTTCTCCTTCTCTTTTTATCGGCAAACAACCTATGTTTAATGCTCTACCAGTTCATACTGCTAATGGATCTTGTTTAAATATGAGTCACTGTGATTTCATCTCTACGTTAAATTTGACTATTTTTATACTTTTCTTGTGCCTAATTTATCATATAATTCACGTTCAGTGGGTCAACTTTGTGATCTTGATCTTGATATTTATTTTTCTAAGAAAAGTTGTATTATTCTTGTAAAGGATTTGAAGACTGAGAGACAGGTTGGGAAAAGTTGGACATCTATCTATCCTAACCTCTTTATACTTACCTTCGTCACCTACTGTAGTTGCTCAAGCTAGCCCTATCACATTACTTCAACTTTGGCATTCTCATTTAGGTAAGGCATTCTTATCTCATGTCCATCAATTGGTTTCAACCAGTAATTTAGATCATCTCAAAAATGAATCTTTTGTTTTATGCCAACTTGGTAAGCAACATATTTACCATTTTATTTAAGTGACTCTATTTCTTCCCAACCCTTTGAATTGTAAATTTTGATATTTGGGGCCCAATTCCTACTCCTACTATGGGCGGATCTTGTTATTTTGTTATCTTTGTTGATGATTTTTCCTGTTTTACTTGGCTTTATTTGATGAAACGAAGATCCCAATTTACACAAATTTATCGTGAATTTAAAATTATGATTAAAACTCAATTTTCCACAGTCATAAAAAATTTTCATTCTAACAATGCTGGTGAATCTTATAGATTGATTCTTCCTTTTTGTCAATTCTTAAAAATGATGTAACAATTTCACAAAGATCTTGTCCAAGTACATGTCAACAAAATGGTCGAGTCAAAAGAAAATACCAAAATATTTTAGACACCACTCGACCATTATTGCTTTCTTCCAACATTCTTGAATCATTTTTCCAGTGAAGCTGCTCTTATAGTTGTTTATACTATAGGCAAATACTTAGGTAGACCCGATCTTTGGCCCCACTTGTAGATCCTGTGGTGTGGATTAAACCTTAGAGAATCTATGATATCCGCTGATGTAAGCAAGATTATTTAAGGTTTAATCCTGACCACAGGGTCTATAGGTAGGGCCAAAGATCGGGTCTACCTAAGTATTTTCCTATACTATAAACCGTGTCCCTTCTGCACTTATCCAAAATCAATCTCCTTATGAGCATTTATATGGTAAGCCTCCTAAATATTAATCACTCAAAATCTTTGGCTGCATTTGTTTTGTTTTATTTCAAACACATCTAAGAAAACATACCAAACTTACTCCTTACTAGATATAGTATTCAACATAAGGGTTATCATTGTTATGATCATGTGGCTAAGCTTCTTAGAGTATCTCGTCATGTTCTATTTTGGAAACATAGGCCCTTCTCTAGTATATCCAAATTTCACATCCCTTCATCTAGTTCTTCCCGTCTCTTCACAGATAAATTGATCAATATTATCCCAGATGAATTATCCAATGCAGTTACTTTAAGCTCTTTAGACGTTCCAGATAATCCGACTATGGTCCTTTTTCAATCTACTACTTGGTCTTCCGTAGGGCTGGCAATTTCTGACACGACCTAATAATACGACACGAACACAATACGAAATTAACAGGTTATGACGTAACCCAGAATTTATCGGGTCATTATTGGTCAACCCGTGTATGACACAAAGCTAAATGGGTGGGTCGTGTCAACCCATGGGTTGACACGATAACACGTTAAGTTACTGCATAAGCAGATTTTTTTGGAGTGTTTTCTTTATAATATAATTGAATATTGTATATTTTAAAATTGTAAATAATAGATTTACTATTGGATTATTAAATCAAACATGCTAATTATTTTAAATGTTATCTAAAAAATTTCAATAATTTTAATTAGATGTTTTATTTTATTACGATAACAAGGTTAGTATTAGTAATTCTTTAAATTATTAAATAATTAAACTTTGAAATTTTAATTCAAATGGATAGCAAGTTATGTAATGTGTCAAATAGGCTGATACCCTCTGTCAGTAGTAAACGGGTCTGACATGAACACGACACGAACCCGAATGGGTCAGACACGAACCCGAACAGGTCTAACACGAACCCGAAACAATAAAAAATGAGCCACACACGACACAAAATGACACGACACGACACGAACATGACCCAATAAGAAATGGGTCACAGCTGACATGACACGACAACCTGATAACTAAACCCATTGACACTCCTAGTCTTCCTATCCTATTGAGCTTTCCGCTCTTGTTACCCTCTATGAGCCTCAGTCCGTATGTTTAGTGAGGTTTCTTCTAACCCTTGTGACAGAAAGCTATGAAAGAGAAATGAGATGCTTTGGCACGTGCTCGTACATGGGATTTGATTGAATTACCCTCTAGCAAAACAGTAATTGGCTGTAAATGAGTGTACAAAATCAAGACTCGTTCTGATAGTTCTATTGAGCACTATAAAGCATGTTTAGTTGCCAGAAGTTACACTTAGGAGTACGGCATTGACTATGAGGATACTTTTGCTCCTATTGCCTGTCTTACATCTGTTCATGCACTACTTGTTGTTGCCACTATTCAACGTTGGTCTCTTTTTCAAATGGATGTCAAAAATACTTTTCTCACTGGTGATCTTGATGAAGAAGTATACATGCGGTCTCTATCAGATTTTGATCATCTTTCTCGAAAAGTCTGTCGTCTACGTCGTGCCCTATATGGGTTTAAATAATCTCTTCATGCTTGGATTGCAAAATTTAGTTTGATTGCTTAGTTTGAGTTTTTGTTCCAACTCTTAGCTGATTTTGATCTCTTTATTCGGCGGAAAACTTCTTGTACTATCTTATTGCTTCTCTATCTTATTATTCTTCTCTTTATTCAGCGGACGACTACTAGTACTATCTTATTACTTCTCTATGTTGATGATGTGGTTATCACTAGAGATAATGTCAATGGTATCTAACAACTCAAACAAACTCTCAATCAACAATTTGAAATGAAAGATCTTGGTTCACTTAGCTATTTTCTGGGCCTTAAGGTATCCCTTAATGCTAATGATTATTACTGGTCTCAGGCTAATTATGCATCCGATATTATGTCTCATGCTAGTTTGATTGTTATTAAGACTACTTCTACCCTTATTAAACCAAATACTCATCTCACTACATTGGATGGTTCATTATTAAATGATTCTACTCGCTATCGTCAATTGGTTGGTAATCTTGTATAGTTGACTGTCACTCGTCCTGATAATACTTATGCAGTCCATGTTGTCAGTCAATTCACGAGTGCACCTTGTTCTACCCATTATACAACAGTTTTTTTGGATTCTTCGCTATGTAAAGGCACTATGTTCCAAGGTTTATATTTTTCTACACATTCTTCACTTGAATTACATGTATACACTAATGTTGATTAGGTTAGAGATTCTACTGATCGTTGATTTATTATAGGACTTTGTTTTTTCTTAGAAGACTCTTGATCTCTTGGCGTAATAAAAAATAATCTGTCACTTTGAAATTGAATATAGTGCCTTAGCTAATGCTTCACAATAATTAGTTTGGCTTTGATGATTACTTGAGGATATGAATGTCATTCATTATTCTCCCTGTGAAACCCCGTATTTTCGGCAAAAAAATAATATTATATAATATTAATCTAAATAAGGAATTATATTTGAAATTGGATTACTTAATATTGCGGTGTATTACATGAGATCACTAATGTCTTGTTCATTTGGTTTCCTATTGGTCATGTGTTTACTTAATTTGGACTAATCTTGTGATTAAAAACATTTTCAACTTGAATTGTAACAAATCTTTTGCCAATTATTAAATAATTTTCGTAATTAATTTTGGGGTTAAATTTTCAGCCAACTAAAGTGGTCAAATAGCAGTGAGATTTATGGGAAAGTACCTAACTTGTAGGACTATGTGTTTGGGAACTTTTGGGACTCGATGTAGATAAATAGGAGTCCTTGTCAAGGCTTTAATCGTTATTTTTTGGCTGAATTTTTGGAACAATTGTGGAGGTAAAGAGAGTACAATCCTATTTGGAGAGCTCGTCATCTTTGGAAATTCGGTATATTTTTGTAACTTTAGTTCTTCTGATTCCATTTAATATCATACCTAGGATTTAATTTTCGTTATTATTACTATATGTAATTAGGGAATTTTGGTTTGTTAATATATGTCTTAAATCTGGAAAATTGATTTTGAAATATAGGAATACATTTTTTTTATGAAAATTATCTTTGTGTGCTTTAAATAAGGGTTTCTGAAAAAAGAAATAAATAAGAAAGAGATGGAGGGCCACGCAGACAGCTATGGAGGCCATCGGTGAGGTGTCTAAGATGCTGGCAAGAGGCTGCCGGTTGTGGTAGCTTCTGGTCTGCTTTTGTTGTTGCTGTGCCAAGTTGCCATTGCTGCTGTCCTTGGGTCTACTTTGCTACTACTTTGCTCGTGGCTGCAAGAATTGGAGTTAGTTTGGTTGGATATATGATGAATGATGATCGGTGTTTATTTGGTGTTGATGTCAAGGCAGTAGTAGTAACAAGGAAGAAAAGGCACTAACGAGAAAGAAAGAAAAAGATTTGAAAAAAAAAAAGAGAAAGAAAGAAAAAGAAAAGAAAGGGAAAAGAAATTTCAAAAGAATAAAATATATATTTGTTCTGTAGGTTTAGTTTTGTTTTATAACTACTTTAGTTATTTATGTAACAGGTCCTTTAGTTTACTTATAATATAATTTCTAAATTACATGTTGTACTTTATAGCACCCCATTTTTGGGAAAGAAAAATAAAATAATACAAATAAAGAAGAAATTAAATAAACAAGTATAATAAGAGTACAAAAATAGAGTCTAAAATAGGATATAAATGCGACTTTTGAAGACCCTGAAATGATCTAGAATAGGATTTTTGAAAAATAAATAAATAAATAAATAATGGAGTCACTACCATGCGTGTCAAATACATTGGGACACTAACCTAAACATAAAGGAAAGGGAAAATCCTAAAGGTTGAGGGGAAAATAAAATTAAAAAAAAAGTTTTGAAATATTTAAGATGTAATAAATAAATAAACAGGTAATATAAATAACTTAAAAACCCTATACTAGATGATTCCTAGTTAACGAAAATAAAAGAAAAGGATTTGGGAGTCCTATTCAAGATATGGAAAGCTAGACTACTCTACGGGTAACTTAGGCATCATTTCACTCTCTAGTCAAATCAGTTACGAGATTTAATTCATATTTTCAAGAAATTAACTTGAGTTTATATTAAATTTGGATGGATAAGTAAATATAAATTGAAGGAAATATGCGAGCACTAGAAACTCGGGAAATAGGGAAAAACTTGTGCTAGCATTGGACTGACACAGGAGGGAGAAAATTCTACACTAGTATAAGCAAAAGATATTTACAAGAATAAATATACTGGATAGAATAAAATAATAAACATGTAAACACATAAAATATGAAGTACATGAAATATAATATTCTAACATGTAAATCCTAACAAAAGTAGTAAACACATAGCACGTAACCATATCTGTTGCAGTTGGCTTAAGCCCTTTAGAATGAGATAAATTACAATAAATAATTATAATAATAAAAATAATTAAACAATTAACACACAAAATCATATAAACACTTAGCACATAAAAGAAATTTGGATGTACCTCTTAAAGTGCCAAGGGTATAAAATTATCCTATTTGAGCTCAAATTATAATCAAACGAACCAATATAAAATAATAAAAGTATAAATAACACTCAAACAAACAAATTATATTATCACCTTACGAAATAATATTTGTTAACCAAAAAAAATGTCAAATTTAGAGTAATTCATAAAAGTAGCTAAAGAAGGACAATTGAAATGAAAAAGGACCTAATTAAACCAAATCTAAACATTATACAAATCTCAATTGTATGGTTTCTAAACAATCAGAGGCAAAAGTACAAGAAGTAACAAAATTATAGTAGCAAAATAACAATTATGAAGGAAAAGAGACTTAATTAGCAACAATCTAAACTTGAAGAGGTTTAATTACAGAATTTATAAAGTTTTGTGGCAAAAAATATGATATGATAAAGGCTGGGGTCAATAAACGTAATTATAAAAGTTTACGGATTAAATTGAAATTTAGAAGTTTTGAGGTAAAAATGTAATTTTAAAAAATTTTTGGGACTAAATAGAAATTTCAAAAGTTTTGGGGGCAAAAATGCAATTTTAAAAAGTTTTGAAATCAAATTGTAATTTTAGAAAATTTTAGGGACTAAACTGAAATTACAGAAAGTTTTGAGGACCGAAGTATAGTTTCAGAAAATTAAGAGACCAAAATGTCATTATCCAATTAAGTTTAAAAGTTTAGGGGTCAAAAAATGTAATTATGTAAAGTCTAAGCAATCTGTGCCTAAATTAAATTTGATGACGCAACACTAAAGAATTGGGCCTAAGATGTATTACAAGTCTTTTATTTATTTCGCCCAAATAAAACTGGTAAATTTATAAGGCCCAAATAAAAATCCCCTAATGCATTTAAGGAAAATAATGTCGGCCAACTGAAAATAAATGGCCCAGAACAGATAAACTTTCATGGACATTAAACAAAATGCTACCCAACAAAAGTAAGGATTAAAGAAGGCCCAACAACAAACAAAATAATAATTAAGAAAAAGGCCCAATTACCAAATAAGACAAAAATGAAAGAAGGCGGAACAACCAAACAAATCCATTAGTTGAATAATAACTAACTCATTAATAAAAACACATGTACATCAATCCATAAACAAAGTACATCTACACATTAAAAAAAAAAAACAATAAACCAACTAAACAAGCCTATCCGAAAATGAACTAGCCCAACCATATATATATATTTTTTAAAAACCCTTTTTATTGTGTATGGCCAAATTTATACCCATCTAACATTCTGAAATATTTTTACACTTACAAAGACCCAATTAAAACTACCTTTAGGGGTCAAGTTAAAAACTAAAAAAATTGAAGGCTCAAAGTGCAAAAAGGGAAAAAAAAAAAAAACTCTTTCTTCTCCACGTTTTAGCCATGACAGTGGCTCTTTTGCTCTCTTTTTTATTTTTTTACTTTCCTAATTTTCAACCAAATCCAACAAAATTATACCAAAATGACCCTATTAATTAGTGAAATACATATTAACAACCATTAGCAAAAAATCAAACGAAAGAATATAAATTTGTTCACGAACTAAGCCACCATTAAAAAAAAAAAAACATTTTACCAAATATCAAGTAGAAAACATAAATCATATACCGAAATATTTCTCACAACATATATATCATAAATATACCAAAAATTCATCAAAAACAACAATAAACACATAGTATCAATATCAAGGTACAAAATTTATAAAAATTTAAATTATAATATTTTAAAAAAAATATTACAATAAATGGAAATTACACTTGTCTCATGTAAAAAATGAAATCCTAGATAGTGACAATCCTCAACCGAAGCTTGAATCCTCCATTCTCCAATAATTTTTTTTTTGTTTGTGTGTGAAGGTGTGTGTGTGTTGTGTGTGCTTGTTGTGTGAAAATGGAAGCAAAAAGTAGTAGTAATAAGAAGAAATAAAATTAAAAATGAGAGGAAAGAGAGTTGGGGATTTTTTTTTTTTTTTTTTGGTGATTGAAAATCATTGGGTAGGGAGTTTGGCCGAGAGTTATTCAAGGGGAAAGGAAGAAACGTTCATTGGGGTCTTGGGGGAATGGGAGCAGTGAATTATTGAGAGTTGGGGTATGGGTTGGTTATGGTGAGGTGTGGGAGTGGTTTGATAGGGAGTGGGGTTGAGTGTGAGAGTGAAAAAGATGAGTTAATATTTTTTGGGTTCAAAATTGGGAAAATCGCTGAAATTTCTTAGTCCCTCAACTTTTGTATTTTAGCTAGAATAGTCCCTTAATTTTTTTAGCCAAAATGGTCCTTCAACTTTTATTTTTTAGCCAAGATAGTCATTTTATGTGAAATTTATAAAAAAAAAATTATGGTGACTACACTATAAAAGGACTTTTTTGGCTAAAAAATAAAAGTTAAAGGACTATTCTGGCTAAAAAAAAAGTTGAGGGACTATTCTGGCTAAAGTGCAAAAGTTGAGGGACTATTTTGGCGATTTTCCCTTCAAAATTTGTCAACACCGGACTTGGTGAAAACATGGCTTGATTTTTAGTTGATAGTATAATTTGTATGTGGTTTTTACACAAAATGTATAAAAAACTTAAACTTGACAAAATATTAAAATAACTATCAAAAAGTGTGTGTGTTCGGGACAAAAAATATTTTATTTTTTAAAAAATTATTCCAAAACGAACTTCAAAAGTTACCAAAACTTACCAAAATGTTTAAAAGCATGAAATTGAATTTAGAAACTTTAAAAAAATTATTAAAAGTGAAAACGACACTTAAATATAAGAAGACCGTTTTGCCCTTACTTCCCAAAAATGATTATTTTATCCAAAAAATGTAAACTTATGTGAAATTGGGACTTTATCTTGAAAAATGCAAAAAAATTTAAAATTTTACCCCAATTTGTCACTTCATGATATAAAGTACGACAAAATTTGGTGTCTACATACACTTTTGACATAAGTAAATATAAGATATTTAAAGTCTAGTTTTGGTAGTAATCCAATAAAATAATTTTGAAAGTATTCATTAGTAAGAATGATATTTTTAAAAAAACTTATATATTCTTGATTATATGATAAGAAGATTATTTCTAAATTTTTATTTTTTAAAAATTTATTTTAGTAATGCCTACAGAAGAAAATATTTTGAAATAAATAAGTATAGTGCTTGTTAAATAAGATAGGGCTCTATTTTCAAACTAATTTGTGATAAGTAGAGTGTTCCAAGCACTTATTTGTTGTTAGTTCAAGATCTTTTGGCGATGTAGGATCGCTTTATACTTTAACACTCCCTCTCACACATGACTTGGGTTGGACATGGAAACTTGTTACATGTGGGTCAGATGTTGACTGAAACCCTGTTACACATGGGTCAGACATAAAAAAATCTGTTGGAAAGGGTTGGACAGAACCCTGTTACATGTGGGTCAGACGTAAGAGAGCCCGTTGAAAGGGGTTGGACAGAACCCAAGATATGTGTAGATAGATGGGAAAACATTTGAGAGCTAGCTATGATACTATGATAGAAGGAATGAATTATTGAATTTTGTATTCAGTGGAAATGAGTTTCCAAGTACAATAGATGAGCCTATATATAGGTTGAAAGACAAATACAAGTACAACAGATAACTATAAGTATAGATAGATACATAAAGAAGATATACATTATCTAACAGTACTGTAGTAGTATTTTTTTTTTTTTTTGTAAAATAAATATGATAAATATTTATGTGGTGTAATAAAGGATTGGTTTTAGCATTATTTTGGGAAATAATATTTTCAAAAAATCCTCTAATGAGTTTTGAGATAATACTCATATAGGATATTTTGGGTCTTGAATAATTAGTGGATGGCATGATAGTCTATATGCGAGTAGGTTCGTCTTTCATTTGAACTTAAGTAACATGTGATGAATTTTTATATAAGAAATTAATTAGATTTTGTTACTGTTTGTGTTTTGGTACGTTGAAATAAGTGGTTATCACCCTTTCGTATGTTTGAAAAGTATTCTTTTTGTTTAAAATGTTATTTTTGACCAAAAAAGTTATTTGGTATATTAGACATGTACCCTCCATGGATACTTCAATTGTTTGACATTATAAACTTATGTAAATGGCATTATTTTGAATTTTGTATGATTATTACGTATGTGTATATGTTTGAAATATCTGTTCGGTAATTAATAATAGACCAAACCTCTTAAATTAATCATGAATAGTTGGTAGGAACTATAGTTCCGCACTATTTTTGAATTGCCATATAAGATAATTTTTGACCTTCGAACTTCGAATTCTACTGCTTCTACAAGGTTTTCGGGAGACCCCTTAACAACCATTTTTAGTTGGGTTTCTTAGCACCAGGCTGAGTACTCAGTAAGTTGATAACAGTGTGTTTGTTTTATGAGCCTATCATGAACTATATATGATATGAAATTTGAAACTCCGATAATGAATTTGACACTGGCTTTCTGTTTCTGAACTTCTGAATTCTGATTATGAATTTCTGATTCTAAAATTCTAATTCTGATTCTTGTTTTAAACTTCTGATCTGTATAAAAAAATTTTTGTGAATTTTTGACATAATGTCACTTACTGTAAAAGTAAGTACGTATTGTTTTGAAAAGATATTTTGAAAATAAACTTTTGCAATTATGTGAACTGAGATTTTTCTTTGATCTTTTATAAAAACATTTTGAAATACTGCTGTATAACTATGTGATAAAACTTTTAGTGAAATGTATTATGTAACTTATTTGATCTAGCAAAGGCGGTGTTAGCTACTTGTTGAACGACTTGTCGATCACCCTATTATAATATTTTTTATATTTTACGGAATTAGAGGCTTGACGAGACAATCATGCATTTGAGAGTTTGGTGCATGTCGATGGTTAGACTTTTGAATTCTAAGGAAAGTTAGTATTATTAGGTGATTAAGAATTAGAAGAATATTAGGATATTTTGGTTTCTGTTTTGTGTTGCCTTGGGACCATTAGATAGTTTAGTTTATATTTGCTTAGCCGTATTCTCAAGTTAGTTGGTGATCAGTTATTACAGATTGTTGGTAATTTAATGAAGATTTTTTGGTTATATTTTGTCTTTTGTGCCTTATGCCTTCGAGGGGTACCTCTTGAGGGTACAACGGCTGTCACGTGTCGACGTATGCGGGCTCAGGGTGTGACATTCCTGCCACTTTCTATTGTTATAATCGCAGTGCTATAAAAATTGCTCGTAATGATGTCTTTCGTGAATGCACCAAACATATTGAAATTGATTGTCATTTTGTACGACAACTTCTTATCCATAGTGTTTTGCGACTTTATTTAGCTTCTTCCTCAATTAGATCAAACTGGTGATATCTTCACTAAGGCTCTTACCCCTGACCGATTTCACGGTCTCACTTGCAAAGTCAAGTTGGTTTCTTCACAACCATCTTGAATTTGAGAGAGGTGTAACATCTATGTTCACTATAGTGATTGTGTAAATTCATTTATATTAACATTGTTCATTAATGCTTAGATTTATGTATCGTTATATTGATTAATACCTAAATTTATGTACAGTTGCTTTATTAATTAGTGTCTAGCTTCATTATATAGTTTAAATATATTGCAACTATAAGCCTATAAATATAGATCATTGTATTTTTGGTCAATATACAAAATTTCTCCCAACTCTATTTACTATTCTAATAATATATATATATATGTATGTAGGTATGTATGTATGTATGTTTGTATGTATGTATGTCATCTTTGACCTGTCAGTTTTCAATAGCCAATTGGTACAAGTCCAATTAAAACTACGAACTCCATCTCATAACTATCTTGTACCTTTTATAAAAAAACTAAAAAAAAAAAATTCATCTCTCAATTTTTTTTTTTTTCGTTTGAACAATTATTATTTTTAAATATTATTTTAAAAAGTACTACAATAATTTTTTTTGATGTGATATATGTGGATATGAAATTATTGCTAAATATTATTTGGACAATATTGGAAAAAAAAAAACTATCTTGAGTGATGTTTTGGTTAGTTTGCAGGGATTTGCACACCTGATTCGTGTTATTCAAATTTGTACTTACATTAGAAATTGAGCTGGTGTACAAATAAATATATAAAATTTCACAACGAATATAGCTGACTGACACGGAGCAAAATCGATTTTCAAAATTTTATCCTAAAAAATTGTTGCCGGTTATATGCACATAGTTACATACTATGCATATAACGAACATATAGCCAGTTTAATCTTTTTATGTACTGTGTAATTCCTAAAGTTCTAATAAACAAGTTGCATACTCAAAAAAAATAAAAATATAAAAAATAATAAACAAATTCTTATCAAAGGATAAAAAGGTTTCAGAGTAAATGGAAATCCTAATAGGAATTTAAGCCTAAAAGAGGTTTTTTTTTTTCTTCAAATAAATTAAGATATTTATGCACTAAAATATAAAAACTATGTGTTTCACGTGAATCTTATGTTACCATACATATGAGATTCTCAATTTTTGTATTTTGATATACAAATATATTAGTTTATGAAAGAATGTATAGAAAAGATAGTTTTTTCTATGAGAAAAGTTAAATAAGTAAAAGTAAACTGTTGTGACTCACGTCAACGTGTGCAATCCAATGCATTCCGTTCCAAATGGTACCCATGGGCTCACCAATCCGACCCAAATTTGTTGTCGAGGAATTTGTGTTGTGTCCAGAGTCCACGGGGATAGGGTGCATCAGATTGAGTCCAAGTCAATTAAGGATCCTATAGTAACTCTTAGGAGGCGTTTGATTTATGCGTATTAGAGAAAGAAATGAAAATTAAAATTAATGATATACATAAATATTATTTGATTGATCACTATGTAAGAATCATTTTATAGGAATGAAATTGTTAGAAAATACTCACTTTTTTCCTTACTTTTGACTTGGGTTTCAAATGAATTAAGTTATCAATGTAATGAAATTCATTCATTGTTCAAGTTAAGCAAGTAAGGAAAAATGACATAAACCCATATCATCAATGGAATTTATGATTTCCATTCCAATTCTGATTTTCGAGTGCAAACAAAACGTCTCATTAGTCTTTTTTCACTTTTTTGTCCAAACCTTTGGATAAGCTAACAGAAAAGAAATCTTTTAGTCCCCAAGCTCGAATTCCAATTATTAGTGCTGCAATTAATTCTATTATGACCTTTAATTCATGGTAACAACCTACTCACCACTAAACTATTTTAATGATAGAGTTTTGGTTACTGAACTTTTTTGTTAAACTAGTGGAGGAACACGTGTTTTGCACATTTAAATATAATAATTATTTAATTTTTATAACCATTAATTAAAAAATAAAACATGCTTACAAATACTGAATGTTTGATTTTTTTAGTCCAATTAATTTTTTGCTTATATAACTTGTTTCAACGTTTAACTGAGCCAATTTTATTTTATTTTTGTAGTTCGTATGAGTTTAGAGACATATTTGTTCACAGGTGATTTTTATGCATCATCTTTATATATACTTTGTTTGAAATATAAGAGATTTGTTTAGTTTAATAGTTCAAGCAATTTCATAAAAGTTAAATAATTATGTTTTGTGAATAATACGTCTACCTTGCAATTTTTAAAATAGAACTCTACTTTTTCAATTGAGAATTATTGAACCATTCTACAATGAGCACATTGGTACTCTATTTAATTTTAAAAAAAGAAAGTTTAAAGCATAATCAAATTGGAGTACAATGTATGATAGGAAATATATAGGAATTTATTATTATATCCATTGTGTATGTTAAGTAATCATAGAGGGTAGTGTAGTCTTAAAATATTGACAATTTATGGAATTTATTGGAACTCTTTATTCTCATAAATTATTCAAATCATATTGTATCCTAACCACTTTGGATTTATCAAGTGCATTCAAATATTTGATTATTCTTGAATCCCTAAACCTCTCTTGGAACCACTTGATGAAAGAACCATTCGTGTGCAAATATTAAATAGAAATTTCGAATTTAGGAAATAAACTCTCTCTTAAATATATAGTTTGCCCAACTATAGGAATTATATCATTAGAATAGGAAAAAAAGTGAAAAATAGTCTACCATCATTTAGCAATTTTAGGCGTGAAATTTACTTATTAATTCATTATGTTAAAACAATCAATCTATATAGTATTAAATTAAAATGTAAAAATTCAATATTATAAATTTTATTTGATAGAATAAGATCAATAACATATCGCCGCAGTGACTATCAACTTGTATAGTAGTAGTTCAAAAGTAACAATAAACATTTAGTATTTAGCTTTTTTTAGACAAAGTATACTTTAGTTAAAATCTAATTAGTAACTAATTTGATATTCCTATTTTTAGTGTGTAATTTATTACATAGTTACTAATATTTAACATTAGAAAATTTTACAGTTCCAAACACTATAACAATAATTTTTTGTAGGATGATAATAATTATTTATCAAGAATTTTAGTTAATATAATTTAGGAACTAATTTTTGATTATAGGAAAAGTGTAACTTAGATTAAATATGTGCTAATTATTCAATGGACGAAAAGGAAAAAGCAAAGTAAGAATTGCAAGATAGGGATCATGTTTGTTAAAAAAAAGATGTGTGGATCACATTTTTCACCCCTTTCTTACTCATCCAATCAGTTTAACAATAGTCGAAAAGTTAAGTTCTATATTATATTTGTTTTGTAGTACATATAGGATCTACATTATATTATAATTTTAGTACGCCATATAGAAGGCAAATTCTTTTCATATTTTGGATAACGATTCATTTTCATCATTATAAAGTCTAGACAATAACATTAGAGAAAAATAAATAGCATTGGTAGAAGGAAAGTGAAGATGGTTACAATATCTATGAACAGATAATGTCTTTGTTAATTCAAGTTTAGATGGCCTTGAGGCTTTTAAGAATTTTACATCTCCTATGTTTTTTTTTTTTTTTTTTTTCTTTTTCTTTTTTGTATCAAAAATAGAAAAAGATTTCAGAATTATTCTCTCAAAAGGGTCCAAAAGTTTTATACACAATAAGTCCTACTTTTTTTTTTTTGTTTAAAGATAATTCCTACTATTATTTAACTTAATTCCTAACCCTAAAAATGTTTTATTGGCATAGTTGTATAATTTTTAAAAATTCATCATTGAAAAATGGATATAAGATGGAACTCTCTATTCTGTACAAAAATCTTATTTTAACAATAAAATAATCATTAAGATTAAAATTTTATTGTAAAATTGTGTGTTTTTAAAAGGATTTTTTTTTTTTTTGTATCAGAATATAGTTTGGAGCATAAATTAGAACACATTTTTAGTTTGGGGGGTCAAATTCGTAATCTTTCAGTCTTGGTGCCACATTGGGACATTTTGTTATAGTTTTGAGTTCTAAATTGAGTCTCTTTGAATTTGAAAGACTATACTGAAACATTTTTTCTATTTGGAGGGTTAAATCAAGACCTTTTTAATTTAAAAGGCTATATTGAGATTTTGCCTAGTTTGAATGCATAAAATGGTAGTTAACTCTTTGAAATTCAAATAACTTTATTTTCCTTCTCTTTCTTTACTTGTCAAATGATTTTTCTTTTTCTTTTAATAGTTGTTAATAAATTATTAGTTTCTTTAATTGCATTATATTATCTAGTCTATTAATGTATCCACAACCTATATATGTTGATAAAAAACATATGCATAATTACATTTAATAAGAAATTTTACTTTGTTAAGTTTTTTTTTTTAATAACTTTATTGAATATTCATTTTCAATTTTTAAATCTATCATAGAATTATACTCTATGAGAAAGTTTACTTCAATCAAATTGAATTCTAAATGAAGTGTCAAAAACTCAGTTTTTATTTCATGTGTGCCTTTTTAGAATTTTTTTTCCTCTTCATAAGGGTCCAAAAGTATAGGCAGAGCATGTAAATTTATTTTTCAAGTAAATTTTATATAATATTATTGCTTGATTTCTAAACCCATCACAAAAAAATATTTCATACTTTTTTTTTAAAATTTCTAAAACTTATTCCTAATATTCTATTACAAAAAAAAAAAAAAATTATTTCAATCAAATTTATTTCCTAATATGAAGTCTTAAAAGTAGGTTTTATTTTCTCTTTTACTCTTTGAGGAATATTTACATAAATAGCCTAAAAATTTATAAAAACGACACTCAAGTTGGGAACATAACATAATAAAAACGGCACTCAAGTTGGAAAGAAAATCTAAAACTAAATTAAACTCCTTCATTTATTATAGTATATATTCAATTGGTATAGGAATACGTGCTTTGTACTTTGGAGATACTAATTTTTTGAATTTTATTGCTAGAAAGTAAAAAAAAGTAAAGGATGTTTGAGATACTAACTATTTGATTTTGTTAGTTCACTTAATTTTCTACTTATCTATAAGTTCTATTTCAATGATTAACTAAGGCAAAGAATTTTTTGTAGTTCGCATTAGTTTAGATAAATATTTGCTTATAGATGATTTTTATGCATTTTCTTTGGATATATTTTTGTTTGAAATATAAGAGATTGGTCTAGTTTAATAGTTCAAACAATTTAAAAAATGCTAAACAATTGCGTCTTGTGAATAACACATCTACCTTATGAATTTTAAAACAGATGTCCATTTCCTTGATTGAGAATTATTGAACCGTTCAACAATGAGCGCATTGGTACTCCATTTAGCTTCAAAAATAGGAAAGTTTAAAATATCATCAAACTTGAGCATAATGTGTGATAGAAAATATATTAGAATTTATTATTATTATATCCATTTTGTAAGTTTTATAATTAAAAAGGGTAGTGTAGTCTTGAAAAATATTGACAAATTATAAGATTTATTAAAACCCTTTGTTCTTTTCAATTATTTAAGTTCTATCCTAATAATTTTGAATTTATTAGTGTAAGCACTTTTGGGTATTTGATTATTTTTGAGTCCTTATACCTCTCTTGGAACTAACTTGACGAAGGAACCATTCGTGTGCAAATACTAAATAGCAAATTTTTATTTAGAAAATAAAATCTCGTTTAAATATATAATTTGTACAACTACGGGAATTATATCATGAAAATAGAAAAGAAGTAATAAATAATCTACCACCATTTATGAATTTACGATGTGAAATTTTGTGATTAATTCATTATGTTTAAACTATCAATCTGTATTGGAATAAATTAAGATGGATATTCAATATTATACATTTTATTTTATGAAATAAGATTAACAACATATAGTTATAGTGGCTATCAACTTGTATAGTAATAATTCAAAAGTAACAATAAATATTCAGTGTTTAGGTTTTATTAGACAAAGGACACTTCAGTTAAAATCTAGTTAGTAATTAATTTGATATTCCAATTTTTTAGTATGTACTAATATGTTCTATGCATAAAAAGGGAACTGAAAGCATCACAAAGTAAGTATTGCAAGATAAGGATTATGTTCTTTTTAGGCGTGGATTACAATTTTCACCATCTTTCTTACTCAACCAATCAGTTTAACAATAACTGAAAAGATAAGTTCTATATTATATTTGCTTTTAGTACACCACATAGAAGTCAAATTCTTTTCATATTTTAGACCGAATCTCTTTCATCACTACAAAGTCTAGACAACAACATTAGAGACAAAATAAATGGCATTGGCAGAAGGAAGGTGAAGATGATTACAATATCTATAAAGGATAATGTCTTTGTTAATTCAAGTTTAGATGGCCTTGAGACTTTTAAGCAATTTTACGTTTCCTTTGATGTTTTGTTTTTTTTTTCTTTTTCTTTTTTGCATCATAAATAAAAAAACATTTCAAAATTATTCTCTTAAAAGAGTCCAGAAGTTTTATGTGCAATAAGTCCTCCTTTTTATTTATTTATTTACAGATAATTCATACTATTATTTAACTTAATTCTTAATTCTAAAAATGTTATTATTTTCATACTTGTATAATATCTAAAATTCATTTTTGAAAAGTAGATATCAAATAGAGCTCTCTATTCTGTACAAAAAACTTATTCTAACTGTAAAATAATCATTAAGATTAAAAGTATATTTTAAAATTGTGTGCTATTAAGAGGTCAATGGTATTTTTTTGGATTGGACTACGATTTGGAATGAAAGTTTGAAGAGATTTTTAGTTTGCAAATATGAATTCATAATCTTTCAGTTTTGGGGGCCATATTGGGATATTTGTTTTATTTTTGAGGACCAAATTGAGACAATTTGTATTTGAAATACTTTTTTTTTATTTATTTATTTGGAGGGTCAAATCGAGACCTTTTCAATTTAAAAGGTCAAATTAAAATTTTTACTTATTTGAATGGCCAAAATGGTATTTAACTTTTTGATATTACAATAACCTTGTTTCAATCTTTTCTTTTATTTATCAAATGAATTTTTCTTTTTCTTTTAATAGTTGTTAATAAATTATTAGTTTCATGCATCTATGATGAATAAAAGGGCTTTTTTGCTTATTCGAAAAATCAAAGACCCCATGGGTAATTGGCTTACTACCCCAATCAAGATCAAAGCTGAGGCAATTGCTTTTTTCCAAAATTTGTTAACAGTTGAAGAAACAGACCACATGCCTTTGGATGAGCTCTTCGGGTTTGTACCTTTTTAGTTACGGATTACTAGAATGAGCAATTGCTAAGCCCGGTTACCCTTGAAGAGGTGAAAGCTGCTATTTTCCAACGAGAAAAAGATAGTGCCCCGGGGCTAGATGGTTTCTCAGGAGTTTTCTTCCAGCATTGTGTGAGTATCATTCAGCTTGATGTTTTTCATGTAGTACAAGAATTTATTCTCATGAGTGCCCATCACAAAAAGGATTGGGAGTACTTCTATTGTTCTACTATCTAAGAAGGATAGCCCATCATCTTTCATGGATTTTCGCCCCATTTCCTTATGTAAATTTATAAATAAGATTTTCACCAAAATTCTGGCTAATAACTATCGTCTGTCAAACATTTTCTTGCTTCTGATTGCACAGGAACAATCAGGTTTCGTCAGTGGAAGGGCTATGTCTGATAACATTTTACTTGCACAAGAGATGCTCAGCTCTCTTGACAAGAAAACTCACGGTCGGAATATTATTCTTAAACTCGACATGATGAAAGCCTTTGGCAAGGTTTCTTCGCAATACTTGGATGCGTTAATGTTGAAATTTACCTTCCATTCTAGACTTGTGGATTTGATAATCAATAACCTAAAATAGAGCTGGTTTTCTATCCTTTTAAATGGTGAAGTTACTGGTTTCTTTGAGGCATCTCGGGGAGTGAAGTAGGGGGATCCCTTATCACCTTTTCTATTCATCCTTTGTTCGGAAACTCTCTCTCAAGAGGTTTAATTCAACTGACAGAACAAGGAACCTTAATGCCGTATACTTTCCCCAAGACCCATTGTATCGCATCTTTCCTTTGAAAACGACATGGTTATCTTCTCTAGAGGCGATAAGAATACGTAACTTATTATTAAGGGGCTAATGAAGTTACTAGAAACTTATCAAAAGGGATCTAGACAAAAAATTAATTTATCAAAGAGCTCTCTTTATCTACCTACTTCTTATGATGTCTTGGTGGTTCGAGTAGTAGAAGCAATTACGGGGGTTAAACTTAAGGAGCTGCCTATACCTTGTCTTGGAAATATCCTTCATAAAGGTAGACAGAAAATTCTCCAATTTCAATATCTTGTTGATGAAATCCGTGATTCTATAGCCAGTTGGAAGCACAAGCTTTATCTCCAAGAGGCCTATTAATATTAACAAAACACGAGTTGTCATCTATACCCATTCATGTTGTATCTATCATGGATCCCCCCAAAGGAGTTATTCACTCAATTGATCGTGTCATGGCTGATTTTCTTTGGGCAGATTTGGGAAGAAACGACATTGGACCTCATAGGATTCCATTTGCTCACCGACAGAGGAAAACGGTCTAGGGATCCGAAGTTTGTCTTATATAGTAGAAATATTTTCCATTGAAATTGTGGTAGAACTATTATGATCAATACTTCTTGTGGTCTAGATTCTTGCAAGTTAAATATTCTTACATTTCGGCCTCCAACTAGTCTTCAGTATAGAGGCGAATGCAAAGGTTAAATCACTTGTTGAGTAAATCAATGCAAACCTTAGTCAAAAATAGAGATTGCACCTTTTGGAAAGACAATTGGTTGGGCAATGGTGCTCTTAATCCTCATGGCAGCCACTTGGATATCCCTATTAAGCAATCATATGATAACCATCATGAATGGAACCTAGCGGCAATTGATGGTCTTCTTTCTTCGACTGATAAAGAAAAAAATCTGGCAACCAAGTTGTATCTTTCATCGTATCTAGATAAGCTTATTTGGAGACTGAAAGTAACTAGAAATTTTCGTTGAGCTTGACCTATTCTTTGGTGAGTAAACCAAGGCATAAGAAATTCATAGGAATGACTATATGGAACAAAAGGATTTCATGGAAAATTTCTATTTTCATCTGTGGCGCTTACTCAATAGCTTCCTTCCTTTTCTAGACATGCTTATGACTCTGGGATTTTTGACGCCATCCAAATGTCCAGCATGTGCATCACTTGATACACTACATCACTGGCTCATGGAGTGCTAAACATGCTTGGTCTTTCTTAGCTTCGATCCTAGGTTTACCATTGGCCAGGTGTTCACTCTCACAATTGATTATCTCTTGGCAGCTGGCATCTCGAAGAAAGGAGTAAGTGGTGCTATATTCTCTTTTAGCCTTCATTCCTTTGAGCTTATGGCTGGTGTACTGTCAATTTCTCTTTAACGATATCCCTCTCTCGGCAAACAAGGCTATTCAGATTGTGGTTGAATTAGTATCAAATATGAGCTTAATATTGCCATTCAAAACACTTCATTTTGCGGGTCTTCTCTCCCAAAATCTCCACGCGCCAATTTGGGTGGTCCAAGTTACTCGCCCTCGGGTAGTGACTATTTCTTGGTCGAGGGATTTTACGGGAGTGAAATTGCTAAATGTGGATGTTCCTCATTAGGGAATCCTAGTCAATTAGGAGGTGGTGGAATAGCATGAGTCAACTCAGGTGAAGTTTTGTTTGGCTTTTGTAAATCATTTGGTCTTGGAACAAGCCTTCAAGTAGAAGCACAAGCTCTTTTACAAGGGATCGAACTTTATATTGCTCATTCAATCTCTCATGCCATAATTGAGATAGACTCACATGTTCCCTTGGATAATATTCAACTAAAATCAGCCATTCCTTGGGGACTTGATGCTTTGGTTCGAGAGATTCATTCACACCCTAGGGCAAGGACATTTCATCCTCAAGCACATTTATAGTGAAGCCAACATGGCTGCAGACTTGTTAGTTAATGAGGGTAGAAAGCACTTGAATTGTGATGTTATTTTTTCCTCTCATGGTGTACCTTCTTTCCCCACTGGTTGTGTATTCTTGGATTCTATTGGCACTCCTTCTTTAAGATTAAGGGGTACCTAGAGAATTCTGTTCGTGACATTCATATGATTCCAAATAGCCCTATGGGTTTTATAAAAAAATAAATTATGAGTTTCTTTAATTACATGTAAATGTTTTCTAGTCTATTAATGTATCCACAACCTATATATATTGATAATAACCATGTGCATAATATATTTAATGAGAAATTTTGTACCGTAAACTTTTTTTTGATAACTTTATTGAATATTTATATTCAATTTCTAAATCTATCTCGAAATTCTTCTCTATGAGAAAGTGTACTTCAATCAAATTTAATTCTAAATGAAGTATCAAAAAGCTAGTTTTTATCTCATGTGTGCCTTTTTAGGATTTTTTCCTCTTTAAGGGTCCAAAAGTATAATTGAAACATGTAAATTTATTTTCAAATAAATTTTATATTTTATTATTTCTTGATTTTTAAAACCCATCCTAAAAAAGTATTTCATATTCTTCTTTAATTTCTAAAACTCAGTTCTTATATTCTATTACATAAGGAAATTTATTTCAATCAAATTTATTTCCTAATATGAAGCGCATTAAAAGTAGGTTTTATTTCTTCTTTTACTCTTTGAGAAGTATATATATAAATAGCCTAAAAATTTATAAAAAAGGCATCAAGTTGGGAACATAACTAAGTCACTAAATTTTATAGTGAGGTTAACTAGGGAAAGAAAATCTAAAGATAAATCAAACTCTATTTATTATAGTATGCATTCAATTAGTATAGGAGCAAGTTCTTTACACTTTGGAGATACTAATTGTTTGAATTTTATTGCTCTGAATTAAAAAGTAAAGGATGCTTGAGATACTAACTATTTGATTTTTTTTAGCCTACTTATGTTTTTGCTTATATAAGTTCCATTTCAATGATTAACTAAGCCAAAGAATTTTTTGTAGTTCGTATGAGTTTAGAGAAATATTTGCTCATAGGTGATTTTTATGCATTTTTTTAGATATGCTTAGTTGGAAATATGAGAGATTTGTTTAGACAGATTATTCATAATAAGAGCTGGTGCATTCACTTGAATGGAAAGTGTGTGAGAGACACAATGTGATTATAAAGTTGGACATGATGAAGGCAATTGACCTTGATTCCTTGAAGCTATTTTGCTTCGGTTTTGGCTTTCACACTCATTTCATTCATTTGATTATGAATAATATGTCATGTAGTTGGTTCTCATTACTAATCAATGGGTGCCCTAGTGGTTTCTTTCAAGCGAGTAGGGGCATCAAGCAGGGCGACCCCCTTTCCTTTTTCTTGTTGATTCTTGGTGCAAAGCATTATCCAAAGGGTTAAACAATTTGATCGAGGATGATAGTATGGTTCCAAGTGCCTAGGGGTTGTTTGCCGATTTCTCACCTTTCATATGCCGATAACACTTTTTTAATTTCAAGAGGTGATAGACACACGATTAAGAAACTCATGGAATTTCAGCAAAGGCCCGGCTAAGAAATTAACATAGCCAAGAGTACCATGTTTCTTTTGGACAAATGTTCTTCTCATATCAAGCGGTCATTGGAATCTTTGACTGGAATTAATTGTTAAGCCATTTTCGCTTCAAATACTTGGTATGTTAGCTTTTCAAGGGAAGAAAAAAAAAATTAGCTTTTTCATTATCTTATTGACAAGATCCATGCTAAGCTTTTGGGATGGCAGCAACGACTTCTTACTTTAGGTGGAAGATTGGTTCTTATCAAGCACTATGCCAATCAACACTCTTGTGGTCATGGAACCACCAAAAGGTACTCTTCAAACCTTAGAAAAAATGTTTGCTAATTTCTTAAGGGGTTTTTTGGATTATGGTGCTCGCAAGCGCTAGACTTGTTGGTGTTCAATTTGTTATCCAATGACAAAGAATGGATTAGGTGTAAGTAGCTTTGCTGATATTTGTTTAGTTTTTTCTCTCAAATTGTTGTGGACATACTACACATCGAACAACCTATGGGCTGAATTTATGCACATGAGATATTCATCTTCTGCTACTGGAATCGTCTCAACTGTTTGGAAGAGGATGCAATGTGTTAAGCCAATTGCTGATCAGAACTTTCAAGTGTTGACAGGTTCATGGGGGTAATAGAAGTTTTGGTATTCGAATTGGACTGGTCCGGGCGCTCTTCAGGATGACATAGATGAGGCTGCACAACCAACAGTCACAGTTTGTGAGGTCTACTCATATGCTAACGGATGGGAGTTGGATGCTCTTCAACAACAATTATCTATGGCTGTCCAATGAAAAATTAGTGCCCAATGTTTATTCCTGTTACATGTGCTGTTTTCCAAACCTTATTTTGATGATGACATAAGCACTTAACTCTGTAAACAAGTTGTGCAGGTCTGTTACTTGTTTTACTGAAGACAGAGTGTTCGGATGCATTGAACTGTCCGAACTATGTCAAGCTTCTCGGACGCATTCCACCGTCTGAACCAACAGGCAGAAAGCAAGGATATTACTGCTTCTCCAACGGACGCAAACAACTGTCCGAACAAAGTCTCTGTCAAACGAACATGACTGTCCAAAACTCTATTTGGACGATGGAACAGACGCATGCACGGACGTCCGAACAAAGTTCTTCACCAGACTGCATGGAGATCGGACGCTGTATCGGACGCTGTGTCGGACGCATCCTACTTATCTCGGACGTCCGAAACCCAAACGGCTACTTTTTGTGCATTTATTATTTAGCCGTTAGGAAGTAGTTACAACCACCATTAATTGCTCCTATAAATAACTGCTTTGATATTCTGTAAAAATTATCTAATACATTGAATACAAGCCTTAGCCAGGAGCAATTTTAGTACAAATTGGCTATAGTGCTTTATTGTATTAGTGTGCAGTTTAGAGTGCAATTCAACTTTGAGTGGAGTAATAATCTTGTAAGAAAGTGCGGTTGTAAGTAAGATTCTTGGCTCAACTAAAAGAGTTTTAGTGTGAGCAAGAATTTCCCTACTTTGTAAAGATTATTGGCTCACCAAGTGTGTGAAGCATTTTAGTAATTTGATACTTCAGGCTTGTTAGCTTGGAAGTATTGGCTGTTTAATTTTCTCTCTTTCTTACTTCACTATTTCATTGATTCTATCATATCAATTCTTATTTGAAAAATCTTAATAAGATTAATTTTTCTAAAAGTATTTTTTTTGAAACCTAATTCACCCTCCCTCTTAGGTTGCGACCAACAATTGGTATCAGAGCTTGGTCTCATTTTATTGCTTAAACTGCATTTGAGAAAAGAACTATTATGGCAACCAACAATGCTCTATTTTTTGAGGGTCAATCCGTTACTAGGCCCCCTATGTTTAATGGGGCAAATTTTATTAGTCGGAGAGATAGAATAAAAATATTTTTACAATCTATTGACATTGACTTGTGGTATGTTGTCAATGAAGGTTGACTTGTGGTATGTTGTCAATGAAGGTCCTTTTGAAGCTACTATCATTGATGATCACACAAATAGAAGAAGAGAAAAGACAAGGGATGAGCTCACTCCACAAGACAAGGCAAACTTGACGTTAAATGCAAAAGCCATGAGTGTGCTATATAATGCCTTGGATGCAAATGAATCAACTCACATGAAGGGATGCATTTCCGCTAAAGCCAAATCTGGGATAAATTGAAGAAAATTCATGAAAGGAGCGACGATATTCGTGAGCAAAAGAAATCCTTACTTGTTGCCAAGTATGAGTCCTTTAAGATGGAACCACATGAAAATATTGACAAAATGTATTGTAGGTTCAATGACATCATTAAGGATCTTGAAGCCTTGGGTAAGGAGTATTCTTTGGGTGAAAAAAAATAGAAAAATCCAAAATGCTCTATCCAAAGAATGGGATGCCAAAACAATTTCTATAGAGGAAGCCAAGAATTTAAATTCAATGCCTATTGAATCGCCAATCAATTCTCTTACATCTTATGAATTGAAGTTGAAGGCCAAAGTGGTGGATGATGAAGAAGCAAGGCGAAGAAGGAGCATTGCTCTAAAAATCTCTCAAGAAGAGGATAAAAATAGCTCCATCAATCTAGAAGATGAAGATCTTCATGAAGGAGATCTTGCACTCATCACCAAAGGATTTCTCAAACATTACATCAACAAACGAAGAATGAGAAGAGGTGGAGCTGCAAATTCAAATAATTTCAAAGGAAAGACAAGGCTTGAAATGAAGAAGCAAAACGAAAAATGTTTTGAATGCGGTCAACTCGGACACTTTGCAAATGAGTGCCCTTCCAAGAAAAAGAAGGAAGGAAGAAAACCTAGATTCAATAACTTTCAAATCACATGGGATGATTGCAACTCCGAAGGAGAAGTCGAAGAAGAAATGGAGTCGGCACAAATGACCTTTATGGCCATTGGAGTTGATGAGGTAAATTCTAACTATGACTCTAATGATGAAAATGATGAAAGTGATCTTGAAACTTTCATTTTGAAATTTCATGATAGCTTAAAGGAATCATATGCTAGAAATAAGGAGTTAGTGAAGAAATCAAATGCTCTATTGAATGATAACTCTAAACTTGTGAATGAAAATAATAGGCTATCACAAGAAAATCGTGACTTGAAGAAAAGAATGCATGTGAGATCAAAGGTCAAGTAAGAAAAAGCCAGTATCCTTGAAGAAAAGATTGGATGATTTGGATGTTCTCTTGACTAGAAAGAAAGGAAATGTTGTTGATTTGAAAATAAATAGAAATGTATTAATCAACAAAAATTTTATCATGATTAGAAGGGATGACTTATATTTTGTAAAATCAAAATCATCTTTATATGGAAATAAAAACACTATTTGTAGATATTGCCAACAACATGGACATGTTAAGAATATGTGTTATGTCAAGAAGAATGAAAAACTTGGAATGAAAGTCGCATGCTTTGATAGCAATTTCACTAACTCAAATGGACCCAAGAAAACGTGGGTTCCAAAAGTTATCAATTGATTTATTGTGTAGGTACTTAACATCACCAATAATGCTACGTGGTTCATAGATAGTGGATGTTCAAGGCACATGACGGGTGATGCTTCTCTCTTCACAAATCTCATATCCAAAAACAGTGGAAAAGTCACATTTGGAGACAACAATAAAGCAAAATCAATCGGCATTGGTGATGTGTATGAGGTAAAAATGGTGAAACCTTGATTAAGAATGTGCTTCTTGTTGATAATTTGAACTATAATTTATTAAGTGTAAGTCAACTTTGTGATAAAAATTTATATGTATTTTTTATCAAGCATGAATGTCTTATCCTTGATAAAAATCATGTTGTTTTATTCAAGGGCACTAGGCACAATGATGTTTATGTGATTCATCTTGATAAAATTAGCAATAGCAATGTAAAATGTCTTACCGCTTCCATAGATGATCCTTGGCTTTGGCATAGAAGACTTTGTCATTTTAACATGGATTTGATTGAAAAACTTGCTAAAAAGGATTTGGTGAGAGGTTTGGGAAAACTAAAATTTTTGAAAAACAAAATTTGCGATGCATGCCAATTTGGTAAACAAGTCAAAGTTTCTTTTAAACCAAAGAATTTTGTGTCCACTCATAAACCTTTAGAATTGTTGCATTTAGACTTATTTGGACCTACTCAACATGCTAGTCTTGGTGGTTGCAAATACACCATGCTGCCTTTGTTATTGTAGATGACTATTCTAGGTACACTTGGGTATTATTTCTTGTTCACAAAAATGAGGCTTTTGAAAAATTTGTAAAATTGCTTTCCAAAATTCAAAATTTATTGAATTTAAAAATCATTCATTTAAGAAGTGACAATGGAGCCGAATTTAAATTTGGAGGTTTTCTCGATTTTTGTGATCACAACGGTATTTTTCATGAATTTTCGGTTGTTAGAGTCCCTCAACAAAATGGTGTTGTTGAAAGGAAAAATAGGACTCTTCAAGAAACCGCTAGAACTATGATTAGCGAATGCGACTTACCACAATACTTTTGGGGCGAAGCTGTTAACACGGCTTGTTATGTCATGAATCGAGTTTTATTAAGATCATTTTTAAACAAAACTCCTTATGAACTCCTTTTTTGTAAAAAACCCGTTGTGAGCTATTTCAAAGTTTTTGGTTGCAAATGTTGTATTTTAAAAATCAAAGAAAACCTTGGAAAATTTGACAAATCAATCGGATGAAGGAATTTTTCTAGGATATTCTAGTGACAAGAAAGCATACAGAGTTTATAATAGAAGATTGCTCTTGATTGAAGAAGTTGTGCATGTTACATTTGATGAAGGTAATGATGTTATCTCCAAGAATTTGTGCGAAGATGAAGATGTAGGTATTCTAAAGGAGATCGAAAAGCTCACTATTCATGAAGATCATCAAGAGATCACATCAAACAATGATGTCAATGACCATCAAATAGATGATGAAAAAGAAAAGAATGAGGATACTCTGAAAGATCTTCCGAAAGCTTGGAGATTCGTCTCTAGTCACCCTCAAGATTTAATCATAGGTGACCTATCCGATGGGGTAACTAATCGTTCTCATAAACCTTTGAATAGTAATTGTGGATTACTTTCTCACATTGAACCTAAACATGTAGATGTTCCTTTGAATGATGAATCTTGGGTTAATGCCATGCAAAATGAACTTAGTCAATTTGAGAAAAATAACGTATGGTCACCTTGGTTGAAAGACCATCTTCTCTACCCGTAATTGGAACAAAATGGGTATTTAGAAACAAATTAAATGACAAAGGTGAAATCATAAGAAACAAAGCCAGACTTGTTGCAAAAGGTTATGCTCAAGAAGAAGGTATTGACTTTGATGAAATTTTTGCACCCGTGGCTAGATTAGAATCCATTCGCATGTTTCCCGCATTTGCATGTTTCAATGATTTCAAATTATTTCAAATGCATGTCAAAAGTGCATTTCTAAATGGTTTTATTGATCAAGAAGTGTTCGTTGAACAACCTCCGGGCTTTGAAAATAAAAATCTTCCAAATTATGTTTTCAAACTCTCCAAAGCTTTATATGGTTTGAAACAAGTTCCAAGAGCTTGGTATGAAGGATTAAGTGGTTTCTTGATAGAAAATGGATTCAAAAGAGGTGTAGCTGACACCACTCTTTTTACAAAAACAGATTTAAATGGTTTGTTAATTGTTCAAATTTATGTTGATGATCAGATTATTTTTGGAGCAACTAATGAAAGTTTGTGCAAGGACTTTTCACATTTAATGCAAAAAGAGTTTGACATGAGTATGATGGGCAAGTTACAATTTTTCCTCGGACTACAAGTTCACCAAACAAAGGAAGGAACGTTTATTACACAAATCAAGTATACAAAGGAGCTACTCAAACGATTTAGAATGGAAGATTGCAAACAAGTTGGTACGCCTATATGCACTTCAACCAAACTTGATAAAGACGAAGGAGGTAATAGTGTTGACGAAAAACACTATAGAGGTATGATCGGAAGCCTACTTTACTTAATAGCCAGTAGACCAGATATCATGTTTGCTGTTTGTTTATGTGCTAGATTTCAATCTTGCCCCAAAGAATTGCACTTGATAGCTGTAAATTTTTTTTTTAGATATCTGAAGAGTACAATGAATTTTGGTTTGTGGTATCCAAAGGCCTCTACATTTGATTTAATTAGTTATTCTGATGCTGACTTTGCTGGGTGTAAAAAGAGTTGATAGAAAAAGTACCAGTGGAATGTGTCATTTCCTGGGAAATTGTCTTGTGTCTTGGTTTAGCAAAAAATAAAATTCTATTTCTCTTTCAACGGCTGAAGCCGAATACATTGCTGCAGGAAATTATTGTGCTCAACTTCTTTGGATGAAACATACTCTGAAAGATTTTGGTGTTATTTTTGATTGTGTGCCTATAAAGTGTGACAACACTGGTGCAATTAATCTCACCAAAAATCCTGTTATGCACTCTAGAACCAAACACATTGATATTAAGCATCATTTTACTAGAGATCTTGTTTGTAAAAAAGAAATTCGTGCTAATTTCGTGCCTACTTCAGATCAACCGGCTGATATTTTTACAAAACCCTTGGCTCTAGATCGCTTTGAATCTCTCAAAAAATGTTTGGGGATTTTACAGATCAATTTGGCATAATCTCTTTGTTCGGACGCACTCGCACGTCCG
Source organism: Cinchona pubescens (assembly GCA_025175665.1). Taxonomy (NCBI): domain Eukaryota; kingdom Viridiplantae; phylum Streptophyta; class Magnoliopsida; order Gentianales; family Rubiaceae; genus Cinchona; species Cinchona pubescens. Next base: position 1,664,396 of record JANKKI010000204.1, read on the forward strand.
AACAACACCTTCTTTCGGACGCTCTCTATCGTTCGAAAGGCAATGTCATCTTTGCCTCGGACGCTTATAATCGTCCGATCGTTATTCATTTTCTTCCCTTATTCTTTGGAATTCTTCCGGACGCTTACCATCATCCGAAAGAACATCGGACGCATTGGCTCTTCCATCGGCCGTCCGTTCATCACTTTCTGACGCTTCATCGGACGCACACAAATCATTCGGCCGTCTGAACGGTCTCCCTGTTCGATTAAAACCGTCTATTTCCCCCCATTTCGGAATCACCCTAACCCCCGCAACCCTCTCTGGCAAAATTTTTTCTCAAAAAATTCCTCCAAATTCCTTCTTTCTCTTCCCAAATTGATTGGAAAATTGTCATCTCCAAAGTATTCCTTACCATTATTGTATCTAATTCCACCCATCTACCATCTCTTTTCATCAAATTCTCATCAATCTTTCAAAAAATTAAAATTTTTTCTCCTCTTCCTTCCCTTCCTTCACAACGGTTAAATCCCGCGGAGGTTCTTCTACAGCAACTCGTGGACGAAAAACAAAAGAGAAAGCTCTAGTGCATGGAGAATCGTCTGCTAATCCTCAAGTCTCCTCAAATCCAACCTTACCAAATTTCATCGATGCCAAGGCATCCGAACGGTATACATCTCTTCTAAGCAAATCTATAATCATTCAACGTCCTGCATCTCAGAGTCTTTTTGATGAATATAATCTTCCCATTGTGAAATCATGCTTTGAAAAAAAAAATTCGGGTCACCTAGTGCATATTGATTTACCTGTGTATCATGATATTGTGCTTCAATTCACAGCCAATCTTTGGAAAGGCCCGACTGTTGGCACATTAATTTCTCGTGTAAACAGCACCAATCTTGAGATTTCCTCCAACATCATCAACACTATTTATTAATGTGAAGTCTCAAATCCGAATGATTTCTCTTATTTCTTTTCTTTAGATAAATGGCCCGCTATTGATACTCGATTTGACATTGATGAGGTCAGGGCTATTTTTAACATCAATTTCAAATAGGTCTCGGAAGCCAAAACCACATTGCTAACTCTACATGAACTAAACATTCTGTACATTCTTGTCACGAATTTGCTATTGCCAACCGATGGGCATCGCACTGAGCCCGGAAAAATGCAGCATCTACTTATTTTTTTGTGTTTTCAAGGGCATTCCTCTTGACTTTGGGTATCTCTTCTCCTCCCTGTGGGAACTCTTTCTTACTGATACCCGAAGAAACATTCCTTTTGGAAAATTCCTCACCAAAGTTTTTGATTTCCTTGATGTTCCTTTCAGCGGCAACAAACAATTTCCCTTTTATTTCAAAATATCTTATATTGAACGAAAAGGCCTCCATTTTTTCAACGATCAATGGTTAACTAAGGCAGCTTTTGAAATTGAACGTTCAAAATCCCAGGCCTTTACCTCTGGTTTGGCAATTCCACATTCTCCTCCTCCTCAAACACCTCTGCCATTCCATGATCCTCATCCATCTTCCTATGAACCCTCACTTTCTCATATCTATGACCTTCTCACCTCCTTGAGCACTCAAGTCAGTTCATTTCATTATGTCACACTAATCGTAAGTTAAAGCGACTTGAAACTCGTCAGGTGATTCTCCAAGAGGCACTTAGTCTGGGCATGTCTGCTTCGGCTCAGGTTCAATTTGCCAACATTCAATCCAATATCCACTTGACTCCTCTACCGACAGTGATGACAATGATGAAAATGAGGATGTTCGTGACGATGACAAAGAGGACGCAAATAATCAAGGTGCTGCCAATGAAGATGAAGGCGACGATGAGGATGTTGATGACACGTTCAATTTCATCATGCAACGCCGTACTGAAGAACATGAAGATAGTGAGGCCACTGATGATGATGCTTCTTCCAAACGCCAAAAGATTGAAAAGCGCTCCAAGAAGAAAAATGACTCAAATTAGTTCCTTTCCTAATCTATTTTTGGCATTTCTCGTTTGTGTATTTGCTTGGTGAATTGCTCTCAGATTACCCAGTTTATGTATTATTTTGAACTAGTCCATTTTATTGAATATTTGCACATTATATGAATAGCTTGGGCTTTAACCTTTATATGAATTTTTGCGCTGTTTCTGTTGAATATTTGCACATTCTCAAGGGGAGGTTTGTTTGATGATGTCAAAAGGGGGAGTAGTACTTTATATTGCAAAATGAAAATGATTGGATGTAGTAATTGCAAAATGACTCATATCTGATTGATCTTACATAATTATTCCTTGAATGTTTGTCATCATCAAAAAGGGGGAGATTGATGTTTTCCAAACCTTATTTTGATGATGACATAAGCACTTAACTCTGTAAACAAATTGTGTAGGTCTATTACTTGTTTTGCTGAAGACAGAGTGTTCGGACGCATTGAACCGTCCGAACTATGTCAAGCTTCTCGGACGCATTGCACCGTCCTAACCAACAGGCAGAAAGCAAGGATATTACTGCTTCTCCAACGGACGTACACAATTGTCCGAACAAAGTCTCTGTCAGACGAACATGACCGTCCGAATCTCCATTAGGACGATGGAACGGACGCATGCACGGACGTCCGAATGACAAGTTTTTCACCAACTGCATGGAGATCGGACGCTGTGTCGGACGCATCCTACTTATCTCGGACGTCCGAAACCCATACGGCTACTTTTTGTGCATTTATTATTTAGCCGTTAGGAAGTAGTTACAACCACCATTAATTGCTCCTATAAATAACTGCTTTGATATTCGGTAAAAATCATCTAGTACATTGAATACAAGCCTTAGAAAGGAGCAATTTTAGTACAAATTGGCTATAGTGCTTTATTGTATTAGTGTGCAGTTTAGAGTGCAATTCAACTTTGAGTGGAGTAATAATCTTGTAAGAAAGTGTGGTTGTAAGTAAGATTCTTGGCTCAACTAAAAGAGTTTTAGTGTGAGCAAGAATTTCCCTACTTTGTAAAGATTATTGGCTCACCAAGTGTGTGAAGCATTTTAGTAATTTGATACTTCAGGCTTGTTAGCTTGGAAGTATTGGCTGTTTAATTTTCTCTCTTTCTTACTTCACTATTTCATTGATTCTATTATATCACGAATTCTTATTTAAAAAATCTTAATAAGATTAATTTTTCTAAAAGTATTTTTTTTTGAAACCTAATTCACCCTCCCTCTTAGGTTGCTTTGGGACCAACAACTCGCACCTCACATATATGTGTGGAAACTTTTAGCTATGGGTGCTTTCTTGGTCAAGCACACTCAATGAGTCCTTCAGCCAACACAAGCAAATCTTTCTTCTCGCAAGCTGATGTGGGATATGCAGCAGCCATGAAAAGTTTCCATATTATGTGGCGATTGCTAAATGGTTTTCTTCCATTTCCAGAAACATTAATGGACTTGGGATTCCACATGCCTTCTAAATGTTATTTTTGTAATTATTTATTGACCTTGTTTTTACAGGTTTCCATGTTGTTGGCTCGATTTGGAAAAGGATGGGTTACTTTTTTGGAATTCCAATCCTTCCAATGCTCACATTTCAAACAAATGTCAATCATGGTGGTTGCAAAATAATTCGATAGATTAGGATTGCATTCATATTGTGCCTGTAGACAGAATTGATTCGTTAGGTAGAATTCAATTTTGAAAGGACAAACAAGCAATAATTAACCACATTAATTCACTATACTCTGCCTAATTTTCGCAAGTATACAGAGTTGATAGTGGTATAGGATGAGTGGGTATCGTCCCACAAGGATTGTTGGAAGGCTATTACCAAGATTTACGGATATTTGTGTAGTTAAGCGAAATCAACCAATGGATGATGGAACTATTCTAATAAAAATCATAATTAAATGAAAGCGATAAAAAATTAATTTAAAACTAGATTAACTAAAAGCAAGTAAGTGAAAATAACTAATTACAATATTAAGGAACAAATTAAGCTATTTTAGCAGAAGCAAGTAAAGGAAAGCACTTAATTCTAACCTAAATTAACCAAATTAAGACTAAAATTAAAAGCAAGCAAATTACCCAATTAAAAGGACTACAAATAAGAGAACTTGAATACTAAAAGCAACCATTTCTAAACTAGAAATTGTAAAGAGTTAAACTAGAAATTCAAAATATTTTTGGATTTTTGATAGAAATAAGGAAAGCCCACTAAGAATTAACTAAAAATTAAAGCAAGAAATTGAGAATTCTTAAATAGAAAGTAAGAAATTAACAAGAACCCTAATTTTCCTAAGAAACCCTAGATTGCAAGTAAAGAAATTCTTACTAAATTAGACAAGAAAGCGAATAAAAATTATATCTATGCGAAACTTGCGATTAACCCACTACGATTATCTAATCAAAATTCAGACTTGACAAGAAATTAAAAGAAGATCTAAGAGAAAATTAAAGAGGAATTTCTATTGAAAAAGAAAACTTGGAGTTCAAGATATCCTAAACTATCCTAAAATCTAACTAAGCTATCTACTACTTACTCTTACTAATTTTTAAGTAGCTTAACTATTGTAATATTACACTAGGCAAAAATCAGGAGTTACTGGCTGAAAGTTTACAAAATTGCCCTTACAACTTAACTCTCAGCGAGTCGAGATCGCTATATGGAGCAATTGAGAATTATCGCGATCTCGACTCTAATACATTAAGACAATTTGCCGAGTGGAGATCGCGATATGAAGAGTTTGAGATCGCGATCTCGACTCTCTTCTCAGCAATCTTCATTTCTTCCATTATTGCAGTTTGGCCCCTTGAGCTTTGTTTATTCCAGCTTCTAACCTCTATTTTGTACCTGCATAATATTAATCACCATTAAACAATCAATTAATCTAGAATTTTAATAAAAACTTATCAAATTTAACAAGAACAAAAATACAAACACATATGAAAGAAATTAACTAACGTCTTCAATTACTCATCTAAAATTTGGGATTTAAACTACCAAAATGCTATAATTTAGAGGAAGATAACTCTAGTTTACTTGAGTTATCACACCCCCAAACTTAGCATTTTGCTAGTCCGGAGCAAAACAAAAAATTAAAATGAAAAGAATCCTACTAACACTCAAACATATAAACCCCCCCCAAAGTTAACGTGACACTTGACGAATCATGGATGTACTTAGAATGTAATTGAAAATTTTCTCAAGAAGCGTTCAATACTATGTGATATGTGAAGTGTATGAGTGAATCAATCTAAAATTGAAGTTTTGTTCTTCATAGAAGCACACATTCATTCACTAAACAGGATTTCTCATCACCAATCATTACCATTCTAAAAAAAAAAAAGTTACCAAAAGTTTTAGTTCTTTTCAGTTGAAACATCATTACTTCTCAAACCACAAATATTATGAAGTTAGTCAACTATCTCGACTAAGCATCATGAAAATAGAAGTTCAATTAGGAATCAACTTAAATGCAAATGTCACACATTTGGGGAATAAACCTCCAACAAGGAATAAGTAATATGAGATTAATGATAAGTATTACAAACATTTACTCCTTAACTTATTGGTCTATTAAAACGCAATTCCTAATGGCTTAATTTGGAGAAACAACATGGGTACATGTCAGAATCCCGTACTCGCCTTATTACTACTCTAATGGCTTATTTCAGAGAAACAACATGGGTACACATGTCGAAATCCCGTACTCGCCTTATTCCTAAATTTTATTTTATTTTATTTTTTATTTTTATTTTTTTCGGCCCTAAACAAAGGAAAATGAGTGAAATGTACCAAAAATTAATCTCGAATATCAATTATTCACAAGTTAGAAGAACATTCCCTATGCAAACACACGAAATGTCCCAAAATTCCTTCTACTTCATTTAACTCATTTCTTTCCAAAAGATAGTTCATCAACCACATAATATAAGTGATTTGATAAGAAACAACATTTCAAATAAATTTTCCTAAAATTTCAGCACTTCTTTTTGAAAATAGTAATGCTAAGTTTATGAATTCTTTATATTGCAAATGAACTACTCACTCACACAAAAATTCTTGAAATGAATCAATCATATGCTTCAATCACAAAGCTTTGAACATCAAAATTTATCATCATTGAGTACCTAATTGATAAATTTTCCATCCATTAAACATCAAGTGCCAATAATATGTATAAAATAATCATTCCATGCAACACAAAGAAACAGACACCCCTAAACTTGTCTCTTTTATTCTAATTGATGAATAAATCATCCTTCCACTCACCTAAAATTAAACACAAAGACAAATCCAAAAATAACAAAAACTACTCAAATCATGATATAACTATAAACTAAGAAGTTTAAAATTGGGTAGAAATGCTAAGAGTGATAAACTGTGCCATGCATCTCACCATTCAAGATTCAAACAAAATTAGCATTCAATTGAACTCATCAACTAATGGAAAGATGGCATCAGCTTAGGGCCTTTAGCCACTCTACTTTTATTAAGCAATGACCAAACTTCACCAAGTGTCAAACATGAGATTTCAAAAGAAATTCAATCCATAAAGCATCAAAATGTATCAACTTGGCATCAACTTAAGTCCATTAGCTTTACTACTTAAAAAGAAAATCTAAAATACTTCAATTCCAAAGACTGTAAGTAAAACCAAAGTAATCCAAAGTAATCAAAAGTTATGGTGTTCAATCAATATGGAAAATAGAGAGAATTACCATCATTCATCAAATCGATCCAGTGATCAGGGTTGGTCTTCATCCATCCTCCAGCAAATGGTGGCTTAATCTCTTCATTCCATCTCTTCTTGACCCTCCTCAACGTCACTAGGTTGGGCCTCTTCATGATCATCATCCATGTCCCCTCCAGTCGCACCCGCGTAGCTAGATCCCTCATGATGTGTGGTAGCCGCCGGTGGTGTGTAGTACTGTCCACGAGTTGGACCAAAGTGCCATGCCGGAGGTAAGGGTGGCTGTACCCAAGTGGCTAATGAAGTAATCTTTAAAGCTTCCCCAATGACGGTCAAGTTGTTGTGCATCACCATTTGACTATACGACCAGCACCCTTGTAGATCATTCCTTTCTTCTTCATTTATTGGAGAATTAAATACCAAACCTGGGGGTATCAGAATCATTGAAATTCTCTGAGGTGGTGGTGGCTGTGGTTGTGGCTGTGGCTAGGTAGGGTGCTCCTCCTGGTGGTGGCTTTTCATACTCTCTCACCATCTTATAGACATATTCCCGATTGATCATTTTTCTAGGATGTGTCAATGGTTCCAAATGACCAATCAGGCAACCCGCTATGGTGCAAAAATGGTGAATTAGACTACGGACATAAAATATGGGTCGTCCAAACCTACCACTCTCTAAAAACCCCTATCTAATAAGGCGACCAACATTCATCGGGACCCCAGTCATGATGGCATAAACTAAGAGTACTTTGTCTCTTTAGATAAAGCTCACAGCATTGGACCCCCAAATGCATCTACTGATAAAATAAAATCATAACTTAGCCATTAATGAGAGTCCTTGACGAGAAAATTTTAACTTGGTGACAGACGAAGTACTTTTAATCCACTCTACCTTTCTATCACAAATGGCATCTTTGATTGCATTCACATCCTTATCTTTATTATTCAAAAATGCCAAGTATTGACTAGAAGGTACGGGGGGTATGTTGAAAAACGCATTGATCACACCAGCACTCCAAAACCTACTAAAACCCCCCATATGCGCACCTTGCCATCTTCTAATTCACATAAGTTGCAATGAAACTCCTTGACTAGTTGGGTAGCCCCGGGGTCAATTTGAGTGTTAAAACCCTCCCAATGGCGTGACCTAATTTGTTCCTCTATATCTCGTCTAGCATCTTCATAAATTTCCCAATGCATAGACAGGTCAAAATTCTATTCTCTATTCACCTCATGCTTCTCGTTAGTCTTATACAATTGTTGAGTCCTATCACTCGAGATTTGAGGTTCAATTTGCTCACTGCCCTCAAAAGGCTGTTTCGAACCCCCTTCTCCACTAGTACCCTCTCCGGACTTTCTTTTCCTAGACCTGGTTCCTCTTCCTCTCATTCTAACTCTTCTTTCAGCACTGCCATAAACCCCTCTAGTCATCTTTGATCAACAAAATTCAATCAACAATTTAAGAATTCCAACCCCAATCAAGAACCACCACCACAAAATCACAATCAACAATTTCCAACAATTTTCCAAGTATTTCAATTCCAAATCAATTCCAATAAAAAATCAAGCCAATAATTCCAACAATTGGACAAATCAATATCACAATTCTCTTAAAACAAATTCGCATCAATTATTGTCCAAAATTCAACAATTGAATACCATCAATTCACCACAAGTTAATCCACAAAACCCCCACAATTATCTTTAACAATTTATCAATTAAAACTAAGAATCCAAGGAAGGATATTACCCGTTTCTTTTTCGGATTGAAATTTTCCCAAAAGTTGGTTGTGTATCAATCCCCCCTTGAAGTCAAAATTTCTTTAAAAATCCTCAAAAAGATGCTAGCTTTGATTTTCCTAGAGGAAATTAGAATGATATTATGATGAGTGTGGAGTTTAAAGTGATTTTTAGTGAAGATGAGGGAAGAATTTTGAGGGATTGGGGTTAGGGTTTTCGGTTGAGATGAGAAGAAGAAGAGAGAAGTTTGTGAAAAGAGAAGAAGAAGTAGATTAAAAAAAAAAATGAATCACTCTGCACTTCGAGATCGTGATCTGGCCAGATATCGAGATCGTGATCCTGATTTTGGTATTGCAATCTCGAAGGAGTTGAGATCGCGATCTCGACTCGGTGCCTGTCTCCTTTGCGGAAGTCTAGATGTGTATAAGCGATCTCAACCCAAATGACCATTCTATCCTCCAGAAGTTTGAGTTTGAGACCTCGATCTTTCGGTTAAGTGTGAAAATTCACTTTGCAGAAATTGAACTTGAGACCGCGATCTCAAAGCCGAAATTGCTCCACTCTTGACCACTTTTCTCCATTTGAAAGGGTAACCTACAAACAAAAAATTCATAAGTTAGGATGACAATTTTTACTCATTCTTTAGCACCATTTATTCAACTCAAAAACTCAACTTTTGTTTTTTTGTTTTTAACAAAAATTCTAACCTAATTCAAACCAATTTACTAAAAATCAAGCCAATTAAAAATCACACCAAAAGAAAGCAATAACAACTAAATTAAAGACTTGGGTTGCCTCCCAAGAAGCACTCTTTTATAGTCACTACCTTGACTATGGCATGATCCTCATTCTTGTGTTAATCGGACGATTTCTCGTCTACCTTCAATGATTCCTCCTAGGTAAGGTTTAAGCCGATGTCCATTGACCTTGAAAGCTCCCTCTTTCCCCTTTATTTCCATCATTCCATGAGAAAAGGTTTGGACCACTTCAAAGTGACCACTCCATCTTGACTTAAGCTTTCCCGAAAATAACTTGAGTCTTGAATTATAAAGGAGCACCAAATCACCGACTTTAAATTCCTTGCTTTGGATATGCTTATCATGCCATGCCTTTGTCTTCTCCTTATAAATTAAACAATTTTCAAATGCCACCCTCCTAAATTCATCCAACTCATTCAAATCAAGCATGCATTTTTCATATGCCTCATTCAACTCAAAATTCAAGTTCTTTATGGCCCAATATGCCCTATATTCAAGTTCCACCAGCAAGTGACATATTTTTCCATACACAATACGGTATGGATTGTCTTTGACATGCCTATGGGAGTTTTCAATGCCGTATGATAAGCCCACAGTGTCATCTAATTTCAATGCCCAATCTTTCCTAGCATTATTCACCGTTTTCTCTAGGATTCTCTTCAATTCTTGGTTTGACACCTTCACTTGACCCGATGTTTGTGGGTGATAAGCTAAAGCAACCTTGTGTTTCACCCCATATTTTGTCACTAATGCCTCAAATTGAGAATTCTTGAAATGTGATCCCCCATCACTAATGATAGCCTGAGGAACTCCAAACCTAGAAAAGAAATTATTGCGAAGGAATTTAGTAACCACATTGGCCTCATTGGTTGAAGTAGCAATGCTTCAACCCACTTCGACACATAGTCCACCGCAACCAAAATGTACTTATTGGAGTATGAGACCGGAAAATGTCCTATGAAATCAATCCCCCATGCATCAAATACCTCCAACTCAATAATGCCATGAAGGGCATTTCATGTTTCCTTGAAATATTACCCACCCTTTGACATTCATGACTCACATTTGAGCACAAAATTTCGGGAATCCTTGAACATAGTTGTCCAATATAAACCACTTTGTAAGACCTTGAAAGCCGTCCGTTGAGCTCCATGGTGCCCCCCAACCGGACATGAATGACAATGTCTTAATATATCGGATACTTCATATTCCGGAACACATCTCCTTAGGACTTGATCATTGCACTTTCGGAACTAATACGGTTCTTCCCAAAAATAATGTTTAAGTTTCGCAAAGAATTTCCTCCTCTCATTGATGTTTAGCATCTTTGGTACTATCCTTGCCACAAGATAATTCACAATATCCGCATACCATGGACTCACCTCCTTCGCCTCAAACAACTTCTCAATTGGAGATTCTTCATTGATTATCCCTTCTTTAAGATTGACAAGTCTAGATACCTCAATTCTTGACAAATGGTCGGCTACCATGTTTTCCACACACTTTTTGTCGACCACCTCCCAATCAAACTCCTGCAACAAAAGTATCCATCTCAATAAACGAGGATGGCTTGGCATCTTGCTTAAGAAACAAATACTTTAATGTGGAGTGATCGGTATGAACAATTACCTTTGATCCAATCAAATATTATCTAAATTATCAAATGCAAAAACTATAGCAAGTAGTTCCTTCTCTGTTGTTGAATAATTAATTTGTGCATCATTTAAGGTCCTACTAGCATAGTAAATGACATGCAACATCCTGTTCACTTTTTGACATAGCACGGCACCTATTGCATAGTCACTAGCATCACACATGAGCTCAAAGGGAAGAGATCAATTTGGTGCTACAATAACCGGTGCAATCACAAGAGCATGTTTTAACTCATTGAATGCTTTCAAACAAGAATCATCAAAATGAAATGGATAATATTTTTGAAGTAACAAGCACAATGGTCTAGCAATATGAGAGAAATTCCTAATGAATCTTCTATAAAAACCCGCATGACCTAAGAAACTTCTTACCCCTTTAACATTGATCGGAGGAGGTAACTTTTCAATTACCTCTTATCACCTTTGCCTTATCAACATCTATTCCCTTTGATGAGACCTTGTGACCCAAAATGATTCCTTCTCTCACTATGAAATGACATTTTTCACAATTGAGAACTAAATTAGTTTCCACACACCTCTTTAACACCTTGGATAAATTTGCAAGACAATCATCAAATGAGCCACCAAATACACTAAAGTCATCCATGAAAATCTCTATGCTCTTTTCAACCATGTCATGAAAAATAGCAAACATACAATGTTGAAATGTACTTAGAGCATTGCAAAGTCCAAAGGGCATTCTCCTCTATGCAAAGGTACCAAATGGGCATGTGAAAGTTGTTTTATCTTGGCCTTCCGAAGAAATGACAATTTGAAGGTATCCGGAATAACCATCAAGAAAACAGTAATATGCAAAACCGGCCAACCTCTCAAGAATTTGATCAATAAAAGGCAAGGCAAAATGATCATTTCGGGTGGCTTTATTCAACTTTCGAAGATAAATGCACATTCGCCAACCGGTGTAACCAATCTAGAGGGGAGGAACTGATTGGTTTCACTTATGATTACGGTAATACCACCCTTTTTTGGAATGGCTTGAGCGGGGCTAACCCACTCACTATCGCTAATAGGGTAAATAATATCAGATTTCAAAAGCTTAAGAACCTCCTTCCTCACAACCTCTTTTAAAGTAGGATTCAATCTCCTTTGAGGTTGCCTTACCGGTTTATTCCCTTCATTCGTCAAAATTTTATGCATGCATATGGAAGGGCTTATTCCCTTTATATCATCAATAGACCAAGCAAAGGCATTTTTATTCCTTTTAAGCACCATAATCAATCTTTCAAGTTGTTCATTTGTCAAAGATTCATTCACAATCACCGGGTATGTCTCATTTTCACCAAGATAGCATACATTAAGTGGGTAGGAAGGGATTTTAGCTCCAAATTGGGGGGTTCGTTGGTCGGAGACCCCCTTTACCTTCTTCTTGATTCTCTTCATCTTTCTTTTGCAATAAGTTCTCAGCCGATTCCAGGTGATTCACATCCTTCATTCCTTCTTCATCATCTTGATTTGGCGCATTTGACTCCAAGACCTCTTCCTCCATTAAGAAATTATCCATGCATTCCTACAACAATCATCAATTAAGTCATCTACCACATTTATATTCATGACATCTTCAAAAATTGAAGGAAGCTTTAATGAATTAAAAACATTAAATGTAATAATTTCATCATTTATTCAGAATTCCAACTTCCCTCCTTGAACATCAATAAGTGCACGGCCGGTAGCAAGGAATGGTCTCCCACGAATGATTGGCATCTGTTCATCCTCTTCCATTTCAAGCACAATGAAATCGGCCGGAAGGTGAAGTTTGCCAATTTTCACAATCACATCTTCAATGATCCCCTTTAGAAACTTTATGCTTCGATCCGCAAGTTGCAATACACACTTGTTGGCTTCAATTGACCTCCATTTAGCTTTCTTGAATATCCAAAAAGGCATGAGATTTATCAAAGCTCCCAAGTCACATAATGCTCTTCCAAATTGCAAACCTCCAATCTCACAAGGTATAGAAAATGAATCGGGATCTTTGAGCTTTGGTGGCAACTTCTTTGTAAGTAGTGCACTACAATGCACCGTTAAGCACAAAATTTCATCGCCATGCAATTTTCTTCTTGAAGTTAGGACTTGTTTCATGAATTTGGCATAGGTAGGCATGTTTTCAAGTGCCTCTGTGAAAGGGATGTTGATTTCAAGCTTTTTGAAAATCTCTAGAAATTTCTTGAATTTCTTTGCCTTTTCTTCATCCCTTAGCCTTTGAGGAAATGGCACATTAACATGTTTTGGCTCATGATGCTTAGGATCCTTGCCTTCATTGCTTTGTGAGTTGGGCATAATAGACTCATTCATGATTTTGTCTTGCCCATTTGAAGACTCCCATTTTTCTTTATCTTCATCCTCAACCCCTTCTTGTTCTCCATTCTTCATTGAATTTCTCCCAACTCTTTCTTCCAATTCTGTACCACTCGACTAAGGGTAATAGCCTTACATTGCTCCTTAGGGTTTGGAATGGTGTCACTCAGAAGCACTCCTAAAGGCCTCTCATTGTTCGACCTTGCCAATTGTCCAAATTGAATATCCAAATTCCTTGTTGAAGCCTTCAAATTCTCATAATCTCTTTTGTGCTCTTCCGTTTTCCTATCCAATTCTCTTCTCAAATACTCAGCTTCTCTTTTCCATCATTCTTTACCCAAATTCTCTCTAGGAGCATATTGATCATGATACATGGGTTGGGAAGAATTTGCATAATGGAAAGGAGGTCTTTGTTGTTGGTTTTGAAACGAAGGATTGGGAAAATCTTGATATGAGTTGGGTTGAAAATTTCTTTGATGTGGCGGTTGATAAGGTCTAGATGAGGAATTCGGGGCTTGAGTGTGTTGGGTATTTTGAGGTGGGCGATTTGGTTGGTAAGGAGGATTGGATTGGTTGTTGGTGTTACTCCATGAGAAATTTGGGTGATTCCTCCAAGAAAATTAGGATTGTAAGTGTTCCCATAAGTTCCGGATTGGTTCCTTGGAAATGAAGATTTATTAGACACATAATTGATTTGCTCATTAGCTCCATATGGCATCTCACAATTCCCATTGGCATGGCCGCCTCCACAAAAATCACATGTCATGCTTCGTTGAGTTGGAGAAGAAGTCATAGCATTTACACTACTAGGTTTCCCTAGATTGTACAACACTTTTGCCTTGTTGTTCATCACATTCATGAACATGCTTTGTTGAGCCAAAAGGGCATCTTGCAAGTTTAGATTCAATGCTCCACTAATTGCATTGGCTTGATTAGCTTGGTATTGAACCACTAGTGGAGTTATCGGTCTATGATGGTAGTGGTTGTATGGTATCCTATTCAACAACTCTTGAGCTTCTTCCGGAGTCTTATATGAGATAGAGCTGTCGGCGGAGGCATCTACGATGGATTTCGTCTCTTAAAGTAAACCATTATAAAAGGTTTGGACTTGAGGCCACAAAGGAACTTGGCGTGATGAGGGCATTTTCTTAGCAACTCTTTGAATCTTTCTCAAGCTTCCCCTAGGCTTTCACCAACATCTTGTTTCAATGATATAATCTCATTCCTGAATTTTGCGGTTCTTGCGGGTGGAAAGTACTTCGCGAAGAACTCTTAAGCAAGTTGGTTCCAAGTGGTGAATGTTCCTTGGGCGTGGGATTGCAACCATGACTTTGCCCTATCACAAAGAGAAAAAGGAAACACCCTCATCCGCACACAATCTGGGTGTACTCCATTAAACTTAAATGTGTTCAAGACTTCTTCAAAATTTATGAGATGTGTGTAGGGGTCCTTATTTGGTCCACCTCCGAACATGGCATGGGCTTGGAGCATTTCGATTAGGGCGGGATTGATTTCGAAATTGTTGGCTTGCATGGGCATCTGTGCAATGCCTGAGTTCGCGCCATCAAAATTAGGTAAAACATACTCCCTCAATGGCCTTCCATTCCCATAGCCACCAATTCCATTATTTCCAACTACCTCTTCTTCTTTGTTTTCCATGTTCATATTCCCTTGATGAGCATTAGCATTTGCCATTTCTATCCTTTCTTGCTCTTTTTGTATCCTTCTCAACCTTTGAATTTCTCTTAGCTCTTTCTCCCGTTCCTTGTCTAAGCAAATAAATGGCTCTTGAGCTCCACTTACCATGCACTACACAACCAAAGCAAATAGTCAATTGAAATTCCAAATCAATTCCACAAGATATCCAACAAACATAAAAATTCACAAAATTAACAACTAAACTAAACTAAGCTAAAGAGCTTAATCTACACGACTTGAAAAGCGCTTGATATTGCAAAAAATCGAAGACAATCCCCGGCAACGGCGCCAAAAAGTTGATTGCTTCATTAGGTAGAATTCGATTTTGAAAGGACAAACAAGCAATTAACCACACTAATTCACTATACTCTACCTAACTTCCGCAAGTATACGGAGTTGATAGTGGTATAGGATGAGTGGGTATCCTCCCACAAGTAGATTGTTGGAAGGCAATTACCAAGATTTACGGATATTTGTGTAGTTAAGCGAAATCAACCAATGGATGATGGAACTATTCTAATAAAAACCATAATTAAATGAAAGCGTTAAAAACATAAATTAAAGCTAGATTAACTAAAAAGTAAATAAGTGAAAATAACTAATTACAAAATTAAGAAACTAATTAATCTATTCTAGTAAAAGCAAGTAATGGAAAGCACTTAATTCTAACCTAAATTAACCAAATCAAGACTAAAATTAAAAGCAAGCAAATCACCCAACTAAAAGGATTAAAAATGAGAAACCTTGAATATTAAAAGCAATCATTTCTAAACTATAAATTGGAAAGAGTTAAACTACAAATCTAAATATTTTTGGATTTTTGATAGAAATAAAGAAAGCCCACTAAGGATTAACTAGGAATTAATGCAAGAAATTGAAAATTCTAACTAGAAATGCAAGAAATTATCAAGAACCCTAATTTACCCAAGAACCCTAATTGTATTGCAAGTAAAGAAATTCTTACTAAATTAGACAAGAAAGCGAATAAAAATTATATCTACGCGAAGTTTACAATTAACCCATTACATTTATCTAATCAAAATTTGAACTTGACAATTAAAAGAAGATCTAAGAGAAAATTAAAGAGAAATTTCTATTAAAGAAGTAAACTTGGAGTCCAAGCTATCCTAAACTATCTAAAAACCAACTAAAACTATCTACTACTGCCTCTTACTAATTTTTAAGTTGCTTATATAGTCTAATATTACACTAGGCAAAAGATTAGGAGTTTCTGGTTGAAAGTTTACAAAATTGCCCTTAAAACTTAACTCTCAGTGAGTCGAGATCGCGGTTTGGAACATTTGAGACCGCGATCTCAACTCTAATATAGTAAGACAATTTCCCGAGTTGAGATAGCTGTCTGGAACGGTCGAATTGGGACATTTGTTTGAAGGGCAAATAGAATAGATTTGGGGCATATTGGGACATTTGTTTTAGTTTTGCTTCTCCATAAGGACCAAATTGAGACTCTTTGAATTTGGAGGACTTTCCAATATTTTTTGAATTTGGAGGATCAAATCGAGACCTTTTCAATTTAAATGGCCATATTGAGATTTTTACTTAGTTTGAATGGCCAAAATGGTATTTAACTCTTTGAAATTAAAATAACCTTGTTTTTCTTCCTTTTCTTTATTGTCAAATGAATTTTTATTTTTCTTTCAATAGTTGTTAATAAATTATAAGTTTCTTTAATTGCATATAAATGTTGTCTAGTCTATTAATGTATCCACAACTTATATGCGTTGATAATAATCATATGCATAATTCTATTTAATGCGAAATTTTATTCCGTTAAGTCTTTTTTTGATAACTTTATTTAATATTCGTTTTCAATTTCTAAATCGATCTAAGAATTCTACTCTATGAGAAATTTTTTTAATCAAATTTAATTCTAAATGAAGAATAAAAAAGTTAGTCTTTATTTCATGTGTGACTTTTTAGGATTTTTTTCTCTTGTAAGGGTCCAAAAGTAAAGGTGAAATATGTAAATTTATTTTTCAAATAAATTTTATATTTAATTATTGCTTGATTTCTAAAACCATCCCAAAACAAAAAAAAATTTGATTATCTTCTTTAATTTCAAAAACTCATTCTTAATATGCTATTACATATGGAACTTTATTTCAATCAAATTTATTTCTTAATATGAAGTTTTAAAAGTATGTTTGATTTCTTCTTTTACTCTTTGTGGAGTATTTACATAAATAGCCTAAAAATTTATAAAAGGCACTCAAGGTGGGAACATAACAAGGTCATTAGGTTAATTTGGGAAAGAAAATCTAAAATAAAATCAAACTCCTTGATTGTTATAGTGAAGCTAACTTGAGAAAAAAAAAATATAAAACTAAATCAAACTCCCTCATTTTTTTATAGTATATATTCATTATTTTTAATAATTTTATTTAATATTTATCCTTTATTTCTAAATCTATCAAAAAATTCAACTTTATGAGGAAATTTTCTTCAATTAAACTTAATTCTATATACAAGACAAAAAGTTTTAGTTCTATTTACTATGTACATTTTAGGATTTTTTTCTAAGGGTCTAAAAGTATAAATAAAAAAAGTAAATTTATTTTTCAAGTAAATTTTAATTCTATTATTATTGTTTGATTTCTAAAATCCATCCCAATAAAATTATTTCATATACTTCTTTAATTTCTGAAATTCATTCCTAATATTATATTACATAAAGAACTTTATTTCAATGAAATTTAGTTCTTAATATGAAGGCTTAAAAGTAGAATCTTTTACTCTTTGAGGAATATTTACATAAATAGATTAAATAATTATAAAAAAGGCATTCAAGTTAGGAGACATAAAAAAGTAATTAAATTTTATAATACGGGTAAGTTCGAAAAGAAAATCTAAATTAGCAAATCACATTCCCTCATTTAATATAGTACTACTATGGGAGAACGTACATTGCACGTTTGCTATATTTATTATGTGATAGTATATTAATATATATATTTTCATGTACATTAATAATAGGGTGGGTTTAAAAAATTTAATATGAAAATGGAAAAAAATTGTAACTTATTGGTAACTACTTGAACTTTGTACGATATGTTGCCTATAATAAATTAAAACTACATGCATGATTACATTAAGATTATTTAGAAATAGAAATAGGAATTACTTTGGTCTGCACAACGAATAAAAAATGTGATTGACAAAGTTGTAGCAGTAAATGTTTTAGTTGCTGCAAATCATTTTTTGAAATTGTACTTGTCAAGTACTCATGAAAATCAATCAAAAGTTAACTTAGTTTTGAATTCACACTTGTCCAACAGTTAATACCTACACTTGCAAAAGTATCTATAATCATTTTTATGTATGCTTGTAGAATACAATAGTAAATTTTAGGAAAAATCATAAAAATAATCTCTCACAAATTTTAAAAGTACTTTTTCTATCACTTATAAAAAATGATGACTTTTAATCCTTAATAATTAAAAATTATATAGTTTTTAGTCAATGATCACACTTTAATCCATGGTGAAATGTGTGGTAATTAAAACACTATAGCAAAACGAATGTAATAAAAAGAATATATATATATATACACACAAACTTCATTAGAGGGATGATTTACACACTATATTTTTTTGATTTAAGTACTCTTTCATGTTTTCAAAGTGAAAGTACTTATTCTTTAACCTCACTATCTTGGTAAAAAACTTGAAGTGTGAGATTAATGAATATTTTAGTCTTTCCACCTAATAAAAAAAAAGGATGTATACAAAATGAAGTGGAGTATTTCAAAAAATTTAAAAAATAAAAGTGAAGTATATAAAAAACAGGCATTTAAGTGCAATCCCCGCGTTTTTGCATTGATGACAGAACTCAATTTCAACTTTATTATATACTTTCATTGATAAAATATGTTCTATTGCCTCATTTAACTTTATTTGTCTTATTCCAGAATTTCCTTTATATTTTTGATCATAATATATCAACTTTTATAATGTAAAAATCTTTTTAAACTATAATCTAGCTATACACGTCATCACACAAACATAAAAAAATAGAAACTCTTATTTTATATAATTATACGGTCTTTATAATGTTACTGAGCAAAATAAATAATGGTTAATTACACTATATCCCTTGAACTTTAGCCTGACGAATAGCTTAGTATCTAACGTTATTTTTTAAGCATTTTAATCCCTTGCGTTATGCAAGCTCAATGTTTTGGCCAATTTACCATATTTCATCTATTATTTTTTATTTGTCTACACATTACCTCTTAAACTTTAACACCATTGACACTTTAGACCCTAACTTTGTTATTGAGCACAAGATCTTTCTATTATGTCAACTCAATATTTTGATATTTTAATCCTATTCATTGTTTATCTTTTCATTTTGTTTATTGTGATCTCATGAATTTATTCTTTATCAAGAAAAGTTTTGATTCATATAAGAATTTAATTTGAATAGATACTTAAATGTTGATGAGGAGTTTTTTCTGGTATTTTTTGTCGAAATTAATTTAATAAGACGCAGAATACGATTGCATTATATTTTTAGCACCAAACTTCTCGTATTGCCGGTCAATTATAATAATGCCATGTTTCTTGACTAAAATGGATTTTTTAAGCATGAAAGTTTGGCTAAATAGATACGTATACCATAAATTGAGAATTTTAAATACATATTATTTTTATGGTGATTTGGGCCTATTAGAATAGAAATTTATATGACAATGAAATGTAGTCCAAATGATAAGACTACACTTGTCTTGTGACCTAGGTCATGGGTTCGAGTTACCAATGGGATAGGTGGAGATCCAGTGTAAATCCTTTTTGAAAAAACAAAAGAACAGAAATTTATGTTTTTTTTAGATAAGAAGTAAAAGATAGTGCATTAATTTGGTAGTGTGATAGTGATAGTAGGGAAATTCTTATATGGACCCAAGATCTAACTTGTAGACGATGTGGTTTAAAAGATGATAAGAGGCACATGTGTGATGGATGCTAATCCCTAAGAAAATATTAGTGTGGCTGTAATTTTAATCATAAAATCCACAAGTAATATCGCAGATTACATCCATATAATAATTTTCCGTGGTTAGTAGAGGAATGAAGAATATTGGAGGTAAAAGAGTAAAAAGAATGTTTAATTTCACTTTGTCCACTTAACGTTTAAAGTCACTATGATTTTAATTCCTAATGGTATTTTTTTAGCATTTAAATTCTTCCGTTAAATCCAACTCAATATTGATGCTCTTTTTGATAAAAATACACTTACTATTTTATCTTAATAAAAGTTTATATTTTTTTATGAATCTCATAATCTTTTTTTATTCTTATTTTACCTGGTTGATTTTCCTTTTCTTTCATTTTGTGGACATGGTTCAATAATTTTTCATCTTTCATCATCATGTCTTAAAATTCATCAAATCTCTATCTTTGTACGGTTAAAAAAACAAAGAGACGATATTTAAGATATCATAAGAAATATTGTCTATATATCAATAATTTGAGGGTAAAAATATCATTTTAGCCAAAATAAAAAAACATTTAGGTTTGAGTGTCATTCCAAGGACATCTAGATAGATAGATGGATAGCTATTCTTTTTTTGGACTTTTTTTTTTAACATAAGTGGCCTCAATAATTGTGAAACTACAATCAAGGAGAATGTGTGTTGCACGCTTGACGTATTTTTGTTTATTAAAATTTGTTTATACTAATGAGA
Source organism: Cinchona pubescens (assembly GCA_025175665.1). Classification (NCBI taxonomy): domain Eukaryota; kingdom Viridiplantae; phylum Streptophyta; class Magnoliopsida; order Gentianales; family Rubiaceae; genus Cinchona; species Cinchona pubescens. Next base: position 1,684,915 of record JANKKI010000204.1, read on the forward strand.
AAATAGGTATAAAATAGATTAATTAAAATGAAAGAAAATAATAACTATTTTTTGTATTTTTAAGTATATTTAGCTTTAAGATTATTTTGAAATAGAAATAAGAATTGAAAAAAAGTTGCACAATAAATAAAAAACTTTATAGACAAAATTGTAGTGATAGTAAAAAAAAATTTTCATATGGAAAAACTCAATTTCAAATTTATTAGAAACTTTCATTAATATAGTATGACCTAGTGTTTTATTTAGCTTTATTGTTTTATTTTAAGGTTTGTTTTTTCACATTTTTGTTCATAGGTGAATACACTTTTATATAATGTAAAGCTTTCTACGCTAAAATTTAGCTATTTTAAGTCATCACATATAATCATATAGGTATCCACATAATCATATAAGTATCCCGTACTTTATGCAATTGACACGATTTGTACAATGTTACTAATCAAAATAACTAATTTTTAATTATCACACTTTATTATAAAGTACAAGAACTTGTCTTATGATATTAATTAAGATATAATTACATATCAATTATTAGATATAAATGGAGCACCAAGATTACATAACTGACATGACAATTTAATGCTATGTATGGGAACTAAATTTGATATTTAGATTATTAGTGAAAGAATATAGAAAATTTAGTATATAACTATCTTTTATATTGTTTTTTTAGGCTACCATATATTGAATGGTTGAAATTTGTATTCAATATTTTTTTTTGAAATCAATCCAACAAATATAAATTTGTATTTACAAATAAATCAACATGCAAAAGTCAAAGAATGAGAGTAATTGTTCATGACTCTTAAAGTTGTTGGTCCCAAAGCAACCTAAGAGGGGGGGGTGAATTAGGTTTCTAAAAATACTTTTAGAAATATTAATCTTATTAAGAATTTTCAATTAATAATTGATATAATAGAATCAATGAAACAGTGGAGTAAGAAAGAGAGAAAATTAAACAGCCAATACTTCCAAACTAACAAGCTTGAAGTATCAAATCACTAGAATGCTTCACACACTTGGTGAGCCAATAATCTTTACAAAGTAGGAAAATTTTTGCTCACACTAAAACTCTTTTAGTTGAGCCAAGAATTTTACTCACAACCTCACTTTCGTACAAGATTATTACTCCACTCAAAATTGAATTGCACTCTAAACTGCACACTAATACAATAAAGCACTATAGCCAATTTGTACAAAAATTGCTCTTTTCTAAGGCTTGTATTCAATGTATTAAATAATTTTTACAGAATATCAGAGCAGTTATTTATAGGAGCAATAAATGGTGGTTGCAACTATTTCCTAACGGTATCTAAATAATATAAATTTGTATTTACAAATAAATCAACATGCAAAAGTTAAAGAATGAGACTAATTGTTTATGTTAAAGCTGTTGGTCCCAAAGCAACCTAAGAGGGGGGGTGAATTAGGTTTCTAAAAATACTTTTAGAAATATTAATCTTATTAAGATTTTTCAATTAATAATTGATATAATAGAATCAATGAAACAGTGAAGTAAGAAAGAGAGAAAATTAAACAGCCAATACTTCCAACCTAACAAACTTGAAGTATCAAATCACTAGAATCCTTCACACACTTGGTGAGCCAATAATCTTTACAAAGTAGGAAAATTCTTGCTCACACTAAAACTCTTTTAGTTGAGCCAAGAATTTTACTCACAGCCTCACTTTCGTACAAGATTATTTATTCCAATCAAAATTGAATTGCACTCTAAACTGCACACTAATACAATAAAGCACTATAGCCAATTTGTACAAAAATTTCTCTTTTCTAAGGCTTGTATTCAATGTATTATAAGCAATGATTTTTACAAAATATCATAGCAGTTATTTATAGGAGCAATAAATGGTGGTTGCAACTACTTCCTAACGGCTAACTAATAAATGCACAAAAAGTAGCCGTTGGAGTTTCGGACGTCCGAGATAAGTAGGATGCGTCCGACACAACGTCCGATCTCCGTACAGTTGGTGAAGAACATCGTTCGGATGGCCGTGCATGCATCCGTTCCATCGTCCGAATGGAGTTTCGGACGGTCATGTTCGTCCGAAAGAGACTTTGTTCGGACAATTGTGTGCGTCCATTAGAGAAGAAGTAAGATCCTTGCTTTTTACCTGTTGGTTCGGACGGTGGGATGCGTCCGAAAAGCTTGACATAGTTCGGATGGTACAATGCATCTGAACACGCTGTCTTCAGCAAAACAAGTAACAGACCTGCAAAACTTGTTTACAGAGTTAAGTGCTTATGTAATCATCAAAATAAGGTTTGGAAAACATCAATCTCCCCCTTTTTGATGATGACAAACATTCAGGGTGGTGGAATAATTATGTAAAATCAACAGATATGAGTAATGACCAATCATTTTGCAATACAAATTACTACTCCCCCTTTTGACATCATCAAACAAAACTCCCCCTGAGAACGTGGAAATATTCAACAGAAATAGCTCAAAAATTTATAAAAATGATAAAACCTAAATATTCAACAGGACTAGTTCAAAGTAATACACAAAAGGATAAATCTGAGAGCGATTCTAACTAGGCACAGGAAAAATTCAGAGAAATGCCGAAACTAAAAAATAGATTATTAAAGGATCTAATTCGAGTCATTTTTCTTTTTGGAGCGCTTTTCGATCTTGCGGCATTTGAAAGGAGCATCATCATCAGTAGCCTCACTGGCTTCATCTTCTTCGGTACGGAGTTGCTTGATGAAATTGAACATGTCGTCAACATCTTCATTGGCAACACCTTGATTATTTGTGTCATCTTCATCGTCCTCACGAACATCCCCATCTTCAGCATTGTCATCACTGTCGGTAGATGAGATCGAGTGGATATTGTGATTGAATGTTGGCAAATTGAACCTGAGCCGAAGCAGACATGCCTAAGCTAAGTGCATCTTGGAGAATCACCTGACGAGTTTCAAGTTGTTTTAACTTACGATTAGTGCGACGTTGAAAGGAACTTACTTGAGTGCTCAAAGAAGTGAGAAGGCCACAGATTTGAGAAAGTGAGGGTTCAGAGGAAATGGATGAGGATCATGGAATGGTGGAAGTGTTTGAGGAGGAGGAGAATGTGGAATTGCCAAACCAGAGGCACAGGCCTGGGATTTTGAACGTTCAATATCAAAAGCTGCCTTAGTTAACCATTGATCGTTAAAAAAATGGAGGCATTTTCGCTCAATATAAGATTTGTTGAAATAAGGGGGAAATTGTTTGTTGCCACTGGAAGGTACATCAAGGAAATCAAAAACTTTGGTGAGAAATTTTTCAAAAGGAATGTTTCTTCGGTATCAGTAAGAAAGAGTTCCCACAGGGAGCAGAAGAGATACCCAAAGTCGAAGAGGAATGCCCTAGAAAACACAAAAAAATAAGTAAAACTGCATTTTCCCGACTCAGTTCGATGCCCATCGGTTGGTAACAGCAAATTCGTGACAAGAGTACATAGAATATTTAGTTCAGGAGTTAGCAATGGAGTTTTGGCTTCCGAGGCCTGTTTGAAATTGATATTAAAAATAGCTCTGACTTCATCAATGTCAAATCAAGTATCAATAGCGGGCCATTTATCTAAAGAAAAGAAATAAGAGAAATCATTCAGATTTGAGACTTCACATTCAACAATAGTGTTGATGATGTTGGAGGAAATCTCAATATTGGTGTTGTTTACACGAGAAATTCTGAAGATTGGCTGTGCATTGAAGCACCATGTCATGATAAACAGGTAAATCAATATGCACTAGGTGACCCCAATTTTGTTTTTCAAAGCATGATTTCACAATGGGAAGATTATATTCATCAAAAAGACTCTGAGAAGCAGGTCGTTGAACAATTATAAATTTGCTCAGACGAGAGATGTATACCGTTCGGATGCCTTGGCATCGATGAATTTTGGTAAGGTTGGATTTGAGGAGACTTGAGGATTAGCAGAAGATTCCCCACGCATCGGAGCTTTCCCTTTTGTTTTTCATCCACGAGTTGCTGTAGAAGAACCTCCACGGGTGTAGACACCTATTTTTGTCCCTTAAGTTGTCCCCTATTTTCCTTTTAATTTGTCTCTCAATTTTCTTTTAATTTTTGCTTTTCAATGTCTTTTTAACCTGCACTTTGATTTTCTTTTAATTTACCCTTTAATTCCTTCTTAATTTATGTTGTGATGTTTAATTATTCTTATGCATTTTATGTTTTTGAAATACTAAGAATAAGTTCTAATATTATTGAATTTTTAGATTTAAAAAAAAAAAAAAAAAAATTTAGTCTTTGACCATTTTTACACTCAATCCAATTCGTTAAAAGTACAAAAAATCAGTCTAAAGAGAAGAGAAAAAATTTTCTGCAGAAAAATTTTCTTAAGCAAAAGAAATCTGCCAAAACAGCCAACTTTGAGCCAAAATTCCATACGATCAGAGAGGAATCGAACTAAACTCAAAGAACAAAAGTTGTAGAGGGTCCCTGGAACTACAATTTATATTTTGAAACCCAAAGAAAAATCTTCCATTTCGAGGGTCAAAAACGTGGTAGAAAAAGGCTGTTGGTCCAGAGGATTTTGAGCCAAGATTTCAAGCGATGGAAGAGGAACTGGATTAAACACAAAGAACAAAAGTTGTAGACCGTTCCTGAAGCTACAACTTTTCTTTTCAAACCCGAAGCAAAATAGTTCATATTCTGGGTCAAAATCGTGGTGGAAAAAGGCTGGTAGCCCATAAAAATCTGCTTATGCAATGCAAAAATTGAAATTTACTCTTTCTTGCGGGAAGTAAATACAAATTTTTCTTTTAGTTTAGCCCGAGAATATTTTAATGGCTTACTCTTAGTCCCTTCTAGAGAGGGCCCACTTGGTGCCATGTCATCGATGACGTGGCACCCCCAGATTGCGCCACGTCATCCGTGACGTGGCGCCACCAGATTGCGCCACGTCTTCGATGACGTGGCATCACCAGATTGCGCCACGTCATCGATGACGTGGCATTTTTAAAAAAAAAATCCAAAATCTCAGAAAAAATAAGATTTGCTTTTTAGCCCTCCAGATTTCATACTTCGCATTTTTAGCCCGCAAGTAATTTTTTTACTAGGCATTTTCCGTCTCAAAGAAAGATACACTTTTTTCTGTTTATTTTGGATTTTTATTTTTTTATTTTTTTCATCAAATTTCTTCCAAATTACATGTTTTATGTCAATAACCACCAATTTTTGCTTTGATTTCTGTTTGGCATTTTAATATGTTTTAATTATCCTTGGATTGTGAAATTACTGTTTTGCCCTTATGAGTGTTTAATTGTAAATATACTTTGATCTTTGCACATTTTTTATTAATTGATTTTGTGATGATTGGTGCTTTATTTTAATGTTTATTGGTCTCATTATAATATTTATGCCTTATCTTATTTGTTAAATTAGGTGAATTTACTCTTTTGCCCTCAAATTTTGGATTAGTTGAACAACTAGAAGTTAAATATTTGAATAAAATTCAATTTAGCCTAGGACTTAATAATTGTATCAATAATATAAAATTGGGCTAGAAATAAACTCCGGCGTGCATGATAAATGACTATTTTGCCCCTTGGGAGTTAAAAGGCACTACAAGCTCAATGTGTGCGACTTTTAATTGGACCCGGGCTAAATCTACCTGTCAATGTTAATATTTACTATTTATTTTCGTTTCCTCATTAACATGTACAAATTTTATTACTTTTAAACTATCTCAAAGCACACGTATGCTACAAACCCGGCAATAATGAATACTAAAATTGAAAAGCGAAACGCGATAAAATCACGCAACCGCTTCATGTTAATGAGGAAACGCCGGGTAAATGGGTGCCGATTTAAATTCAAATCAATCCCAAACCTTCCCATTTTACAACAGGATTCCCGAACTCATTTTCTTGAGTTACGTATACACAGGAGTCAATATAAAGACAGGTTTATTTTCTTTTTAAATTTTGATATATTTTTGATAGGTAGCACCAGCTCGGGTCCAACTCAGTGTTTACAAAATCAAGTTTAGATTATTTTTATACAATTCATAGTCGCATTGAAGGCCCCGTTATGTAATAGTAAATAGGTGATTCATTTAAATTTGTAATAGTAAGTAGGTAATTTATGTTTGTAAATTGTAAGTAGGATTTTTCCATCAATCACCTATTTCACGAGCACCACACGTGGCGACGTGTGCCGGTCCCACGGTGCCGGCCAGACCTGGTCGAAGCGCGCGTAAAGGGGGCGACAGCGTGGCGACTCCACTGGGGACTTTGAGAATCCGGGCGCACGATTTTAACGCGTTTCTCTCAATTTTACCCCGTCAAATCTCATTATAAACCGGCTAATTTTTACCCATTTTTGTGTGCTATGTTACCGGCTCTATACCTCGTTTTGCGTGCCATATGCTATATGTTACTTTATCTGTTCTTTTCAATTAATTTACACTTGTTTTAACGTATTTCACCATTTTGCTGTCTGGTGTGCCGACTTACGAATTTTAAGTCTCGTTTTATGTGCCACATGCTATCTGTTACTTTATTTGTTCTTTTCAAATTATTTTACACTTGTTTTACTGTATTTCACTATGTTTGCTGTCTTGAGTGCCAATTTGCTCGATTTAGGTCTCGTTTTACGTGCCATATCCTGTCTACTTATGGTGTGATTTGTTCTTGCTTTATTGTACATGTTTTAATATATCTTGCTATTATACCTATTTGTGGTTAATTTGGGGGAAATTTTTGGGGTGTTGGGGTGCATCAAACCTTTAGAGCCAAACGCGCTAAAATGTGTGAATCTTACCGCCTCCAAGTGAACACAGCATAACACATGTAATACTTACAAAAATCTAACTATTTACTATTACTCTCTGGGTGGGTCTTCTGAACTGTGTGGACCTTGTTTAAGACACTAGACACGAGGCGGTAAGACCCACCCATTTATCTGGCTTGTAATAGTAAATAGCCTTACAATTTTTGCTATGTAATAGTAATTAGTTTTTCTGATTCGTATGATTTATATTGGCCCTGTAATTTGTATTTACTTCCCGCAAGAAAGAGTAAATTTCAATTTTTGCATTGCATAAGCCTTAGGTAGGGTCAAAGGCATATGGTTGTCAAGCCCTAACATAGGAGACCCTTCCCTACAACATGTTTCAAAGTTTTATTATCCCTTGTGTGCATGTAGGCTACACCCCACCGATGTAGGGCCACCGTAGGCTACTTATTGCATATCACTAGCCGTAGAAGGGATACCTTATCGGATACCCGTACATAGAATTGCATACCTATCCCTAGGTACATAACCTACAATGGGATTTGCAAGATTGCGTGTTCATTTTATAAAGGCTCTAAAGGGGTACAAGCCTCAGGTAAGGCTAACATGTATTTCATGCAGATGAGTTCCGCTCGAGTAATTGGAAAGGTGACCAAATTGCCCTATTTGCTACGAGTGGGAACGAAACATGCGATTGTCGAATCGAACGGTCTACAACTTTTGTTCTTTGTGTCACCTAGTACTGTTTCGGGATACACAGCCAGATCGTGCAATAAGAGACAGGCAATTTGGTATCAAGTGTTAAATACCAGGCAGTTGTGTTCAGATTCGGGAAGTTCGAAATGGTGCCCACATAGAGAAAGACAGGAGGAATCCTCGGACTGGACTTCAAGGATCGGGCTGTTATACTACCATCCCTAGGTACTACAAGGGACTTCTCTTTGTTCACCGGCATATCCGAGGCCACAATACCAGGAGGACCCGAGGCTAGTTCGGTTACTTTGATGTTTTTACACAAGCATTTTGGCACAAAATAAGATTTCATAGAAACAAGACTCATTTTTTGCATCCCACTGAGGAGTCCTGGGCCCAGAAGCGAGTCCAAGTTTTTGCTCTAGCACTGACCAGTGCATATATTTTTCCGAGGTCGGATGGGAGGATAGCATTTAGATCGGTACGGATGTTAGCCGATTTGATACATGGCGTCGGTGGTCGAGACCTTACCATAATCCCTACTATTCTAGCCGACATATTGGTAGCTTGTACAAACTGTCAGAATGGAGTCAAATTTTTCAAGGGTTCAAGCCTGTTATTGCAAGCCTGGTTCATGGAGCATTTGGGGCGACGAAAGATCGGTCGTCAAGATTTTTCTTCCTGGGGTAGAGTGAAATTGGGTACAAAGTCACAATCAACGCATCAACCGGGCGAAGTTACTGAAGGACAAGGAGAAGTACATCCGCTGGTTATCTTCATTGAAGGAGTCAGACATACAGTGGGTTCTAGAGTGGGTACCCTGTCATGCACCGAGCCTACAGTCTGCTAGCCTTCCGTTCATACCCTTGATAGGAAATGAAGGCATTGTTCCCTACATGCCTTTCCGGCTTGAACTTGTCTCTTGGGAGGGTTCAAACAGTACCTCCAAAATCAGTGACTGATCGGCTCAATATTATGTTCGACAAAGGGATGCGGCCCGAATCAATACCAGAAAAGGTGAGTATTTTGTCAGCGTGGGCATCCAGACGTGCATGTCAGGAGTCGTTATACGATCCACAGCAGCGTGGAATTTCAGCAACCACACCTCAATATGATGCATGGCTGGAGCATTTGCTTAGCCGGCAACCGCAAGCCGTAATAGACCCTTCAGAAGAAGTTGCTCGATTGACCGCACTTAACTATTGGAGGCTAAGGACAAGGAAATAGAAGGAGATAGCTCTAGATAATCACAGGCAAGCTTACAAAAGACTTCAAGAATAGCAATCCTGTATTCGAGAGCAGGAATACAACCGAAAGAGGGCATGCACTGAGATGGCCGATGATCTGGGACGCCTAATGCACAATGGGGCTGCTGAATCAGCAAGTAGCAAGCTTACGGTACAAGGAGCAAATAATCTTAGATACTAGACTAGACTAAAGGAGCTCGCCTAATAAGTTCAAACGGGCTTCATCCCCTTTAGAGTTTTTTTTTGCTTTCAGAGTTCCTGGGGAAGGAACCACGTTTTATGCTATAAATTTATGTTTATGTTTGTTTATATATCTAGACAGTCTTCGAGCCATTTTAATATGTAGGTCCTAAGTGAATTCAAAATAGCTGCCCAACGCAGCCCTATTTATACCCGCTCGCGTGCACATAAGCTCCGATCTGAAGACAGTATGAGCACCGTAAAATGCAAAAGATGATTGGAAGGGACCAGTGGGCAATCAAAACCCAGAGATATGAATTTCCTCGGCAAACAGAGATTTCCTCTATGATCACTGCTATGGCCAGTATGAACCAAGAAATGCAATGGTACAGGCAAACTTATGGGCCTCACCCCGCCAATCAGGAGATGCTACCTCCTCATATTCCTAATCCCGGCATGGGGATGCCGCTACCCCTACCACCACAGAATCAACCTCCTCCAACTCCCGTGCCACCACTGACAGATCCAATTCCACAACCACCACCTCCTCTTGAGTTGGAGTACACCCCGGGAGAGGAAGCTGAATTAATGCCACCACCACCCACTGTACCGACTGTCAATGATGCCCTATTGAAAAAGATGGAGCGGTTCGATAGTTTCATGAAGCAGCAACAGGGGACAGATAAATGTGGAGCTATCGACTACCAAGATCTATGTCTATTCCCTGAGGTGCAATTGCCGCCAAAATTTAAAATCCCAGAATTTCCAAAGTACAATGGCACTGGAGATCCGGTAGCTCATCACCTTAAAATGTTCTGCAACTTGCTCACAGAATCCGAAAAGTGACCCTCGGATAGCAATGAGGGTATTTGCCAGAAGCCTGGAGGGAGATGCGTTATCATGGTATTTAATGCTTGATCCCAAAAAACTGCAGGATTGGACGGACTTGGCAAATGCTTTTGTGAAACAGTACGAGTTTAACCGCGACCTAGAGCCAGACCGTTTTGCTCTGATGAACTTAAAGAAGAAGCCCTCAGAGGAGTACCGTGAGTATGTGAAAAGATGGAGGGCGTTAGCTGCCAGAGTGAGCCCACCTATGACTGAGACGGAGATGGTCAAACTTTTTATTGATGCACAAGAACCTCCTTACTATGAAAAGTTGACCGGGTCTATTGGCAAATCCTTTTCAGAAATCGTCCAGCAAGTAGAGGCTGTTGAAAGGGGCTTGAAAAGCGGGAAAATTATTGACATGACGGCTTTCAAACTTCAGATAGAATCCAAGCAGGGGAGCACGTCTGTGGCTAAGAAACCCCTGAGCAAGAAGCTTGACAAGAAGGAAGAGGAAGTGACTTTTATTTTCAACCAACCCAACCGCCAACCACCACGCAATTTTCATCAATATCAAAGACCTAACCCACAACCCTTTTATGCACCACCTCCACTACCACCTCAATACTATCCTCAACCCGTATACCAAACACAAGTACAAGTGCCCGTGCCTAATCCACAGCTCCCATATTATAATCCAAGACCACAACCCTCAAACAGTCAAAGACCCAATCAGCCAAATAACTTCTCTCTACCAAACCCCAACCAAGCCAGACCATATGACAGACCACCCCGCAATTTCACCAACTTGAGACGGCCCATCGAACAACTATATGAGCAGTTGAGATAGGCAGGGAGATTGAATCCTATAGCTCCTAGTGTATTGAGCTGAGTTCCGGATAGGTTTGACGCCAAGATGTGCCTATAAGAGACAGCCCCAGGGCATTCCACGGCTAATTGTTGGACGTTGAAGAATAAGGTGCAAGCTTTACTGTCGACTTCATTGAATGAGGAGGAAGTGTCTGCTGTCACGAGGTCAGGCCGAATCACAAATGACAACAGTTTTGAAGTCGGACAATCCAGCAAAGGTAAAGAGCCTATGCAGGCCCCTAAGGTAACAGACAAAGATGTGGAGGACTTTCTAAGATTGATCAGAAAAAGTGAATATTCTTAGTAGTGGAGCAGCTGAATAAGACACCCTCACATCTTTTCTTGTAATTACAAGTTATCATCCTGATACACACTAGATGTGTTGAAGATTTTGAGTGAGGCCCATGTGTCTCGAGACATTCCCACTGACAAACTTGCTGGGTTAGTGGGCAGTGTGCTGGCATCAAATCAAATTTGTTTTTCTGATGATGAATTAACTTCTGAAGGGAGCGACCACAACAAGGCTCTATTCATCTCGATTAGATGTGAGGGGCGGCATTTGCCTAGGGTCATGGTTGATAATGGGTCTGCTTTAAATATTTGTCCTTTGAAGACATTGAATAAGCTGGGAATCTCTCATGACCTGGTCAAGAATTCATCCATGGTGATCCGAGGTTTTGACCCGCATAATGTCATGGTGCCGTCTAGGCATAGGCCAGTGCATTCCAGACAAGCTTTCACCTTTGCTCCCCATTTTGTCCGACCTTACAACTGTTGGGGTTTGTGATTAGGCTGACCTTGTGACGTCCCTGTCTTGGATTGTCATTCTAGATGGTGCTATTCCGTCATCAGTGCATCAGGAGGGTTAAATTCATTTACGAGCTTAAGCTGATTACTGTGTTTGCCGAAGACGACCACGCCATAATGGTCAAGGAGGAAGTTGGAGAAAGCAGCGACACTCCGGTGCCTTTCCTAGCTTATGATGTGGTCTCTGTCAGCCGAGGGCCTGGAGAGCAGTCATCAATGAAAGTTGTCTGGGATAAGGCGAGTGTAAGATTGCAAAGGAAATGCTGCGTGGAGGATATCGCATTGGCCAAGGTTTGGAGATGAATTTGCAAGGCATAACACACCCTATTGATCTACCAACACAGATGAATACATTTGGCATTAAAAATTCGCCCGAATGCCAGGCAGTTGAGGGATTCTCCCTTGGGAGTCAAGAGAGCTGAACAGAATGTGTATAAGAGACAGTTCATATGTGGCCCACAGACTATTCATCTGTGTTGGTAGATCAATAGGGCCCCTGATGCCTTGCAAAGGCATCTCCAAGTCTCTTGGCCAATCGATAGCCGATAAATTTGCGGGGGTAATTTGCATAAGCAGGCGGAGGAGGATGACACTGAGCTGCCATTTGCATTAATCGACATGATGCTGCAATTGGACATCGGATGATCTCCCTATTCACAGGGAGTTTCGGTAAATTTGAAAGGATATGCCATTTTTAGTTTTGCTCATTTTAATTTCATCTTTGTATGTATGTTTTGTATTTTTTAAGTTGTTTTGTTTATGCCATCTAGTCAAGGAATAGGTGCATACACAGCATTGTATTCATGATTCATCTCGTTCATTTGTTTTGGAGATGAATCTTGAAAACAATTCAATTAGTAAGGCAAGTACAATCATAGTATATTGATCAAAATAATCTGATTTCATAAGCTTGATGCAACATTTAAGACAATTGATTTTTTTTAGGATGGCCAATGAATGTTAAACTTATGTTGTCTCTTATACACATCTACAAATGTATAAGAGTTAGCTGTCTTTCATCAATGAGTGCTTCCTCTTAGATCACCCAAAACCAAAGCCTAACTTGGAAGAAACAGAAACGGTAAACATTGGGACAGACACGGACGTAAGAGAGGTTAAAATCAGCATATATTTGACTAGAGGGCAGAGAAAAGAGATGATAGAATTTTTGATTTTGTTCCAAGATGTCTTTGCCTGGTCTTATGATGATATGCCTGGCATTTCAACAGATGTAGTGGTTCACAAACTTCCCACCGATCCTAAATGCCTGCCTGTAAAGCAAAAGCCAAGAAAGTTTAAGCCGGAAATGAGTTTAAAGATCAAAGAACAAATTATCAAGCAGTTTAATGCCAACAATCATCATTGTATCCCGGTATCCTATTTGGCTTTCCAATATGGTGCCAGTACCGAAGAAGACTGGGGAGGTCAGAGTTTGTGTTGATTATCGAGATTTAAATAAGGCCAGTCCCAAGGATGATTTTTCGCTGCCAAACATTCACATCATTCTAGACAGTGCTGCCTGCATTGAGATGGAGACTTTTGTCGATTGTTTTGCTGGGATCACCAAATCCTAGTGGACGAGGAAGACGGGAAAAGACAGCATTCATTACTCCTTGGGGGACATTCTGCTATAGAGTTATGCCATTTGGACTTAAGAATGCTGGTGCAACATATCAACGCACTATGACCACCTTGTTTCATGACATGATACACGAAGAGATGGAGGTCTATGTCGATGATATCATCATCAAATCCAAGAAGGCAGAGGATCACTTGACCAATCTTAAGAAGGTATTTGAGAGAGTGAGGAAATACAATCTAAAGTTGAACCCGGCAAAGTGCGCCTTTGGAGCTCCTTTCGGATAAAGTTATTAGGTTTCATTGTCAGTAAGCGGGGGATTGAGATAGACCCAGCAAAGATCGAAGCTATCCGTGATATGCCTGTGCCAAAGACTCAGAAGAACGTAAAAAGCTTCTTAGGTAAAATAAATTTCATCGGTCGCTTCATTGCTCAGCTGACAGCTACTTGTGAACCTTTGTTCAAACTGTTGAGAAAAAATATGCCGATGTACTGGAATGATGATTGTCAACCATGACCCTAGGCAAATGCCGCCCCTCACATCTACCGCCCTTATCATCTTTACTACTCAAAAGGCAGAAATCAAAGGACAAACGATAGCGGATCATCTTGCTGAGAACCCAATCTAGAATGATTATCAACCCTTGCACACATACTTCCCAGACGAAGACATCTTATTCATTGGCACTGCCGAAGACATGAAAGATGAATGCCCACATTGGAGGCTATTCTTTGATGGTGCATCCAACACTTTCGGTGCAGGCATAGGAGCAGTTTTGACATCTCCAGGAGGCAGTCACTTCCCAGCAACAGCCAAGTTACAATTTCCGTGTACGAACAACATGGCAGAGTATGAGGCTTGCATACTTGGTCTGAAAATGGCATTGGATATGGGTATTAAAGAATTAGCTGTGTTTAGTGATTCAGATTTGCTTGTCCATCAGACACTGGGGCACTAGGTAACCAGAGATTCTAAAATCAGTTTGCCATATCACTGCAGTATTCTCAAACTAGGTCGACACTTTGATGCTTTGGAATTCACTCACATACCCCGATCCAGGAATGTATTCGCCGATGCTCTGGCTACCTTATCTTCAATGATCAGTCATCCGGACGGCACAGTGATAGAACCCATTACCATTCAGGTGCTGGAAAAGCCAGGGTACTGTTGCAGTCTTGAGGCAGAATCTGATGGACTGCCTTGGTTTCATGACATCAAGGAGTTTTTGGACAAAGGCAACTACCCTCCAAGGGCTAGTACTTCAGATAAGAAGTTCCTACGCCGAATGTCAATCAAGTTCTTTTTAAATGGCAGTATACTTTATCGAAGGACGACAGATCTGGGTCTTCTGAGGTGCGTTGATAAGAAAGAGGCCGCTTACATTGTGGAGGATGTTCATGGAGGAGTCTGTGGGCCACATATGAACGGGCACTTATTAGCTAAAAAGATAATGAGAGCAGGTTATTTCTGGCTTACTATGGAGCATGATTGTATCGAGGATAGTGTAGTTTGTCCGCAGGTGTGTTAAGTGCCAAATGCACGGGGATGAGATAAGGGCAGCACCAACTGAATTGCACAACATTACTACTCCATGGCCTTGTTCAATTTGGGGAATGGACGTCATTGGATTGATCGAGCCGCCAGCTTCTAATGGTCATCGCTTCATTCTAGTAGCGATTGAATATTTCACTAAGTGGGTCGAGGCTGAATCCTACAAGCACGTCACAAAGAAAGTAGTGGCAGAGTTCATCCGAAAGAACATCATTTGCAGCTTTGGGATCCCTGATACATTGGTTACCGACAATGCCAAGAATCTGAACAATGACATGGTAGATGGTCTTTGTGCCCAATTCAAGATTAAGCATCGGAATTCCACCATCTACAGGCCAAAAATGAATGGGGCAGTCGAAGCAGCCAACAAGAATCTTAAGAGAATTATTCGAAAGATGGTTGACAGTCAGCGTGATTGGCATGAAAAGCTGCCATATGCACTGTTGGGTTATCGGACTTCCATCAGGACATCTACTGGGGCAACGCCTTACTCCCTCATGTACGGAATGGAAGCTGTTTTGCCAGCGGAAGTAGAGATCCCTTCTCTACGCATTCTTATGGAGGCTGAGTTAAAGGATGCAGAATGGGTAAGGCTCAGACATGAACAGCTTGCACTCATTGATGAAAGACAGCTAACAGCTGTGTTTCATGGCCAATGTTATCAACGGAGGATGGCCCGAGCTTACAACAAGAAAGTCAAGCCTAGACATTTTCAGGCTGGCGATCTAGTTTTGAAACGTATATTGCCAATACAGGACGAAGCAAAGGGCAAGTTTGCTCCTAACTGGCAGGGTCCATTCATTGTACACAAAGTATTATCAGGAGGAGCTCTTATCCTTACGGAGATGGATGGACAGGTTTTCCCTCAACCGATAAATGCGAACATGGTCAAAAAGTTTTTCATCTGATTTGGCAGACTGTAAACCTTTAAGTCATTGCAGAACGTAGGATAGAATTCTACACATCTTTCTTTTTTTTTTAGAGACATCCGGACTAAACCCTTTCATATTTCTTCTCTTTATTTGCCTATCTTTCGTTTCAATTGTGCTTTGTCCCTATCCTTTGCCGTAAAAATAAATTGGAACTGAGCTCATTTGCAATGTTGGGGCAAATTGTTGTTTTGGGTGGCAAAAAAAAAAAAAAAAAAAAAAAAAAAAAAAAAAACAAAAAAACAAAAAAACAAAAAAACAAAAAAAACAAAAAAAAAAAACAAAAAAAAGAAAGTTCGAGATGCTGACCAAAACAAATACCCAACAAAACTCAGTTTGTTATAATAAAACTGGGGCAATTTTTTTTTCATCTATTTCCCAGTTCAGTCAGTTGCATTCAAGTAAGACTCTCAGCCCAAAGCGGGCATACACATCTAGATGTGTATAAGAGTCAGGGTTAATGAAGATGGAAATGAGCTTCGAAATGTCTTCAAAGGACAAATATTTAAAGCAGACCCATTATCAACCATGACCCTAGGCAAATGCCGCCCCTCAGCGAATTCTAAATTTCAAAGATGCCGAAAAACTTTGAAAACTAAAGTTCGCATGCATTGGAAAAGGCGATTACTTAGCCAGACGTCTTCCGTTTACTCCCACACCTTGCTGTTTTACTTGGACCTCCTAGGTGAAAACCCGGAAAGGGCACCTTTGTTTTTTTAAAAAAAAAAAAAAAAAACCAAAAGCTAAAGAGAGGCTAGGTTGAAAACCCTACGGGGCGGCCTAGGCAAAAGGAGAGTGTGCGGAAAAATGCAAAAATAAAAATAAAAGGGAGGGGAACCTTAGCGAAAACCGAAAAGGCGAGGAAAGGGCCAATCGAGCAAACGGTCAAAATCTGGTTGATGACTTCTCTGAGTCCACGTCTGGGAAAGTGTTCAACTTATCGAAATTTGTTGACTGAAGTTAGGCTTATTGGTTGCCTCTATGTCGTTCTCTCAACACAGTCATTGGCCTTTAAGAGGCACGTATCCGATGGATCCAAAGCATTGCCTGATCGGGTCCAAATAACTTAGAATGAAAGGCAAAGCGGTGTTAATACGGTGATGGCACGATTTTTACTAAGATTGCTCCCATGTGCCTGTATTATTTATTCATGTACTTCTATCTAACTCACACATTGCCATTTTGTTTGTCTGTAGTTGTTCTTTTTGTTGTTGATATGTGAAAATCATCTGTTGAATCGAACTACGTTCGACCTGATTCCCCTGGTGGGATACGTAGGCAGCTCTTACCGAGCTCGGTCACCTTGCTTATAGTAATGTTCACTAAGATTGATATTTTGTATGTTATGACACTGACCAATTCGAGTTTTCTTTGCTCAATATCGCATTGTTTTGAGTACCTGCAGGTACACGAAAATAAAGTGGATGCTAAAATCAACGACACAGTGGGGCAAATTTTTATTGATTGGATATCCTTTATAAACAACTAGGGACGCACTAATCCTGAGAACTGTCTTGATACCCAACGGTTTTTTTTTTTTTCACATTTTAAAAAGGGTGATTCACACCAACCCTAATGAAGCAATCAACCTCACAGTGATCGCCACTTCGGACAAACTCTGAATTCCAAGTCAAACCTCTCAGTTTAAATGATACTGTCATTTATCGTTTAGGGCTTCATGTTCTAGTTTACAATCCAGCCATGTTAGGGTTAATTACTAGTTGCCTTTTACACTTCATTTCATGGGTGAGCCCAATGGCATGGCTCCGTGTGCGTGTCATTCTTATTGCATTTTCACCCGATAAACGAATTTCGGGTTCTCATTTTCATTTCATCAACCTGATAAACGAATTTCAGGTTTGCATTTTCATCCCTGATAAACGAATTTCGGGTTTTCATTTTCATCAACCTGATAAACGAATTTCAGGTTTGCATTTTCATACCCGATAAGACGAATTTCGGATTCTCATTTTTCATTTTCATCAACCTGATAAACGAATTTCAGGTTTGCATTTTCATCCGATAAACGAATTTCGGGTTCTCATTTTCATTTAACCTGATAAACGAATTTCAGGTTTGCATTTTCACCCGATAAACGAATTTCGGGTTCTCATTTTCATCAACCTAATAAACGAATTTCAGGTTTACATTTTCACCCGATAAACGAATTTCGGGTTCTCATTTTCATTTTTATTTAACCTGATAAACGAATTTCAGGTTTGCATTTTTTACCCGATAAACGAATTTCGGGTTCTCATTTTCATTTCATCAACCTGATAAACGAATTTCAGGTTTGCATTTTCCTCCCGATAAACGAATTTCGGGTTCTTATTTTAATTTTTATTTAACCTAATAAACGAATTTCAGGTTTGCATTTTCATCCCCGATAAACGAATTTCGGTTTTTCATTTTCATCAACCTGAAAAACGAATTTCAGGTTTGCACTTTCATCCCCGATAAACACCATGAAATTTCGGGTTCTCATTTTCATGAAAACCCGATAAACGAATTTTGGGTTCTCATTTTCATTTTCATTAACCTGGTGAACAAATGTCAGGTTCACATTTTTATCCCCAAGAAACGAATTTCGAGTTTTCATTTTCACCAACCTGATAAACGAATTTCAGGTTTGCACTTTCATCCCCGATAAACGAATTTCGGGTTTTCATTTTCATCAACCTGATAAACGAATTTCAGGTTTGCATTTTCATACCCGATAAACGAATTTCGGGCTCTCATTTTCATTTAACCTGATAAACGAATTTCAGGTTTGCATTTTCACCCGAATAAACGAATTTCGGGTTTCATTTTCATCAACCTGATAAACGAATTTCAGGTTTACATTTTCACCCGATAAACGAATTTCGAGTTGTCATTATTCATTTTTATTTAACCTGATAAATGAATTTCAGGTTTACATTTTTTACCCGATAAACAAATTTCGGGTTCTCATTTCCATTTTAATTAACCTGATGAACGAATGTCAGAAAATTTTCATTTCATCAACACTGATGTACGAATCTTGAACCTGAATTGTCTTTATCCACCCGATAAACGAATTTCGGGTTCTTATTTTCATTTTTATTTAACCTAATAAACGAATTTCACATTTGCATTTTCATAAGAGATAAACGAATTTGAAACCTGAAATTCATCAACCTGATAAACGAATTTCAGGTTTGCATTTTCATACCCGATAAACGAATTTCGGATTCTCATTTTTCATTTTTATCAACCTGATAAACGAATTTCAGGTTTGCATTTTCACCCGATAAACGAATTTCGGGTTCTCATTTTCATCAACCTGATAAACGAATTTCAGGTTTATATTTTCACCCGATAAACGAATTTCGGGTTCTCATTTTTATTTTTATTTAACCTGATAAACGAATTTCAGGTTTGCATTTTTTACCCGATAAACAAATTTCGGGTTCTCATTTCCATTTTGATTAACCTGATGAACGAATGTCAGGTTCGCATTTTCATCCCCGATAAACGAATTTCGGGTTCTCATTTTCATTTCATCAACCTGATAAACGAATTTCAGATTTGTATTTTACCCGATAAACAAATTTCAGCTTTCATTTCAAGTTTACATTACCCGACAAACTCACCGTTTGGATTTTCATTTCACTCTTGTTACCTCGATGACACAAAGTCGGGTTTTTATTTTAATTTATATGTCTTTACCCCGATGACATAAAGTCGGGTTTTCATTCGTATTTACATACTCTTGCCTTGATGATACAAAAGTCGAGCTTTTAATTCATATTGCTTGTTGAGTTTCATTACCAGTGGCGTTTGCATGTTATGTCAAGTTAGTTTTCTTTGTCATTCACAGCTACGTTTCATTCGAAATCCCTGTACTCCCGATAAACACCAGATCGGGATTTCATTCTTGTTTTCAAGTTTCATTTATGTCTCTTATGGTTCATTTCACTGGGAGTCTTTTTATTCATTTCTTTCCCCCAATAAGGACTTTTCCGCTCTAGATGAATAGATAGATCTAATCTCCCCAGTGTGTTTGTCAAGATGGTGAATTTTTCCTTCCATGACCTCATGAGCTTAAGGTTGACATGTGGCAAATCTTGATGCACGATTGGAATCATCCAGTCATGCGGTGTCTACAATCTTTACCTAGAGTTTCTTCGATCCTCTTCGACACTCTGGCAAAGAGGGGCAAGCTGTAGACACCTATTTTTGTCCCTTAAGTTGTCCCCTATTTTCCTTTTAATTTGTCTCTCAATTTTCTTTTAAATTTTTGCTTTTCAATGTCTTTTTAACCTGCACTTTGATTTTCTTTTAATTTACCCTTTAATTCCTTCTTAATTTATGTTGTGATGTTTAATTATTCTTATGCATTTTATGTTTTTGAAATACTAAGAATAAGTTCTAATATTATTGAATTTTTAGATTTAAAAAAAATTTAAAATTAAAATTAAAATTAAAATTAATTAATTAATTAATTATTAATTAAAATATTATTAACTAATTAATTGGTTTAAAATTTTTAAAAAAAAAAAAAAAGTTCAGCGCGTGAACAGTACAGCGCGTACTGTTCACGCGCCGAACAGTCAGCGACAAAGTTGTTTTGGCCACGTTTTCTCTACGTTTTTCACCCATTTTTCACCAAAAATTTCAGATGGCCATACTCCCCACATGACAAGGAATGGTCTTTGACCATTTTTACACTCAATCCAATTCGTTAAAAGCACAAAAAATCAGTCTAAAGAGAAGAGAAAAAATTTTCTGCAGAAAAATTTAGTCTTAAGCAAAAGAAATCTGCCAAAACAGCCAACTTTGAGCCAAAATTCCATACGATCAGAGAGGAATTAGACTAAACTCAAAGAACAAAAGTTGTAGAGGGTCCCTGGAACTACAATTTCTCTTTTGAAACCCAAAGAAAAATCTTCCATTTCGAGGGTCAAAAACGTGGTAGAAAAAGGCTGTTGGTCCAGAGGATTTTCCAGAAAAATTTCTGAGTCTGGAAAATTTTCCAGACAGCCAACTTTGAGCCAAGATTTCAAGCGATGGAAGAGGAACTGGATTAAACTCAAAGAATAAAAGTTATAGACCGTTCCTGAAGGTACAACTTTTCTTTTCAAACCCGAAGCAAAATCGTTCATATTCTGGGTCAAAATCATGGTGGAAAAAGGCTGGTAGCCCATAAAAATCTGCACAAAAAAAAAGAAAGGTTAGAAAATTTTTCCATTTTACTCCCCCATATTTCAGTTTCTTTTAGTTTAGCCCGAGAATATTTTTTTAAATGGTCATACATCGTGGCCCTTCTGATAGTGCCCACTTGATGCCCTGTCATCTTATATGTGGCACCCCCAGATTGCGCCACGTGTCATCCGTGGTGGCGCCACCAGATTGTGCCACGTCCCCGATGACGTGGCACCACCAGATTGCGCCACGTCATCGATGACGTGGCATTTAAAAAAAATCCAAAATTTCAGAAAAAAATTTTATTTGCTTTTTGGCCCTCCAAATTTCATACTTCTGTATTTTTAGCCCTCAAGTAGCAAATTTTTATTTACATTTCTGCCCTTAAGGAATTTTCTTTGCCACGTCATCGTTTATTTTTTATTTTTATGGTTTATTTTTTTCTTCAAATTTCGTGGCAAATTACATGTTTTATGTCAATAACCACCAACTTTTGCTTTGATTTCTGTTTGGCATTTTAATATGTTTTAATTATCCTTGGATTGTGATATGCAATAAGTAGCCCTTACGGTGGCCCTACATCGGTGGGGTTAGCCTACATGTACACTCATATATTTCAAAAGAGGTGAATGTATGTTGTTCTTTATTTTAATGTTTATTGGTCTCATTATAATATTTATGCCGTATCTTATTTGTTAAATTAGGTGAATTTACTCTTTTGCCCTCAAATTTTGGATTAGTTGAACAACTAGAAGTTAAATATTTGAATAAAATTCAATTTAGCCTAGGACTTAATAATTGTATCAATAATATAAAATTGGGCAGAAATAAACTCCGGCATGCATGATAAATGACTATTTTGCCCCTTGGGAGTTAAAAGGCACTACAAGCTCAATGTGTGCGACTTTTAATTGGACCCGGGCTAAATCTACCTGTCAATGTTAATATTTACTATTTATTTTCGTTTCCTCATTAACATGTACATATTTTATTACATTTAATGTGTATAAGAGACAGGCCTTGGCCCTTACAAACCCGTAACTCAAGAAAATGAGTTCGGGAATCCTGTTGCGATAAAATCACGCAACCGCCCAACGCGGTAAAGTGGTGCCTACAAGCCTGTCTCTTATAAACATCTGTGTGCTTAAGAGACAGCTGATTCTTATACTCATTTTCTTGAGTTACGTGGACCAGGAGTCAATCTAAAATAGGGTTTATTTTCTTTTTTTTAAATTTTGATGTATTTTTTGTGTCCCGGCGCACCAACACATCGGGTGGCGACTCCAGTCTTGTTTTCCCTAGTTTAGATTATTTTTATACAATTCATAGTCGCATTGAAGGCCCCGTTATGTAATAGTAAATAGGTGATTCATTTAAATTTGTAATAGTAAGTAGGTAATTTATGTTTGTAAATTGTAAGTAGGATTTTTCCATTCAATCACCTATTTCACGAGCACCACACGTGGCGACGGTGCCGGTCCCACCGGTGCCGGCCAGACCGCGGGTCGGTAAGCGCGCGGTAAAGGGGAGGCGCGACAACGGGATTTAACCATTGTGAATGAAAGGAAGGAAGAGGAGAAAAAATGTAATTTTTTTGAAAGGTTGGTGGGAATTTGATGAAATGAGATGGTATATGGGTGGAATTATGGTACAATAATGGTGATGAATACCTTGGGAATGACAATTTTCCAAGTAATTTGTGGAGAGAAGGAAGAAATTTGGAGGAGTTTGTGGAGAAAAAATTTTGCTAGAAAGGGTTTCGGGGGTTAGGGTGAGTCCGAAATGGGGGAAAGTGGACAGTTTTAATCGAACAGGGTGACCGTTCAGACGGCCGAACGATTGGTGTGCATCCGATGAAGCGTCCGAAAGCTGATGAACGGACGGCCGATTGAAGAGCTAGTGCATCCGATGTTCTTTCGGACGATGGTAAGTGTCCGGAAGAATTCCAGAGAATAAGTGAAGAAATTAAATAGCGTTCGGACGATTATAAGCATCCGAGGCAGAGAGGAGGTTTTCAGAAGAGAGAGACGTCTGAGAGATAGTGTTGTTCGGATGATCGAGTGCGTCCGAACGAAGAGATTATGCCAAATTGATCTGTAAAATCCCCAAACATTTTCTGAGAGATTCAAAGCGATCTAGAGTCAAGGGTTTGGTAAAAATATCAGCCAGTTGATCTGAAGTAGGCACGAAATCAACACGAATTTCTTTTTTACAAACAAGATCTCTAATAAAACGATGGTTAACATCAATGTGTTTGGTTCTAGAGTGCATAACTGGATTTTTTGTGAGATTAATTGCACTAGTGTTGTCACACTTTATAGGCACACAATCAAAAACAACACCAAAATCTTTCAGAGTATGTTTCATCCAAAGAAGTTGAGCACAACAATTTCCAACAGCAATGTATTCGGCTTCAGCCGTAGAAAGAGAAATGGAATTTTGTTTTTTGCTAAACCAAGACACAAGACAATTTTCCAGGAAATGACACATACCACTGGTACTTTTTCTATCAATTTTACACCCAACAAAGTCAGCGTTAGAATAACTAATTAAATCAAATGTAGAGGACTTTGGATACCACAAACCGTAATTCATTGTACCTTTCAAATATCTAAAAATTCTTTTTACAGCTATCAAGTGCGATTCTTTGGGGCAAGATTGAAGTATCTAGCACATAAACAAACAGCAAACATAATATCTGGACTACTGGCTGTTAAGTAAAGTAGGCTTCCGATCATACCTCTATAGTGTTTTTCATCAACACCATTACCTCCTTCGTCTTTATCAAGTTTGGTTGAAGTGCACATAGGCGTACCAACTTGTTTGCAATCTTCCATTCCAAATCGTTTGAGTAGCTCCTTTATATACTTGATTTGTGTAATAAATGTTCCATCCTTTGTTTGGTGAACTTGTAGTCCGAGGAAAAATTGTAACTTGCCCATCATACTTATCTCAAACTCTTTTTGCATTAAATGTGAAAAGTCCTTGCACAAGCTTTCATTAGTTGCACCAAAAATAATATCATCAACATAAATTTGAACAATTAACAAACCATTTAAATCTATTTTTGTAAAAAGAGTGGTGTCAACTACACCTCTTTTAAATCCATTTTCAATCAAGAAATCACTTAATCTTTCATACCAAGCTCTTAGAGCTTGTTTCAAACCATACATAAAGCTTTAGAGAGTTTGAAAACATGATTTGGAAGATTTTTGTTTTCAAAGCCCGGAGGGTGTTCAACGAAAACTTATTGATCGATAAAACCATTTAAAAATGCGCTTTTGACATCCATTTGAAATAATTTGAAATCATTGAAACATGCAAATGCGAGAAACATGCGAATAGATTTTAATCTAGCCATGGGTGCAAAGGTTTCATCAAAGTCAATACCTTCTTCTTGAGCATAATCTTTTGCAAAAAGTCTAGCTTTGTTTCTTATGATTTCACCTTTGTCATTTAATTTGTTTCTAAAAACCCATTTTGTTCCAATTACGGGATGAGAAGATGGTCTTTCAACCAAGATCCATACGTTATTTTTCTCAAATTGACTAAGTTCATCTTGCATGGCAATGACCCAAGATTCATCATTCAAAGCAACACCTACCTGTTTATGTTCAACGAGAGAAAGTAATGCACAATTACTATTCAAAGGTTTATGAGAACGAGTAGTTACTAACCCATCGGATAGATCACCTATGATCAAATCTTGAGGGTGACTAGAGACGAATCTCCAAGCTTTTGTAAGATCTTTTGGAGTATCCTCGTTCTTTCCTTCTTCATCGTCTACTTGATGGTCGTTGACCTCATTGCTTGATGTGATCTCTTAATGATCTTCCTGAATAGTGAGCTTCTCGAGCTCCTTTTGAATACCTACATCTTCATCTTTGCACAAATTATCACCAATGCCGATTGATTTTGCTTTATTGTTATCTCCAAATGTGACTTTTCCACTATTTTTGGAAATGAGATTTGTGAAGAGAGAAGCATCACCCGTCATGTGCCTTGAACATCCACAATCTATGAACCACTTAGCATTGTTGGTGATGTTAAGTACCTACACAATAAACCAATTGATAACTTTTGGTGCCCACATTTTCTTGGGTCCATTTGAGTTAGTGAAATTGCAATCAATCCATGCAACTTTCATTCCGAGTTTTTCATTCTTCTTGACATAACCCTATACATATTCTTAACATGTCCATGTTGTTGGCAATATCTACAAATAGTATTTTTATTTCCATATAAAGATGATTTTGATTTTACAAAACATAAGTCATCCCTTCTAAACATGATAAAATATTTGTTGATTAATACATTTCTATTTCATTTCAAATCTACAACATTTTCTTTCTTTTTAGTCAAGAGAACATCCAAATCATCCAATCTTTTCTTCAAGGAGGCTTGTTCTTCCTTGACCTTTGATCTCACATGCATTCTTTTCTTCAAGTCACAATTTTCTTGTGATAGTCTATTATTTTCATTCACAAGTTTAGAGTTAGCATTCAATAGAGCATTTGATTTCTTCACTAACTCCTTATTTCTAGCATATGATTCCTTTAAGCTATCATGCAATTTTAAAATGAAAGCTTCAAGATCATTTTCATCATTAGAGTCATAGTTAGAATTTACCTCATCATCTCCAATGGCCATAAAGGCCATTTGTGCAGACTCCATTTTTTTCTTCTAACTAACCGACTTCTCCTTCGGAGTTGCAATCATCCCATGTGATTTGAAAGTTATTGAATCTAGGCTTTCTTCCTTCCTTCTTTTTCTTGGAAGGACACTCATTTGCAAAGTGTCCGAGTTGACGCATTCAAAACACTTTTCGTTTTGCTTCTTCATTTCTAGCCTAGTCTTTCCTTTGAAATTATTTGAATTTGTAGCTCTACCTCTTCTCATTCTTCGTTTGTTGATGTAATGTTTAAGAAATCCTTTGGTGATGAGTGCAAGATCTCCTTCATCAAGATCTTCATCTTCGAGATTGATGGAGCCATTTTCATCCTCTTCTTGAGAGGTCTTTAGAGCAATGCTCCTTCTTGGCCTTGCTTCTTGATCATCCACCACTTTGGCCTTCAACTTCAATTCATAAGATGTAAGAGAGTTGATTAGTGATTTAATAGGCATTGAATTTAAATTCTTGGCTTCCTCTATGGTAATTGTTTTGGCATCCCATTCTTTGGATAGAGCATTTAGATCAAGAAAGATCATGTATTTTTCTATTCTTTTCACCCAAAGAATACTCCTTACCCAAGGCTTCAAGATCCTTAATGATGTCATTGAACCTACAACACATTTTGTCTATATTTTCATGTGGTTCCATCTTGAAGGACTCATACTTGGCAACAAGTAAGGATTTCTTTTGCTCACGAACATCGTCGCTCCCTTCATGAATTTCCTTCAATTTATCCCAAATTTCTTTAGCGGAAATGCATCCCTATACGCAAGTTGATTCATTTGCATCCAAGGCATTATATAGCACATTCATGGCTTTTGCATTTAACGTCAAGTTTGCCTTGTCTTGTGGAGTGAGCTCATCCCTTGTCTTTTCTCTTCTTCTATTTGTGTGATCATCAATGATAGTAGCTTCAAAGGGACCTTCATTAACAACATACCACAAGCCAATATCAATAGATTGCAAAAATATTTTCATTATATCTCTCCAACTAATAAAATTTGCCCCATTAAACATAGGGGGCCTAGTAACGGATTGACCCTCAAAAAATAGAGCATTGTTGGTTGCCATAATAGTTCTTTTCTCAAAAGCAATTTAAGTAATAAAATGAGACCAAGCTCTGATACCAATTGTTGGTCCCAAAACAACCTAAGAGGGGGGGTGAATTAGGTTTCTAAAAGTACTTTTAGAAATATTAATCTTATTAAGATTTTTCAATTAATAATATAATAGAATCAATGAAACAGTGAAGTAAGAAAGAGAGAAAATTAAACAGCCAATACTTCCAAGCTAACAAGCTTGAAGTATCAAATCACTAGAATGCTTTACACACTTGGTGAGCCAATAATCTTTACAAAGTAGGAAAATTCTTGCTCACACTAAAACTCTTTTAGTTGAGCCAAGAATTTTACTCACAACCTCACTTTCGTACAAGATTATTACTTCACTCAAAATTGAATTGCACTCTAAACTGCACACTAATACAATAAAGCACTATAGCCAATTTGTACTAAAATTGCTCTTTTCTAAGGCTTGTATTCAATGTATTAGATGATTTCTACAGAATATCAGAGCAGTTATTTATAGGAGCAATAAATTGTGGTTGCAACTACTTCCTAACGGCTAAATAATAAATGCACAAAAAGTAGTTGTTGGGGTTTCGGACGTCCGAGATAAGTAGGATGTGTCCGACACAGCGTCCGATCTCCATGCAGTTGGTGAAGAACATCGTTCGGACGGCTGTGTATGCGTCCGTTCCATCGTCCGAATGGAGCTTCGGACGGTCATGTTCTTCCGAAAAAGACTTTGTTCGGACAGTTGTGTGCGTCCGTTAGAGAAGCAATAAGATCCTTGCTTTCTGCCTGTTGATTCGGACGGTGGGATGCTTCCGAGAAGCTTGACATAGTTTGGACGGTACAATGCGTCCGAACACCCTGTCTTCAGCAAAACAAGTACCAGACCTGCAAAACTTGTTCACAGAGTTAAGTGCTTATCTCCTCATCAAAATAAGGTTTGGAAAACATCAAAAGCCAAATAGGGGTGATCACTCTATATTATTTTGATTTTATCGGTTCATTGTGGAAGAATTAGTGATCATAATATATGGTTAATTCTTAATAATATACTTATTTATTTTGAAATTGGAAGAATTACTTGGTAGATTTTTTTTTCAATTAAAATTTTAAAATTACATCATAAAAACATATACATAAACAAAACCCTAAATACTATGACATGTTAGAAAGACAACTCAACCACAGAATCTCTGCTAAACTAGTTCAGACCATTCTAAACTTGGTGTAGGAATACTAATTAAGTTTTATTTATCACATATTTGTTTTGTCCTGATAGTTTGGTTTTGATAAGTTTTAATTATTATTGTTGATCTTGACCACATTGAATTTTTTTGTAGTCTATGCTAAAGGACACAAATGCAACTTTCTGTTTATACGCAGTACTAGTATGCTAAAGGACACAAATACATCTTTCGTTCTGTTTGTACGTAGCACTAGTATATGGTTGCTTTAATTTTAAACCTTTAATTTTTTATTTTTTTTCACAATTGTGGCCCCCAGATTATTTTTGAAATTTGAGAAAGTTTTGTCTCAATTAATTTTTTTTATTTATTTTTTTGGTTCTTTGATTTTCTTTTAGTTCATGATGAATATCTAACCCTGAGTGTGTATATATATTTATATGTCATAAGAGGCGCAAGAGTGTTGTATTTCTAAATTCTAATTGGAATTAATTAGTTATTTTAAAAGGGTGATAATATTCACACACCCCTTTTAACTTTTTGAACACCCTTATCACAATTTACTAGTACAAAATGTTCACTTGAAAGGTGTGCAAGAAACTCAAAAAGGTGTGTAAGAAGCTAATATTACTAATGAATAGTGGATAGAATGTGTAAGAAGTTAAAAATGGTGCATAAATATCACCAGCCTTTAAAATCATGAAATAAGGTAAATATATACAATACTTTTATGAAAATTAAGGATATACTAATTTCGTATCCTGATATTATATGCTTGGATGTGGGGACCAAAAGTCATTTTATAATGATGTAAACAGTGAGTTGAGATGAGCCGAGTTTGGGCCTAAAAATTACGCCTGATTTAATTATGAGTTGAGATTGGGTCACACTAAACTTAACCCCCTTAAAACTCAACCTGAATACTATGTGATATAGTTTATACTATGTTTTAGTAAGAGTTTGTAACATGATAATGTCGTATATCTTTTTTGTTCGATATTTACTACATCATGGTCTAGTGTATAATTTTTGTATTTTTTAGGTGACATTGCTCAAATAAGGTTATATATTTTAAAAATATACGATTTGTTCTATTACATTAGGTGAGATATTCGAAATTTGGATTGACTCAATTTTAACCTGAAGCGATTTAATTTTGTGAATTGAGTGTGAATCTCGTAAGTGCTAGCCTTCCTAAATTTTTTGTAGCCAATTCATTGATGCACCTATCAGATATTCATGATGAAAATGCTAAGATTGTTAAATTTACTTGGAGGCATCCTTTTTGCAGAAGTTTAGATAAATTGAAGGCAAAGTTTTCATGAAAAGTTTGATGATATAAATGGATACAAGAACTCATAAGACTTCAAGTTTCCAAGGAATTAATGAGGTATTGGGTTTATGGGTACGACTTATGAGGTGATAGAATGAGAATCAAGTTAATAATTTTCATAGTTGTTGTTTGATTAATTATTATGTGATTCATTTTATGGGAATAAAAGTGTTAGAAAATGTCCACTTTCATTCTCCACTTGTGACTTTGGTTTCAAATTAATTAACTTATTAGCATAATGATGTAAATCAAATATGCACATAACCACGCATCAAATAGTAGAAACATAAATTAGAATTACCTCCAACCATAATCGTATAAGTTACTATTCATGTATGCTCACCCCACGAAGTGTGTCCCTCACTTGCAGTCGATTAATAAAATATATTAATGTAAAATTCCTTAAGCCTATGCCTAATCAAAAATCCGTAGAATAGATGAAGTACCACAGACTTATTTATAGGCTAGACCAAGGATTCTTACTTAGAGAACAAGAAATCCCTAGGGCTTCCTTCTATCGAGAAAATTATCATAATTACATCATAATTACACAATTGGGAATGTTATAAAATAATATATTTTCTTATACGTAATTGTTCTGACTGATTGATTGAAGATATTATGAATCATACTAAAGATGGGATATCAATCAATTATGTAAAGTTATCAATTATCGCGTGAGTCACAAATGCGGCATGTCTTTCATTGCAAGTTTTACATTCTTCCATTTGATCCACATATTAGTCAGACAATATTGTGAGTGACAAGGAATGGCCATAAGTCTTTATTGTGACTTCGCTAATTCGATAGTTATGTAAACATTACTTAACTAGAAAATATTAGTACAAGAATCGTGGCGGATATGTTCTTAAAACGAACACTCCTTTCTATATATTACAATATACTGTGTTTTTCTAATCGAGCACAAATACTTAATGAATACTTAATGAATGCCTTATTATAAGACAACTAGGGTCCAACTTTATGTAACATGATCATAATAGATCACTTCTTTGTAAAATGCCTGAAATTAATGTGCACAGTCATATATAATTTATCATAAATATCTAGACAATAATAAATTTTCAAGAGAAAATAGCAATAATCTAGAATGAGATACTGAGTCCTATACGAGTGGCGTGATCCTGAAACAATTTAGTTGGCAAACCTTATGTCATAGGATCAGCAACTATCAATTTAGTATTGATATGCTCAATGATCACCTCTCGCTACTTAACATAATCTCTAACCATTAAAAACTTTATGTCGATATGTTAGCTTCAATTCCCACTCTTGTTGTTCTTAAAAAAGAACATAGCAGTTGAATTACCATAGAATATCTTCAATGACTTTCTTATATAATCGACAATCCTCAAACTAGATGTGAAGTTCTTCAACGATAAAGCCTGTGGCGTAGACTTCATAGCATGCTATAAATTCTACTTCCATTGTGGATAATGCAACACTTGTTTGGTTTATGCTTCTCCAAGATACATCAGTCTTCTAGCAAGAAGGAAAATATATCCTAAAGTACACTTACTTGAATCCATGCATCTAGCAAAATCCAGAATATCCAACTACCTCCAAATAGTCAGACTGTTTGTATGCAAGCTTGTGATCCTTGGTTCCTTGTAGATAACTTTAAACCCTTTTG
Organism: Cinchona pubescens; assembly: GCA_025175665.1. NCBI lineage: Eukaryota > Viridiplantae > Streptophyta > Magnoliopsida > Gentianales > Rubiaceae > Cinchona > Cinchona pubescens. Next base: position 1,715,445 of record JANKKI010000204.1, read on the forward strand.
GCAGCTTTTCAGGGATCCATGCCAGGATTACTTTGATATCTACCAAGCATTCCAACCGCAAATGCAATATTGCGTCTAGTACTAACCAATGCATACAATAGGCTTCCAACAAGCGAAGCATATGGAATGTCCTTCATCTCTGCTTGTTCCAATGCATTTTTAGGGCGTTGATTGAGACTAAATTTCTCCCCTTTGACAATGGAGTTGCAATGGAAGAGTAGTTCTTCATTTCGAATCTTTCTAGAATCTTTTTAATGTAGGCCTTTTGAGATAGTCGAAGTGGTCTTTTGGTCTATCTCTGTGAAGCTCTATGCCAATGATATAAAAGACGTCACCTATATCCTTCATTTTCAAAGTTCTATGTAAGAAACTGTTTAGTCTCTTGCATCAAGCTCATATCATTGCTTGGAAGGAGAATATCATCTATGTATAAGAATAAAAATCTGTATTTACTCCCAACTTATCTTAAGGTATATGCATTGATCGACAATGTTCTCTACAAAACCAAATGAAAAGACAACATTATGGAACTTAATATACCATTGGAGGGAGGCTTGTTTTAGTCCATATATGGACTTCTTTAACTTGCAAACAAATTCACTACCATTTTGATTGACAATACCTTCCTCTTCAGGGAACTTAGCAAATGGAATAGGTGCATGTCCCTTTTCTGTGTACCTTCCATAGCATTCTCCACCCTTATCGATCTTACAATTTTGGTTTTCTTTTACTTTTATTTCTCTACTTCTAGTTTGAAAACTTTAAAAGTATTAAGTGCTTCAGATTTATCAAACAAGAAATAAAGATACATAAATTTCGAATAGTCATTTATAAATGAGATAAAATATCTGAAAGACTGACCATTCATGCAAGGGGTAGGAAAAGGTCTAAAAATATCAGTGTGTATGATCTCAAGCAATTGAGAACTTCTTTTGGCACCCTTTTTTGTCTTGCTAGTCTACTTTCCCTTTATGCAGTCCACAAAGTACCAAGATTAGTAAAATCCAAAGTCTATAGGACTCCATCATTTACTAATCTTCTATTTCTTTCTATGGAGATATGTCCCAGCCTCTTATGCCAAAGTTTTGAAGAATTATCATTAATAATACAACATTTAGTGCCAACTTGATTACCATGCACAGTCAAAAGACTATACTCAAATGTGAGGTCTAGCTGAAGTTTAAATAATAATCCATTCAAATAGGCAGAACCAACAACTTTATTATTTTTCAAAAGGTTCATAGTTGAAAGATGAGTATTGGAATCATATCCAATAATAGATATTTTTGATAGAAAAATTAAATTTCTAGAAAATGATGGAACATAAAAAGTGTTTTCAATATCCAACTGAAAATCGGTTTCTTTGTTTAAAATGAGCCTATAAGTCCCCACTCTTTCAACAAATAAACGCATCCAGTTTCCAGAATAGATGCTTACTCCACTTCCTAGCGGCTTCCTTAGGTTCAGAAAGCCTCACATCATTTTGGCAATGTGAATTGTAGAACAACAATCAATCCAACAAGTATTATTAGAAACTTTAGTAAAATTAGATTCATAACACACAAAAAATGAGATTACCTGTCTTTTCGAGCCATTTCTTGAATTTGAGGCAACCTTTCTTCCAGTGCCGCTTTTTCCTATAGAAACGACATTTGTCTTTATTGCCATCTCGCTTCATAGGAACACTCTTGCCCCTAGGTGCTGTTCCTTTATTATGAGTCACAAGATGAAAACTTTAAGGTGTCTCATGTTTCAAATTCTCTTCCTCTTGAACACACATGGTCAGGAGTTCATTATTTGACCATTTTTCCTTATGTGTGTCATGAGAAATCTTAAATAGAGTATACTCTGAAAGGAGAGAGTTGAGAATGAGCACAATGCACAAGGAACGACTAATAAATCTCAACCTTAAGGGACTTCAATTTTGCAGCAATGTCCCTTATTTCCATAATGTGCTCATGCACACTCCTGTTTTTGTCAAGTGTCATGCTTGAAATTTTTTTTATAAGGGTGCTAGCCAAAGCTTTGTTAGAGCTTATGAATTGTTCTTCAATAGCTTCCATGTAAGTGTTCACCTTGTCACATTTAGGGATACAACCCTAATGCTTTGGCCAATATGGGCCTTGATTAGCATCAAACATAAGTGATTGGATCGCTCCTACCGCTCATAAGCCATTTTTACATTTGGCTCACTTGAATTCGTGGGGATGGGTGGTTCATCCTCACGAAGTGCCAAATCCAGATCCATGCTACCCCAAAGTCAAAAGGATTTTATCCCTCCATTCAATGTAGTTTTCACCAGATAACATTGGAATACGAGATGAATCATTAAAAATAGCAGTGGTAGGAAAAACTACAAAAACCAAGGACAAACATACATAAAAATGCTATGAAACTCAAAACATAAATATTGAATTAATCAGTGTTAACTCAAACAGTAAATTCAAAACCTTCCTGTGGGTAGAGGTTGCCAAATATGTATAGAATTTACTTTCATTATATTAAGACTGGTAAATTAAATCTATAAAGACAAGGAAATTCTTCGTACCTGTGGGCTTATGAAAATCCCTTACTAAAATGTTTAATTTACCATCTTATTACAATTAATCTTATTAAAATAACCACTTCCCTGTAGGAATGGGTGATAATCTTAATAAATTAATTGATTTTTCTTAATTTGGATGTTATTTTATTTAACTATTAATAAACACGTGATTAAACAAGCAAAATGTTATATGCCTAAGATGTTGTGGCCACTCTTAAACACATGATTTAAAGACCTATATAGTAACATCTAATAAAATTTCTTAAATGGCCAACTAATCATAATGTTGATGATAATACTGTGTATATTACCATGCTTATTCCAGTAGTATAAACACAATAATAAATACACAATCAATAGAAAAATTGGAATTGGGACATAACTTAGACACGTGAATGGAAATCACATAGTCAGAATTATTGGTCCGCAATTTAAAAACATTCATAAGTCTACTGATATATAGACAATGATCAATTTACAAAATTATCTAAGCCATCAAATAGAAAATGACAAGATTTTGCAAAGTGAAATTACTGGTCTGTAAATAAGAACTCTCAAGTTCAAGTTATTAATTTCATAGCAATTATTATAAAATTCAATCTCTCCAATATCAACAACATGCATGCGTGAAATAGGATATATGCATGTACATATATTAAGTGATATAGAGCATGTTTTCAATCAAGCATTCTAGTACTGTAAATATAACATATAAATCAAAACAAGTTTTATGAATTTTTCATATCATAATAGGTCAACAAGACTATTCCGATATATATAGCATATGATATGTGAATTGGATCTTGACTTGAGCGTATATGAGAAAATAGATCATTGGTTTAAATTTGCTTAAGCATCAATAATACCAAATAACGAGATCTATACTGGCCAAGTCAAATGATGTGTCAAGTGGTAGAGAATTATGGAATCATCAAACATCACAAACCGAGAAGGAAATAGCCTTAGCACACAAGTCAATAGCTATTTAAATTAAATATTTTACCATGCTGATAAACCATGAAGTAATATACTATGTGACATAGCTAAAGGTCGGCTCTAATATCACATATAAATCAAATATGCAATTTAGAAAAGATAATGAGATCTAATAACTCATTATAAGAATATAAAAGATGAAAGATGTTTGAGTCGTATTAGATTAAAAAACTATAGTTGCAAAAGGAACTCTCCTACTTCTCTCTAAAACTCTCTCTTTCTCTCTAAAATTTCTCCTAGCTTGTAGTTCGGCCATGGCTGAATTGACTGCCCTTCAGCCCTCGGCTCTTTTACTAAGGCTCTTATGGGCAAACCTAAAGCCATGGATCAACTCCATTCCGATCAACCTTTGAATGTGAAAAAATTACAAACCTTCAAGGGGGGATTCGGCTCTTTACTTTTTTGAGGAAGAAGTACAAAAGTTGGAAGCCCATTCCATTACACACTAGTGGGCAGTTTCTCAAGAGGAAAGCCAAATATGGAAACGGTGAGAAAGAGTTTCCAAACAATTAGATTCAAAGGAAATTTCACAGTTGGATTTCTTGATCATAAGCATATTCTCATTCGGTTTTCCTGGGAGGACTATTTGCGTTGCTAGCTCAAGAATGTTTGGTTCATTAGCAATTTTTAATTGTGTTCTCAAGTGGCACCTTCTTCACACACCAGACATAGAGCCTTCAGTTGTCCCAATATGGATCACATTTGAAGGTCTTGCGGTTTTTAGCCTTGCACAAGCAGTGGGAACTCCACTTAAACTAGACATGGCAACATAAAATTTTACTCGTCCTAGCACAGCTAAGGTCTGTGTGGAAGTAGACCTTTTGGCCACTCTCCCTTCACATGTGTGGTTAGGGGTAAGGGAAGGTGAGGAGATGGCAAAAAATCTCATATAAGGATCTCCCATCTGACTGCACCAAATGCAACAAGATTGGTCACCACATGGCTGAGTGTAATGCAGAAGCCCCAAATTTACCAAAATAGAAAGATTTAACCTCGGCTAAGGAGGCTGCTCATCCTATGTAGAAGTCTACCTCACAATGGCAACCTATTAAACATCATGATGCTACTCCCTCGAGGGTTTCCAAGGAAATCATCTGAAACCCGACTTTGTTTAGTCTAAGGAGGATGCACAACCCAAATTCCAAGCTAAGAAAACTTCGACAGCAAATGTGGTGGTGGTAGAGGTAGAGGAGCCACCAGCATCGGTCAAAGAGGTTACACCATTCCCAACAAACCAGGAGATCACTCAATTGGTTAAGACGGTTACACCATCTCCAATAAACTAGGAAGTTCAAAATTCAAACCCCTTGGATAGTAGGATTACAAAGTCAAATTTGCATGAGACAAATGTGGAGCTAACAAACTTGAACACAACATTTGCTTTGACTCATTCCAAAGACCAACCAAACACTCCAAGTATGACACCAGATTTGACAATCAAAATTTCAAACAAGGATGACTTAGCCTTATCCAATGTTCAAATTTTGGAGAAACTTCCCTGCTACTTTTTGGACAAGGACTCTCCCAGAATTGAAGCACCTTCATCTTTGGAGGAATTGTAAACTTCGAGTTGCAACCTGGAGAGAAGTCCACACCAAAGAAAAAATGCAGACAGAAAAGAACTTACAAAAGGCCTTGAGCCATGAGAACTAGGTTGTCCAAACCACTTTCTTTCCCAGCTTGTTAATATGGATAGTATCTTAGTGTGGAACATAAGGAGGATAAATAACAAGCCCTCTATTCAAAGAATAAAGTTGTTGGTGAAGGATCACAGAACAAAAATCCTTGCTTTATTAGAACCTATGATAGACAAAGAAAGGTTTCCGTTTTTGCTCGTCGATTAGGGCTTGACAACTACAAGTCGAACTCCGACGGAAAGATCTAGTTGTTTTGGAATAATGCTTTTGTCATTCCAGAATTAGTGAATTCGAACCAGCTCATGCACGTTTCAATTTCATCTACTTCAGACTGATTTGCTTGCTTCTTTTGTCTATGCCAAGTGCACTAAATATAAGAGGCAGAGCCTTTGACAAGATATTCGAGTTGTTCAACAATCTCACTCGTGGATAGTAGGGGGTGATTTTAATGTAATTTCCACCTCGAACAAATACAAGGACTCATCATCCTTGGACTTAGACGCATTGAAGGATTTTAATGATTGCTTACTAGACTGCAGCTTGATGGACATAGCATTCCAAGGTTGTAAATTCACATGGAGGGGCAATAGATTTGGTAGCATGGTATGAAAGAGGCTTGATAGATATGTTTGTAATCAGGCATTCCTCTCGGCTTTTCAACATAATGGTGGAGCATCTATCCAAAACATGTCCGGATCATTCCCCGTTTTTCCTCAAAACACCAAATGGCTTGATATCAGGACCTAAGCAGTTCAAAGGTTTCTAAATACATGGACTAATCACCCTAATTTCATGCAAGTGGTAGCGAATAATTGGAGGTTAAGCTGTTCGGGTAGCCCCTTTCAAATTTTGGCCTTAAAGCTGAAAAGATTAAAAGTTGAATTACGAAATTTCAGTCATACCATCTTTGGCAACATTTTCAACAAAGTGAGGATGGCTGAACAACATGTAAAACAGTGTGAGAATGCTTGCTTACTCCATCCAAATCAGCCCAATCAAATTGCATTGGCCCACACACAAGCTCTTCATGTCAAATGCCTTGCTGAGGAAGAAAACTTTTAGAGACAAAAATCAGGCTTGAAATGGCTCAAAGATGGTGAGTAAAACTCTAAATTTTTTCTACTCTTCACTTATGGCTAAAAGGCAGAAAACAAACATATGTAAGATAAAGGTAAATGGGACTTGGACTGAAGATAGGCAACTTATTGAAGTTGAAGGGATAAACTACTTCAAAAACCTCTTGACCAAGACAAACACCTTGCAGACCCATCGACCAATCTATCTTGGAAACCATTACAAAGGTAATCACGCAGGGGGGACAATGATGCTTTGCTTGTGAGCTTAAGGAAACAACATTTTCTTTGAATCCAGAAGGAGTTAATACAATTGATGGTTATAATAGTGTTTTTTCACTACTTGGTGGGAGATAATTCAAACTAATCTTCATAATGCCGTTAAGGCTTTCTTCAAAAGAGAGGCCCTACCTAGAACCTTTATGAGCACACTTATTGTGCTGATCCCAAAATCTATTAATCCCTCTTCTTTTAAAGACTTTCGGTCCATTAGTCTTTGTACTTTTTTCAGTAAAATCTATACAAAGTTTTGGTTAACAAATTATCTTCAGTGCTACCTAGAATTATCTCTCAGGATCAAGTGGCTTATGTACAAGGTAGAGACATCACGGACAATATATTGTTGGTCCAAGAACACATTGAGTTCATAAACAGGAAAACTAGTGGAGGTAACGTCATCTTCAAGCTCGATTTAACAAAACGTGTTCATCTGCCATGCATTTGATAGCCTCTCTTGGCCTTTTCTTTATGCTATTTTGAGGAAGCTGGGATTTCATGATAGATGGATTGTTCTACTAAAGAATTTGTTGGAAAATTGCTGGTTCTCCATTTTAATCAATGGCACCCCAAAAGATTTCTTTAAGTCAACAAGAGGTGTTTGCCAAGGAGATCTCCTATCATCTCTCCTTTTTATAATCATGATGAAGGCCTTCTCAAGAGGACTGAGACTTCATTTCTAAGCGGGGAAAATTTCAGATTATGCGCTCCCTAGGAAATGTCCATCTATTACGTATCTAGCATTTGCAGATGATATCATTATCCTCACAAAAGGAGAGGTAAAGTCCGTTAAAAACCTCATTGCATTCCTCACTTAGTTTGAAGCCTCTTCGAGCCAGCTCATCAACAAATCCAAAAGCTCGTACTTTATGTCCAAAAATGCGCCATTATATAGAATAAGGATGATTCAATGCAAAATAAGCTTTATCAAAAAGTCATTTCCACTTTATGTATGTATCTCGCCTGTCCAATTCAGAAGCAAAGAAACAGAGAGCAATTTTTCAGCCAATGCTTGAGAAGATCACTTCACGAATTGTTGGTTGGCAAACAAAGTTCCTCTCACCTGGTGGTAAGCTCATTCTGATAAAAAATGTTCTTAGTAGCATTCCAGTATACCTCTTCACAGTTCTTCAATCTCCAAAAGTTGTCACTAAGGATTTAGAGAGGCAGTTTGCAAACTTTTTTTGGGGTATTGGCGATTCACAATGTAAACACCATTGGGTTTCTTTGCAAGCCTATTGAATCAACTGGACTTGGCATCCCTTCTCTCCTGGATTTAATCAAAGGTTTTAGGTATTAAATTGTGGTTGAAGTTCAGGAAAGGTAATTCCTTTTGGTGTAAATTCTTATATGCCATATATTGTAACACTCATCCTTGTCTAATACAAGAAGCTCTTGGGGACTCTTTCATATGGAAATGTATGCTTAGAAGCCACGAAGATGCAGAAAAAGGTTTTCATATATTCTTGATTCAGAATGGACAGTCTTCCTTTTGGTTCGATCCTTGGCTGTCTCAAGGCTCTTTATACCATGAATTCAACCACATGTTTGATACAAACCTAACCACAGCTCATTTGATAGATTCTAGTGGCTGGAATTTTTCACTCTTACATGAGCACCTCACGGCTCTATAACTATAGTATTTAAGGATGCTTCTTCAAGGAAGAGTTCCACCAATGACGAATGAGCCGGATGAACTGGTCTGGCACAGAAGTGGTTCCAGGAGCTACTGATGAACTCAATCGCCACTTTCAATGACCTGGCAAAGTACTTCCTTGGCCACTTCAGGAGCAAAACAATATTGCAAAAGGACATGTCGCACCTCATGAACATTCGGCAGAGGTCTGATGAGTCGCTTAATAAATTTGTGGACCGCTTCAATGATGAGGTGGTCCAAATCAAAAATGTTGATAAAAGAATTCTGGTGGCTGTTTTCTGCAGCAACATCTGACCAAGCACCTTCAACGACACCGAGCTGGCCAAAAGGATGCCGAGCTCCTATTCTGAACTCCTCGAAAAAGGATCGGATTTCATACGGGGCGAAGAGTCAAATAGGACAAAAAGAGAACTTTACAATACACAAAGAGAAAATGTCCTGAAGACTCCGAACCCCTCATCCTCTAAAAAGCTGAGAGTCACAGATAGGTTGAACTATTTCAGAGCCACACCGTTGGCGAACAGGGTGGTCTACCAGGGCAACAATATCGAGAACCGACCCCAGCGAACAAGGAGCCATCCAGATGCTGACTTCACACCTCTCAATACATCGAGGAGAGAAATTTCGTACCAAGTACAGCATCTGGGCCTCTTAGAGCGACCCTCTCGAATGGTGTCAGCCTCGGATAAAAGAGACAGGGCAAAGTATTGCGTTTTTCATGGTCAACACGACCATGATACCGAGGCCTGCAACCATCTGAAGGTTAAAATCGAGAGGGCCATTCAAGAAGGACACCTGCAGCAGTTCATCAGTCGAGCTACTGCAGAGTTGAACCAAAGAAATGTTGTCAATCGAGGAAATCCGACACAACCTCGCCCGCCTCGTTAGCAGAACCGAGGAGGCCAAAATATGAATAATCCCCCAAAAAATCAAGACGAACAGATCCGTGTAGCTGGGGTGATAAACACAATAGCCGTAAGACTGGCGACCGGGGACTCTAACAATGCCAGGAAAAAATATGCCCGAAATATTCCCTCAGGCGAGGATCGGGAAAAGAGACTGAAGCCATTCATGAGCCTCAGATACACTTCTGAGGACCCCGTTCCTAGCCGAATGCCACACAACGACCCTGTGGTAATTCACATAAATGTGGCTGGATATGAAATGCACCGCGTGTTCATCGACACAAGAAGCTCGCGGACATAATTTTTGGGACGCCTAGGTCAAAATGCACATGGATTCTTCTTTGATAAAGCCTTTTAAAACCCTTTTGGTTGGCTTCACTAAAGACTCGATCGTGCCTAAGGGACAGATAATGCTCCCATTGTGTCTTGGAGCTCGTCCCCCCCGAAGCACAGAATTGAGATGTCCAATTTCGTCATCATCAAAAAGGACATCTCCTGTGATATGATCATGGGCCGACCCACGCAATACACCTACAAAATCCTTCCCTCCGTGTTCCATATTGGGATAAAATTCATGTTGAGGGATGGATCTGAGGAAACAGTCATTGGGAGCCAGCAGGAGGCCCGAGCCTGCTATATGATGCCCTTGTGGTCCCAGTCGCAAACGATGTCCATTGCTGACAAGGCTTACTTGCAAACTTTTAATGCCTCATCCACCTGGGATGGCCTCGAAGAGCCTTTGACAAGTCAAAGTGAGGGGGAAGAAAATGTGGAGCCTCAGAGAAGTGATACTGAGATCCCCGAGCCTCCCAAACCAAAGGGGAAAGGCAAAGCAAAGATTGAGCCCCAAGACGAGGTCCCCATTAAGGAGGTACCACTAGATTCGAGCCTCCCCGATCAAAAAATTAAGATCTGTGCTACCCTCCCAGCGGAGTTCAAAGCCCTTCTCTTCAGGCTGATTCTTTTAGCTGAGTACAAGGACGTGTTCGCCTGGACCGTCGAAGACATGCCGTGCGTCCCTCGGGAAATAATCGAACATAAATTTGGAGTGGACCCGGCATACAAACCAGTGAAGCAGAAGAAGCGTAGCGCAGTTTATTAATCGAAACCGAGGTGAATAAACTCTTAGTGGCAAGATTGATTTGAGAAGTATTGTATCCCACCTAGCTTTATAATCCAATCCTTGTAACTAAGCAAGATTTTTCTTGGCGAATGTGCTAAGATTTTACTGATCTTAATAAAACCTGTCCAAATGACAGTTACCAATACCCCCGGATCGATACGGTAGTAGATTCATTCGTTGGATTTTATATTTTACACTTTTTAGATACATTCAAGGGCTACCATCAAATATACATGGCCAAAGAAGATGAAAAGAAAACCCCTTTCATCACCAACCGAGGCACGTATTGCTACACTACGATGCTCTTCGGATTCAAAAATATCAGAGCTACATATCAACGCTTCGTCCCATCCAATAAAACCTTCAAGTCCCAAATAGGACGAAACATGAAGGTATACATTGATGACATGGTGGTCAAGAGCCGAACCTATGAGAAAATCCTAGAAGATCTCAGGGAAACATTTGAGACATTAAGATCCATCCAAATAAGCCTGAATCCCAAAAAATGTATATTTGGGGTCCCCTCAGAAAAATTCTTGGGATTCATTGTCTCTCACCGGGGAATTGAGGCGAACCCTGAAAAGGTGCAAGCCATAATTAATATGAAAAATCCCACCTCAGTAAAGGAGGTTCAGAAACTCACCAGTAGAATGGCAGTCCTGAATCGATTCCTGTCCAAATCAGCAGAAAGAGGCTTGCCGTTCTTCCGGCTCATAAAGAAAAATGAGGGCTTTCAATGGATTGAAGAAGCTCGTAAAGCCTTTGAAGAGTTTAAAGAATACTTGGGCAACTTGCCGAAACTCGCATCTCCATAAAAAGGAGAAACGTTGTACCTGTACATCTCAATCATTGAATTGGCAGTCAGTGCTCGGTTTTATTGAGGCAGGATGAACAAGGCAACCAATGCCATGTATATTTTGTAAGCAAAGTGCTTCAAGGTCCAGAAAGGAACTACACCCCTATTGAGAAGGCAGCCTTCTTGTTGGTGGTGTCGGCTCGGAAGCTAAGGCCTTATTTTCACGGTCACAAGATAATCATTTTGACCAACCTTCCTTTGAAAAATATCTTAAGCAAGCCAGATGCTTCAGGCAGAATGCTAAAGTGGTCTGTGGAGCTGTTTCGAGTTTGACATAAAATTCAGGTCTCGAATAGCAATCAAAGCTCAGGCTTTCGCAGATTTCATTACAGAAAGCTGTGACATCGAGAAGGTTGACCTCATCACGGTGACTGATCAAGCAAAAGAACAAAAAATGAGGAAAGATCTCGCATGATGCTTCATGTTGACAGAGTTTCGTACGAATCTGAAGCCGGGGCAGGGATAATAATCCGATCCCCAGAAGGGGAATATCTCACTTATGCCTTGAGGTTAGGATTCAAAGCCTTTGAGCCAACAAACAACGAAGTTGAGTATGAGGCCCCCATCTGTGGGACGAAAATGGCTTACCAGATGGGAACTCGAACCTTAAAGATACATTCAGATTCTCAGCTGGTTGTGAATCAAAGCTTGAGAAATTACGAGGCTCGAGGTGTGATTTTGAAAAGGTACCTAACCGAGGTCAAAAGTTGGATTGGAAAATTAAAAAAGTGGACATCATTAAGATTGCCCGAACAAGAAACACGCATGCTGATGCTCGGTCAAAACTAGCCTCGACTATATACTCGCATTTAACAAAAGAGATTTTGGTAGAACTGCGAGAGCGCAGGTCTGTTGACTTCTCTGAAAGAATCTCTTGTGTCCAACCAGACCTCGGTTGGATGGAACCCATAATAAATTATTTGAATAATGAGAAGCTCCCAGAGGACCCGGTCGAAGCTAGAAAGATCAAGTACAGAGCCGCCAAGTATACGCTTATTAACGGAATCTTGTATAAAAAAGAATACTTGTGCCCCCTGTTGCAACAGATGCCTCACACTTTCCGAAGTTAACTATGTTTTACGAGAGGTGCACGAGGGCATATGCGGAAGTCACGTCGGTTCTCGGAGCTTGGCTCGCAAAGTCTTGTTGACTGGGTACTACTGGCCGACCTTACACTCTGACGCAAACACTTTGGTACGGGAGTGTCATCAATGTCAAATACATGCTCCAATACCCTGAAGACCCGGCTCGGACATGGTTCCTATTCAGAGCCCATGGCCATTTGCTCAGTGGAGAATTGACATTTTGGGCCCACTTCCCAGAGGGATAGGCAAGCTTGAGTTCTTAGTAGTGGCGGTTGACTATTTTACCAAGTGGATCGAGGCCGAGCCCCTGGCTCTAATCTCGGGAAAAGCAATAGAAAAATTCTTTTGAAAAAGCATTATTTGCTGGTTTGGTATCCCTGCTGTGCTCATTTCTGCTAATGGGAAGTAATTTGAAGATGAGCCTTTCAAGAGCTTCTACGCTAACCTCGGCATCAAGCAGTACTTCACTCTCGGTCGCTCATCCGCGGCAAATGGACAAACTGAAGTAGGCAACCGAACCCTGCTGACGGGATTCAAGACTCGACTTGAACGAGCCAAGGGCGCTTGGGTTGAGGAATTGCCTATTGTCTTATTGGCATACAAGATCACACCTCGAACGGCTAACGGAAACACTCCGTTCAGCTTGACCTACGGGTTTGAGGCTGTTATCCCTGCGGAGATTGGGCTACCCTCGGTTCGAGTGTCCTTGTGTGCTTTGGAATTCAACGATGAGGCCCTACGAGCTAACCTGGATCTACTTGAGGAAAAAAAGATTGGATACATCCATCCGGGAAGCCAAGTACAAGCAAGTCATGGCTAAACACTACAACGCCAGGGTCAAGCATCGGTATCTGTGGCCCAGAGACTTGGTGCTTCGAAAGAATGAAGCAAGCCATGTAGAAGAGACTAAAAAGTTAGATCCAAACTGGGAGGACCCTATCGTGTAATAGAAGCTCACACCTCGGGTTATTAAAAGTTGGTTAGGACATGAGAGGGGATCCTGTTCCCAGAATGTGGAACATTGTAAATTTGAAGAAATATTATCAAGGAATGTAATGAAAGTCCCTTCTCAAATGACAGATGTTTGAGCTGCTCCAACCCTCAGAGGTTCGGATCCAGTTCAACAGAAAAGCAAATGATTAAGGGCTGAGGCTTAGCAGTCCCCTCTCAAGGGCAGAGGCTTAGTAGCCCCCCCTATGCAAAATCAAGTTGCGCCAACCCTCAGAGGTTCGGTCAAAGTACAAAACAAATTCGAGCTGCTCCAATCCTCAGAGGTTCGGATCAAGTTCAATACAAAAGCAAATGATTGAGGGCTGAGGCTTATCAGTCCCCCGTCAAGGACAGAGACTTAGTAGCCCTCCCAAGGAAAATCAAGCTGCGCCAACCCTCAGAGGTTCGGTCAAGGTACAAAACAAATTTGAGCTGTTCCAACCCTCAAAGGTTCGGATCCCGTTCAATAAAAATGCAAATGATTGAGGGCTGAGGCTTAGCAGTCCCCCCTCTTTTGAAGGGTAGATGCTTAGTAGCCCCCCAAGAAAAATCAAGCTGCGCCAACCCTCAGAGGTTCGGTCAAGGCACAAAACAAATTTGAGCTATTTCAACCCTCAAAGGTTCGGATCTAGTTCAACAGAAATGCAAATGATTGAGGGCTGAGGCTTAGCAGTCTCCCCTCAAGGGCAGAGGCTTAGTAGCCCCCCAAGAAAAATCAAGCTGCGCCAACCCTTAGAGGTTCGGTCAAAGCACAAAACAAATTCAAGCTGCTCCAACCGTCAGAGGTTCGGATCAAGTTCAACACAAAAGTAAATGATTGAGGGTTGAGGCTTAGCAGTCCCCCATCAAGGGCAGAGGCTTAGTAGCCCCCCTAAGCAAAAATAAAGGTGCACCAACCCTTAGAGGTTCGGTTCAAGCACAAAACAAGTTCGAGTTGTTCCAACTCTCAGAGGTTCGGATCCAGTTCAACGCAAAAGCAAACTTTAGGAGTCGAGGCTTAGTAGTCCCCCCTAAAGGGTAGAGACTTGACTGGCGGCCCCCTCCAAGCAAAATGAATTTGAGAGGATCCGATCCTCAAAGAGGCTTGATAGCCTTGCTCAAGAAAAACATAATTCCTTAGACCTTGGAAGGTCTGATACAAATTAAATGGCTAAGGCGAACATAAGGAGCTAAGCTTAATTCTTTTGCCTCAGATCGGAAGGGTCTAAACAAGGCCTAAGTTCAAAGTGAAAGGGAAATTTAGACAATATTCTATGCTGACATTCCTAAGTGTTATAAGCTTTTATCAGTTTTTATCATGAAACTTTTGCTTTGAATGCAGGAGATAAAGAAATTGAAAAGCAGTTAAAGACCAGAAGTAAAGAAAAGTCGAGGCTCTTGTCCAGAAGACAAATTAATCAAAACTTGTGATTTTCATTGAGAAATCCTAACTATTACATAAAAACTTCCTAACTATTATACCAAAATTACATCAACCTGTGCAGCAGAAGTGGAAGGCTCGGCAGAGGAAGTGGAAGCTTGATTCACAGGCTCAGACTCGGCCGGGGTTCGCACCCTGGATCAGCAGAGTTGCTTCAGAAGTTTCGAGAATAGGAACGGGGGCTTTAAATTGAGCTTCTAGGCCATTGATGACCTCCTCGGTAACAGAAGCGTCATATGGCAGCCCTTCGTACAAATCAGGATTCTTCACCAAGTGGTCACAAACCAATGTGAACCCCATGAAGAAGACCTTCTTCGTAAACTCCTTCAGCATCACGTCTGCTTCGACCGAAGCCACGAATTGGTTTCTTTCTTCGATCCCCAGCTCTACCTCCCGAGAAGCGAACTTCGCCTCGGCCAGCTGAGCTGCTTTTTGAATTTGAATAACCCTTGCTCTAGATCTGCAATCTTCTTGTCACGATCACCGACATCCACTTCAAGGATCCCTCACCTCGGTCAGCTCGTCCTTCCACTCATCGTATTTTTTGCCCGCCTCAATATTACATTTCATCTTGTTGGCTTTAACAGCCTCCTTCACTTCCTGATCCACGCCGAATTTGGCGTGAGCCAACTCCTGCTTCATGGATGGAGTTAACGACAGAGTTGAAGGAGGATTTCCGATTGGCGATGGCGGGCAAGATTGTTATAGCCTGCAAAAGAGCAAAAGTATGAGTTGAAGTATGAGGTGCAAAAAAATTAAAATTTCAAGAAGGGTTAGTCAAACTTACGTTCATCAGGCTGACGTGAAGCTTGTCCAGCCTCTGTTGAGGGGTGAGCCTCTTAACGTAGGAGGCAAAGCCACCATCTTCGTCTGCTCACGAGCCACCTTCGGGAATTGAACCCGATCGTTTATGTCAATTAGCGGGGTGGGTCAGAGATCAGTGCTCCCCAAGGTGAGAGAAACTAGAAGAGGGTCGACGGACAGTCGACCCTAGGGCACATCCTACGACCCTACAGATTCCCTCTCCTCCTCGGGATAGTATTTTCTATCACCTGAAAAAAGTAAAGTGTTAGCTCTTGATTGGGAAGAAAGAATAAGGAGAGGGAGTGAATGAGGCTCGGCAGTCCTTACCATAAGAGGTGATAACTTGTTTTGCATAAAGGGACATTTCAGAAGCTATCCCTCGGGGGTGATGACACGGAGGAGAGGGTCATTGCCGAGGAGAGACCCTCCCTGAGGCCAACAGCCTCTTTTTTCTCTTCCTTGTAACCCGAGTTGGCTCGGGTTCGGTGGGCCGAAGTGCCAGAGTTACCTCCCCGACTGGTCTCTCAGGGAGCTGCCGGCCTCGGTTTGATTCAGGGGTGCGGAAGGTGAGGGTGTAGCCTCGACACTCCCCGAAGGTATCTTTGTGGTGGCGGATGAGGATCCGCTTGTCGATGAGGTGAGCTGGTTAGAAGTGCCTGCACCAGTGGCTGGTGTGGTAGACACTAGCCCCCTGAGAAATGCTCCGAGCTTGCATAAGACAAAAGCTCAGGAAAAATAAAAAATAAAAAAAAAATGATGATGACCTTGTTGAGGGTCGTAGCTTGGGAGGATGTCATGGGTAAGGAACAGTCCCGCCCAGGCAAGAATGTTGTTTGATAGAATGACAGGTTGGTTGTTGAAGTTTATTCTGAGGTTAGATTCAACTAAGAGAGCCTCCGAGAGTGTATGGAATCTGGGGGGAGAGGCATTTTTGGTTTTAAGGTTTTCTTTGATAAGGTTCCATGGGCCTCGAGGCATTGGAGGGTCAAGGTATCGGATAAAGAAGAATAACTTTTTCCTGTTGTGAATGGATGAAGGGTTACCCGAAATGAGCTGTTTGCGCGCAGTTCGGGGAGAGATGTAAAAGAATTCCTTTGTAGGGAATAATTTTAACATCATCCTAAAGGTGTCTAAAGAAAGGGGGATGTTGTGTAATCTACACAGAAAGGAAAAGCCGGCAATAAGCCGAAATGTATTTGGGGACAGCTGGGATATGCTAATATCCCAGTGGTTGGATAGGTGGACGAGGAACGGTGCTATTGGGAGCCTCAGCCCCGCCTCGAGCTGTTCCTGGTAAACTATTAAGTAACCAAGAAGAGGCAGGTGGCCTCGGTCCTCGGGGGCAGGGAGTTTGATGTGCACGTTCTTAGAAAAACGACATCTATCCCTAAGTATTTTGATATCCTCCGCAGGGTCGAGAGAGTTTGATACATTTTGTGTCAATGCTGTCTACTTGGGAAAGGGGAACCGACGTGCTAATGAGAGAGGTGGGAGTGAACGTACCGGCCATGGTCTTCTATTTGGTTGGCTAGTGGAATTTTTGGAGGACTTCTAGTGGTGTCCGGTGGTGACGTTGAACAACGGTCGGAAGTCAGCAACAGTTGAAGCCAGAGAAAAGGGGAGTAGGAGGATGATGGTGAAGGAATGGGAGTATGTGAGATTTTAGGGAGTAAAAGAGCGAAAGATAGTGTGGAGTGAAGGAGGAGTTGAAGGAAGGAAGTAGTAATAAGTTGGAGGAATGAGGTAAAATGAGTAAGGGAAAGAAAAAAGATTTGGGAGAGAATGGGGGTATAAATAGGAGGGCAATCCTCCAGAGTGTTCAATGGTTCTGGGGGGAAAAACTGATGGTTTTGAAATGAAAAAAGGTGTCTAGGCGAGAAAAATGAGGAGTTATGGCATGAAAAGCGAGGCATTACGGCGTGAAAAATGAGACATTTTACGGGTATTACGGTGCAAAAAATGAGGCATTTTGCAGCAAAATCGGAGCAAATAATACAGTGCAATAAATGAAAATTCAGTACATGGGGACTCAGCGAAAACGTCACCCACGAGTTAATGTTGTAGTTATGCCTTGTCGAGGATCCCAAGGGTCGTTACGGCCTCGGATCGGAAAGGGCAGGTACGAGAATGTTCTGAAGTTCTGCACCTCGGCTCGGTATAAAAGTTTGGTTGTCATCGTTTGGGGGCTGCGAACAGTCATTTTCGGCTCGGTCCTGCCACGAGGCTCGGCACCAAGCCGAGGGGACTATTGATGATGTTGATTAATGACACATAGCATCTTCCCTAGATTGCTCTAGAAGTACTTACATGACAGCCTCATTAAGGGCAATTATGTAATTTAGCCTCAGTTGAGCTAGCATAGTGATAGCCTCATGCCTCCTGATGTACATCTATAAATAAAGAGCTTGGGTGCTACTAAAAGGGGATCGAAACTTTGTGTACATTCAGATAATCAAACATACTTTTGATACTCAGTTCTTCCACTTTCTCTCTCCTCCTAGAATCTAATTCTAGCTTCTTCATTTGAGAAGGCAAAGAATAAAAGAAAAATATGTCGGCCCTATAATACTTTTCTTTGCAAACAAATGGATCCTTTCAACAAGGACAAAGAAGTACAAAAGTCATCATGATGATTCAATGAGCAAACTGTCAACTATCCTACAAGGAATTATTGACATGATACCTGTGGGAGAGAAGGCCATCTAAGGGATCCCGGTTGGATTTTACTTTTCTTTGCTTTCTTGATTACTTGAACACAATTTGAGAAATGACAGTAGGGAAAAACTGTAACATCAAATTGTGTGTTTGTTACATTTTGCACAGGTAGAGGATCTTCTCCTACCAAAGGGTAACATTGAATCCATTTCTTCCTCTGTCGAGTTGGCCATCATGGAAAGCATATTTTCAACAGATGTTTCAATTTATATGGAGTCGAGCCATGCTCCATCCTAGCAATCACATTGTTGGAAAATTATGGGACATGTATCTATCACAGGTAGCTACCGATCCACGATTGGATTCTAATAGATTCATGGATCTCATAGAAAAAATGCCAATGTCCAGCAGGCAAAGCCATGATCATATCTACAGAGCTATGAGCACCTTCCTCATGGTAAGCATTCACATACTCGAGCCTGGTACTGTATTGTTTATGATACTCACAAGTATAGGAATTTCTTTTGATTTCTGAATGTGATAAAATCAAATACTATGAGCTTCTTCTGGTATGGGTTCAATTTTGTTTTTAAGTGTATTTCTGCTTGCAGGAACATCCGGATATATCGCAAGAAGAGAAAGGCTTAGTTTGCAAGTATCTAAATTGCCCAAAACTATCACAAGAAGTGTGCATTGAAGCTGTTCAAAATGAATTCATGCCACTGAGACTTATTGTTCAAGCTCTATTTGTCAAGCAACTAAATACATAGCAAGCTTTTAAAGAATGTTCAGATTCATGCTCAGATACACTCACTGCAGTGAATTATCTAGAAGCCTCCCGAGCTCAAGATATGCCAACTCCAAAAGCCAGAACTTTGGGCAGAGCCCATATATGGATGGAAGCGAAAGTGGCAGTAAACTCAGCTTCTTACTGTAGAAAGACATAGCAATGCATAGGCCAAGGATAAGAAAAGAAATTTCAAGTAAGGATTATGAACCCACAAGTTTCAGAATCCAAAATCTTGAACAAGAACTGATATTCTTGAAGAGAGCGCTTCAACTGCAAACAATGTCAAAGAAAAGGGAACAAACTCAAGCAAAAACAGAAACACATTCAACAAACCTCCATTCTGTAAGACCATGTGGTTTGGAGGGAAGATCTTTGAGCAAGAAGTGGAATGCTTTTGGTCAGGTGACTACTTGCATCAGAAATGTTGGTCCTGCTTTCTAGAGAAAGTATGCTAGTAAGTTATTGAAGATGTTCCAAAGGATTAGTTTGTTTGGAAGGGGAAAAACCAAGCTATAAAAGTGTAGTGCCTCTCATGTAAAGGCAAAGCCATTTTAGATCTACAATGTTAGATAAACAACAATTAAATCAGTGAACAATAATCACCAGAAGGGATTGCTCAAGTTTTAAATAAAACACTAGTTGGATGCACAAAAGGTCAATCAAAATGGCTGGTTTGGACTAGGAATATTAAGAAATATACTACAATATTTCCCATATTTGTACCTATGTTGTACAATTGCATGTTATTGCAACAATGTCAAATCCAGATTTTGAACAAAGCTTCCACAGGCAAAATGAAAAATGGTGGGAATCTTAAGGAGCTGTCTGCTTGACCTGTAGATATTTAGTAGCATTACATAAGAAAATTTTTACATGAACTAAATTTATAACATAATACCATGAACCTATTAATCCATATTTCACCATATCATCACACATCACCTTATGGAGTAATGTGAAAAAATATGGACCAAAAATCCATAACACTATACTATAAAACCGATTCATACAAGAATATTCCCTACATTTTGTATAT
Organism: Cinchona pubescens; assembly: GCA_025175665.1. Classification (NCBI taxonomy): domain Eukaryota; kingdom Viridiplantae; phylum Streptophyta; class Magnoliopsida; order Gentianales; family Rubiaceae; genus Cinchona; species Cinchona pubescens. The sequence goes on from JANKKI010000204.1 coordinate 1,735,293, forward strand.
CCTGAGACTCAAATACCGTGTTTGGGAGTTTATGAAAGAAAAGAAAGCTTAACTGATGAGAGAAAATTAAAGAAGATAGCTCATCTGGTTTGAGCATAGGTCAGAAAATATCAGTGATTTTAGATTCACTTTGTCATGTCTCTTTGAACCTGTATTGTGTGAAAAATTCTCACTGCTTGTTCTCAGTGTTCTTTTCAACTGATCCCGTTTATTACTACTCCGAACTTCGTGGCAGAAGAATTCCACTTCATTAATTGTGGCCTCATAGATTCACAAAAGTTCTATCTATATTTTATTGCAACACCTGGGACGATCATAACAAGGTCCAGGAAAGGGGAGAACAAACGACACAAGGAGATTGCTCACCAGCAAATAAACAAACCATGATCAATCAGTAATAAATAATATCTGGAGATGCAGCCAGTGGACCTCTAATTATCATACATACTGAAGCAAAAGATAGTCGTCACTGTGCTGTTAAGATATACTCGCAACTTTTGATAATCATGGAAATATAAAGAGATGGCAAGAAATCAGTTTTCAATCCCATAGACTGCCCTAGATAATCACTTAATATTCTTGCAAGCCTAGACAAAAGGTGCAAGGGCAGATTAGATCCTGGATCAAGAGAAGAGACATATATACATAATTCAAAGGGCTCCAAAAGCAGGAAATATTCAAGTCAAACTCAAGCTCAACAGACTGAAAAATAAAAGCCCCCAACGCACAATCAACCATATAGAAACCAAAACGTTACTAAACAACAAAAGCTTCTTCAAGGCTCACATCAGTTTTAACAGTGTGAGGTTTCAAGACAGGTCTTGCAGCTTCCACTTGCAAATTTACATAGTGCTGGCGACAGACGGGCATATAAACATCTGCACCACCAATTAGCTCGGTTTTGGTCTCCTGTGTCTTCCTCAAGGTAAAGAAGGCTCTCTTTCTGCACAGTTCACATCGTGCTGTCAACTTTGTTATGGTATCAGCAAGTGTTTGGAGGCACCACTTCAAGAACTGAGCCAAAACTCCTCCTGTATGCAAAAGTTAACTCCAGCATCAAGAATTGATTTTGATGACATTCAGATCATAATATACATGAAGTTTGGAAATCAAATGACCAATAGGACTATTTCATCAAACAACAAACTACAGATCAATAATTCCGAAAAGTACCTCAAATAGTCACCATCTAGTCCAGCAACAACTACAGTCTTCCCATCTAGATCAGCAGCCTCACAGCAGAAATCATAGAGGTCATCAAAGAATTGAGCTTCATCTATACCAATCACATCCAACTACAATCACATAAATCTAATTAGGACATAACCAAAGGAAATTTCCTTCACTACAAAATGAAAATATCTTCCCACTTCCCCCACCCCAACCCCAAAATTTGATAAAACAAAGATATTCCAACTCCAAGATCAGAAACAAAATGCTTGTGTTTCTACAGTTGACATCAATTTCATAGATCCACCATTAAATGAACATATGATTTATATCTCAAAAAGATGTTTCAGAAAGCTAATAACATTGGATTATATTAAAAGCATTCAACAAAAGTATCAAAGGACTAGAACTAAAATACCACTTCATAAGCATCATTTCCAAATTTCTGCTTGAAAGACTTAAGATCTGGCAGTGACCAACAGGGGAATTTCACCCCATCATGAGTCACCACAGCATCGATTGCATATCTTGTGTCCTTGCTTGACTTTATCAAAACAACATTCCTACAGACGGATTTTCATAAAAACAGAAAAAATATATATATATCAAAATATCAAGAAAATCATCAGGGATCCAAAATCACTTGCAAAATATAACCTTTAGTAAAAATGGTATGGTCAAGATATTAGAACGTTGACCGATCAATGACAGAAAAGTATGAAAACAGAGTATAACCTTTAACAGTTATACATTTTGAATGAGATGTTGTACCATGGTAACTTCAAAACTTACATAGGATTATCTTTTGTGCGTCATCATAAAATTCTTTAGTCTCCAAAACCCAGATTCCATTTTCAACATTTAAGTTCAAAACAATAAAAAAGAAAACCGAAAGTATCAAAAAATTACTTTTCTACTACTCTATGACCTTAGCAATTCAGCAATAAAGTTTTGTATCTAGTTCATCAGTATGCGGTAGACTGCTCATTTTGTACATTGAACTAATCGAAGTGTTCTCTCCCTTTATATTACTATCGAAATTTCCTGGTAATAAAAAAAAAATTAAAAAGAAAAAGAAGAATGGTAGGTTCTGACTACCTGCCACTGTCAGATTCAGATTTGACACGGCGTAGGAGAGCGGTAGTTTTGCCGGCGAACATGGGGCCAATGATGACGTGGATCTCCCCGGAATCATGAATAGCAGACCCCATTGGATCGGCATCAGTGGATATAGAGTTTAAGTTCCGAGAAATGGAGCTTTTGACGAAGGAAGAAGACATAATTCTGATGATTGAAGTTTAGATTATGAAATTTGAAAGGGGAAAGTGGGAAGAGATGATAAGCGATAGATGGAGGAATGGGCAGATGTATGAATATATAGAGAAGTAAAGCGTACGGGGGACGTTTCGGTTTGAGTTTTAGAGAGTTTGAATTTATGGAGGGAAGAGAAGGGAGTGGTTTTTCAAGGATTTTGGGGTTTGGGTTTGGAGGGAAAACAAGGGAGCCGGGAGCCTCCTCTTTGGGACACGTTGCTATGTTGACTGAATCGGGTACAAATGAGGAAGGCTCCGTTTGGATTGCATGTAAAGTTGTGGAGAAATTTTATGTGGATCATCAATGAAGCCTTTGATTTGGAGTAGACAGTCCATATTTTTTAAAAACAAGAGAATCACTCTAATAAAAAAATGGATCCTACATTTCAAATGACAGACTCTTATTAGTTGATGAACAATTATTGAGTATATCCATTAACTGCTCATCACTAAAATAAAAATTTCCAAAGTTGTGAGAAAAATATACTTTATGGTTATTAAATGAGAAAAAGTTAGATAGATCTGGTTTTGGATCCCTACTTGTAGACTTTGTGGTGTAGATTAAATATTATGAAATTTATGACATAAGTTGATGTAATCAAAATTTTATAAGATTTAATCTTGATCGCAAAATTTACAAGTTATGTCAAAAACTGAATTTATGGAAACATTTTCCGTTATTCAATAAGTCAAATGGACTCACATGAGTGATGTCATTTAACATCACATTACATAACTTATTTAATAAACACAATAACTTATTTAATAAACACAATATCTACTAGTGAATTCATAAACCAAAACTATCTAAGAACTTGCTAAGTTGTGAACCATACCTTCTTACTCATATATTTTGTAACAGACAATTTTTTCTGATCAATCAATCAGATATCTCTTGTAATGAATAGTTTATGTCGATTTATTCCATTTTCTAATGAAATTACATCGACAAAAGGTAATTTTATACTTTTTTCATTCCATTTCATTTAACATTGTCAATATTACACACAATTTAACAAAAATTTATATTTGACTAAATAGTAGAAGGGTTTTTTCATTATTATCCCTCAATTAAAATTCAAAATTTACTATTAATTTTGGAGTTTTAAAATTTGAAAGTAATTAATGTTAAAATATGACTTTAATGCTCTATTTTTGAAACTTGTATAATGGATAAGTTAGGTAAATTATTCTTTATTTATTTGTCATTTCAAAGAGTGATAAATAATTTGAGACAAACTAAAATAGACAAATAAAATAGAATGAAAGGAATACTATCAAATATCACAACATGAAAACTTAAATTTTTAAACAATTTGAAAGTAAAACAACATTAAATTTTCAAAATTCAACACATTGATTAAAAAATAATAATTCGTAACAATATAATTGGGACGAAATAAATACCATCAACTATCAAGTGTTGAGCCATCAAGTCTTTCTTGTCAATATGTCGAATACTTCCTCAATTTCTACAATTATATACTGCAAACTAAACAAGCAATGAGGACTTAAAACCCAAAAAAAAAATGTTTGGATACATCTATTATTCTGAATATTATTTAAAATAATATTGTACTAGTTATTTTTTGAGATGTGATATATATTAGATAAAAATATAGTTAGAAAATATGTTTGAATAATAATTGAAAATATAATTTAAAAAATAATTAAAAAAGTTATCCAAATAGGGCCAAACATCATATTTGCACTTCATGCTTTCTTAAGCTGTTCGATCATTGGTTGATGTATCTGTTATTAGGACATAATTTGGTAATCAATAATGTCAAGTCCGCACGTCTTACCGTGGTTTGGTCTATTTATACCTAAAATACCTGGTTTCGATCTACTATACATGTTTGAGCCCTTTGCTTAATCCATTATCCCTGCAAACCTGGTAAACCCGATACTTCTCTTATTAATACAATATATTCTCATATAACCCAATACAAAAAATCACGTAACCACAAATTTTCTCTGTCGATTACATAACTCTTATAGAACTATTATTGACTTCAGCATCTGAGTGTCACTGGCGGATAGTTCCTAGTCCCACCTTTTCTACATGCTCTTATAGAACTGTTATTGACTTCAGCATCTTAGTGTCACTGGGGGATAGTCCCACCTTTTCTACATGCACTCGATGAGTTGACAGTAGAGGATTGGGGCTTACTAAAATCTGCACTAGCAGTTGGTGCTGTTCGTGAGAAATGCCAAATTGAAACTAGAAAGTGCTCTCTTAGCTGACCACCAAACTCTTACCTCCATTACCTTGTCTATATGAAAATGTTAATACTCGTCGAATCGCATGTGATCGATTCATTGGATCTGTCAATTATAGACATCTAGATGTGTGTTTTGTGAAAATCGGACCGGCCATTGAACCGGTGGCCTGTTCGGTTCGCGGTTCAACCGGTCCGACCGGTTGAACCGGCCGGTTCACTAATTTAGGTTTTTTTTTTTTTTTTTTTACCAAAGTGTGATATAATTTAAAATGGCCTAAAATATATTTATATAAAATCTAAAATAGAAGTGAAACACTATTTTTGGAAAATTATAGTCCTAAGTACCCAAAAATACTAATCAAATTTCTAATAAAAAAAGTGAAATTTATACAAAAATAAGTATAAAAAAGATGAAAAAAATAATAACTTAATAGTTTAGGCTTTGATGTGTTCAATGTTTTTCCATTTTGGAGTTTATTTCACGATTTTTTAATTTTTCTCTTTCTTTAAATCATTTTTTATTCTAAAATTTAAAAAACCGATTTTATACCGGTTCTCAATTTTTTACCTGCTCTGTCCGATTTTTTGGATAGACTGGATATATAGTTGGACCGGACCGGTCGAATCAGCCAATCCGGTCCGGTTTTCAAAACATTGCCTTCTACACGCAATTCTTATATCTTAATTCGTGAATCTACTCTTCCAGTTAGAGAAGCTACTTTATCTACTAGCAGCCTGAAAAGCCTCATTGTGAAGGCAAGTCATTACGAATTCTCCCAGCAGGAAGTACTACACAACACTAATCATCGGGATCAGCGAGCTTTCATCTTTGTAAATATTGAATTTTGATGCACTTTTATACTTCGTTAAATACCAAATTGAGACAAAATTTTAATTTTTTTTGAATTTTCAAGACAATTTTCTAATTTCATAAAAATTTGCATTTTTGGATAAAAAAATAATTATTTTAAATCATTTTTTCGAAGTCAAGGGCGAGATGGTCTTTCGGATTTTAAGTATCAATCCTCTTATGGTCTACATATACCAATTACACCTAACACAACCATTTCTTCTAAAACCCACTGATATTTTCCAAACCTTATTTTGATGATGACATAAGCACTTAACTCTGTAAACAAGTTTTGCAGATCTGTTACTTGTTTTGCTGGAGACAGGGTTTTCGGACGCACTGTACCTTCCGAACTATGTCAAGCTTCTTGGACGCATTCCACCGTCCGAACCAATAGGCAGAAACCAAGGATCTTACTGCTTCTCCAACGGACGCACACAACTGTCCGAACAAAGTCTTTTTTGGAAGAACATGACCGTCCGAAACTCCATTCGGACAATGGAACGGACGCATGCAAAGCACGTTCGAACGATGTTCTTCACCAACTGCATGGAGATCGGACGCTGTGTCGGAAGCATCCTACTTATCACGGACGTCCGAAACCCCAACGGCCACTTTTTGTGCATAATATTATTTAGCCGTTAGGAAGTAGTTGCATACCACCATTTATTGCTCCTATAAATAACTCCTCTGATATTCTGTAGAAATCATCTGATACATTAAATACAAGCCTTAGAAAAGAGCAATTTTAGTACAAATTGGCTATAGTGCTTTATTGTATTAGTGTGCAGTTTAGAGTGCAATTCAATTTTGAGTGGAGTAATAATCTTGTACGAAAGTGAGGTTGTGAGTAAAATTCTTGGCTCAACTAAAAGAGTTTTAGTGTGAGCAAGAATTTTCCTACTTTGTAAAGATTATTGGCTCACCAAGTGTGTGAAGCATTCTAGTGATTTGATACTTCAAGCTTGTTAGCTTGGAAGTATTGGCTGTTTAATTTTCTCTCTTTCTTACTACACTATTTCATTGATTTGTAGTTCTATTATATCAATTTTTATTTGAAAAATCTTAATAAGATTAATATTTCTAAAAGTATTTTTTAGAAACCTAATTCACCCCCCTTCTTAGGTTGCTTTGGGACCAACAATTGGTATCATAGCTTGGTCTCATTTTATTCCTTAAATTGCTTTTGAGAAAAGAACTATTATGGCAACCAACAATGCTCTATTTTTTGAGGGTCAATCCGTTACTAGGCCCCCTATGTTTAATGGGGCAAATTTTATTAGTTGGAGAGATATAATGAAAATATTTTTGCAATCTATCGACATTGACTTGTGGTATGTTGTCAATGAAGGTCCTTTTGAAGCTACTATCATTGATGATCACACAAATAGAAGAAGAGAAAAGACAAGGGATGAGCTCACTCCACAAGACAAGGCAAACTTGACGTTAAATGCAAAAGCCATGATTGTGCTATAAAATGCCTTGGATGCAAATGAATCAACTCGCGTGAAGGGATGCATTTCCGCTAAAGAAATCTGGGTTCATTCTTGGATAAATTGAAAGAAATCCATGAAGGGAACGACGATGTTCGTGAGCAAAAGAAATCCTTACTTGTTGCCAAGTATGAGTCCTTCAAGATGGAACCACATGAAAATATAGACAAAATGTATTGTAGGTTCAATGACATCATTAAGGATCTTGAAGCCTCGGGTAAGGAGTATTCTTTGGGTGAAAAGAATAGAAAAATCCTAAATGCTCTATCCAAAGAATGGGATGCCAAAACAATTACCATAGAGGAAGCCAAGAATTTAAATTCAATGTCTATTAAATCGCTAATCAACTCTCTTACATCTTATGAATTGCAGTTGAAGGCCAAAGTGGTGGATGATGAAGAAGCAAGGCCAAGAAGGAGCATTGCTCTAAAGACCTCTCAAGAAGAGGATGAAAATGGCTCCATCAATCTCGAAGATGAAGATTTTGATGAAGGAGATCTTGCACTCATCACCAAAGGATTTCTCAAACATTACATCAACAAACGAAGAATGAGAAGAGCCTTGAGTCTCTGTGGATATTCTAGTGACAAGAAAGCATACCGAGTTTATAATAGAAGAACGCTCTTGATTGAAGAAGTTGTGCATGTTACATTTGATGAAGCTAATGATGTTATCTCCAAGAATTTGTGCGAAAATGAAGATGTAGGTATTCTAAAGGAGATTGAAAAGCTCACTATTCATGAAGATCATCAAGAGATCACATCAAGCAATGATGTCAACGACCATCAAATAGATGATGAAAAAGAAAAGAATGAGGATACTCCAAAAGATCTTCCGAAAGCTTGGAGATTCGTCTCTAGTCACCCACAAGATTTAATCATAGGTGATCTATCCGATGGGGTAACTACTCGTTCTCATAAACCTTTGAATAGTAATTGTGCATTACTTTCTCACATTGAACCTAAACATGTAGATGTTGCTTTGAATGATGAATCTTGGGTTAATGCCATGCAAGATGAAGTTAGTCAATTTGAGAAAAATAACGTATGGACCTTGGTTGAAAGACCATCTGTTCATCTCATCCCGTAATTGGAACAAAATGAGTTTTTAGAAACAAATAAAATGACAAAGGTGAAATCATAAGAAACAAAGCTAGACTTGTTGCAAAAGGTTATGCTCAAGAAGAAGGTATTGACTTTGATGAAACTTTAGCACCCGTGGCTAGATTAGAATCCATTCACATGTTTCTCGCATTTGCATGTTTCAATGATTTCAAATTATTTCAAATGGATGTCAAAAGCGCATTTTTAAATAGTTTTATCGATCAAGAAGTTTCGTTGAACAACCTCAGGGCTTTGAAAATAAAATCTTCCAAATCATGTTTTCAAATTCTCTAAAGCTTTATATGGTTTGAAACAAGCTCCAAGAACTTGGTATGAAAGATTAAGTGGTTTCTTAATTGAAAATGGATTTAAAAGAGGTGTAGTTGACACCACTCTTTTTACAAAAATAGATTTAAATGGTCTGTTAATTGTTCAAATTTATGTTGATGATATTATTTTTGGAGCAACTAATGATATCAAGTTTGTGCAAGGACTTTTCACATTTAATGCAAAAAGAGTTTGAGATGAGTATGATGGGCAAGTTACAATTTTTCCTAGGACTACAAGTTCACCAAACAAAGGAAGGAACGTTTATTACACAAATCAAGTTGGTACGCCTATGTGCACTTTAACCAAATTTGATAAAGACGAAGGAGGTAATGGTGTTGATGAAAAACACTATAGAGGTATGATCGGAAGCCTACTTTACTTAACAGCCAGTGGACCAGATATTATGTTTGCTATTTGTTTATGTGCTAGATTTCAATTTTGCCCCAAAGAATCGCACTTGATAGCTGTAAAAAGAATTTTTAGATATTTGAAAGGTTTGTGGTATCCAAAGTCCTCTACATTTGATTTAATTAGTTATTCTGATGCTGACTTTGTTGGGTGTAAAATTGATAGAAAAAGTACCAGTGATATGTGTCATTTCCTAAGAAATTGTCTTGTGTCTTGGTTTAGCAAAAAACAAAATTCTATTTCTATGTTCTCTTTCTACGGCTGAAGCCGAATACATTGTTGCTGGAAATTGTTGTGCTCAACTTCTTTGGACGAAACATACTCTGAAAGATTTTGGTGTTATTTTTGATTGTGTGCCTATAAAGTGTGACAACACTAGTGCAATTAATCTCACAAAAAATCCTGTTATGCACTCTAGAACCAAACATATTGATGAATTTGTTTGTAAAAAGGAAATTCGTGTTGATTTCGTGCCTACTTCAGATCAACTGGCTGATATTTTTACAAAACTCGTGGTTCTAGATCGCTTTGAATCTCTCAGAAAATGTTTGGGGATTTTACAGATCAATTTGGCATAATCTATTCATTCGGACGCACTCGATCGTCTGAACAACATTATCTTTCGGACGCTCTATATCGTCCGAAAACCTCATCTCTGCCTCGGACGCTTATAATCGTCCGAACGCTATTCAATTTCTTCACTCATTCTCTAGAATTCTTCCGGACGCGTACCATCGTCGGAGAGAACATCAGACGCACTGGACTTGGATCTTCCATCGGCCGTCCGTTCATCAGCTTTCATATGCTACATCGGACGCACACCAATCGTTCAGCCGTCCGAACGGTCTCCCTGTTCGATTAAAACCGTCCATTTTCCTCCATTTCGGACTCACCCTAACCCCCGAAACCCTCTCTAGCGAAATTTTTTCTCCAAAATCTCCTCCAAATTCCTTCCTTTTCTCCACAAATTGTTTGGAAATTTGTCATTTCGAAAGTATTCATCACCATTATTTTACCTAATTCCACCCATCTACCATCTTATTTCATCAAATTCCCACCAACCTTTCAAAAAAATTACATTTTTTTTCTCCTTTTTCTTCCTTTCATTCACAATGGTTAAATCCCGTGGAGGTTCTTCTACAGCAACTCGTGGACGAAAAACAAAAGGGAAAGCTCCAGTGCGTGGAGAATCGTCTGCTATTACAACACTTGTACCCACTATTTCTCCCAAATAGCTCAAGTATTACTTGTAATTAATGTAGAAGTCTCAAATCCGAATGATCCTTCTCTTATTTCTTTTCTTTAGATAAATGGCCCGCTATTGATACTCGATTTGACATTGATGAGGTCAGAGCTATTTTTAACATCAATTTCAAATAGGCCTCGAAAGTCAAAACCACATTGCTAACTCCTGAACTAAACATTCTGTACACTCTTGTCACGAATTTGTTGTTGCCAATCGATGGGCATCGCACTGAGCCCGGAAAAATGCAGCTGTACTTATTTTTTTGTGTTTTCAAGGGCATTCCTCTTGACTTTGGGTATCTCTTCTGCTCCATGTGGGAACTCTTTCTTACTGATACCCGATCTAGAAACATTCCTTTTGGAAAAATTCTCACCAAAGTTTTTGATTTCCTAGATGTACCTTTCAGCGGCAACAAACAATTTCCCCCTTATTTCAACAAATCTTATATTGAACGAAAAGACCTCCATTTTTTTAACGATCAATGGTTAACTAAGGCAACTTTTGATATTGAACGTTCAAAATCCCAGGCCTCTGCCTCTGGTCTGGCAATTCGCGTACCACATTCTCCTCCTCCACAAACACTTCCACCATTCCATGATCCTCATCCATCTTCCTCTGAACCCTCACTTTCTCAAATCTGTGGCCTTCTCACTTCCTTGAGCACTCAAGTCAGTTCCTTTCAACGTTGCACTAATGGTAAGTTAAAGCGACTTGAAACTCGTCTGGTGATTCTCCAAGAGGCACTTAGCCTAGGCATGTCTGCTTCGGCTCGGTTCAATTTGCCAACATTCAATCACAATATCCACTCGACTCCTCTTCCGACAGTGATGACAATGCTGAAGATGGGGATGTTCGTGAGGACAACGAAGAGGACGTAAATAATCAAGGTGCTGCTAATGAAGATGAAGGAGACGATGAGGATGTTGACGACACGTTCAATTTCATCATGCAATGCCGTACTGAAGAAAATGAAGACAATGAGGCCACTGATGATGATGCTCCTTCCAAACGCTGAAAGATCGAAAAGCGCTCCAAGAAGAAAATGACTCGAATTAGTTCCTTTAATAATCTGTTTTTAGTTTTTGGCATTTCTCTGTTTTTTTCCTTTGCTTAGTTAGAATTGCTCTCAGATTTACCATTTTATGTATTCTTTTGAACTAGTCCTGTTGAATATTTGGCTTTTCTCCTGTTGAATATTTGGGCTTTATCCTTTTATGAATTTTTGCGCTATTTCTGTTGAATATTTACAGTTCTCAGGGGGAGCTTTGTTTGATGATGTCAAAAGGGGGAGTAGTAATCTATATTGCAAAATGATTGGTCATCACTCATATCTGATTGTTTTTACAAAATTATTCCATGAATGTTTGTCATCATCAAAAAGGGAGAGATTGATATTTTCCAAACCTTATTTTGATGATGACATAAGCACTTAACTCTGTAAACAAGTTTTGCAGATCTGTTACTTGTTTTGCTGGAGACAGGATTTTCGGATGCACTGTACCGTCCGAACTATGTCAAGCTTCTCGGACGCATTCCACCGTCCGAACCAACAGGCAGAAACCAAAGATCTTACTGCTTCTCCAATGGCAAGCGAACGCACACAACTGTCCGAATGAAATCTCTTTCGAACGAACATGATCGTTCGAAGCTCCATTCGGACGATGGAACGGACGCATGCACGGACGTCCGAACGAAATTCTTCACCAATTGTATGGAGATCAGACGCTGTGTCGGACGCATCCTACTTATCTTGGACGTCCGAAACCCCAACGGCTACTTTTTGTGCATTTATTATTTAGCCGTTAGGAAGTAGTTGCAACCACCATTTATTACTCTTATAAATAACTGCTTTGATATTCTGTAAAATCTATCTAATACATTGAATACAAGTCTTAGAAAATAGCAATTTTAGTACAAATTGGCTATAGTGCTTTATTGTATTAGTGTGCAGTTTAGAGTGCAATTAAATTTTGAGTGGAGTAATAATCTTGTATGAAAGTGTGGTTGTAAGTAAAATTCTTGGCTCAACTAAAAGAGTTTTAGTGTGAGCAAGAATTTCCCTACTTTGTAAAGATTATTGGCTCACCAAGTGTGTTAAGAATGCTTAGCATTCTAGTGATTTGATACTTCAAGCTTGTTAGCTTGGAAATGTTGGCTGTTTAATTTTCTCTCTTTCTTACTTAACTGTTTCATTGATTCTATTATATCAATTTTTATTTGAAAAATCTTAATAAGATTAATATTTTTAAAAGTATTTTTCAGAAACCTAATTCACCCCCCCTTCTCAGGTTGCTTTGGGACCAACACCCACACCATCAAAGGTAACCTCAAACCCCTTTTCCCTTTTATTCTATTCACAACTCTTCCACCAAGATAACCCTTATCAACATCCATCTTCATTTTTCTCCTTTTCTTAGACGTTTCTCTCCTTTTTCCTATCACTTTGCACAATCCCCTTCCTTCCTATCACATGAAAAAACACAAACCTTTTAACCCAAAAAAAAAAGAAGAAGTCAAGAACGGTAAATTAAAGCCTTGATTGAAGCTTTGCCTCACATAAGGCAAGTGTATTTTCTCATCGCTCTAGTCATTATCCAGTAGTATTATTTTAATTTTTTATAAATTTGGTTATTGACATTAATTTACTATCCAATCCTCTTTTGATCACTTTCTGATCACTGTTGGATTGTTTTGACTCGAAAATCGTAATCTATACAAAAAATTGAGTAAGGGGTTCAAATTTCATGTGATTTCAATAAGATTTGAAGTAGACACAAAAAGTCAAAAAAGAAAAAAAAAAAAAAAAAGGGGTAAAAGTGTAGCCATGGCTACGGTAAAGATTGCGGAAGGCATTTTTTCAAAAATTGCACCTTTGCCCCCTTAATTTTCCTTAGTTTTTTAATTTAACCCTAGTAGATTCAAAGGCACCCAAATTAGTCCTTAAAAGTTTGGATTTTGATTGGGTTTTGGCCTGTTATTCTTTTTAATGTAAGGTTTTTTTTGTATGAATTTTTGTTTGGGTAGATTTGGTATTGTAGTAAAAAGAGTTTAACTAGTTTTGGGTTTGGACTTTTTTTTCTCTTTTCATGGGTTTGGGTTTGTTGGTATTAGGATAGTTTAATTAGTTAACTTGGATTTAGGAGGTTTGGGCTAGTAAATTTTATTTGGGCTTGATAATTTTTAGAGTTAATTTGTTTAATCTTGGGTCTTAGTGGTCCTTTTTATATATTAGTTTCATTTGTGTGCTAAATTAAAGCAAGACTTGTTATATATTTTAGGCCCAACTTTTTTTTTGGTAATCATTTTTCATTCAGGTCCAATTATTATTGGCCTCTATCTGAAATTGCATTTTAGTCCCTAAACTTTGCTGAAATTGCATTTTATTACCGAGCTTTACTAAAATTATATTTTAGTCCCTATACTTTACCGAAATTGAATTTTTGTCCTTGAACTTTGCTATTGTCCTTAAACTTTGCTAGAATTGCATTTTAGTCCCTAAGCTTTGTTGAAATTGCATTTTAGTCCCCCAACTTTGCTAAAATTATTACATTTTAGTCCCTCAACTTTGCTAAAATTGTATTTTAGTCCTTAAACTTTTTGTAATTGCATTTTAGTCCCTTAAACTTTTGAAAAAGCTTGTATTTTTTATCAATAAAATTTTCTAGAATTGTAATTGGGTCCCTAAACTTTTGTAAGTTACATTTGTTGACTATTAAACTTCTTTGGAATTATATTTTTGACCTCTAAATTTGTAGGCTTTACAATTAAGTCCCTAGAGGTTTAGATTGGTTCTAAGTACAATCTTTTCATATGAATTGTCATCGTCTCTTATACACATTCTAGATGTGTATAAGAGACCTTTTAATTATTTAGAAACTTTGCAAATTGGTCTCTAGAGTTTTTTTTTTCAATTAATTCCTTTCCTTTCAATCATTTAGCTCTTTTTTTTGATATTTTGGCTTAATTTTTTGGTTGTTTATATTTCTTTTATTATCTTTGTTCTTGTTCGAGTCATGATTATTTATTTTTAGTCTTCTTAACATTGTTAGTATTGAGATAAATGGAAGGGGTCTTTTAACCCGTTTGTTCATCTTTAGCTAGGGTTAGAACTACAAGCACTTTTGTGTTTCAAAAGGTTCACACATTTCTGAACTCTCTTACGTGCAATGTGTGTTTTTACTTGCTAATTGTTTATTTTGCTTCATTTGATTTTGTTCATTTACTTCTTTCTTAGAGTATTTACACAGGATAATGCCTTATGTTGGTACGTATCGACGTTGACCCTAGAGAAGGGGTAACTTTTTTGTAAAAGAGGCTTATGCCTATTGTAATGGATAGACTATGTGCTATGTGTTAACCGCTTTTGTTAGAACTTGCATGCTAGTTTATTATGTTTTTATGTTCTTATGTGTTTTATGTGCTTAAATGTTTCTTATTCTATGCTAGTTCATTTACTTTGTAAATATCTTCTGCTCACGCAGTCATGCTGGTACAGAAAATTTCCCCTCCTGTGTTAGTTGAACACTAGCACTGCGAGCTCCCTTCTCCTGCATTTTTCATGTATGCTTTTACCTTTGATTTGTTTTCATTTCATTCTATCTAAACTTAATATAAAATAGGGTTCATTTCGAAGGAACATGAATTAAATGCTCACAATCGATTTTACTGGGGGTGAAAGGGTGCCTCGGCTGCCTTCAGAGTAGTCTAACCTTCTCTTTTCTTAATAGGACCCCCAAACCTTTTTTGTTTTGTTTTCGTAGACTAGGAGTCATCAAGTTTAGGGTTTTCAACTTATTTTTACTTTTTTTTATTTATCTTTGTTACTTCATTTTTTTCTCTTTGTGTTTTAAAATATTTTTCCACAACTTTTAGGAATTTTCCTTTTCCCTTAGGTTTAGTTTAGTGTCCTGATGTACTTCACACACCGGGTGGAAACTCCATTATTTATTTATTTTTTTATTTTTCATAAAACCCTATTCTAGTTTATTTTTGCGTCTTCTAACGTCGCTTTTAAAAATCCCATTTTAGACCCTATCTTCATATTATTATTACACCTATTTATTCTCTATACTTATCATTTCATTTTTCCACCGAAAAATAGGGCGCGACAGCTTGGCGAATCCACTGAAGGCACTAGAGAGTCCGAGTACTTGATATAGTCATGTATTTTTCTTAAATTTAACCCTTCTTTACATTAGGTTTGGACATTTGTGTGTTACTTGCTCTTACGTGTTTATTTTGTTACCTTTATTGTTGACATGTTTATTTATTTATTTATTTATCATTGTGGGAATAACAGGGCTAGAAAGTAAAATAACCCAGTATTTTAAAGTCTCCAATGTGCCATAAAGGTAATTAAATCCCTCTGCCTCCAGGGAGCACAACATGCATCACTCATCTACATAACCTAGTAGGCATCGTCCCAGTTCCTTTTTAGGATTCGAACCTTACATAGGAGCGCAGGTACAGGTTAGTACG
This sequence comes from Cinchona pubescens, assembly GCA_025175665.1. Taxonomy (NCBI): domain Eukaryota; kingdom Viridiplantae; phylum Streptophyta; class Magnoliopsida; order Gentianales; family Rubiaceae; genus Cinchona; species Cinchona pubescens. The sequence continues at coordinate 1,750,909 of JANKKI010000204.1, forward strand.
CTCCTGTACCAGTGTCAAATGGGTCCAACTCGAACTATCTACTTGGAACCCTTGGAATTGATGAAATGCTACTTTTTGGCTCCCTCAGTCTAAAGGTTTGGGAACCATAACCTTTCTGGAGTCTAGATTGCATTAGTGAAGCCAAACTCATGCAACATGTAGATTACCCATTTAATAGAGCCTCACGGATCCTTAATAGCTTTCTTAGACACTAAGCACGAGGAAAGGGATAATCCTTGTGTATTTTTATTTTTTTGGATATTCTAATTTTTCTGTTATTACTCTATTTATTGCTCTTTGTATCTCTGAACCCTAGAATGAGAACATTTGGGAAAAATTCTCTTCTAGTTAACCACTTCTAATTCCTCAACTTTTGAACACTTAAATTTCTGTCTTTTGCATCTCATATCCCAAGAATCAAAATAACATTATAGCTTTATCTCTTCTTTTTTTTTTTTTTTTTTTTGTAAATTCAAGAGTCTTGATATGTTACCCCTTAAGACGCTTTTGTCATCCAATATACCCTTAGTTTGAGTTGTACAAATGTGAGTCTATTTTTTAAAAGCCTTGTACATTTCTAGTGTTGTATAGTTATCCCTTAAAAAAAATTCTATCTCTGATTCTTGTTTGTACCCCATAGGACTCTTTCTTTGTAAATTCATGTTTGTATGTCAAGTCATTACCACTATGGTACATCACATTTCATTTTGGTGATGATTTTTTTGAATTCTGCATTTTTCACTCACTTTAATAACTGGCATCATGCATAAGCCATAGAGGGACTACCAATTCGGATATCTCGTGGTAGGAATAAGCCTTCCCATTTTGTCTTAGGTATATAACCAATAAGACGTGCACGTTTATATTTTTTGTATCATTCAAAGGAGTAGTATACAAGGTAAAGACTCAAATCCAGGATCTACTTCAAATTCAAGGGGCATGAGGGCACAAGTCAAGTACCAGTTTAACTTATTAGAATATGAGGTTTTGATAATCATCATTTGGGCATCTTATCAAAGTTGGTAAAATCCCCAAGCATGTGGACACTAAGCTAAAGATTTAATTCAAATGAGTGCATACTTCTTCAAAGAACAAATAAGTGAGGCCAAATTTTTATTACAACTTAGTCATAAACTAAGTAAATTGCAAGGTGGTTAGGGTTGATCGAGCAGGAGTCTAATCAATGATCCTATCAACCATCTATAGACCTTCCAAACTAATCGATACCATTCAAACAAAAGTTCTCAAAAAGTCCATGCCCAATGGATAAGATACTAGTTAATAATTTATAGAAAATATGACGTGTCTCAAGTCTTTTGAGTGATATTCTTCATATTTGTTCATGAGCTATCCAAAGTACCAAGTCATTCGTACATAGTTCTTTCAAGACTCCATTATCCGATGTCAAAAACACTTCTTACATGTTAATATGATGTGTTCTGAATCTTTTGATATCCTACTTTTCATGATTCCTCAATGAGTCTATCTCATTTAATCACAAGGTTTCTTGTTGACCCATTGAAATATCATTCTCTTTTCCAAGAGCATGTTATTGAGAGTTAAGCCACTACACTTATTATTAGATGTTGTCAATGCATCAAGCAGAAAGCTGATTTTCCAAGAATCTTAGGATCAAACACTAACAAGGGAATGGTTTGGGTTCATCAGGTATTGTATAGTACCTATCCCAGAGGATTTCATTTCCATATTAGGCCAACTCTTGGCATACAGTAGAAGGGTTCTATATTTAAAAACATTTCATTTCAAAAGTTTTGTGCATTTTTGTATTGTCATTGCTGTATAGTTATATTTTATACTAGTGTTAATTTTGTGTCAAGTGCAAACAATGGAATGAGCCCTGAAGAGGAAGACTGAGCTAAAAAACCTTCATGTCCTGCATGCAATTTTAGTCTAGATTTTTGGCTATCTAAATTCACTGCATGCGCTTTGAAAATTTTGATCTAGCCATTTTCGTGAGAGAAAATCCACTATCCAAACACTGTCCACCTTTTGCCAATCTGCTAAACTTAAAAGTTGGTAGATACAGTTTGATCAATTACCTTGTCGATCCAACACACACTGGGGCAATTTTTCAAGAAGGTAAAAGTTTGTATAGGCTGACTCATGTCACATCTATTTGAAAGTAGGATGTGTTCTTTGTCTCTATTTTTATGGGAATCAAGGATGATGCTTTCAGTATTCTTTCTCTATCCAAATATAATATATCCTTTTGTCCAGTGTCCCCTTTGAGCCATTAGATATGACAATTTCATTTCACTAAAGTCCTTGATGATCACAACACTACATTGGGGGAATTGCAGATGAAGAAATCAAGTAAATCTAGTCTTGGCTACACATTTCTTACATTAGTTGTCATGAGAGTTTAGAATGATGTTTTGGCCTTCGTTTCTATTACGTATATACTATTTACCCCTGCATCTCCTTTGAGCCTCTAGAATTTAATCTTTTGTTTCATATGCACCTATTAATCACACTCCTACATTGGGGAAAGTTTTGAGAAAAGTATTGATATGAAAGCGGCATTGCTGGTATAAAAGATCACAATAGGTGAAATTAAAACAAAAAGGAAAAAAAAAAAAAGAGAGAGAGAAGAAAAAGAAATCAAAGTAACAAATCAAATGGCTCAGCAAGCCCAAATGCACCAATAATGCGAAAGTGGATTTTGAAATCAGGTTGCTCAGTGTGTCAAATGCACAAATAACGTGAAAAGTAAGGTTGTGGAATTCAAGTGTTAGCACTTATTGTTTGAATCTCATGTGGATGTCTAAAAAGCAAGGTGCAATATTAGAATGTGAGCAATGCTAAAATGTTTAGATGCTCATAGTAAGTTTTGAAGCCTAATATAGGCAAATTTTTGGAATTCATAAATGATCAAAGGTGCACATTTCCCTGATAGAATTTTATTTTTGACTATCTCTTTCTAGCCATATTACAAGCATATAAAGTCCACTACTAAATTTTCTTTCATGGCAGTCAAAAGTAAGAACTAATCCTTTTTGGGTTTATCTTCTCTAGTGATCACAACGACATGTCCCATGATGTGCAATTTTTAGCTATCTCTTCTAGCTGTATTACAGGCCAATAAGGTTCATATGCTGACTACTTTCTCGTCTTAATTAGAGGTAGAGAACTATTTGCTTTCATCATGACATGGTGATGAATTGACTAGAATCAAATTGGTCACAAGATTGATGGAATCCCTGACCTAGTCCCAAAAGCTAAAGCTATATGTCAAGTTATGCTTTTCTCAATGACATTATGACCCTCGTTTAAGCACACCTTATCAATCTATAAGGGTTAATTGACAAGAAAGAGCATTCAGTTTTTCAAGCACCGGTCTAGGTGAGGGAGTGAATTAGCACAGTTTGCTTTGTTCTTAAAGTTTCATGATGTTATTCCTATGATAAGTGGTGTGATTATAATATGCTGTCGAGTTGCAATGCCATCGTAAACACCCAAAATTAACAACTCTAATGTAGTAGTGGTGAGTCGAGTTCGTCCCACAGAGAACGGGGCTTATTTTTGTGCTAAATGAAAAATGGGGGTTTTGAATGCTTTTAACTAGAATTAAAACAAGAAAATAACTAAAGAAAATTCAATTAAGAAAAGATCTTGGTTTTCGTCTTATCCACCATGGCAATTTCACTATTCGATCATGGACACACAAAATAATTCAATTTTATATCAAGTACTAATTGAAGAATTAACCCGAACGAATACCAATTCAAAGTTCTTGTGATTCTTATTTCTTTCTAAAGTTGGTTAATTTTCAACACACGATCCAATTAACCCTAACTATTAATTTATTCCAGACATGCGCCAAAGATTAATTAATAGAAGCTTTAAGATCAACAAGAACAATTAGACTAATTAAACATAAACACACGCGGTTATGCCAATTAGATGATTAATTTCCCTAAATTCAATAACAGAAATCCAGTAATTATCAAATTCAGTTGGTTCATAGATTGAATTAAGCACACGCGATTAAACAATCTAGCAGTAGATTAATTCTAATAACTTAGTATTCTGCACCCATAATAAGCTAAAAAGAACAACCATAAATTTAATTGCCGAAAAATAATCAATACTTGAGATAAAAGTGAATAATTCAAGCACAAGAAGTCTCACAACTTTGTAGAATTGACCATCAATTCCTTCTACCAAGAAAAGAGTTTTGGCACAAAGTGCCATGAAAGAATATAAAGGAAAATTTTCTGCTAAAACCCAAGCCAACAGGTGAGAAAATAAATGTGTCGATCCCTTTTTTTCACCCTAATTGGGGTATTTATAATGAGTCTTTAAGGTTACAAATAATGCCTATAGATAATAATGTGAAATCGGGTGAAAAAGAGTCCAGTCGGCCGAAGAAATCTGTCACAAAACTCAAAAACACGCTACTGCTGCTCTCCGCGCACATGCGTTGAGGTCCTAGCGCGCTTGTGCGCTTGAGGAAGTAAGTTCTAGGCGTGTTCTATCCTCCATGCACATGCCCAAAGACCTTAGCGTGCATGTGCGCGTGAGTTGCTTCTGGAATTGAAGCTTTTGGATGCAGCGCACATGCGCCGCTCAACTCCGGCGCATGTGCACTGGCTTCCTCCACTATGCTCCGCCTTTGGCTTCGATTTTCACCTTGATTCTTCTATTATTTGAGAAAGTGTAAAACATGAAAGTTGTAGATCTATCCCTTAGCTTCCCGATGCATCAAGAATCACCTCAATTGGAGTTTGGGATCAAAAGTTATGCCATCTTAAAATACAAGATAGTGTTTGGAATGACTTCGTACTCGTGCATGTCTCGTACTAAGCATTTTCTTTCATCGTTTTGCATCCTTTTCAACTCTTTTTCATTGTAACCCTACAAAAACTGAGAATAACCAAATTAATCTCAATGAAAACTCAAATCTTGCTTACAACACATAAAAGAGTGGTAATTGACACATAAACATAGTACAATTATGAACTTATCAAATTACCCCACACTTAGCCTTTGATCGTTCTCGATCAAATTTAAAATTAAAATATTTAAGCTCAACAAAATTATACTCAACATATTCCTTCACACATCCCATAATAATCAATAATCAATCCAACAATCAGAGTCGTTAAAGAACCCATGAGCTCAAATGCTAACAAAAACCAAAACATGAAATTCGTGTATATGTGTGTATAGCCATTCAAAAATTTAGATTTGAAAATATCTAGATTAAATCATGAAGACCCTCAAAATTTTTCTAAACAACTCATAGCTCTCACAACTCTTCTTACACCCCTCCACTAATCTAGACAACCGATTCAATTCAAATTTAGATAGGACTTTTAGTTCGAAATATAGGTTAGGGTATTTGTTAGCCAAGAAGGGAAAGGATTTAGCAAATAAGAACAAGAGATTTACAGTAATGACAACCGTACATTAAAATAAAACTTCTCTTCACATGCGGAATATCAAACATTCACAACCCCACACTTGAGTAACAAACACCCATTAGGAATTTGAAACAACGAAACATGCCAACCTCCCTCGGACATATATACATCACATCATCCTTTTTTTTTCTATGTCCGCTCACAGTACGGGTACCAGTGATGGGCACTACCCGCAACATATAAACACCCAGGTACCAAAGAAAAGCACTACCTGCGTATACAGGTACTAGTGATAGGCACTACCTGTTAATATCAAACATGCAGGTACCAGTGATAGGCACTACCTGCATATTCAGAAACTTCCATATTCATTTTTTTCTCCAACAATTTTTTTCAATACCCTCATTCGCAACAAAAATGTACATCACTCACTTCTCACAAACTTTCACCCTTATATCCCCTTAACAGATAAGTGCACCATAAAGCTCTTAAAGGGAATAATTTCGGATAAAACAATAGAAATATTAAGCTCCATAAGGGTAGGTAAATGAGTTTATGTGAAAGAAAGTGAATGATATTTCTTTTCACAAGAATAAGGCTCAAATAAGGTACTTAGAAATAAATTGTTAAAATGGTTGGCTAGAACGGCTTATCAAACAAAAAAGCACTACCTTAATTTTAAAAATAAATCAAGTCGTCTAAGAATTAGCCTCGAAAATGTAATAAAGCAAGTTTTTAGGATGCAACATAATTGAGTCTACATAAATTTCTCTAAATATCCCAAATCAAAAATTAAAGAATGGCTTAGTGCTCAAAAATCTTCAAAAATCATGAATGGAAAATATTAACACTGACTACTCATTCATGCATGGTTCAACTAATGAATATTATGCAGATGAATGCCGGAAAAATACGTTAAGGAAAAACTTTTGAAAATTTCTAAAAATGGTCAATTTATCCACAAAATTTTCAAAAATTCTCACAAGCTCTTAGATCAAAGGAAAAGTTAAAATATTGCAGGAAAATTGAGCAAAATACGCCAAACAACTAAAACAATCCAAATAACTCCCACCCCACACTTAAAAGTAAGCATTGTCCTCAATGCAAAAAAATAAAAAATAAAAGCATAAAATGGGAAAAAGAAAAGCTTCTCTAGATTTAATTCGCATTTGGAGCAATATCTGCTATAAATAACCCCTTGTCGTGAAAGAAAGCTGGATTAACACTAAACAAAACAAAACAAAACAAATAAATAATTCCCTTGAGATAATAAGAAAAACAAGAAAATTGTAGAAAAAAATCCTATAATAATTAGGAAGACTTACTCCCTTAAGGGAATACAGAACCAAAATAACGAAAAGAAACCTAACGAAAAGTAAGTTAACCAACTAAAACAAAACCTAATCATCATGAAAATAAATGTCTAGTAAAAGAACAAAGTTAATTGTCTAGGAAATCAATGCAATAACTATCAACGAAAATGGCCCAACACATAGGGCATAAGAACTCAAGGAGCATGGGGCCATAAATCCTACGAAAAAGGTGGAAAGGGAGGGAATGTTGGAGGGTCCTCGCCCTGCTCTCTGGCCAGCTGACGATCCTCCATTGTCTGTTGCCACATAAACTGATAGTGCATAAATGAATCAAAACGGTGGCTCATCCGCTGTTGTTCAGCGAAGATCTGATGTAGAGGTCCTCCTGAGACTGTGGAGGAACAGGTACTGGCTCGTCATTCGAATCATTGGCTTCCTCCACTTGTGATGTAGAAGCTTGGGCTCTAGTACGTTTAACCGGAGCCCGTATACCTTCCATTGCAATCATCTGGCCTGGCCTCAATTTTTCTTCAGAAGGCTCAATCGGCACCCCACTTTCCAAGCATAGTGTTGTAATCAGATGAGAAACCACAATCCCGGTTGGCCTACTAGTAGCGGAGTAACAAATTTGTTGATATATGAGCTGACCCATATCAATGGCTTTCCCAGTAGCAATGCAATATAGCAATTTAGCCCGTTCTATAGTGACATGGGTAAGATGGTCTACCGGTAGAAGGCGGTCACAAATGAATTTAAACTAGACAAACCACGCTGGCTTAAGTTTATTCGCGTGAAAATACCGAGCCGTCTTGCCATCCGCCGTAAAGGTCCAATCCACATCCCCGTCACAAAGAACACTAGCGATCTGCTGAAGCTCTACATTGGCATTACGGGTATTAGGCCATTCATCATTAAGAACACGATTGACCTTCAAAATTTTATTGATTTCGGTGGCAGAGATATCCACGTCCTTCCCCCGTACATAGACCCTGGTGGAGCTATAATGACCAAAGTTAGAATAGAACTCACGCACCACCAGAAGGACGGCATCGATGGGAGTTGAAGTGAGAAGCTCCCATCCACGATTGTGAATAGTTATCTTTATTAGAAAATCTGGCACTCCTGCCAACGGAACTTGAATGCCCCTTTCCTTTATTACAGCCCGCTTAGAGATGTCATCATCATAATTCTGTTTGGCAGCCGCCGTTAAGAAACGTAAACTGCCACCAACCCTTGATTGCGTAGCCCCGGATGATGAAGATTCTCTGGCACCCTTGCCTGTGGCTGTTTTCTTGGCTGCTCTTCCCATTCCTATAAAACATAAACAAGCATCATAACTCCAAACAAACAAACAATCCCCCCAAATCATAAGTCTTAGATTACATATGAAAATTCAAACAAAATAATGCCTAAAACTAAGACTTATGTATAATGCATGAACATTCCTATGCATGAAAACCAATTAGACAGAATTCACATGGCATAATCAGTGGCCTAGGGATTAAATTCATGCATCAATGCCTTGTGTTTGAATATTTTTATTCATTGGGGCATAATATCGAACACATGGCATGCATAAAGAAAGAGGCAATTTATGGGTATATTATGAACATGCAATCTACCATCCTCAATCAAAATCCCAACAAAAATCACACCAAATTTATGTTTTAAAATCAATCCCTACGAAATTTCATCAATTCAAAGCATAAAAAGACTCTTGATATTCTAAAAAATTAATTGAAACCCATAAAAATTTTGTAGAAAGAAAGAGAAATTCATACCTTGATTTGATTGTCCTTGAAAAAAGAAGAAATTTGGGTATAAGATTGATGGAATTGGAGTGGTTTTTGAAGACTAAAAGTGGGGGATTTTGGGGTTTTGAGAGGAAGTTGAAATAGAAGAGGAATGTGAAGAATGAGGGAATAAGGAACGGTTCCTCTCTTTTATATCCTCGCGCGCACGTGCACAGCTTCTTCAGCGCTCATGTGCGTGCGAGGCAGAAATTCTGATGGTTTATCGACTCCGCGCGCATGCGCAGAGCTTTGAGCGCGCATGTGCACGCGAGGCAGAGAGCACTCTTTGAAAGGGTTTCAGCGCGCGTGAAACCTGTTGCCCGCATGTGCGCTGAAGGCAGAATAAAAATTACATATATATATATATATATTAATCCTAAGACCCTCATAAAACATAATCCCATTAAAGATCTCTTTTATCATTTAAGCCTCTTAATGCAATTGATTTCCCAATTAACAATAAAACTAAAAATCTAAATCCTTAAAATGAAAATAAGTAAAATTAAAGTTGCAAAAAATAAATAACAAAATAAATTGAAATGGACATGGGTTGCCTCCCATGCAGTGCCTTTGTTTACTTTCGTTGGCTCGACTTGATGCTCTTCAATTAATCAAAATGCAGTTCTTCCAAATTCTCTTCGCACACATTTCCCAACGCAACCCCTTCATAATAGGGTTTGAGGCGATGTCCATTAACTGTAAACACCTTGGATATTTGTAAACTCTGAATTTCAACTGCACCATGGGAAAATACATTAGTTATTAAATACAGACCAATCCAACGAGATCTCAACTTACCTGGAAATAGACGAAGACGGGTTTGATAAAGAATGACTCTTTGAATATTTAGCCCGACATGGAAATCCCTCCTTATGATCATTTGAGCATGAAAAACCTTTGCCTTCGCCTTATATATGTGAGTATTCTCGTAAGTGTCGTTGCGGATTTCCTTCAACTCTTGCAGTTGTAATTTCCTATGTTCTCCACTAGCATCCAATCCCATGTTGAAACTTTTAATTGCCCAATAATCTTTATGCTCTAATTCTATGGGAAGGTGACATGCTTTACCAAATATTAGCCAAAATGGGGACATCCCTGTAGGTGTCTTATAAGCAGTGCAATATGCCCACAATGCATCATCCAACCGTAAACTCCAATCCTTACGACTGGAGTTCACCATTTTTCGGAGAATAGACTTAATTTCTCGGTTAGATACCTTGGCTTGTCCACTAGTTTGTGGGTGATAAGCGGTGGAAATCTTATGTGTCATATGGTACTTCTTCAATAAAGCTTCCACTATCCGATTACAAAAATGAGTACCTCTATAGCTGATTATGGCTCGCAGAATCCCAAATCCTAGAAAAGATATTGCTCTTACGAAAGTCTGAAACAATCTTTGAATCATTAGTACGAGTGGCTTTAGATCCACCCATTTTGATACATAATCAACAGCCAAAAGGATATATGAATAACCAAATGAAATAGGGAACGGTCCCATGAAATCAATGCCCCTAACATCAAATATTTCGCAGAATTGTATTGGGTTTTGAGGCATTTCATTCTTTCGGGAAATGTTACCTGTCCTTTGGCAATTATCACACGAACGGTAAAATAGGTTCGAGTCACGAAATATGTGGGGCTAATAAAAGCCACACTCTAATACCTTCATTGCTGTTCTTTTGACTCCAAAATGTCCTCCACAAGAAATGGCAAAATGCTAAGATTGAATTAATCTCATCATCATTGACACACCTTCTGATTACTTGATCAGCGCAATGTTTCCATAAATAAGGCTCATCCCACACATAGTATTTGGCATCACTTTTGATTTTCTCCCTTGTTGCCCTAGACAAACCTTGCGGTAATTTGTTAGTAACCAAGAAATTAACTATATTTGCATACCAGGGTAACATCGCCTTTACTGAGCATAATTGTTCATCCGAAAATCTTTCTTGTATCCCTAGTTCATCCTGCACATGTGGCAGTCGACTTAAATGGTCTGCCACTTTGTTTTCCATACCACTTTTGTCTCTGATTTCCAAATTGAATTCGTTCAACAGGAGAATCCATCTTATCAACCTTGGTTTTAATTCCTTTTTCGTCAATAAATAAGTAACGCTGCATGATCAGAATATACAATCACTTTAGTACCAATTAGATAAGAACAAAATTTCTCTAAAGCAAAAACAACAACTAAAAGCTCCTTTTCAGTGGTAGTATAATTTTTCTGTGCATCATTTAGGGTCATGGAGGCGTAGTAAATCGCATGAGGTGCTCTTCCAATGCGTTGTCCCAAAACTGCACCCACTACAACGTCACTTGCATCACACATTATCTCGAATGGTAGGCTCAAATTGGGCGGTTGGCATATGATGGGTGTGTGATACATCCCAAGGACTTGATGGTGATCAATTATCCACAAAGGCTCGATATAGGCTCACGGAATCCGCACTTCAAGTTCCACAAGGTCCAATTACGAGATCAAGAGCTAAGAACCTCAATAAAGCTATGTTGGGCTTAGTTGAAGTTATTGAAGATCAAGAAGAGCTCACACACCTTTTGGAGATGAAGTCCACTAAAGAGTCTAAGATGTTCTTAGTAATGGACGTCCAAATCATTAAAGATCAAGCCTAGGATGAGAAGCTGAAGGGCCGAAATTTAGCCTCATTATTTCGGCCATGGAATATTCTTTTATTTAGTTGTCTAGTCTTTTATTTTGAGCCCAATTGTTTTAAGTGTTAGTGTGTTTAATTGGGCTGGTTTCAAGACGTAATTATTTGTTTTTGGGCCATGTATTTCGGCCATTAGTTAAGTGTACAAGAATTGGGTTTAAAGGCCTAATGGGCTGTAGGATCCAGCACAACTATCTATCACCACATTGAATAATTTAGTCCTAGAATCCTCCACCCTCAACTATAAATAGAGGGGTCTTGTACACAATTGAGGGAATGAATTTTGGCAATAAGATTTTAGTTTTTCTTATTCCTCTCATACGAGTGAATTAGAATTTTAGATTCTCTTTAGTCTTGTCTAACTAGTTGTCTAGTTGAGGACAAGATTGAGCACTTGAGGTTATAACCAACACCAGTTATGTGATTGATGCACAATTAGGCTTTGGATCAATTCCTTGCTCATAGTTAAAAGATTGCCTTGTGGCTAATCAAGGAGGTCTATTAACAACTACCTCTCATAGTTAAAAGATTGCCTTGTGGCTAATCAAGGAGGTCTATTAACAACAACTTTTCGCTTGTGCATATAAACCCTACGTTTGTGACCGAGTTCTACATACCCTGGGTTTCAACCCGTATCATCGTGACAAGTTTCGAGGGGGCATTTGTAGACAATGAAATTTTATTTTAATTAAAATTATCATTTGGTCGACATGTCTATAAGTAAATTTAATTGGATATTTATGGTCCAATTAAATAATACCATATGTCATATATATTTTGGAATATTGGTTAATTTAAAACCAATTATATTATTCCACATGTCAAGATGAGGTGGTTCGACCAATCAAATGAATTTGTGTCGCTCTTCCAATTAAATTGTGCCATGTCACATGTCTACAAGACTTGGCCAATAAGGATATATGTACTCTAGTATTTATCTCTTTATTAATAAATTAAAATAAGGAGATAATATCAAAGTAGTACAGTCCTTATGTATTAATATCTCTTATGTGTGTAAAGAGATAAGAATTTGTTTCTTTCATATGCAAGTAAGAAGTTACAAATGTACTACAAGTCTTCTACCTTGCTCCCTTCCATACATGTATAAATAAGGGTCATCCCTCAGAGATTCAAGAGACGGAGACACATATACACAGACACATATTTCTGAAGTCTGCAAGCTGTGGAAGCTCTGAGTCTTCAAATTTTCTCTTCAAGTGACTTGTATCTTCCATATATCAAGATTTGAAGATTTTCATCAAGCGTTCTTCAGGTCTCCCATATCAAGACATGAAGAATTCAATATTTGATTTGAGAATAAGCTGTGAAGCCCTCGGATCGCATCTGAAGTAAAGAATCGAAGGAATTTTCTCCCATATTGAGAATATCCTAGAGATTGTAATCTTTTATTTCATATATTCATATTTTTATCATTATATTTCTTATTTGTTCAATTTTTACAGACTCGAAATATTTTGTTGCGCACAATTTTTCTCCCTCCCCCTTAGCAGGATTCGTCCACGAATCGTCACCTATATCAAAAACAAAGGGAGAAAGATCAGTGACGTTAAAAGTTGCAGAAACTTGATAGTCACCAGGTAAGTCTAGCTTGTATGCGTTGTCGTTAATGCGAGCCATGACTTGGAACGATCCATCACCACGTGAATCTAGCTTAGATTTTCTCTTGTTGGGAAATCTCTCCTTGCGCCAATGAACCCATACCCAATCTCCAGGTTCAAAGATGACCTTCTTGCGACCCTTGTTTCGCACCTCAGCTATCTTAGCATTTGCTTCCTCAATGCGCTTGCGGGCCTTCTCGTGCAACTTCTTGACCATTTCAGCCTTCTTTTGTCCATCTACATTGACAATTGGTATAAACCTGAGAGATTAACAACCACAAAAATGCTTGATCTTGCCAGACTTAGATCTTGGGATACTTAACACAAAATCCATGGTATATCAGTCCTCTTATGACTCGGTACAGGTAATGTGCATATAAAGACCATGCGGCTTCAATTTGGACTTGGCACGTTGGCAGTGCACACATTCAAGAGCAGATTCACAACATGTACCGAGTCATGTTGGTTATAATGCTCTTGAAGTGTGTGCAGTGTCTTTTCTGTCCTTATACACATCTAGATGTGTATCAAAGAGACAGCCATTAAGAAATTCACGTACAGCTAAGGAGAATACACGACTTAGTCTCATAAAAAGATAACCTTCGTGAAGATAGAACTTTCCAAATTTCCCATTTAGACATGCAGTATAAGTATCGAAAAATCATGATCAGAAACATACAAAGATTTAATATGCTCAAATCCAAAGAAATTAGCATTATGCAATGTAGTGATCAAGGTGTACCTACGGGACAAAGCATCTGCTACAATGTTATCCTTCCCACTCTTATATTGAACCACATAAGGAAATGACTCAATGAACTCACTCCACCTAGCATGTCTATGACTCAATTTGTTTTGGCCCTTTAAGTGCTTTAGAGACTCATGATCAGAGTGAATAATGAATTCTCTAGAGTATAAATAATGACTCCAATTTTCCAAAGCACGTACTAAGGCATAAAGTTCTTTGTCATAGGTGGAATAATTTAAAGAAGCACCACTTAATTTCTCAGAAAAATATGCAATAGGTTGCTTCTTTTGTAACAATACAGCTCCTATACCTATGCCAGATGCATCACATTCAATTTCAAAAGGAGTATCAAAATCTGGCAAAAGTAAAAGAGGGGCAGAGGTTAACTTAACTTTGAGCGTGATGAACGCCTTTTGTTGAGCTTCTCCCCATCTAAAGCCGACGTTCTTCTTGATAACCTCAGTTAGCGGGGCTATGCTATGGTGCTAAAGTCCTTCACGAACCTCCGGTAGAAACTCGCAAGCCCATGAAAGCTACGCACTTCAGAAACACAACACTTTCCAAACAAAAGTGGCATTTCTTAAAGTTAGCATACAACTTTTCTTGTCTTAAAACAAGCAAAACAGCACGAACATGTTCAATATGCTCATTAAAGCTTTTATCTTTACTTTAAGATATCGTTGTTTGACAACGACAAATGATGTGTATGAAAGCTCTAAGAACATGATTCATAAGCCTCATGAATGTGCTCGGTGCATTAGTGAGACCAAACGGCATGACTAACCACTCATACAAACCATGTGATTTTTTGAAAGTTAAGTCGTGAGGCTCATCTCTTATACACTTCTAGATTTTGTCCTCTTTTACATCTATCTATGCTAAGTCTCAATAACACTGTCTCTTATACACATCTAGATGTGTATAAGAGACAGGCGATACTTTATCGTGAGATGTGTACGGCACGGCAGGAGCATCCATGCACATCCTCCATGAACCATCAGGTTTAGGTACTAGTATTGTAGGCACAGCACACGGGCTCATACTTTCTCTGACACGGCCTTGACTAACTAGTTCTTTGACTTGCTGTTGAATCTCCTTAGTCTCCTCAGGACTAGTTCTATAAGCAGGACGATTGGGGATCACGGCTCCAGGCACTAAGTCGATTTGATGCTCTATGCCTCGAAGAGGACTTAAACCAGATGGTATGTCTTCACTCTAATGTCCTGCAAGAGAGCTTTAAACATACTTGGCAGAGAATCATCTAGGTCAGTGGTAGAGAAATAAACATCCTTATACACAAGCAAGACCTAGACAGACAGGTAAATAGATAGTTAGACTTAGCAAATTCCCTTTCATTAGTCTTCTTTGACCTATGTTCGGCCAAAGCCTTGTTATGCTCATCAACATTCTTTTTAATTTGATTTTGCTCTTGAAGGACTTGTTGGGGAGGTAGAGGACTGCAACACAATGGTTTTACCACCCTCTTCAAATCTAAGACAATTAGTGCTAAATCATGCTGTCTCTTATACACATCAAATTGCCAAGGGCGTCCAAAAAGTAAATGACTTGCATTCATAGGGACGACATCACACAACACTTTGTCATTATATTTGCCTAGGTTAATTGAGACATGCACTTGCTTAGTTACTTTTAATTCACCATTGTCATTTAACCATTGCAGTCTATAAGGTCTAGGGTGTTTAAACGTTGGCAAATTTAGCTTATCTACCATGTATTGTGAAGCTATGTTTACGCAACTCCCATTATCAATAATTAAACCACAAGTCTTACCTTGGACATGGCATTTGGTGTAGAATATGTTCTCACGTTGTACCTTAGTAGGGTCGTCAGTGGCTTGAGCACGCAAGTTTCTTAGTACGACCAAGACTTGTCCATCCATCCCACTACTCCCTGTCTCTTGGAATACAATTCTTAAAGAAATCAGGTCCTTCTAATAGTGGCATCCTATCGTCTTCACTTTCACTCGTCCAATTGCCATCAGGGTGAGTGTATAAGACTTTCTTATTCGGGCATTGGGATGAAATGTGTCCTCTCCCACTACATCTGAAACACTGAATGTCCCTTGAGCGGTTAGGGACCGAGATATTACCTTGGCTGGTTTGGGCCTTTGGCTTTGCAGGAATGGGGTTCTCCTTGAGTTTCTCCATTCTCTTGCTATGTTCAGGGTTAGTTCGAGGAAATCTCCAATTTGAACTGGAAGTAGAGCTAGACTTGGATTTACCTCGGAGAGCCTTTTCTACCTTGTTTGCCCTTTGTAACAGCTCTTTATAGTCCAAGTACTCGTGAAGATCAACCACGTCAGCAATCTCTTTGTTGAGGCCGTTGATGAATCTCTCCATGGTGGTCTCTTCATCTTCATACAAGTGAGCTTTGCTCATTGCCATCTCCATCTCTCGAGCATACTCCTCCACAGTCAGATTCCCTTGTCGGAGAGATTGGAGCTTCCTTAGCTTGAATAACGACTTTTCGTCTGAATAGTCATAACAATCAAACAAAAAGTCTACCTTTTGTTCCCAATTCAAGTATTCTTCAGGATCGGCTTTACCTTGGAACATCTAGATGTGTATAAGAGACAGGAGCCAGATTTGCGTGTCCCCTCTCCCTGAGTAGCAAGTTCCCTCCCTTGGTTCTCGACGAGGGTTAGGCCTTGACAACTTGCTCTCTTCTTTGGATTTGTCGAGAGATGGACCACGCCTCCTATCAAAAGACAAACTTGTTAATTCAAGATAATCTAAATCACCATCAGACTCTCCTTTGTCTTCTTGAGTATTGGTTTTGCGTGTGGTCTCTTGATTTGGAGTAGTTGAAGTAGATGACTTGTGGTTTGCCTCGAAGTTGTTGAATTTCAAGACTCATAGTGGCAAACTTCTCATCAAAGTCCTCCATCTTATTTAAGATCCTTGCCATTACACTTTGCATAGCAGTTGTGTATCTCCTTGTTCCTTTGTTGCACGTCCTTTTCCTGTGCCATAGTCACAAAACAAAGACTAAAGAGAATGGGTTAAAAAAAAAAAAAAAAAAGGTTAGTGATAATCAATGAGAGAGGGTTTCACTCTTTGGGGAGTAATGTACTCAAGTCCTCACTTTGGTTTTTATCACTCTTAATGATCTCACCTTACTCTTTGAAAATCTCACTTCACTCAAAGATTCTCTTATGAAGCCTTGTAAAAACTATGAAAATAGCCAAAGGTTCCAAAAGTTGATCCTCAAAGCAACCAATCGTATTGATTGGAAATAATGTCCAAAAGGATCTCGGATCAATATAGTTTGAAAATTTAGGTTTAACCCTTCGGATATGAGTCGAGGCAAAAATTCGAAAGTTTTTTTTTTTTCCGGTGAACAGTAACAGAACCGGTTTTTTTCAATGAACAGTACCGGCGGTGAACAGTATAACCGATGAACAGTATATGAACAGTGTGATACTTACAATTTGAGTTTGACCAAAATTCTAGCCGAAGCTCTGATACCACGATGATACGGGTTGATGCCCAGGGTATGTAGAACTCGGTCACAAACGTAGGGTTTATATGCACAAGCGAAAAGTTGTTGTTAATAGACCTCCTTGATTAGCCACAAGGCAATCTTTTAACTATGAGAGGTAGTTGTTAATAGACCTCCGGGCACTTAATCTAACCTCAACTTTTGCTCAATCTTGAAAACCAACTAGATTCCTAGATGTCTAGACAAGACTAATTGATCCTGTAAATTCTAATTCACTCGTATGTTTAGGAATAAGAAAAACTAAAATCTTATGTGCCAAAATTCATTCCCTCAATTGTGTACAAGACCCCTCTATTTATAGTTGAGGGTGGAGGATTCTAGGACTAAATTATTCAATGTGGGATAGATAGTTGGGCTGGATCCTACAGCCATTAGGCCTTTAAACCCAATTCTTGTACACTTAACTAATGGCCGAAATACATGGCCCAAAAACAAATAATTACGTCTTGAAACCAGCCCAATTAAACACACTAACACTTAAAACAATTGGGCTCAAAATAAAAGACTAGACAACTAAATAAAAGAATATTCCATGGCCGAAATAATGAGTGCTAAATTTACACATTCAGCTTCTCATCCTAGGCTTGATCTTTAATGATTTGGACGTCCATTACTAAGAACATCTTAGACTCTTTAGTGGACTTCATCTCCAAAAGGTGTGTGAGCTCTTCTTGATCTTCAATAACTTCAACTAAGCCCAACATAGCATTATTGAGGTTCTTAGCTCTTGATCTCGTAATTGGACCTTGTGGAACTTGAAGTGCGGATTCCGTGAGCCTATATCGAGCCTTTGTGGATAATTGATCACCATCAAGTCCTTGGGATGTATCAGTGTGGATACGAGGAGTTGTTTCAATTTGTCAAATGCCGCCTTGCAATCATCGCCAAATTCCAATTCAGCATCTTTTTGCAATAATCTGCATAAGGGAGTTGATACTTTTGAGAAGTCCTTGATGAATCGTCGATAAAATCCTGCATGACCAAGAAAAGCACGAACTTTCCGCACCTTAGTGGGGTAGGGTAAAGATTGGATTATGTCAATTTTAGCTTTATCTACGACCTCAATCCCCTTAGACGACGCTACATGACCTAACACTATACCTTGTTGAACCATGAAATGAATTTTTTTAGAATTTAGAACAAGGTTAGTTTCAATGCACATTTTAAGGTGAGATAATGCAAACATTGGTCAAAAGAATCTGCATAAACGGTGAAATAATCCATAAATACCTCAATAAAATGTTCTAAAAAATCAAAAAATATGCTAACCATACACCTTTGAAAAGTAGCAGGAGCATTACACAATCCAAATGGCATACGACGGTAGGCAAATGTTCCAAACGGGCATGTAAATGTTGTCTTCTCCTG
Organism: Cinchona pubescens; assembly: GCA_025175665.1. Lineage (NCBI taxonomy): Eukaryota > Viridiplantae > Streptophyta > Magnoliopsida > Gentianales > Rubiaceae > Cinchona > Cinchona pubescens. The sequence goes on from JANKKI010000204.1 coordinate 1,769,331, forward strand.
ATCTTCGGGGGCAATAGTGATTTGGAAATAACCTGAGTAGCCATCAAGAAAACAATAATAAGAACGACCAGCTAACCTTTCAAACATTTGATCAAAAAAAGGCAAAGGAAAGTGATCTTTGCGAGTAAGGGAATTAAGCTTTCGGTAATCTATACAAACCCGCCACCCGTTTTGTATACGGGTGGGAACAAATTCATACATTTTCTTGATTCTTCATCACAGTAATCCCCGTCTTCTTAGGGACTAATTGCACCAAACTAACCCATTCGCTATCTGAAATTGGGTAAATTATCCCTACTTCAAAAAGTTTGAGTATTTCCATTTTAACCACTTTCGTTAGCGTCGAGTTTAGCCTCCTTTTTGGCTGACGGGTAGGCTTAACTCCATCTTCAAGTAGTATACGATGCATGCATGTTGATGGGCTAATTCCCTTTATATCTGCAATAGTCCAGCCAACCGCTGTTTTATGCTCCCTTAGGACTTTTAGCAGCTGTTCTTCTTGGTCAATGGTTAAGTCATTAGCAATTACAACCGGATGAGTTTTCCCATCACCTAAAAACATATATTTGAGGTGACTCGGGAGAGGCTTCAATTCTGATTCAACCGCCTGCAAAACCGAAAACAAGGGTGTGTCATTAAAATTCATTGAAGTGTCATCAGATTACTTACCAAATTGCGGCTATTCAGCCTCTCTTCCTGCTTGCTCATCCCCAATTCCGTCATACTCATCTTCAAAAATATCCTGTACTATTGAATCAATAACATCAACAAAGTAAATTGATCTGTCTTCTGCTGGATACTTCATGGCTGCATAAATATTATGTTGAAATATTTTGGCATCAAATTCCATCATCAAAATTCCTGTATCCACATCTATTTTAGTTTTGGATGTTTTAAAAAATAGGATACCTAACAAAATGGGAGCAGACTCATCATTGTTCTCCATGTCAAGTACATAAAAATCAGCTGGAAAAATTAATTCATTGACTTGGACTAAAACATCCTCAACTATACCCTTAGGATAAGCCACTCATCTATCTGCTAACTAGATAACAACACGAGTTTCAAGTAAAGGTCCTAGGTGCAAGGATTTATAAACTGAATAAGGCATAACATTTATAGAATCTCCTAAATCCAACATGGCCTCCTTAATTCTATTATTGTTTATTGTACACGGAATGGTACACACCTGGATCTTTGCATTTCATAACAGTGGAGGAAGCCAGCGCACATGCGCTGTGGAAGATTCTGCTGTGTAAGCATGACTGGTACATTTTTACCCAACATGATCTTCTTAGCCTTCTTTTGTTTTTGCTTCTTTTTGTGTGTACATAATTCTTTCAAAAATTTAGCATAGCGAGGAATTTGTTTAATGGCATCTAACAATGGAATATTTACCTCACATTTGCGAAAAGTTTCATACAAGTCTCTATTGGGGTCTTCCTTCGCAAATTCCTTAAATGCATCAGGAAATGGTGGTTCAGGTGTGTATTCTGGCCACTGATTTGACTTACCAATTTTTTCTTCTTCTTTTTGAACCGGATAACTTTCTTTCTCCACTTCAATTTCCCTCTCCTTAGCCTTGTTCTGTTCAGGAACTAATTTGGATGGCACTTCAACCTCCTTGCCGCTTCTCAACATAATTGCACTTGCATTCTCCTTAGGGTTAATGACTATTTGGGAAGGCATCTTTCCAGAGCTCTGTGCTTCCAACTGGCTAATTGCTGTAGCCATTTGTCCCATCTGCTGCTGACAACTGCTGAATACTGGCTTTGGTGTCCTACAGAAATTAAATAGTATTATCGGTTAAAATACTAAGCCATACCTCTGTAGACTTGCCAGATTGATTATTCAAATTTTCTTGTTGTCTCTGAGCGAATGGCGGCCTGTATGGTTGGAAGTTCTGTCGATTCCGTTGAGGCTGATTTTGAGCTTGGTTCCCGTATCTCAAGTTGGGATGATCTCTCCATTCAGGATTGTAAGTGTTTGAGTAGGGATCATAACTTTGTCGTGGCTGCCCTGGGAATCCTCCGGCTGTGTTTACTTGTTCTTGACCTTCATCTTGTAATATGGGACACATATCTGTTGAGTGTCCCTCATTTGAGCAGATACCACATGGTTGTGCAGTCGATGCGGTACCTGAAGCCAACTGTCGAGCAAAAGAGGTTAAACTAGCCATTTGTTGTTCTGATGAAGAAATATTTACTTCATTTACACGCTTGAGAGATTGATAGCGTCGTGTCACAAACTTTTGAGAGCGAGCGGTACCATATTCGATATAAGCTCACGCGCAGCGTCTATGGTCAAATTGTCTAACGCCCCTTCACTTGCAGCGTCGACCATGTTCCTTTCATTAGGCAACAACCGTTCATAAAAATATTGGATTAGGAAGGAGTCACTTATCTGATGATGCGGATAACTTGCACACAATTTCTTGAAGCGCTCACAATACTCGTACAAAGATTCTTCATTGAATTGCCTTATTTCACAAATTTTCTTGCCAATATTTGCAGTTCGAGAAGCTGGAAAGTACTTAGCCAAGAATAGTCTATTCATTTGCTCCCAAGTTGTGATACTACCCGAAGGCAAATCGAACAGCCAATCCTTCGCCTTATCCTTGAGTGAGAACGGAAATGTTTTTAACTTGATATGCTCCTCTGACACCCCGGTGGGTCTCATACTTGTGCAAACCACATGGAACTCCTTAAAATGCTTGTTTGGATCTTCACCTGGCAATCCATGAAAAGAAGGTAATAAATGGATTAGTCCATATTTCAATTCAATTCAAATGTGACATTAGCATCTAAATCTGGATAAGTAATGCATAAGGGCTGTTGGTTCAAAGTGGGCACGGCTAATTCTCTCAAAGTGCGTTGCGCCATGTTAGGCTCTTCCTGTTGTTCTTCCTATTCCTGTTCACCTGCAAAGATATAATTAAACAAATTTTTTTCCCCTAATTGTCGTTCTCATATCTCTTTTCCCAATTTGCATAAAGTTCTTTGTATTTTCGGATCAAATTGGAATTCAACTTGTCCAACAGATCGGGTACAGGCATGCACAATTAGTAGTAGAATAATAATAAAAAGAAAGAAAAAGAAAAACTAAAATAAATAGCACAAAAATAATTCAAAGCGTTCCCCGGCAACGGCGCCAAAATTTTGGTGTGATTATAATATGTTGTCGAGTTGTAATGCCGTCGTAAACACCCAAATTTAACAACTCTAATGTAGTAGTGGTGAGTCGAGTTCGTCCCACAGAGAACGGGGCTAATTTTTGTGCTAAATGGAAAAGGTCTATGGGGGTTTTGAATGCTTTTAACCAGAATTAAAACAAGAAAATAACTAAAGAAAATCCAAGTAAGAAAAGATCTTGGTTTTTGGTCATATCCACCATGGCAATTTCACTAGTCGATCATGGACTCACAAAATAATTCAATTTTATATCAAGTACTAATTGAAGAATTAACTCGAACGAATACCAATTCAAAGTTGATTCTTATTTCTTTTTAAAGTTGGTTAATTTTCAACACACGATCCAATTAACCCTAACTATTAATTTATTCCAGACATGCGCCAAAGATTAATTAATAGAAGCTTTAAGATCAACAAGAACAATTAGACTAATTAAACATAAACACACGCGGTTATGCCAATTAGATGATTAATTTCCCTAAATTCAATAACAGAAATCCAGTAATTATCAAATTCAGTTGGTTCATAGATTGAATTAAGCACACGCGATTAAACAATCTAGCAGTAGATTAATTCTAATAACTTAGTATTCTGCACCCATAATATAGCTAAAAAGAACAACCATAAATTTAATTGTAGAAAAATAATCAATACTTGAGATAAAAGTGAATAATTCAAGCACAAGAAGTCTCACAACTTTGTAGAATTGACAATGGCTTCAATTTCCTCTACCAAGAAAAGAGTTTGCACAAAGTGCCATGAAAGAATATAAAGGAAAATTTTCTGCTAAAACCCTAGCCAACAAGAAAATAAAAGTGTCGATCCCTTTTTCTCACCCTACTTGGGGTATTTATAATGAGTATTTAGGGTTACAAATAATGCCTACAGATAATAACGTGAAATCGGGTGAAAAAGAGTCCAACCGGCAGAAGAAATCTATCACAAAACTCAAAATCACGCTACTGTTGCTCTCCGCGCACATGCGCTGAAGTCCTAGCGCGCATGTGCGCGTGAGCTGCTTTTGGAATTGAAGCTTCTGGACGTAGCGCACATGCGTTGCACCGCTCCAGCGCATGTGCGCTGGCTTCCTCCACTGTGCTCCGCCTTAGGTCTTCAATTTTTACCTTGATGAGGCCGTTGTTTGGCAAAGTGTAAAACACGAAAGTTGTAGATCTATCCCTTAGATTCACGATGTATCTTGAATCACCTCAATCGGATCTTGGGATCAAAAGTTATGATTGAAATACAAAACAGTATCTGGAATGACTTCGTACTCGTGCATGTCTCGTACTAAGCATTTTCTTTCATCGTTTTGCATCCTTTTGAACTCTTTTTCACTGTAACCCTACAAAAACTGAGAATAACCAAATTAAACTCAATAATAACTCAAATATTGCTTACAACACATAAAAGCGTGGTAATTGACACATAAAACATAGTACAATTATGAACTTTACAATAAGTATTTTATATCGTTGTTTTCATGCAAAGTTCATTTTTCCCCTTTATTATATAAAAAAAAAAAGAATCAATCAATTGAATTTCTTATCTGTTTATATTACTTGGTGCATGCCAATTCTGTGTAACTTTTTCCGCATATCATGGAGCATCCTTTTGGGGGTAGTATCAAGTAAATGGGCCATCTTTGTAGTTCATGAATGCCAACACTGAGGCAATTTTTTTTTTTTTTTTTTTGATGCAAATAGCAAAGTCTAGGTCCATATTTTGGGCATTCAATTAGAATGATTTCAGACAAAAGAAATTGGAATAAGATTTGAAAAACTAGGGCAATTTTTTGAAACTGAGTATTTGAGGTTTAAAAGACAAACTGGGGCAAATTAATCTCAGCATTGGTGATTCTTAGCAAAATCATTGTAAGATGTGGCGATGAATCTGTTGGTATACTTGAGGATCGAGTAATTGACCCTTAAACTTTTACCACAAACAGGACTTTAGACATTCCATCATGCTTTTGCTATTTGAAAAAAAAAAGTGCATTTGTTCGTTCCTCCATGTTATATGGGTGCATTTCACTAGAGAACAAGTAAAGCCCCCTATCAAGTCTGATAACATAATTCTAGATATCTGACTCTTTCAAGATGCTTAGAGTTAGATGTTCATTTCCAGGTAGACTTTTTGTGTATCCAGTAGTCTGGGCATTTAAATTTCAAAGTCGTTGCAATGTCAATTCAAAAGCCTCAACATTGAGATTCCAAAGTCATTTCAATTTCAATCCAGCAGCCTGGGTATTTAAATTTTAGTTAAGTAATTTGAACATTTAGATTTCAGTCATTTCTATTGCAGCTCAATAGCCTGAGCATTTATGCGAATCATCTGTCGGGAGGACAGTATCCCAAGTTATCAATTTTAGTGCAGCAGTCTGGGCATTTAAAATTCAATAATTTCAATTTCAACTCAGTAACCTGAGCATTTATGTGAATCATCCATCAGGAAAATAGTATCCCAAGGTGTCAATTTTAGCTCAACAGCCTGAGCATTTAATTTCAATCAGGTCAATATCATTCAAGCAATCTGGGCATTTAAATTTCAATTGTTTCAACTTTAGCTCAGCAGCCTAATCATTCATATGAGTTGTTAGGAAGATAATATCCCAAGCTGTTAATTCAAGTACAACAGCCTGAGGGACATTTAATTTTCAGTCATGTCAGTTTCAATCTAGCAACCTAAGCATTTATATTCCAAAGTCATTTCAATTTCAGCTCAGCAGCCTAAGCATTTATATGAATTGTCCATCGGGAGGATAGTATCCCAAATTATCATTCAATGCCTACACTAGCATTCCTAATTTTGAGTTTGAACTACGTTTGACATGATTTTCAAGGTAGATATGTAGGTAGCTCAATTAGAGCCCAGTCACTATTTTGACGCCTTCATTTTATCTTAGTCCACATTATGTCTCTTGGTGTTACTGTTTATATCTCTTAGTCCTTTTTTTTTTTTTTTTAAATATTGTTGGTCATTCCAAGTATGCCTTCTTTCTTCGTTTCTTGTTCTTAATATTTCTACGTTCTAGTCTTGTTGGTCCCAAAGTGCAACCTAAGAGGGGGTGAATTAGGTTATTTCTAAAAACAAACCTTTTGATGTGCTTAATAGGAAATGCAAACTTTATGCACCAAATAAAAACTTAAGCAACAAATGAATACAATAGATATTCAACAATTTAAGCTTAAAGAAACAAATAAGAAGATTGAGATTAAGAATATCAAACCAAACTCACAAGCATCTCAAGCTTGGAGCTTACAACCACAAAGAGCTTCTTACAAGGCAACTACCAAGTTCTCAACTTGAAGTTTAGCCACTAAAAGTCTCTTCAAAGTAGGTGAGACAATAACCTCTTGTATACAAATGAGGATCACTCTTGCTCACACTAATTTCCTTTTGTTGAGCCAGGAGTTTTACACTCACAACCTCTCTTTGTTACAATTGTTATCTCTCCACTCTTACACTTGAAGAACTCTTATACTACTAAGCTCTTTTCACAAAACTACCTACACTATTACAACACTTGTACCCACTATTTCTCCCAAATAGCTCAAGAATTACTTGTAATCAATGTAGAAGTCTCTTCTGTTTAATTCAGGCTTAGGGGTATTTATAGTTGCCCAAAAACTGCTTCCAACAACTTTCCAACGACGGAATTTCATGACGTTGCGTCTGTTCTCTGAGCTGTATTCGTTCGGACGTCCGAGAAATGTCCGAACCTGCGTCCGGTCGATGAAATGTCTTTTGGAAATATGGTCGGACGCTGTTCTTCGTCTGAGATGGCTTCAGGTTCTTTGCGTCGGACGATTATCATCGTCTGAATATTTTTTCCTTTCGGACAATCATCAACGTCCGTAACTCCCTATTTTTCTGCACACTTGTTGTCAAACTGTTAGTGCGATTTGGTCATCATCAAAACATGATTATCATAACTGGAGTTCAACAAGTCTAACACCTGTGTTGAAAAAAAAATGAAAAAAAAAAGAAGGGCAAGTTTGTGTTATGTCTTTCCATGCAGGCACAATAGGAATTTGGTGCCTACATTCTAAAGAGCATAATGCCAAGTGATCAAATTCAAGGGCATTGCAAGCATTCTTGTGCCAAAAGCTAGAATTTCAAATAATCAAGTGAACATCTAACAAAAATTGCTGCACATCTGAAGGTTGAAGTAAAAGTGCAACATACTCAAGAGATGAAAGAATGCAAAAATCATCAAGTCAAAAGTGGGGAAGCATAGCATAGACTTTGTTTTGTTCTTCATTTATGTAATAGATAGAATAGGAAGCAACAATGCTAGTGGCAATGGCAACAGCAGAATCCTCCACAAGTGGCAAAGACTCATCCTCATTTCCTAAAGCTTTCTTTTTCCTTACCTCAATACCCTTTTGATTCCCCTAATCAGCTCGATAGTTTTCTATCCTTATCCAAGTAATGTCAACTTTTTTTTGTTTTCCACATAGTTTGGTCAAAATTCGGTGCTTTATAATCCTTGTTTGGAACCGACAAGTTGTAGATACCGAATTTTGATGCACTTTTACTGCTAAATGCCAAATTGGGACAAATTTATTACTTAAATTTTTTAGTTTTTTGAGACAAAGTCTCAATTTCATAAAAACTTTCATTTTTGGACAAAAAGTAATTATTTTAAATCATTTTTTTGAAGTCAAGGGTAAGATGGTCTTTCGGGTTTTGGGTATCAATCCACTCATGGTCTACATAGACCATCTACACCTAACCCAACTCTTTTTCCTAAAACCCACACCATCAAACATATCCTCACACCCCTTTTTCCTTATTATTCTCTTCACAACTCTTTCACTAAGATAACCCTTATCAACATTCAACTTCATTTTTCTCCTTTTATTAGTCGTTTCTCTCTTTATTCCTACCACTTTGCACAATCACCTTCCTTTATAATTCTTACTTTTAGCCAAAAACGCAAACTATGATTACCACTATTACAATTATTTTCTACTGCTACTTTCCTATCGCATGGAACTAACACAAACCTTTTAACCAAAACAAAAAAAAAAGAAGAAGTCAAGAATGGTGGATAAGCCTTCATTGAACACTTGAACCACCACCTTAAATCTCATTTCGCACAAGGAAAGTGTATTTTCTCATCGCTCTAGTTATTATCAAGTAATATTATTTTTATTTTTTTTTATAAATTTGGTTATTGACATTAATGAATATATGTTAATTGTTGTTTTGATAAATTTATAGTTTATATATGATTTAGTACTGTGAGGAATTTTTTTTTTTTTTTTTTGTATTTGATTTATGTTGTTTGTTTGAGTTTTGGTTATGAGATATGGAAGAGACCTGGCTGTCCAAGCCTCTTTTGACTACTTTCTAATCATTTTTGGATTGTTCTAACCCCAAAATTGTAATTTACATGAAGAATTTAGTAAGGGGTTCGAATTTTATGTGATCTCAACAAGATTTGAAGTAGACAAAAAACTAAAGGAAAAAAAATGCAGCAGTGGCTGCTGTAAAGATTGAGGAAGACATTTTTTCAAGAATTGCACTTTTGTCCCTATATTTTCCTTAAAAGTTTGGATTTTAATTGGGTTTAGGCCTATGTGTCAATTCTTTTTACTGTAAGGTTTTTTTTTATGAAATTTTTTTTTGGGTAGATTTGGTCTGGAAGTAAAAAGAGTTTAACAAGTTTTGGGTTCTTAGTTTTTTTCTCTTTTTCTTGGGCTTGGGTTTGTTAGTATTAGGATAGTTTAATTCGTTTTGGGTTTAGGGGGTTTGGGCTAATAAATGTTGTTTGAGTTTGATAGTTTTTAGGATTAATTTGTTTAATCTTGGGTCTTAGTAGTTCTTTTAATATATCAGTTTCATTTGTAGGTTAAATTAAAGCAAGACTTGTAATATATTTTAGGCCCAACTTTTTATTTGGTAATAAATTGTCATTTAGGCCCGATTATTATTGGTCGTTGTCTGAAATTATATTTAGTCCCTGAACTTTGCTAAAATTGCATTTTAGTCCCTAAACTTCGCAAAAATTGCATTTTAGTTCCTAAAATTTGTTGAAGTTACTTTTTATTCCTTAAACTTTGCTAAAATTTTATTTTTGTCCTAACCTTTGTTGAGAATTTCATTTTAGTCCCTCAAATTTTCTGAAATTACATTTTTGTCCCTAAACTTTTTGTTACTGTATTTTAGTCCCTTAAACAATTTGAAATTGCATTTTTTACCCAAAAAATTTCTAGAATTTCAGTTGGATCACTAAACTTTTGTAAGTTACATTTATTGACCATTAAACTTCTTTTGGAATTATTTTTTGACCTACAAACTTTGTAGGCTTTACAATTATGTCCCTAGACGTTTAGATTGGTTCTAATTGAGTTTCTTTTTGTACAAATTGTCATCGTGGCATTGTAATTTTATGGTTTCGTGCATTCTTGCCCTTTTAATTGTTCAGAAACTTTGCGAATTGGTCTCTAGAGTTTAGATTTTGTTTCAATTAATTCCTTTTCCTTTCAATCATTTAGCTTCCTTTTTTATATTTTGGCTTAATTTTTTAGTTGTTTATATTACTTTTATTATCTTTGTTCTTGTTCGAGTCATGATTATTTACTTTTAGTCTTCTTAACAATTGTTAGTGTTGGGATAGAAGCGAAGGGGTTCTTTTAATCCGTTTGTTCATCTTTAGTTAGGGTTTGAACCAAAAGCACTTTTGTGGTCCAAGAGGTACGTTTCTGAACTCTCTTACGTACAATATATGTTTTTACTTGCGAATTATTAATTTTTCTTTATGTAATTTTGTTTATTTATCCTTTCTTAGAGTATTTACATAAGGTAATGCCTTATGTAGGTACACATAGGCATTGACCCCAGATATGGTGTAACATTTTATAAAAGAGGCTTATGCCTATTATAATGGATAGGGATTGTGGTATGTGTAAACCGCTTTTGTTAGGACTTGCATGATGAATTATTATATTTTTATGTTCTCATGTGTTTTATGTTCTCATGTGTTTTATGTGCTTATATGTTTCTTATTCTATTCTATTATATTTACTTTTGAAAATATATTCTGCTCTCCCAGTCACGCTAGTATAGAAAATTTCCCCTCCTGTGTTAGTCCAATGCTAGCATTCTCTGCAACGAGCTCTCTTTCTCCCATGTTTTCCATGTATGCTTTTACCTTTGATTTGTTTTTATTTCATTCTATCCAAACTTAATGGGGTTAATTTTGAGGAGACATGAACTAAACGTCGCAACTAGTTTTACCGGGGGTGAAAGGGTGCTTAGGTTGCCTTTAGAGTAGTCTAGCCTTTTTTTTTTTTCTTCCAATAGGACTCCCGAACCTTTTTCTTTTGTTTTTATAGACTAGGCGTCATCTAGTTTAGGATTTTCAACTTACTTTTATTTATCCATGTTACTTCATTTTTTTCCTTTTTGTGTTTTAAAATCTGTTTCCTCAACCTTCAGGAATTTTCTCTTTCCCTTGGATTTAGTTTAGTGTCTCGATGCACTTCACACGTTGGATGGCGACTCTATTATTTGAGTCTTCTAACTTCGCTTTGGAAATTCCATTTTAGACCTTATTTTCGTATTATTATTATCCTATTTATTCGTTATACTTATCATTTCATTTTTCCCACAAATTAAAATGGGGCGCAACAACCTTGGAATATCATGTCGAGACCTTCATACATTTAATCATCCACTAGAAAAAATATATGGTAGGTACAAAAATCTAAGGACTCAACAGGTGACAAGTCGATAGCTAAAAGAATCTAGCGAAAATGCCATGAAGATCCTTGTAAAAGTAGTCACGAGCATGTGAAACAAGTCTACCTTATCCACCTATTCTCTCTCTTGCACCCGATTTAGAAGAATAAACCCAACAAGGAGCGTCATCAATGCCTGCTTAATGATATCAACAATCTTCAGGGTCAGGTGAAAAGCCTGGTCACCTGGCTAAACAAAAATAGTAGAAGTATATAGCATCTTCCACAGAAGAGATATTGATTGAATCTTTCCACAAGCAATTCCTACTCCTCAACAAAGGCAACTAGAATAGAGTGAGCCGCCCCTTTCTTGCAATTACTCACCTGCATCGGTTGTTTTCAAGTTAATAACACATCAAGAAATTGAGTCATTTTCATGAGGTACCCTGACACTCAATAGAAAAGGCATTCCAGAAATAAAGGTATGTTAGTTAAAGCTACATGACTCACTCCCATGAAGAGTTACAAGCTCCTTAACTCAATGTCTCTCAAGGGACAAACGATCACACATGAAGGTCAGAATACCACCGTAGAAGTACACCCAAACTAAGAGTTGGAAGTTTTTCCCTCGATGCCAATTGAAAAACATATAATTGATGGCAAGACACCTCCGTTAAGGGAAAGCCCACTTAGGGCCCAGATAGAATATACCTCTTTAGAGGTATATTCGAAGAATTAACAGCTTTAGGGCTTTAAGAAGGAACCCTTCTCCCCTCAGTTGGTACTCTAATAAACAGATTGGGAAAAGGTCCAACGGTCTGATGATCCGGTCATCAAGAAGGTATAATTATTAAATTCAAAAATCTCCAAGACATAACTTAAGCAATCCTCACCAAGTAATCAGTCAGTGAAATATATGAGAAAGTGACACAGTCATAGAATGCCACATCAGATGAAGAGACTTTCCTGAGAAAATTAAGTCGTGACACTCCATCAAGATCAAATCATTGCTAAAAAGACATTGTTTCTTCTCTTACTTCCTATCATTTGTCTTATAAGCTTTTTATTTTCATTCACAAACAACTTAGACCTGTCTACTTCATTCTTTTGTCGAGGTTTCTCTCTTTTGTCATAAGCAAAAGAATCACAAGGTTAATGGGTTGGAAGCTATTTCCTAAACACTAAGTGACGATGTTAGAATAAGCATAAAACTCCCACACTAGGAACCTTTTCTATCGAGATGTCAATTTAACCATTCTCTCTTGGAGAATAACTTGGTCTGTTATATTACTATTTTGCTGGGTATGGAGCTCAACTTCATCGAACTCAGTTCAATCTATTCTCCAGCTCAAATTGGCAAACTCCATGCTCTAGTATTTGTCGACATGATTTCTATCTCAAGTGCCTATTTTCATAATATCTATTACTTGGCTTTCTTATGGCTTAGAGCTCTAACAAGCTCCTTATAAGAAATAGAGCAAATTACTCCCCTAGCCTACATATCCCTCTGCAGTACTTAGGAAAAAATCCCTTTGGGTTAAGCAATTGCCGTAATTGGCCATACTAGAAAATACCTTCAAGCTACTCAACATAAATCCCTCAGCGTACTTAGAAAAAGAATACCTCTTGGGTATTTGGCCTCTGAGTCATCATCCTCTAGGCAACTTAACCTCTAGGTTACACGAAAAGCTCAAGAGCTTCAATAAGCTATCTACATCTCAAGGCAGCTAAATGCCTCCTGCAAGCTGACAAACCAAGAAAACAATTCAAAAAGCTCGTTGTTAGGAATATCCCTTGCCATTAACTTACATTTACACTGTGGGAGAAAATAAAACTTTCTCAACACAAGTATAAGGACAATACCTGAGAAGAAGGCACAAGAAAAATGAAAGAAAGAGATCCTCCTAGGAACTGCATGGTTCATCACTATGCTCATTGTTCTTTGAAAATTTTGTCATATGCTTTTCTAACTCCTTTTCAAGATAAAGAGAAAGGAACATGTTCTTAATGCTGCACCTTAAACTCTATTCAAAAGACTACGTGAGAAAGTCCAAGAGATGGTCTCCGTTAAATTTACAAGTATCCGACTGAAGGGCTATGTCTCTATCAAATACTTAGCACTTGAACAAAGAGCCAAAATTGTGCCATTGAGCAGCAATAAAAGCCCACAAACAAACACAAAAATCCTAACTCCTACAAAGTTGTCAGAAGGAAGAAATTGTATCTCTAGTACTATATTCAATAAAAATCATAACTCCAGCCAGCCATCAAGAGCACAATATCATATCAAAAATTTCAAGCATCTTAGAAATTTCTGGGGGTATCTCAAAAAATTGACTACATTTATCAAGTTATTGAACTTGCTCAGAAGCTCTTTGACAAAAATAAGCCAAAACACATTAAACTTATTTATCTACATCCACTAACGTATATCTACTTAGCACCGAGCTCTTTTGGGAGAAAAATCTCATTGTCATGACGAAAATGACTAGGTGTTAAATGTCTAAGTGTTGAAGAATTTTCCTCAAAAACTACTAGTAATAATGAATACTTTCGTAAGAGCCCTTTATCGGCTTCCCTTGCTGAGAGCCCCCATTTGGTTCTCATTATTAGATGCCCTACTAGTGACTAATAAAATATTACTACACTACAATCATCTCAAGTGCCAATAGTATCTGAACAACAAACAATCATACTTTGGCCACAAAAGTGTCTCACAATAGTCAACAAACTTCAGAACTACTACTCTTGAACTTGTTGAGGGGCCAGGCAAGAGACAAGCACCATCGATGAACCAAAAAAATAAAAAAACACAAAAACAATGCAATTTCATTACATGGAAAAATAGAAACAATATTGTGCATGTCATAATATTGCTAACCAACTCAATGTAGCAGAATTACTACCAAGTCCCAGAAAAAGTAGACAAACTATCTAGCTCTCTTTCAAAACTACTCTTGGACCATCATCCCCATCAGCGATTGTAATACTTTGACCCTCTCGACAACTTCACCTTGTCGAAAGAAATCTGAGTAACATCTAAAGTAGGATATAGTTGTTGTATCTACTCCTTGGCAAAGTTAAAGCCCTTTCTCAGAATGGCTGCTTCACCACCAGTGAATCATTTATACTTCTTATCTGCCTCAGCTAATAGTCCCCACTACTGAAGAACCTGATCTTCAAATTCCTTGACCTTCAGCTCTAACACTCTGATTGCATTATTAAAACAATTAGTCTCCTGGGAGAAACTTACCTGTACTACTACTAGCCTTTGCTCTAGGATGTTTGCATTATTAGATCTCAGGGCAATACACTCATCATGATGGCAAGTTATCACTAGATTGATGTAATAAGTACAAGGCTGCACATGCAAAATAAATCTAAGTGCAAGAAATATTCCATAAGCGAGAAGAAAGAAGTATGAAAGCACTTACATTGGTCATGTGGTAATAGCAAGTCAATGCAAGATTGCTAGAAGTCTAAATTAACTCTTCCTGTTGCATCCCAAAACTTTGGTAAGCAAGCTTTCTCCAGATGCTCAGAAGTATATCTATCTTGTAGGAGAGAGTTGTTCCAAATAGGCCAGTTCGGAATATGCTTGTTCCAGGACCTCCATGATTACCTCCAAGAAAATTTGGAGGAACTTCTTGAACTTCTAGATTTGTCGAACAATATGGAAGAGATTCTCCCATCCCATCTTCTTCCGAAGGGATATCATCATGAACCTTCATCACACCAGGATTAGTAAGCTGAATCTTCTTCTCCACTTAATGCATGGACAAGGAAATTATCTCCATTGTTGTAAGAGACATCTCTTCGATGACTAGCCACTTTTAATTGATTTTATCATCCAGATTCTAAGAAGCAACCCTTTCAACCACCGCATGAGTTAACATCTCCTCTAGATGGGCATCTACTGTCAAAGGAAAAAAAACATTAATTATCAATCAAATAAACACAAATATGACAAGCACGGAAACAATGAATGCATGGAGTTAGGGAAAACCTCTACTAGTAGCTTACCAACAGCTAACTAATACCCAAATTTTAAGCTATGAAGTCTTCACTATTCCAAATAATGATAAAATAGCAAAAAGAAAATTCTATGTCTTTCAGGACAACATTTTGTAGCTAATGTGGTAAAGTATTCTCATGAGACAACTACAAGTCTGTCACCCTGCTCCTGCAAAACTGATCGCATAGGATGATCTAGCAAAAGAATCCCTATCAGGGACATCAAATCAACACCCAGGGGTATCAAAAAATTCTGGTAACTAAAAAATCCTTCAACACGGTAGAAGAGTAACCTTCCTAGGAGAGGCTGTCCTGGCTGGCCCCTTTTTGGAGGATTAGCTGGTAGCCCCTTAGGGTGCTATAGCTAACTGCCCCCTTAGGAAGGGGTTGGCTGGCCGTCCCTTCCTTTAGGAATTGGCTAGCTCGTGTTAAAAACTTACCTCTCCTAAGTCCTCCTTTTATTTTTCTGTTTCACCATCTTTGCCCCTAGCATTTCACCCCCTCGCACCATTTTTATTAGCTAAATAATGTTAATAAAATATGTTTAATAACAAGAAATAAACAGTTATAGAATGTTTGTTATAATATACACAGTACAAAACATAGATTTTAGAACCATAAGAAATTTTTTTCTGTTCTGTCAAACCCTGACCTCCTCCTTAAATATTTAATATTTTTTAATCTCCAGGCCATACAAAACACAATTTTTACAAATTTTTTTTTTTGCCAAACCCTAAAATAGCACACGAAACTGAGTAAGAAGATAAGGCATTACTAGTGTTTCCTACCAACGAACATCTCAAGTTGACCATAAGGACCATAAAACTTTATATCACCCATATAAAATCTTCGTTTACTAATCCCTAATCCTTTTAATAAAATACTACATTTTTAAGACAAAGATTGAGTTTTTGTGGGTTTCCTCCTCTTTTTCCTCTCTCTCTTTCTCACACACACACACCCTTGCATGATTCATCTCATCATCATCTCGCTCCTTACCATGGCTATCCTTCATTCCATGGCTGAAGGGCAACCCTTTCCCCCTCCTATTGTTCACTCATTTGCTTTAGTTTTGGCTACTTATAACTCTTTTGATTGTATTCTACTAGTTTCACCTTCATTGTATAAAGGAGAGGCTGCTATTTCTTTCCTCCAGATCTTATTCACAAGTTAGCACGATCATTTAAATTTCTCATAGTTGGCAAATTTTCAAGGGTCGTCCAACCACGGAAGTCTTCTATTGGGAGTTTCTCAAGATTGGTTATGTCAGTTCTTTCACTTTAGGTTTACTGGATTACCACCATATTCTACTACTAGAAAAGCCTGCTAACAACGAAAATACTGTTGGATTTTTCTAAAAAAAATTTTTGGTAATGGGATTACTAATGGATTTACCAATGGAAACTTCGTTGCTAAATACCTCGTCGCTAGAAAATTGCAACGAATTTAGCAACAGGACTGCTAGCAACATAATTTTTCGTTGCTTCTGCAATTTAACAATGGAAATCCATTGCTAAATTACTAACTGAATTTTCAGTTGCTAAATTGCAACGGAAAATTCCGTGGCTAAATTACAACGAAAACTTCCATTGCTAAATTAGAAACTGAAAATTGCGCGGCTAAGTGCCAATTAGCTACGAAATATTCCTTTGCTAAGTGCCAATAGAATTCAATCCATTCCATATTTGCAACGAAAAATCAGTTGGAAATCCCAAAAATTTTTAAAAAAACCTAAAAATATTCAAAAACCAAAAAACCTGCCAACAACCGCAAAATAAATTCCAACAAATTTCAATCAAAACCATAACCAAATTGTCATTTCAAAGAAATAAATCCCATCAAAACAATAATGTGAGTAATTAACTCGATTCGTTCATTTCAATTCAAAAAATTAACATGTCATAATTCAATAAACATGTATCTAAAAGAGAATGAAATATAATAATTTAAAACCTAGCGCTCTCACTCATCACCTTCCTTATTATCACTCTCACTACCTTTCAACGTCATTCTTAGATGTCCCACTCCCACCCTCTTGGTTATTACTATGATGTGGAGTACCAAATTTGGGTGGTGGACCAAAGGGTGGGAAGCAAGAGCCTGGAGTCGAGCCAAATTGAGCGTATGCAAGATTGGACTGCGTCTACTCTTAAGTTGTTTATTTTCAACTAATTTTACCTGCAAATCTTGAATTGTCTTCTGAAGCTACTCAATTGTTTTCTAGAGGGTCTTGTTTACTTGCAATTGATCCTCCTACTTTCTCTGCTAGTTGACCCTTGATGTGGAAATGGAGCTGCTTCTGACCAAACTAGATTCCCCTGCTAGTCAATAAACTCGTCCTTTCTTTACCTGCCAATAACTTTTATCCATTCATCCCGTTGGCCCAAAAGCAACCTAAGAGGGGGGTGAATTAGGTTGTCTTTAAGAAACAAACATTTTGATGTGCTTAATGAAAATACAAACTTTATGCAACAAATGACCAGTTAAGCACGAATGATCAAAGATAAATATTTAACAATTGAAACTTAAAGAACAAATAAAAGGATTGAGATAAAGAATATCAAACCAAACTCCCAATCTCCTCAAGTTTGGAGTACATCCACTAGTAGTGCCTCTTCAAAGAAGGTAAGACAATAACCTTCTTGTACACAAAGTAGGCTCACCCTTGCACCAATTAAGTTCCTCTAGTTGAGTCAAAGGGTTTTACATTATAATTACTTTTGTACACTTGTTATCCCTCCACTCTTACACTTGAAGATCACTCACTAGTCTACTCTTGCTCACACTAATTCCCTCTAGTTGAGCAAAGAGAACTATACTACCTAAACCAATACAATGCACAATATTTTTTTTTTAAACATTTCTCCCTATTCGTTAGTGACTCGAATTTATGAATTAATAAGTTTAAGAAAAATATTTTATCATATAAATTACACTTTATTGTCAATAAGGTTGGTTTTTTATAAAGTTTCTGCAAGGAGGAAGGTTTGATCACTTATAAAGAGATTCTATAAAATATATCATCTTCAAGTACAATGTAAGAGAGTTAACCTTCAAGCACAATTAAGGGTAAAAGTCTTTCCAAACCTGTTTCAACTTTCAACATATGTACTAGTTAGGTAAACACTATAAGTATAACATAGGATAACATAAATTCGATTTTAGATTCAAAATTAAATTTTATAAAATTTTATTTTTATTTATATTATCTGATATCATAAATTTTATGACATTTAATTCATACTACAATATTTACCAGTAAAAGTAAAAATCAAATTTATTTAAATATTTCCCGACTTAAATAACTCAAAGAATTTAATGATAACTTATATTATGGATTATGGTTATTGGTACTCTTATCAATCCTCACTCAATTACTCTCAATCATCATACAATATCCATTCATTTTGAGATCAAATTAAATATTTTCCAAAATTATTAGTAGTAATATTAGATTCTTATTGTTTCCTTCTTAAAAGAATCCTTAAATTAAGGTTTGAGAAATTGGATACAAGTTTTTCCATATTTCTTTTTTTATTTTCCCCTTTTATCCTTTTATGCCAATAACAAAAAAGAAATTGCTACAGGAAGAGGGGGAAAAAAAAAAATTGTCAACCTGGCTCTCATCATTTTCTCTAGCCAACCGTTCCAACCCCGACTCCGATGACGGCAAGGGCGACGGCAACGATCAAAACCATAAACCCCCAACAAGCCACCACGTCTCTCCTACCTCCGGCGTAAAACAAGACCTTTCTGCCCTCTCTGCAACCTTCTCCCACCATCTCCGGGGAGTCGCCGCTTTTCTAGCACCCCCGCCGGCGGCCGCTCAAATACTTAATAATACTCCTGTCAATAATGATTACACTTCTAGGACTACTACAACAGAAGATGACTATGCAACGGCGTCGTCTTCCAACTCCGAAACAATTATTGGGATTAAAAAGGATTTAGCGGAAATTGGGGGCAGCTTTAAATCCCTTTTCTCTTCTTCTTCAGACAAACCGCTTTCTGGGATTTCGAAATATTGCTTATAATATTCTACAGTTCCATCAAGATGACGCCATTGATGATGATGAAGAAGAAGAAGAGGATATAGCTGGAATTAATGAGGAAGTTGTGGACTTTGTTCGGAAAATTTCTTTGCGGCCTGAGCTTTGGACTGATTTTCCTCTTTCTTTACCAAATGGTAATGTTTTTAAGTATTTATTATTATTTTTTTCAGTTGCATGTTAATTGTCTTGAATTAAAGTGCTTTTTTGTTAATGGGTTTTGTTTTTTGGGATGTGGGTTTGAAGCTAAAGTTTAACTAATCAAGCGGCATTGGTGGAATTGAAAGTTGGGAGCTTTTGAATGTCTTTGGTGCATTTCAGTTTTGCTCTCGTGTTGTATAATAATTTTAAGTTGCTTGGTAAGATTATTTGAAGTTAGTTAGATTGAAAAATACTACTGTTTCTGAGATTTGAGGAATTATTTTGAGGCTAATGTGAGGGCAAATAGTGCAAACGATTTTGTTTTTTGCTAGTGAAAATAATTGGCAGACAATTAAAAGAGTTGTTGCAATGCCTAGTTTGCGTTTTTTGGAGGTTAATTTGTAAATGAAATAAAGGTAGCGAAACAAGGATTACTCATCTGGAGCTGCATGTGATTTTACTTGTTGATTGTCTAAGATTCACTTGCTACCCGATGAACTGGTGAGACACAGGAAAACTAAGAAGTTGCTAATTATTAACTAGTTGCTTGCTCACCGTTTATGTGCAATACATTTACACTAGCTTCTTTCCCTGAATGAGGCTTTTGTATTCATTGAACACTGTATCAAATGTCAGAAAATTGTTTATGTGAGCCAAAGGGTTTTACTCATGCTTCAAAATAATGTAGTACAATTTTTACAAGATTCCCCATACAGTTTTACAATGTCCTTATATGGAGATATAGATTTTCTTGCAAATTATGCTTAGTTCAGATCTTGCATCTGTGTTGAATTCGTTCATAAGTTGAAAAGCATTTCGCAGTTGAGACTTTCTTGGCACATTTGGAGTTTGTGGAAAGGTGATATTTAAGAGAATCTAGTTGGACTCTTTAAGACGTAATAGCATTAACTTAACAGAGAAAAGGTCCTGGTCAAAGGAAGGATGGAAGTTCTGATTCAAGTTCACAACTCAACAAATGCTTTCATCTTTTTCTTTTTCTTTTTCTTTGTGCCCTTGGCTAAAGGATGATAGGAGGCACCATGCTTATTTAACTAAAATTTCTCGACTACAAAATTATCAACAAATGCGGTCATTCTTGTGTCCTTAGGAACATCAGCTCCTTTGAGCGTGTGTGTTAACTTTTCAGCCAAAATGAAGAATAAGTTCAATTTTTCTCTTTCTTTCTATTCCTGCGGGGACCTGGAATATGCAGTGCGGGAAGGTCATGGTTTACAAGCACGGTATATTGCAGCTAACTCAGTCATGTCGTGGTTTACAAGCACGGTATATTGCAGCTAACTCAGTCATGTGAGCTCATTTCCTGCTTTGGTACTGAAATGTTTTAATTTTATCTCTTGCAGATTTTTATATGTCTGATAATTAACTTAGATTGTTCAACAATTAACTTATCAGTATAAAGAGGTTTTCCAGCATAACTAGCCAGTTTACTAAGAGTTATTGCAAAATAGTAGTAAAGCTTCAAGTTTGGCAACTTTATCCACACAGGAATAGTAGAGAAATCTTCTTGAGCCAGGTCCAAATCAAGGGACTAAGCATTCAAGAACAACATTTTTGCTCTTGAAAGGCCATGGGACTGATCAAGCACCTTATTCTTAGTAACTTCAGTTTCAAAATGGATGACAAAAATACTTAACTTTAGCAGAACATACTCCACTATCCCAAACTCCCACCATTTCAAAGAAACAAATTGTTTCATAGCCTGAAAACGAATAGCTGCCCAAAAAAGATAACCCACAACTGCATTACTCCATTTCCCCATCCCCCCAGCAATATCTTCTGCCTCAATAATCACAGTTTGGCCTGAAATTGGAGCAATATAAGACAAGCTATAATCAAATCTAGAACCCATGGGTAACCCCTTGTTTTCGAACTACTTTAGCTCAAGATACACCAGGAATTGCTGCACAATTGACACCTGAAACAGCCAATCCTGCTAAACCCTCATTTGCCCAGTTGAGAGGTACAGAGTTTCCTTGCCCAGTCTGCACTGAAGAACACAAAACAGGATTGACCATGCTCTCACTCGATCTACTCATGGAGGGAAACATATGGGATTTTGAAGATTCACTCCCAAATCCATGCCAAAACCCCAGAAAATCAGAAAAACAGAAGCAAGAAATTTGCCCAAAATAACCAAGAAAACCAACAAAAATGAAAACCCAACAACGCAGAACAGACACAGCGAACCAAGAAAGACAAAGCCTCTCTCAAATCAAGTAATTTCAGCCATTGCTGATGAAGAAATCAATGGCGAAATCAGTTATGTATAGGTCAGCAGGGAGGTTTTCTTGTGGCGCACGTTAGCAAACATAACAGCCTAAAGAGAAAAAGTGTTAATCCCATACATTTTACGTTCTTATCGTATTTCTTTTTCTATTCCCTATTTCCCTTTCTTGTTGCTTTCCCTAAACCACCAGCCGTCTCAACCTTTTTTTTTTTTGAATAATTTATTATTTAAAATTAAATGTTATCAATTTTATTCTTAAAAAAGTAATGCGCGATACATATGTAACTATTATAAGTCAAAATATATTTATAATTATGTCAAGAGATTGAAATGGTATATTTTTAATTGATGAAGGATGAAAATATATTATTTTAAATATGAAAAACTCGATCAGTACAAATATAAAATGTGAGTTAGGATCATTTTCCCAAACACAAAAGTAAGAAAATTATTTCAGAAAGTGTTGCTTTTGTGCTGCAACACTTCGCTATACCTGTAACCAAAATTAATTCATATATGTTCTGACTAAGTACTAGAAGACTGGATATCTGAAAAACCAATAATTTATATTACCGTTACAAGATTATTTTAAGAGTTAATTTTTTTTACAACGACAATGTATAGAAATATTTTTACCCTTCGAATGCATATGCAAGTCATATGTGTAAAAATAAGATTTAAAATTCAAAAAAATGATTTTGTGTCATGCATATATATGCACCTAATGATGTAAAAGAACTTCTACACCGATAGTGTAATAAAGATTAATCCTAATTTAAATCAACACAAGATTAATCCTAATTTAAATCAATATGTTTTTTTAGCATAATTAAAAAAAATCATATGGTAATACACTTCCTTACGACTTATTAATTACGGTTTCGAGTTATCAAAAGATAGGTAGAGATCCATGCTAAATTCTCATTTGAAGAACGAAAAAAATTAGGAATTTTAATGCAGATAGAGGTAATGAAGGTGGCATCCAATCTTTAATGTTTGATCCAAATTGAAGCTCAATAATGGATGTTATCCCAGAGTACAAGGGTCAAACCTAAACTACAAGGCATGAAACTGGAGTACGGATGCAAAATAGTACAATCTTGCATGGACGAAGGTCACATATAGGGGTGGTTCATAAGTTAGTTAAGTCGAATTATTAAGTCAAGTCAAGTCGGAAAAGAAAAACAAGACTCGACTTGTTCAACTTTTGACTCAAATTTGACTCGAAGTCAAATAACCAAGTGACTCTTTGACTTGATTTTGACTTCAACTTCAAGTCAAATTACCAGTCGAATGTCGATATATAGATTGATTGGTTTGATTGGTTTACTGGTTGAACAAACCATTCGATTTTGTTGGTCAAATAAATCAAAAAATTATATTTCTTTTAATATTTTAGCATATATTGTGATAATATATTAATATATTTGTATACATACTATTTTATCCAAAATATTCTTAATTCTTAATAATTAAATATATTAATAATTGATAATATTCTTTTTTCTTAATATTGAAATATCTTTTTCTTGTATATTTAGTTGAGTTATATATGTAATACTTCGTATTATTTACAACTTAGGCACTTCTATATTAATATGTGTACAACTTATAAATACAATACTTTTGTTTCAGAATACTGAATTAAACAGATTACTAATTTACTTGTAATACACACACACACACACACACATATATATATATATATATATATATTATATCTATACATACATATTTTGACTTTCATATATTAAGATTTGTATAATTTATACTCGTAATAAAAGTATGTTTTACATAACGGCTACTTATACTACATAACTCATTAGTGTAATGTTTTTATTATCATCAAGTATATTAAACGCATTACTAACTTACTCTTAACACAAATAGAGTTCGATAATCATATACATTCATATAATATTATAGGATATCACTTAATAGGGGGTTGGTAATTATACAGGATTTTACTGTGTAAATTGACTTTGGCAAGTAGTCTGAATTTATAATTTTATAAATAATTTTTAGTAGTACTGAATTTGTAATTTGGTAAATAATTTTTAATATATATATACACACACACACTAATACATATTCATATATTAAGATTTGTAACTTATATATGTAGTTTTACACACAAAGACATCAAAGATATGTATGTTTAAATTTGTACATATAATTTATTTTAAACTTGTATATGTATAATATATTATGAATTGTATTTTGGTACACACATATTATATAAAGATGATAATTTAAAAATTGGAATAATTAAAAAATAAGCTACTTAGATAAAGATATGTATAAATATAATATAAGCTAATTGTATTATCTTGTATATCTACTATGCCATATTTTGAATTTGTGGAATAATGTACTAAATTTTTGAATTAGAATATGGAATGAAAGAGAATTTATGTTCAATTTATTTGACTTATTTGATTTACAGGTCGAATTTAAGTGAGTCGACTTTAATTGACTTTCAATTTATATGACTTGATTTTCAAATTTTCAAGTTAAAAGTCAAACCAGTCAAAATGTCGAATACCAATTGAATGAACACCTCTAATCACGTAGACCAACATATAAAGTCCATATATGACTCACAAGTTATGTGTAACTTATGCAAGATCTGTTGAACCCCAGTAATTATATTAATCATGTTTTGATGATGACCAAATTGCACTAATAGTTTGAAAACAAGTGTGCAGAAAAATAGGTAGGTTTGGACGTAAATGATCGTCCGAACAAAACAAGCAGAAGACTCCACGGACGCAAATGATTGTCCGAAAGACAGAGTTTCGGACGATGGTAATCATCCGACACAAAGAATTTGAAGCAATTTCGGACGAAGAACAGCGTCCGATCATATTTCCAGAAGACTTTGCTTCGATCGGATGCATGTTTGGACGCATCCTCGGACGTCCGAACGAATACCCTCAGAGAACGGACGCAGCGTCGGACGCAGAAGTTAGCAGCGGCTGTCCGAAAGGTCCAACGGCTAGTTTTCCAGTAAACAGAAAATAGCCGTTGGAAAGTTGTTGAAAGCAGATTTTGGGCAACTATAAATACCCCTAAGCCTGAATTAAAGAAGAAGAGACTTCTACATTGATTACAAGTAATTCTTGAGCTATTTGGGAGAAATATTGGGTACAAGTGTTGTAATAGTATAGGTAGTTT
This sequence comes from Cinchona pubescens, assembly GCA_025175665.1. NCBI lineage: Eukaryota > Viridiplantae > Streptophyta > Magnoliopsida > Gentianales > Rubiaceae > Cinchona > Cinchona pubescens. Next base: position 1,793,842 of record JANKKI010000204.1, read on the forward strand.
TGTGAAAAGAGTTTAGAAGTGTAAGAGTTCTTCAAGTGTAAGAGTGGAGAGATAACAACTGTAACAAAGGGAGGTTGTGAGTGTAAAACTCTTGGCTCAACTAAAGGAAATTAGTATGAGCAAGAGTGATCCTCATTTGTGTACAATAGGTTATTGTCTCACCTACTTTGAAGAGACTTTTAGTGGCTAAACTTCAAGTTAAGAACTTGGTAGTTGCCTTGTAAGAAGCTCTTTGTAGTTGTAAGTTCCAAGCTTGAGAAGCTTGAGAGTTTGGTTTGATTCTCTTAATCTCAATATTCTTTTTTGTTCTTTAAGCTTAAATTGTTGAATATCTATTGTATTCATTTGTGCTTAAGTTTTTATTTGGTGCATAAAGTTTGAATTTCTATTAAGTACATAAAAAGGTTTGTTTTAGATACAACCTAATTCACCCCCCTCTTAGGTTGCTTTTGGGCCAACAAGATCAAGGTAAGAATTTGCCAAAATCCAATAATGAATCATTTCCTAATCTTAGAACTATAGTAGCAACTATTTAGCAAATCTCACTAAAAAAAAAAAAAAAGAACTATTTAGCCAATCACATAATTTGGGCACATCTAAGGTAGCATCAAAGCCAGTTGCAGCCATGGTTGTTAAAATCGCGATCCTGGATCGTACGATCCTACAATGCCAAAACGACTCGGATCGTTACTAGAATCGGAATCCTTGTAGAATCGGGTAGGATCGTAGGATCGTATGGTAGGATCGTACGATCCTACCCGATCCCACGATCCTACGAAAAATAATATTTTAGGCCTTATAAACTTTTGGATTTTATTTGTTTTATGTTCTAAAAGAGATAAATTTGTTTTGTGACCTATTTGCATTAGCCCTACCACCAAATTCCTTTTTCAAAGTCTAAACTCCAAACACTATGCTTGTGAGGATTGCAAAATTTCCTTGTCAAAATGGAAATTCTCCAATTATATCTTCAAAACTTAGTAGATATTTAATTATCCTTTTAATTGGATGGATATAATATAATGTGGTGTAAAATAAATAAAACTACAACTCAGTTGAACTCAACATCTATTTGAGAAAGTCTTTTAAAAAGTTAATATTAGAATATTTTTTAAAATGTGACGTATATAAAATATTAAAAAAAATGAAATTTAAACATATTTAGAGAACGTGATTAAGAAATCTACCCTACAAATTTTGTTATAAAAATGATGTATTAGTATATTAGTTAGTGCTATTGGTTATTTTAATTTTTTTCTTGAACTTTTATCTTCTTATAATTAATGTTATTTTTTTGAATAGAAAAAGGTAAATTCTTATTGATTTTGTAAATTTTTTACATGAGATCATTTAAAAGCATTACCCCTATGAGAAGATCTAATCCTCATACAAGCAGTCTGACGATAATCTAGCTAATCTTGTATCTTTTAAGATAAATCCAAAGTTGTTATGCTTCTTGAGATCTTCTAAGTTTCATGTTATTAACAAATATGTTCTTGTATCTTATACAATTTGATTTGCATTTTTGTCTCCTAACTTATTCTAAAATATTCTCTATTTGGAGAGTTATTAATTAATTAGGATATTATTCTAAATGTTATTTGGAAAAAGTACTGTAACATCTCTTGTTATGTGATGTATGTGAGAATTGTAAATTTTAGTTTGAAAATATTGTAGAACAAATAGAGGTTCTGTTATTAAATTCATTTCTTTCCGACTTCACTACTTCCATTTTCTTATACAATTCATGAAATAGGTCAAAATGATATATTTTTATACTTAATTTACAAATTATATAATTTTTATTATGGTTTTTGTTATTTATTAGTTTAAAAATAATTTATTTTGTTATTTTAGATACTTTTGGTAGGATCTTACGATTCTACGATCTGATCCTACGATCCGATTCTAACAGAAGCAAATCGATCCCACGTAGAATCCCGATTTTACAAACTATGGTTGCAGCTACTGCTTAGCCATTATAATCGCCTTGGGAGAACTTGTTCTCAGATTACAAAAAGACTGGAACCAATTGGTTACCACCAAAGTTTCTTCAATTCAATCCTTGACAAACTTTTTTGGCACTCTCAACATCAACATACTCTAAAAATACTTACAAAAAAAAAAAAAAGATATGGAAATGTTTCATCACGATTAAACTTCACAAAAAAAAGGAGTATTTGTCTTCATGAACGGATCATTGGAAAGAGTCAAACGGGTCATGCAGTATTTACAGAAAACAAAATATTACAAGCTCACATATAGGAGATCAGATAAATTAGATATCATTAGGTATTCTGATTCTGAATTTTCTAGATACCAAGATAGTCATACATTCACTTCAGACTATATCTATATGCTTGCTGGTGGAGCTATGTCATGGAAGAGTGTTAAAAAACACTCATACCTCCTTCTACCATGATAGTTGAATATATAGTGTGTTATGAGGCATCTAATCATAGAATGTGGTTGCAAAATTTTGTTATAGAGTTGTGAATTATGGATGATATACAAAGACCATTTAAAATTATTTTGTGACAATAAATCAGCATTTTTATATTCCAACAACATTAGGAATTCAACGAAATCTAAGTACATGTACTTCAAGTTCCTAGTTATTAAATAAAGAGTTCAGAGTAGTGTAGTGTCTATAAAGCATATTGGCACGAATTTCATGATTGCGGATCTACTTACTAAGGGATTACAACTCAAGATTTTTCATGAGCACATTTCTCCTATGGGCGTTATTTCATTTAAGGATATGCTTGATTAGTGGGAGTTTGTATTTATATGATTTTATGTTTTATGACACATATTATATTTATGGATACTTTCTACAAAAATAAAGAATTTAGTATAAAAAATAATGTATTTGTTAATGTTTCACTCTTATTCAATTTCAGTTTGATCTCTATAAAAAATAAAGTTAAACTAATTGAAAATAAGCATGTTTAAAATCACCTTACAAGTAATTTCTATGCTACACATCTGTACATGATCTATGCCATTTAGTTGTGTTGATGTATGCTTATACACATAGTGTATATATATATATATATATAGTCCAAGTGAGAAATGTTGGGTTTTGGACATTTGCATCTATATTAATTGTCTAATATGTGCTATCATATTAATTGGCCCAATATAAAATGATCTAATATGGCTTAAAGATCAATGAGCCTAAGCCATCTAATTAGTATGGATTTTTATGTGTAGATATCCTAAAATTTTATTTCCAATTTTATGATGGCCAAAACTTAGAGAATAAGGAAAGTGTGTATATATAGATTAGGGTCCTCAAATTCTTTGTATGTTACTTTCCAAAGTCCCATCATCACAACAATGAAAATCCTATTCTCTAAAATATATATGTTGTAATTTGGAAGAAATATTTTAACCATTATGACTTAGATTAATACCACCTCAAGAATAAAATCTATAGGCTCAAGAATTACATCTAGCTATTAAAGAATTACATCCATGCTTATTGATTCAAGTATGCCTCTGCATCTAGTTTTTAATGTATGCCTTGATGATTAAATATGAAGCATCCAAGTTATGATAATATTGATTGTCTTGGATTTAAAACCCATCAACCAGTGGTATTAGAGCAACAGGCCAACTCAAACTAACCTTCCCTACCCCTAGTGTAGGGTCACCACTAGGACTTGGGCATGGAATTCCAAGTTCACCAAAGCAACTACAAAACGCACATAACATAATCAAATTCTAGAGTTTTTTAGGGCACACACAGGAAGGAAATCAAATCTCTGCGAGTGATAAATAGAGAAGGCTATAGAATTCCCTGTTAGCATATTAGGATGATTCTGATTAGCACAATCCAGGGCTGCAAAAAGGGCTGTAAAATAGAGGCATAATACAAAAGGGGAAAAATTACAAATCATTGCTTGAGAAACCAAAATTGACAACTAAATAGAAAGAATAATTTTTATGCTTCAATTACATACAAAATTTTCCACATTCCATTCTCATGTCTTCAAAAATATCATCATAGTCATCTTTTAGGTCATCAACAGTAGCCACATGTGTCAGGCATAAAACCTTTGGGGTCTGTATCTCAGTTTGTAACATGAGTTTCTGCAGAAGAAATAGCATCTGAAACATATAAAACTGTAGGTCTTCCACAAATTGACATGCATGTATTAGGAGTCTAAAACCAAAAACACAAGGGAAAGAAGTGTCGTGTGTGTGTATCTTTACTTCTTCTAGTAGTAGTTTTAGTCTTTGACACGTGACCAATGTCAAAGCAATTTAAATAGGAGAAAAGGCATTAGAATTGAGATGTCTTGAAATTCGTGCAAGAGTTTGAGAAAAAGAGTTCAAAATTCTTTTTTCTCTTGTTTGGTAGTAGCGGCTCATATTTTAAAGGAGAAGATAGTACAGTTTGTGTTTCGATTTAATTCGGTAAATTTACTCTGATTTGCGGTGAGATTTCGATATAGTATTCTTGGTAGTGTGAACTATATTTTGTATGATGAGATTGTTATTTTCTCTTTTCTAGTGGTTGAGCTTTTAAACTTAGTGATTTGGGTTGTTTTATACTACTGCTTTATTTATTTCTTATTTGATAGTGAGTATGAGCGTGTATGAATTCTAGGTTTTTATTAGAGATTTGTTTTACTGTATTCATTGATTCGTTCATGATGAAATATTTTTGAACCAGGTCATGTAGTTTTACTCTTCACATTGAAGGGATTTTTTATGTAAAAATTCGGTGTGTTCTGTGTTTATTGATATTATTTGCCGATTTATTTATTGTTTGGGTTTTTTCTACTATTTGTTTAAGCGGAGAAAATTTTTTTCTGGGTGATTATTCCACTTATGTTGTCCCCATTTTTCCCAACAATAACCACATGAAAGGGTGAAATAAAAATTGTTTTCCCCTGCAAATCAGCCATACATAATACTTATAAGCAAACAAAACAATTTTACCCTCAAAGCTATATGTTGCTGAGCAAGCAATAAAACGCTTTCTTGCTCAGGTTTAGGTTGTGAGGCATCCTAATTTGCACACCTAACAGTAAGGGTGAGTTTGGGATTTTAGGATGGAAAAGAAAGGAAGAGAAAAACTTTTCCTTCTCTTTTTCCTAAACTTCTAAATTCAACGTAAGTTAGGAAAGAAAGAAAAGAAGAGAATAGAAGGGATTGTAAATTCCTTCCATATTGTTTGGGAGTTTGGGAAGCAAAATGAATAAATTTGCAAGGTTATCCTTTCAGTTAAATATTTTGTTATCTATTTAGTAGGTAAAATTGGTATTACAAAAAGTTTTAAAGAACAAATTGCATTTACTTTTTTTTTTTAAACTTTATTATCCTTCCATTCCTCGCGAAATATTTTTTTTTCTTCCCACTTAAAACTCTCAAACAAAGAAAAATATTATACTTTCCTTTCTCTTCTTTCTCTCTAAATCTCAACTCCCAAACTAAGCTAAGTGTTTTATCACCCATATCCCGTTAAGTGCTGCACAAGCAACATCAGTAACTAATAAATCTTGATAGACACAATAGCCCTTCGAGTTTCCAGTTTCTTTCTCTTTCACCAGGTCAAAACCACGAAGGGGACCAAATGACTAACAGCTCTCTGATCTGCTGTTCCGTGAAATGTTATGGAAGACTACCCACGAAAATACGGTCAGGGTTCTCAAGTCCACCAGCTGATCTTGAGGTATATCCAACACCAACAGCACCAAGTTTCAGCTTTGGATTAGGCTGGGTTGGACCAAGAGTTGTAGCCAATAAGGAATTGTAATCTCTGGATCTGCTAACCTTAAGTGGTACTCCCTGGGAGGTCAATTAAATAAATACGCAAATAAGTACATTAAGGAGCAAATAGAAATATAACTTCCTAGTAGAAAGATCTGCACATATAGCAATTAAGATAATATCTACACAACATTTGGAATAACAGGTGATGGAAAGAAGTTTAAAATATTATAGATAAAAATTGCACAGGAATTTGTTGAAGATTTAACAATTCTCCAAGGAAGGAAAGAAATCCAAATGAATGACTTCAATTATTCAGAATTTTACATACCTCAAAATTGATGCCAACTAATGCCATGGTATTACTGGCCTCTTCAACTGACCTCATGTCCCGAAAAGCATATATCTTCTCACTGTTAACAAAAGCAACATTCAAAATGGCATCCCCGGAAAGTTACAACAAGAATAATTTCAGATAGGCAAAACACATAACCTGGACCAGCAGAGTTTCCACCAATTCTTGACATCACACCACTAAGGAAAGTTTTCAAAGATAGAATTGTTAGGAATGATCCCAGGAAATTGACAAAAGTTCGAGACAAATCTGAAACAAACGATAACAAAATAATAGATAGAGAAAATAAAAGAGACACCAGATTTAAGTGGTTCGGTCGAAAGACCTATATCCACGGGCAAAGGCGAGCAAAATTTTACTATATGAGAAGAATACAAAGCTTTAGTAGAGAGTGCTCCTAAGCCAACAAAAGCATTAGTACAAAAACACAAGAAAAGCCAAAATAAAGACAAAAGGCTTAATGACCAATAAGGCCCAATAGCCCACTAAGCTCTCTTATGTTTAGTGCTTGGTACATAAAATCCAAAGCCTAAGGTCTCTATTTATAAACCAAGGCTACATAACTCTCTTTAAAATTAATCAATGTGGGACAAAAGCCACATAACAAATCTCCACCTTGGCGTGTACCCATATCCACAAAATAGTAAAATAACAAACTTGCTCAATCTTCTCCACAAAAGCCTCAATGGGCTTAATCAACAACAACGAATGCCAACCAAGTCCAAGCATTGCTTGAACTTGTAAACCGGAAGAGGTTTTGTAAACATGTCCGCATGATTATATTAGGTACTGATCTTTTGAACAAGGACTTTTCCCTCAACAATAGTATCCCGAACGAAGTGAAACTTCACATCAATGTGCTTAGTCCTCTCATGATACATCTGATCTTTTGTGTTTAGTCAAGTGAATTGCACTTTGACTATCGCGATAAACTATAGTAACACCATGATGCACACTCAACTCGCCAAACAAACCTCTCAACCACAAGGCTTCCTTGATTGTCTCTGTCATGGTCATATATTCTGCTTCTGTAGTAGACAATGCCACAATAGGTTGTAAAGTAGCTTTCCAACTGAATGCACAACTGCCAACGCAAATACATAACCAGTAAGTGATCTTCTTTTGTCAAGATCCCCGACGTAATCAGAATCCACAAAACCAATCAAAGTGTCACTATTTTTCCCAAACTCCAAACAAGTATTTGAAGTACCTTTCAAGTATCTGAGAATCCATTTCACAGCCTGCCAATGCTCTTTTCCAGGACAAGACATATACCTGCTAACCACACTAACTGCTTGTGAAATGTCTGGACGTGTACAAACCATCGCACACATGATACTGCCGACTGCACTAGAATATGGAACCCGTGCCATAAAACCTTCTTTCTCACCTGATTGTGGTGACTGAGCAGCTGTAAAGTCAAAAATGACTTGCTAGAGGAGTACTCACTGGTTTAGCATTTTTCATGCTAAATTTCTCCAAAACTTTCTCAAGGTAATGCTTTTGGGTCAGTAACAATTTCATAGCTCCTCAATCTCTCTTGATTTCCATGCCAAGAATCTTCTTAGCTGCTCCCAAATCTTTCATCTCAAATTCACTACTCAACTGTGCCTTCAAAGTGTGAATTTCTATAAAACTCTTGGCAGCAATGAGCATGTCATCAATATAAAGTAACAAATAAATGAAAGAATAATCATTTAATTTCCAAAAATAGACACAACTGTCATACATGCTCCTTGAATAACCATGACACAACATAAATGAATCAAACCTCTTATACCACTGCCTTGGAGACTGTTTCAATTCGTACAAGGATTTCTTTAACAAGCAAACATGGTCTTCTTTTCCTTCAACTTCAAATCCCTGAGATTGTCTCATATAAATTTGTTCTTCAAGTTCACCATGTAGGAAAGCTAGGGTTGTCTTGGCATCAAGTTGCTCCAATTCCAAATCATACATGACAACTAAGGCAAGCAAAACACGAATAGAGCTATGTTTAACAATAGGTGAAAACACATCATTGAAATCAATACTGTGTACCTGACTATAGCCCTTTGCAACTAATCATGCTTTATACCTTGTATCTTCAACCCCTGGATGACCTTCCTTCTTCTTAAAAACCCATTTGCAATCAACAATTTTCTTACCCAAAGGCGGCTTCACAAGAACCCAAGTTTTATTTTTATAGAGAGACTCATTTTATTCATTCATAGTGACCAACCACTTAGCCAAATTATCACAAGAAACTGCTTGAAAGTAGGTGGAAGGCTCACCAACTCCAACCGTTTCTTTAGCGACTGACAGAGCATATGCAATTAAATTTGCATATCGCTACGGTGGTCGAATCTCCCTCCTTGGTCTATCCTTGGCAATAGAATGCTCCTCCTCCTCTGGTTCTTCTTCAATAGACTTTGATTCATCTACTGTTTCTTATAATTTTTTTGACTGGAAGAGACTAACTAAGAAGGATCAGAACTAGCAAAATCTAGCTCCACCTGCTTCTGTGTATTATCATCTGTATCTGAATCACAAGAACTAGAAGACTCATTTTTCGAAAATAACATAGAAAGTTCATCAAATGTAACATCTCTACTAATTACAAAATTTGGGGACTTGGGATCAAGACACCATAATCTGTAGCCTTTCACCCCAGAAGCATAACCAAGGAAAATGCACTTTTTAGCTCTAGGCTCTAATTTTCCATAATTTACGTGCATATATGCTGGACACCCAAAAACTTTCAAATCAGAGTAATTAGCAGGAGTACCTGACCAAACTTCCTCAGGAGTCTTGAAATCAATAGCTGCAGAAGGAGCTCGGTTGACAATATGACAAGCTGTAGAGATTGCCTTTGCCCAAAAGTCCTTTGTCAACCCTGCATTAGAGATCATACAATGGGCTCTCTCCAAAAGAGTTCTGTTCATATGTTTGGCCACACCATTTTGATCTGAGGCGTCATCCTAACAGTATGGTGTCGAACAATTTCTTCATTTTTGCAAAATTCATCAAATTCTCCTTCACAAAATTCCATGCCATTATCTGTTCTAAGCCGCTTGATTTGTTTACCTGTCTGTTTCTCAATCAAAACTTTCCATTGCTTGAAAGTTAGGTAAACATCATTTTTATATTTCAAAAAGTATACCCAAACTTTCCTTGAATAATCATCAATGAAAGTCAACATATATCTGGCACCACCTTTAGATGAAACATGAGCTGGCCCCCCAAAGATCATAATGGATATAATCTAAAGTACTTTTGTCCTGTGGATTGCTGGTGAACTGAAGTTAACTCTCTTCTGCTTCCCAAAGACACAATGTTCACAAAAATCCATCGCCCCAGTACTCTGCCCACAAAGAAGTCCTCTTTTGCTCAACATAGTCAAGCCTTTCTCGCTCATGTGCCCCAAACGCATATGCCATAATTTGATGATGTCAGAATCAGACAAAGAGGATGAAGAGAGCTGCTGTGAAACCCGTGATAGTAGAACCCTGCAAAACATAAAAAGTACCAGACCTGCAAGCTTTCATAATAACAAGACCACCCTTACAGACTTTCATAACTCCACTTTCAGCTGCATATTTGCACCCAAGAGATTTTAAGGTGCCTAAAGAGATGAGATTCTTTTTCAAATCAGGAAAATTTCTAACATTAGTTAGTGTCCTCACAATACCATCATGCATTTTAATTTGGACTATACCCTTACCAACAACATCACAAACGGCATTATTGCCCATCAAAACAATTCTACCATTACAAGATTCATAAGTGGAAAACAAATCCCTATTAGGACATATGTGATAAGAGCACCCCGAATCTAAAATCCACTCATCTTTAGACCTTGTTCTATCATCAGTGACAAAGAAAATATTTCCATCACTCTCATCAGCTGCAACGCTAGCCTCAGCAGTATCAATATTTTTCTGGTTAAATGTCTCCGTATGCTTATCTTTATTTTTCAACCTGAATAGCATTCGAATTTAATGTGCCCTTTTTACGACAGTAATTGCATACCATATGTTTATGTCTGGAATTAGATCTAGCTTTTGATTTACTACTGTCAAAGTCTCTCCTTTCAGATCTTCCCCTGGCAACGAAGCCTTCAGCTTGATTTCCACCAATTTCCCTAGTTATATCCCTATCAATTTGCTCCATAGATTTTAAAGCAGATTTTATTTTACGATACGAGATTGTTTCTTTACCATAAATCATAATATCACAAAAATGTTTAAATGATAGGGGAAGGGAACATAACAACAAAAGGGCTTGATCCTCATCATCAATTTTCACATCTATATTCCCCAAATCCATAACAATGGAATCAAATTTATCAAGATGTGAGAGTATAGATGTACCTTCAGTCATCCGAAACATGTAAAGGATTTACTTTAAATAGAGTCGATTCTCAATTGTCTCCTTCATAGACAAAGTTTTCAATTTATCCCACATACCTTTGGTTGTCGTCTCAGTAGCGACCTAATCTCTCAAAACCTCATCAGAAAGATTTAGGATAATACCTGATCTGGCCTTTTTATCAAGGTCCTCAAAATCCTCCACTGACATCTTCTCTGGCTTTTTTCCACTCCATGAAGCGCTATGTCCACACCATCTTGGATCAGGATAGCCTCCATCTTGAGCTGCCACATCCCGAAGTTGACACTCCAGTCAAATTTCTCTACATGGGTCTTTGTTATACATGGGTCTTTGTTATCGTCATAATGTCTCAAAACTTTCTTGGAAGCTCTGTTACCAGTTTGTTAGGAATGATCCCAGGAAATTGACAAAAGTTCGAGACAAATCCGAAACAAACGATAACAAAATAATAGATAGAGAAAATAAAGAGACACCAGATTTACGTGGTTCGGTCGAAAGACCTACGTCCACGGGAGGCGAGCAAAATTTTACTATATGAGAAGAATACAAAAGCTTTAGGAGAGTGCTCCTAAGCCCACAAAAGCACTACTATAAAAACACAAGAAAAACCAAAATTAAAGACAAAAGGTTTAATGACCAATAAGGCCCAATAGCCCACTAAGCTCTCTTATGTTTAGTGCTTGGTACATAAAGCCCAAAGCCTAAGGTCTCTATTTATAAGACCAAGGCTACATGGTTCTCCTTAAAATTAATCAATGTGGGACAAAAGCCACATAACAAGAATGATTGAGAGTAAAGAGTCAAAGAGAAGTGTCATCAACAAGAAAAATACATACACCACATACAACAGGTAATCTAACTTTTGAATTTCAATCATCTAGAAGAAGTGAAGAAAGGACTTTATACTATAATTATTAGATTCACGGTACTCTTTACTATGTGGTAATGATACAAATATGCGATACGTCACATTGTTAAAAATGTGGTATATCGGGTGTAATCTTAGTTGATACATTCTTTTGGTACGTGGTACGTTTATTTAGTTTAGTTGGTGTAACATTTTTAAAAAGTTAGAATCTCATTAAAATTTATAATAACTTATTAATAGTTTTTAGCTTATAATATTATTTTAATTAGTATAAATAAAAGTATTAATCTAATTAATAAATTCCATGTCAAATTGAATTACTATGATAGTAATCCGTAATTGGTATACATAACCTCGATCTTGTTAGTTTGTTGGAGGATATTTGATCCGTGACAATTAGAATAATTTTGAAAGAAAAAAAAAACAAAAAGGGTAATTTATATATACAAATAAACATCAACTGTTAAACACTTGATTTTTAAAGTTATAAACGGGTAAAATGATTATATTTACATAAAAGGAATAAAATTAGAATTAGAAATGATAAAACTATAAAAGTTCAAATTTAATTAGTCAATTTTTGCAAATTAAGCTTAAAAGCTGTTCGTTAAATTTGGTGAATGCTATATATACTATAGAATTCCAATCGTAAAAGTTTTGCGAATCAGAACGCGTGAAATGATGCACACTACGTAGTGTCATCTAATGAATCTTGTAATTATGGTTTATATACTCCGAAGGAGAAGAATGACTAGTCAGCTTTTAGAAAATACAATAATAATTTTTTACACAAAATTTCTTAAATGTCTAGAAAGCAACCTCTTTATGAAACTACTAAATCTCTATCTCAAAACCGATAGCAAGATAACAAACTAGCCAATTGGGCAATAATTCTGTCAAAAATTGGATAAATACCTCTTTAGTAGCTGTTGGAGGAAGTCCGCCAACGTATAAACGTCGAGCATGGCTAGTTGCCTGATCAGAAAAAGGTTTAAACAATATAGAAAAGCAGGGGGCCAAGACAGCACTAGACAAGCAGAAGGGCGTTTTATTTTTTGGAATTCTTTTTTTTTTTTTGGAGGGGGGGGGGGTGGATAATCCATTACCAATCTGTTGCGTCATAGGCTCATAGCCTGAACTGGCATAACTCCAGATTAACGAGTTAAAAGATAAAATCAGACATACACTAACCGTGGATTAGATGATTTATGGACATAAGGCATATAAGTACCTATCCAAGTGCCAAAGGAAACATGCTAGAAAATTGCATTCCAAGAACAGCTGGAGCGGTTCCAAGTACCTGACCTGCAAAGAGTAAAGCATTACATCTTAGAACATAAAAGTGAAAGCCATTTTCAGATTAAATATCCTGCAAACTGCTTTGATTCTTTCTCTATGTGACCTGAATCAAATTCTCCTTCAAGTATATCGAAAAAATAAACTGAAAGAAGATACAAAATAATCAGGCATTGGAGAAATTTCGGCGAAACTACTGATCATGCAATTCCTTAATGAAGATCAACAAGACCTGTTTGATTCTTCCTTGAAACAAAAGCAACAGAGTCAACTCCGCCCAGTGCCAGCATAGTGGGGAAAGTAGCCAAATATTGCCTCCTTAGAACATAGGACAAGACATACAAAACAAACACCAAACACAACAAAAAACCAAAACCCTCTCAGTTTCAGAATTATTTCACGAAGTAGAAGTAATAAAAAAGAACAAAAAATGAATAACCAATCTAGTGGAGGCGCCGATTAAAGAACCAGGGATAACGCTTACCAAAATGAAACCATGAATTTTGACAAATTTTCCACAATATGTCAAGAAAAACAAAATATTTACTGAAATTAAATTGAAAAATATCCGACAGAACATGTAACTGGAATTGAGGCAGCTCCAGGTATCAAGGTATTAGGAGGTGCCTGTCAAAAGCACTAATCCTTTTGCTGTAAAGATGCTTCGTTAATACCAAGGGAATAGCAAAACAAACAGGGGGATGAAGTACTTAACATCAATGTATATATAATGTTGATCAGACAATAAATTTGTTCGAATTTCTCACCAGTGAGTTACAGAAAACGAATTGTCATCAGACCTACATTATAAAATTACCACTCATTCCATGCTACCTAGTCTACCCAGCATATCCACCATTACATGCTATACCTTGGATTAGAAGGAAATAAGCTACAAAAGGGCTTAAAACACACTACAAACTGTTCCCCACCTTAAAGCTGTTTCCAAAAACCATGAGATTTAAGGAACTGCACATTCACTAATCAGAATTATATATGGACATATATCATCTATACTATACTATATATAAAAGTACCACTTGGCTTAATATTTTTTACATTTTTTTGTTCTCAAAATACTCTTATTTTAAATTCTTGACATCGATACAACAAAGGGCATTATGGATAATAAATAAACACTAATGAATTAAAAGTAAATTAGATTAATATTAAAGTAATTGAATATCTAATTAATGATATTAATTGAATTCTCATCAAATTATCATCATATATTAACTAACCCTTTACTATTAATTTTTTTTTTCTCATTCTATTTTTCAATGAAGCTATATGTTCCTTTAACAAATATATAGCTAGAAAAAAAAAGTGATTTTCAATGACAGTTTGGATTTGTACTTCTTTATTTTTCAACATATTCTGAAATTTTGTTGTTGTTAAAAAATCTCAAATGTCATATAATAGAATGACTTCTAACACAATAATTATATTTATTCTTGATAACCCAATTTCTTGTTTCATTCTTGATCTTCGGCGGAAGCCAAAAAGTTTGATAGGAGAAAGTTTATCATATTATCATTTAAGTAATTGACCATTTAATTATTAATGTCAATTGAATTCTCATCAAATTACTTATTATATATTAACTGACTTTTTAATATTCAACTAATAGTCTAAATCTCATTCTATTTCAGAATGGAATTATCATTTTCTTTAGTAAATTACCTTGGCCAAGTATTTTGACACTCCAACAAAATTTTTAGACACTCTACAATAACTCTTACATTAATCAATTTGACAAAAGCACGCTTGAGCTAGATTATTTAATAATTTCAATTCATATTTACCCAAAAAATATAGAAAATTAAGTAACTATACTTTTCTCTAATACTTAGATCAACTTTCATTCTAATACTTATAAGCTTAATTGCAGATAATTAAACAAAAGAAGTTGTCATATATGTCATTATAAAAAAAAATTGAACACAAGAGCAAATGACACAATCAGGTTCCTACTATTAAAGATTTGAAAAAAACCACAAATTAACAGTAACAAATTACTCATAGTGATACAAGAATAAAAATGCATTTTATAATGTTTAAAATTTGCTGCAGATCATTAGAGTTTATTAAATTATGATATTTTTCTCATTTGCGTCACAAGCAGGGAATCTTTGATACAAAAAATGATTATTAGAATGATACTTAAACTGAATAAATGTGAAGAGCTTTATATTAATTTAACATTAAAAAAAAAAAAATCAACTCATATAGACAAGGTGAATCCTTTTATTTTGTTTACAGAATTGCTAATAGCTAATATAAGTATTTATAACTAAATAATTAAAAGAAAGAAAATGAAAAGACAAAAGACAAGATGTAGGAAAAAATATTTTTCTCTAATATTAGACATAACAATTAAATGTTAAAGGCCTATCGGTTTTAAGCTTTAGCCCATGAGTAATTTTGTCAAGTTAGTTAAAAAAAAACAAGATGTGGAGTGTCTAAAGTTTTATTGGAGTATCAAAATCATTGTCTATTCTCTTCAAATTTCTTTAACAAATATAAGGTTAGCAAAAGTGTGATTTTCAATTACATTTTAGACATACACTTTCTTATTTTTAAAATACTCCAAATTAATGTTACAGTCAATGAAAAAACAAAATGTCTTGTAATAGAATGACTTTTAACACAATAATTATATTTAATTTTGATAACCTAATTGTGCAATTTCATTCTTGATCCGTGACATTAAAAAAAATGTAGTGAAATTCAAGATATTCATAATTGCACATATATTAAGTTTTTTTTTTTTTTTTTTTTTGTACTCTAACTTGTTTAATGCTAAAGGAGAATTTTAGGAACATGAAACAAGTCTTAAAAGTCAAGAAAATTTTTCTTTAACTTTGTTTAGAAGCACTTGAATTTCAAAAGTTTGTTTTTAAGAAATCACATACTTTCTAGGTCAATTTTTAGTAACATTTGTACAGCTGTGTATTAATTATTACATAATTAGTCTGTTCATTTGTAGTCTTTTGCAAAATCTATATTCCCTTAATAGAGTGTATTAGTCCATGAATTAGATTAATTCAACACAATGTGAATCTTAGTTATAATTAATTATAGGAAATCTTAAAATTAATATGCTCTTAAATTATATATTCGATGTTTGGAAACCTTTTAACTACATCTTTAAACCTCCTGTACCAAGTAATCAAACAATATATGCAATATCTCAAACAACAAATTCATATAATATATCTCATACATATTTAATAGATATATCAAAAATCTATATGTGGACAAAATAATACAAATCAACCATAGATATTTATGTAAAACAATCTATATGTATGAAATACACAGATATAAATAATTATATAGGTAATATTATATAGGAGGAATGTTAAAGTAATATTTTTAAAATAAAATATAAGAAAAAATTTATCGTGTGACATACATAAATTTTCAAAAGGTAAAAACAATAAAATATTTTTTTTGTATTTGTAAAGTTCATATTAACCCTTACATGTTTTAAGTTCTCAAACTTACTCAACAAAATCCTTTAAGACTTCATATTAAAATAAAAATTCAGTCAAACGAAAAATTAATAAAATTGAAAATTGTTATATGTATATTACTATTAAAAACATAAGTAAAAGTTTATTAGAAACTAAGAAAGAGAAATAGAAACATATGTTATTGAATTAGAAAATACAATGACTAGCATATGCAGGTCAAATTTTACAAATTAAATTTTTGCTTCCCATGTATACATAACTGATTGAATTATTCTTTTAAACTTGATACATATAGTTGTGCTTATTTTAGAAAATAAAATTATATCTTAGTATATGAAAGGTTAATCCAAAATTTGAAAAGAGGATTAATCCTT
The DNA here is from genome assembly GCA_025175665.1 of Cinchona pubescens. Taxonomy (NCBI): domain Eukaryota; kingdom Viridiplantae; phylum Streptophyta; class Magnoliopsida; order Gentianales; family Rubiaceae; genus Cinchona; species Cinchona pubescens. The sequence goes on from JANKKI010000204.1 coordinate 1,810,309, forward strand.
AATTATTTTGTAAGTTTTCCCATGCTTCTATATGTATTTTTTTCTCAACTTGTTAAGTTATAATTTGTATAATTATGAGTTGTATTATAGTATACAAGAACATATATATGACCCAATCATATTGCTATACTCTTCTAAAGTATGAACAACTTGCAACAAAGAAATTAATTATCAGAAGAAATTCTAAATAAAATAATTTATCATGTACATATACTTTTCTATTGTATCACGTGCAAAATACGTGTGTAATTCCTAATTTAATTAAATAGCAAACCTGTATACACCAAGGTAAAGCTTCTGGTGACATCCAAAGCTGATATAACTTACAAAAAGTAGCACATGACATTTTACATCCAAATCAAGGATAAATATTCTTTTGTTCCATTCTATCTTAAAAGAACCAAGTCAAGTTTTAATGACGTTTCTCTAAAAAAAAAAAGGAAAAGACTAAAAAGAATTTTATCGTCCTTTGGTCAAATTCCAAATATTCTTTGTGTCCCGTATGTAAGAGATATCATTAATATTTTTTTACAACTTCTTTGTGAGTGGTCATCTAGTAAACATCAATAAAACCTTCATTACAGTCCAACAGAAAAAGAAAGAAAATATAGTAGCTTGTAGCTTGGCCTTGAATAATCTCTAGTGAAGAACTTGTGGACCATCAAATAAATAATGATGATACCTCTTGGTGCGTGATTGAGATTCTGACCTTGATTGGTGCTCTGATCTCCCCTCTTGTGATCTGGACCTGTGTATGTGCCTTTCTACTCCATCTTTGTCATAATCTCTTCGAGTATTATAAAGAGTAAGAGAGTTAGTTGCACATATGTCAAATATGTTATACAGATCCCAGACACATCTTCATATAGAACTAAAACAATAGGGTATAAATAAAATAATTTTGGGGTTAACAAAATTTTCTTACCTGTCATATTCCTGACTCCTGTGATAATAACTATTGTCTCTATCTCTGGTCTTCTCTATCACTATGCTCCCACTTCGATCCTTGTGACGATCCCTATGGTAACCTCAATAATCCTTGTCCCCATCCCATTCCCTGTACTTGTCTCTGCTTCCCTTACCTTTATGGTCCCTGTCCCTATCTTGCCCCGTTTCCCTCCCCTGTCTTTGTCCTGCCTTCTAAAAGACCTCCTTTCTCTATTATCACCACCAAGACGATAATGTTCATTAGACTGCTGCTAAAAAAGTTAAAATGGTGTCAGTACAAAAATAGAACAAAAGGCAGTAAAAGTTACAAACGAATTTTGAGAAAGGGAGGAAAAAGATTATGTCAATTGTTTACGCAATTAAACAACCTCCACTATTGTGCAAACCTTTGAGGAAAATAATAATTAAGCATAAATATTTGTATAATACCTTATAAAAATCATCACATTAGTAATTCCCCTGCTAAATTAGAGTTATAAGTGATTACAACAACTATAAAAAAACAAGAAAACCCCTAACTTCTAAACACAACAAAAAAGGATCTCGGATAAATCAATTACTAAATTAATTAAATAATTAGTCTCATTTTCAAGTGAAAAGAGATGGGAAAAAAAAGAAGACAAAATTGAATTAGAGTTATAAAGTACTTGAGATATGGAGTTACTGGAATCATCGGCACCACCGTGACCGTTTATTCGGGGTAGAGGGGAAGAATCACCGTGTAGTCCAGATCATCTCTGTCATTGCTTCCTTCTCATCATTTGACTTCGTTTCATTCACTTCTCGTCAATAGTTTCTTAGAGATGAATTAATTATTTTTTAATTTCTCTTTGAAAGTAGTGATGATCAAGAACAATTCTACTTTTAGGATCAACAAAATGAAAGATTATTAATCAAAAAAGAAGAATTAACCAAAGTAATTCACAATTTAATTCTTCTTTTTTCGATAAATATTCATCCCGGTGTAAATTGGCTTTATTGATTGATGGATTCAGAATAAATAGGATGAGTGTTTTCCAATACTCCTGCCCAATTTATAGCTTAGTGAACAAAGAGGCTGTTACATTTCTAGAAATGATAACTGCTTTATTCCTACAAGAAAGGTGCAAGAGTTATCGCACAGAGCACAACTTAGCTACAATGAACAAGTAACTAATTGTCTAACAAATTCCATCGCAGAACTCCACTTCAACTTGCCAACTCGACTGCCACTTTAGCTTCCACGTCATACCTATCTTTGTGGTATGCTTTTTATGGCTTATCTGTATGGTAAACATGGTAGCTGAAAAAAAGAAATAGGACGATCCTATTAGTTCTTTCACAAAGTGAATAGCAGAAAGAAAAACAAGTGAATTGATGGGTTTTTTTTGTGAATTACTCAAATACTGTTTATTTCCTTCTTTAAAAAAAAAATTAGAATTTACTTAAACTAGGAATTCTTAGAGCTAATGAGGTATAGTTCCAAATTTCTAAGTTATAATGGACCAAAATATTTTAATTCAAGATGCTAAATTTTTTTTCTTTTGACAGTATTCTTTTTAGCAAGCCAAATATTTCATTTGAGTTGTAACAAACCACTGAAATTCAGATTCTAATTAGGATTGGTAGTAATTACATATTCTATTCTAAGAACCAAATTCAAATTTCAGGAAAATAAGTCTCAATTTCAAGATATGAAAACCATAAAAAAAATTCCATAAAGCTCAAAATTCACTATAATTTTTTGTTTGGTTCTAGTAATCTAGTGAAGAAAAGGAAATGGCCAAAAAAGTAAATTCTTTACTGTCTCTTATTGAAATACAAAATTCCTCACATTGTTTAGTTATCAAGAAAAGCATTAAGAAAAGGAAAATGATTCTTCAAAAAATTGTTTTGTTTAGATGGTCAATTTTGCTAAGGAACTCGAAATGGAAAACAACATTAAGAAAATAGCAAATTACCTGGGGCTACCCTAATCTTTCAAGTTTGTATACTTTTGGTCATTGAACTATTATAAGTATCGGCTTACCCACTAAAAGTTTGTATACTTTAACATAGATAAGTTGTGCTTCTCACCCAATCAAGCCACTACACAAATTTCAAAGATAGTTATATCCCTGAGGCAAAAATCATTTGCAAGAAAATAATATTTTGCCATAGCAGGGCAAGTTATTTAGGCAGGAAGAAAGCGAAGTGGTTGTAGGACAGGGGAAGGAAAGGGATGAGCTGCGAGAAGAATGGAAGAGAGGAGAAGGGATAGTAGGGAAGGGGTAAGGATGAGGGGAAATGTGTAGGGGAGGAAGGAAAGAGAGCTATGCTCGGAAAGAGAAAGAGGTTATGGGTAGGGAATGAAAGGAAAGAGGAGTTGATGGTAGGCAAAGGGGAGAGGGTGAGAGGGAGATTGGGGGCTTACTGTTGAGGAAAGGAACAGTGTGTGTATTGTGTGTGTGTTTGATCTGTAAATGTGTTTCGGATGTGTTTTTTTGTGAGATGTGAATTGAAGAACTTAGTATGACATCACAAATTTGTTCCTTACACTATTAGGCTTAACAGTGAATTTAGATGAAATCACCAAAAGAATTACATTTTTAATAGTTCATCAAGTAAACCAATTCTTTTAATACTTCGATGACTAAAAGTATACTAACTTGAAAATTTAGGGTGCCCCAAGCAATTGGCCCTTAGGAAAATAATTCATCTTAAATTAAATATATTCAATTCTTTAGGAAATTCACTTTTCTTTTTTTTTTTCCCCTCGAAAATTCAACTTTGTTATAAAAAGCCAAGTGAGTGATTCCAAGGAAGAACATTTGATCTAAAAATTTCTTATCTTTTCTTTATCTTTTTATGTTTCCTTTTCTCTTCAAACAAATTCGTTGATTGAACTTCCAAAATAATTACCAAAAAAATGTTCTGCGAAGTTTTTTCTTTTTACATTATTTACGAGTCTAGTAATATGTAACTACCGTTATATCTAAATGGGAGAAGGCTACAATTTCAAATTGGAAAAGTTGAGGCATGTATATGAATAAAAAGTAAGTATGATTAATCAAGTAATACAAAGGTTGATAAGTTAATATGTCTTACATCATCTGTGTAAAAATATTTTCATACCATCGGGTCTAGATGCATGCTCCGTGTACAAACATAGCATTTCAAATTCAAAAAATAATTATGTGGCATGCATCTATCCTAATAGGTTAAAACATTTTGCACACCATCTGTGTAGGAAAGATTAATCCAAAGTGAATACCTTTTAATCACTAGTTTTTCAAAAAAATTCAAATATTGCATTTTATCTTTTTCTTCTCAAATTCTGTGAATGGAAACCATTCTCTATAGGCATACTTTCCCACCAGTAAATAGAAACATAGTTTAGTAATTAAATAAATAAAATCAATCAAATAAAACTAGTGAATTTGAAACAGAGTAATCATTCACAAAACCAACACTAACTACCAAACCCAGTACTCATTCCCAATTCAATCACTTTACTTCATTATGCACAATAGCATATTTAAGTACTCTCAATCTCAACCTTCATTGCTTGGATTGCACAATACAATGAAGTTTCATACTAATAAAGCACATTCCAAATTATTGTTTAAGTTAAGACTAGAAATTATTGGAAGCAGAAAAGAGAGAAAGAGATAAGAAACTAGCGAGTTACGAGAGAGATAAGAAACAAGCGAGTTATGAGAGAGAATAGAATTGGGAGAAAGAAAACCATCATTAATCACAAGCTGATGATTACAAGCCAATTATTGGTAATTTATGACAAAATAAAAATAGTTGTTCTGTTAGAGTTCTTTAGCTAAGTCAATAACTGCAACTAACTAACTCTTCTATTCTTAAATAATTATTACAATACCCCTAACTTCTCAGGTCATTAATATACTCTTCCCTTAAAACATTCGAGGCCCTAGGATCAAATTCTGGGAATTGAGTATGAAGTGAAATCCAGTCCTCCCAAGTTGCATAATTAGGATTCATATTCATCATTCATACCAACATGTGATCCACTATTCCTTCTTTTGTGAATGTTTTTCTTGTCAAGAATCATTCATACCAACATGTGATCCACTATTCCTTCTTTTTGTGAATGTTTTTCCTGTCAAGAGCAACTCGGGAAGTAGCTTTGGTTGTGTCATCTTTATTGACTGTTGGCAATTCCTGGTTGACTACAATTCCCTTGGTGGATTTCTCAAGGAAACATGAAAGACCCGATATATCAATGCTCTAGTAGGAAATTCAAGTATATAAGAAAGTGTTCCCACTTTCTTAAGTATCTTAACCATGATAAATTGAGGATAGTTTAAAGTCTTTTCTTAATGCAATAGGCTTTCGCATGTAAGGTTGTACCTTCGAGTAAACTCAATCTCCTTCATCAAAATCCCTCTCAGATCTTGATATGTTAAATATCTAGTTATAAAATTGATGATCACCTAATTCTGCTACTAACTAGATAATGCACTGCAAGTGTATGGGTCAAATAGTATATAGTGGAAGTAGGGATCGAACTCACAAGGATTGATTTAGTAAGTACCAGTTATTTGATTCAAACACTATTCGAAGAATCAAAAATGGGAGACAGAATTGAACAAATATAATTAAAGACTTTAACTAATGAAAACAACGAATTAAGGTTGAGAATAGCCAATTCCCGGTTCAGATTAGTTCATTCAATTAATTGGTCTAATTATAATTAATAGAGATTCTATTCCCTTATTTCAACCCCGTTCTGAAGCAATCAATAGTTGAATCCTATCAAATTAAATAACTAGGGTTCGAGAAACCATCTCTACCTTACCTAACCAATTTAAGTCATTAACCTCCTGGAATTTGAGTTTCTATTTTCCGATAATACTCGGCGAATCAACTAATTAATTCTGTCAACCTAGACTAGAATAATTAGCCTAATAATTTAACACTGGTCTATGACTGAGGTTTAAAAACCTTATTTGCTCAGCCAACCTAACCAAAACTAAGGTTAGATACTCTTTTGAATTGTCTATTTATGTTAATTATTAGCCTATTATTATGATTATTGCAATTAATGGTCAAATTAATCATAACCTAATGGAATCGGAATCATCCAACCTTAATTCATCACAAATTAGAGCATAATAGAAAGCAAAAACACAAAAGAAATCAATGAAAGCAAGTAAACTAATCTTACCATTAACCTAGAAAAGCAATTAAAAAAAGTGGTGATCGAAGGCAAATGATGAAAGAATAATAAAACTGATATTAGATAGCATAATAAAGGTTTTGGAATGCTTCCCTAATGAAGAATCATAAGTTTTAAATCCAAGGTTATCAATATTGAACCTCCTCTTCAACCCTTCTTAGAAAATTATCTCAATTAAGAAAACCTAGTCTAATTTGCAGCCCCAAGGGGGTGACTAAATTAGAACATCATTTTGAGGTGTTAGATACCCTTATTTATAGTTTTTGAGTGTTAAATAGTGTAGGGCTCTAAATAAGGTTTGAAACTCATATTTATCGGCCCAAAACGGACACCTAGAACTTTAAAAATCAATAAAATCGTGTAGGAGGTCGTCCCAACCACTATTCGTGGTTGATTTGCCTCTAATCACCCGCTGAAAGTGGGTATCATTTTGTTTTAACCGCTGTCAGTGGCTGATTTAGCTTTGGTCACTCGCTGTCAGCCCTTCATAGGTTTGCACGGTTTCACCTTTTTGCCTCTAAAATCCTTGTTTGATGTTCGATTGACGCGCCGTTTGTTCTTACTCGACCATAGAACAATAACACACATTAATATCAATAATTTAACTAAAAAATAAAGCTTAAATACTGACTAAAACTGTAAATAGAACACATACAAGAACGCAAGAAAAACACTAACTCCGGATTTAGGAATTAGGTAAACAATCTAAACACAATCCTAAACACATAGACACATAAATGTAAGTTAAATAAAATTAAATAAACACTAAACATATATTAACACATATAAATAGAAGTGAATGAAAACAAACATATATAACCTAAAAGCCGAAACTAGAGCAAAAATTGTACGAAAAAGAATAGGAATAACCCTAATTTCTTTGCGTTATCAGTTCTATTCATATCTATGCCTGTTTTATCCTATTTTGAGCTAGAATCATATCATCTTTGAGCAGCAAGTTCTCTTTATGCCTTTCATGTAGCCAATCATTGACTCAGCCCCCCGGAATCCACAATATAGATATTGAGATGGGAAGGTTAGTACCCATTTAGGGCTTGGAAAGGTGACATTTATAATGTAGAATGTTAATGGTGTTGTACCACCATTCTGCAATAGTCAACCACTATTTGTACTGCTTGGGCTGCTGGAAACGCATGCTATTAGATATGTTTGATGTGAACTAAGTATGAGTACCAAATAAACACTCAGTCAAGCAATAAAAACCTCTTAGATACATTAAACCACCATCCACACACACGCAAGTATACAGGGATAATAGGCAGTATGTCGTGAGGGGATCATCCTATGAGGATTTATCTCTACAACAAGTAGCAAGGTTTTCGGATATATGCACTATTTAGACAGATCACAAGGTTGGTTGCAATAAACTTCAACTAGATTAAGCAGTAATTAAGAACAAAAAAAAGTAAATAACTAAAATCAAGAAGTAAAGCAGATCGGGCTAAGAAAATACTCTTTCTACTAGAGAAGTAAAGCAGATCGGGCTAAGAAAATACTCTTGCTACCATGTTTGTCATTCCAAATGGTTATCCAATCAATGGGTCCAATTAATGGTTCATTCCCATTAATGAACAATCCCTTGGCTAGGCTCACGATTCTGATCTAATCACTCTATATGAAGCCATAGGAACCAACTAGAAAAGGCGATATCTTGACCTGACTACCATCCTTGCCTAATCTAGTAGAGGTTTGGTTTAGCACTAGCATGCAACCACTGTATTTAATGCTAAACCCATGGAACAAGTTCAAGGATTGGCCACCTATGCACTTGGCTCTCAAAATACTATTTACCACCAATATTTCCACTGCTTTCACGAATATCCACTTGGAACTACCCACACTAGGTAACAATCACATCTTCTTATTCCAATCCAAAGCATTAGCATAAATGCATAAATAAAGAAAAAGCTAAAATTAAGCATACTTGGAAAGCAAGAAATTGGAAATAAAATCTAAATATTTTTATATCTATGGAAAGTTGAGTAAAATCCCAACAATTAAAACTAAGAAAGTTTTAAACTTGCAATAAACTAAACTAGGAAATTAAGGTTCAAAGTGTTGAAAATTTAAGATAAAGACTAACTTAAAAGACTAACTACTATAGCATCTACTACGTAATTTTGGTTTACTCTTGAAGAGTATAATACAAATTCACCTAGCTAGTACAAAAGTACGGCCTAATTTACTTATGAAAAGGACACTGAATGGTGTGCGGTATGAAAATTACCTTTTTTAAAAATGATACTGTGGTCCGAATCTTGTTCGGACTAAGGAAATTGGCCCTTGGGACAGTGGTATGGAATTTAAGTTCTCAAAAATGAGAATGTGGTTCGAACCTTGAAATCTTAGACTGTCTTGAAATTTTTTATTTTTTGCAATTTGGTCCTTCACTCCTTGGTTCTTCTAGCTTGTTTCCTTTGTAATATTATCTTACAATAAAACAACAAAACTAATAAGTACAAAAGTATATTGAAAATAGCATAAAGTAGTACTAAAAGTCTAATATTACTCTTGTTGATTAAGTGTGGAGTTCTTTCTCTATAAGGGTCGGTGGTTTAATGTGTTGGTGAAGTAGTTTTGTTTTGATGTGTAGCTAGTCAATTTAAAGCTCTTTCTTTTGTCTTCTGATATCCTTATCCCTTCTTTGATTAGTCAACACTCTAGCCTAACGTTACAAGCTGACTTAAAGTCCTACCTAATTTAAATCGAGCTGGTTGTCTAAATTAGTGGGGAGGAGTAAGAAAAGTGAGCTATGGGGTGTTTAGAAAAATTCTAAGAGTTTGCATGATTTGATCTGAGTATCTTGAAAACTGAGTTTTTGTTGAATAGCTATATTCACACACACAGCGAATTTCATATTTAGGTTTTATTAGCATTTGAACTCTTGATTTCTTAGACTACTCCTGATGGTGGATTGTTTCTTGATTATTTATGAGGACAATTTTTGGGATGTGTTGGGTGCATTTTCAGTGAGCTTATTTGTTTCAATTTTATTTTTACGTGAGGATGATCAAAAGTTAAGTGTGGGGTAATTTGATAAGCTCATAAATGTCATATATTTCATGTATTATTTACCACGTTTTCATATGATGCAAGTAATATTTGAATTAATTATCAACTTAATTGTTTTATTTTTAGTTTGTATAGGTTTTAAATGAAAAAGAAGTCAAAAAGGATTAAAAGGTTGGAAATTAGAAAAATTGTAAGGATGGAAAATGACAGCAATGAGGAGCGAATTTGGACACTGTTTAGCATTTTGAGCATAACTTTGTTGTCCGAGCTTTGATTGACTTGATTCAAGATGAGTTGGAAAGCTAAGAGAGAGATACTATCATGTTTTGAGTTTTTCTAAATTCTATTGGCATCAAGGTCAAAATTGATGTGGAAGTTGATGCAGCCATTCTGGAAATTGCGTACAGGTGCGACCAAAAGCTTGAGCATGTGCGCAACTTCTAGAGAGGAGATGTTCATTTCTATTAAACACGCACATGAGCGAGCATTTGTGCGCATGTGCGCAAGGCGTAATGGGGTTCAACAAAATTTGTTATTTTGGTAGCCTTTATCTTCGGTTGGACTCTTTTTCAGGGGCTTTCGGATTTTATCATTAGGGAGGAGATTTAACCCTAGTGTTCCCTATAAATACCCTACTATAGAGTTGAGAATATGTAGGATAGCATTAGATACCATTAGTTAGGGTTATGTAGATCTCTAGTGTAGTTAGGGTTTTTTTATTTTTCCAAAATGCTAGATTTAGCAATCTCAATTCTTTGTGACGGTTTTGTACTTCATCAACATTAATTCTGACTACACTACTAGAATTGCTTATGTCTTATTCAATTTAATTCCATTTAATTCCTTTGGTTTCAGTTTTATGCTTTTAATTATTGCCGTTCTTAATTTATTTCCGTTCTTAGTTGCAATTAGTAGTTTTAATTTAATTTCACTGAATTAGAGTTTTGAAGTTGCAATCCTTAGTTTATTAATTATTGTCCCATTTCATTAATTCAATCATACAAGAATTAATCACTTTCTTCGATTTCAATCTTGGCACGAACTGGGATAATTTCAATTCAATTTACATAGTAAGTAGAAAAACCCTTTCTAATTAATTTGTCTAACTAGTTGAAAGGTTTGTAAACCTTAGTAATTATTCCGTAATCCTCGTTGGAACGATCCTTACTCGCTCAATTTACAAACTTACCTTGTTGAACCTAGTGAATTATTCTTGCGAGCATGTGAATGTTGTTTAGGGTTACTAACGTTTTTATTTATTACATGCTTGTGAATTGAATTACCTATTCAAATATTTACACGAACACCCATAAGACAGTCAATTTTTTAATGAAGTTCAGCAAAAAATAATAACCGATGTTTGCAAGCTAAGAAGACTATAATGTACAATTCTTATTCTCAGCAGTTAGGTCAATTGTATTGCCACAATCATTAGTTATTCTACACAACACCACAGCTGCAAGCCCTTTCTCCCCAACACCACCCCTCATCTCCTTCTCCCTACCATCACATTTTGTTATCACGATCGTCGTTTTTATCCATTTTTTCAATGAAAACTTAGTTTCCATTCATTCCTTGACAATCTCCAAATGGTGTCAGGTCTGGTATTGAGCTCGACTTTTTAGACTTTTATATTCGTTTGTCTGTTGATTTATTCTGATCATAGATTGGCTTGTAGATTTCTATCCAAGGTTTTTTCTGTTAAGAATAAAAGAGCCCCTATGTACAATATGTATAAATTAAATCTCATTACAATTGGTACATAGTGAACCTTTATATAGGCTTATAAGAGAACATTCTAGATAATCTATACATGATAAGTCTTACTAATCAAGACAATTAGACTAGTAAAGTAATTACCTAGTCTAGGGGAGCAATTAGGGTAATTATAATATCAGTCATACATTTACATACCTCAAACTCAATATTGTTGATTTAAAACCAAATTAAGCTTAAACAAAAACTTGAAAATAGAATATCAAAATTGAGTAGACAAGAGAACCAAGAAAAGGAACCGAAATGAAACCAAAATCGATTGAAAACCTGAAAGTTGAAATCAAGAAAACTTGAAAGTCGAAAATAAGAGAACCCGAAGGTTAAAAATTGAGAGAACCTGAGGGCTCAAAACCAATAGAATCAGAAGGTTGCAAATTTAGATAACTTGAAGGCTTAAAACTGAAAGAATGCAAAGGTTCAAAACCGAGAGAACGCAAAGGTTGAAACTTGAGAGAACCCGAAGGCTGAATACTGAAAGAACCAGAAGGTTAAAAATTGAAAAAACCCCAAAATTGAAAACTAAATATTATAACAAAATACATTTACAGGTAGAAACTTTGATACCATTTTAGGAACAAGAGACTATATGTATAAAATGTACAAATCAGAATTCTTTACAATTGTTACATAGGAAACCTTTATAAAGATTTACAAGACTACATTTTAGGTAATCTATATATGATAAGTCTTGCTAATCAAGACAAATATACTAGTAAAGTATTTACCTAATTTAGGAAAACAATTAGAGTAATTACAATATCAATCATATATTTACATACCATAATATAATATTTACCTATCTTGACAATTTCAGAGGAGTATAGCAGTGAAGTGAGATGGGGAGATGTTGCAGAACTGGACTTTTTCGAAAGAGATTTCATGAGCATTTTAATTGTTGGAAGTTTGTTTTTTGGGAGCGAAAAACGGTTTTCCCTTATGGTACAGCTTCGAAGAGATTCACAATTAGAATGCTGTTGAAGATGGAGAAACAAAAAGCAAAAAAAATTGAGATTTGAAGAATGGGAAAAAAGACTTTTAATGGTTAAGAGACTGAAAGACAGAAGGCGAAATGATTGTAGAAAAGTTTAGGTGGAAAGGGAAAGGGAAAGGGAAGGTAAAGGGAGGGGGATGAGGCATGAGAGAAGGTGATGGTGGGGGTTCACAAATGACAATACAAGTGTGAGTAGGGGAGGATAGTTTTGCAATCTAACCTAAATATGCCGTGGCAATAAGATATGTGCTCCGGCAATGTCATTGCCCCAGTGGTAATTATGCACAACTTTGTTTTGTGCTCCATTAAAATTTCATACCATCCCCTCCATTCCCATATTCCCAGGACTTCGAAGTATCATCTACCTATCACATCAATACTTTTATGAATCTACGTAATGCCAATTTGAATGCAAAGCCCTAATTCTCAATTTTTTGATATCCCAGATACTTATTCTTCACATTCATTTCCCACTTTGTTCAATTAGAACATAGAAGGCAACCATCTCTCGCAAAAGGAATAAGTTGTTCAGGAAGTATCAAGGAGCACTCTCAACGCATTTAATCATAGTTGAAATTCTAACTTTACTTATCTATAATTTTGATGGGGTATAGAAAATTTAAAGAGGTAAAACCATAAAAAAGCAAACAAATATACAAACAAAATACCTGTCGCCTGAGGTTTGACCTTCTGCTATTCAAGGCTGTTAACACTCTTTTAAGCTACAATTTAGCATCCTCAACCCTTGAGACCTTCTTAAGCTTCGCATTCGGTCATTCAGCAGTAAAAAGATCAATGACAAGTTTCCTGCAAAAATAAAAATTAATCTTGACTATTCACTAACCAGTACTTTGGACGGAAAGGAACGGAGACTAGAGAGTTAAAAAATAACCTGAATTAATCATAGTCTTTACACAATTCTGAGCAGATGCTTTTTCTAGTCACTTAGAGGCTCCACATATCACGGAGATCATTGGATAAGGGCTGATCAAACTAAATCATTTTATTTCTTTTATTGTTGACACAAATATAAACTTTTGTGCAAGAATTGTCACTTGGTGCACCACGAGGCACCACCCAACATCCATTATTACACATTATTTTGTTAATCCACCTTGGTGAGTAGAATGCTAGTGGTGCAATTACTACCCAAGGAAATCACCGAGCTATTCACTGCAACATAAATAATTCAATGTTTTAACTGCCATTTCACTTACCTTAAGGTTATATTATGAAATGGTATATGCATCAAAATCCTCCTAGCAAAAAAAATATGCATCAAAATCCTGAGAAAGGCAATGACCACTAAATTGGGCATCCACTTCCACCAATTACGATCATGTTCATAGAATAATGACCGGTTTCATTTTTGTTCAGATGAACTGTACAATTAACTAAAGGTACCAATGTTACTTTTACTATAAAAAATCAATTATTTAAATCTTATAATTTTGCACTCTTAATATCTCTAATCCTAGGAAAAAAATAAATGTTATAACTAACAGAATTGGTGTGGGGCACTATCACTTGATATTTGTATTTGTTGAACAATTTTAAAGTTCATGCACGGCCATGCTCTCAAGAATAGGCATTAAGTCTTAACCGATGAAAATTAACTAGCGACAATAAACTAAAGTTAGGTAAGAAACAACACCTGCAAACCTTGTGAACTGAAAAGGTTTTTGAAGGGCCTTGGGTAAAACCTCAAGAGTTTCTTCTCACATCGGCCTTGTCAATAGTCCTCCATTTTGTTTTGGAAATGTTAATTGATCACATGTATTCTAAACTTGACAATTACAATGTTAATTATAAAACAAGGCCGCTACTTGTCTAGTAAATCTTTTGGCCGCGGAGAAGGTCGATTCCCAATTCAAACTATTCTCCAAATTCACAGCAAATTATGCAACAAAATGGCTAATTTCGTTTTATGTTCTATTAATATGTGAGAAAGGGCAAAAATCAAATTAGGAACTCAAATAGAAAATATCCTCTAGGATTGTTGTCACCGTGTTATCTTCTAAGTTGCTGCGTTGTAGGTTATCAATAACTGCCTTGTAGTCCAACTGGATCTCGATCCTACTCCAATCCTCCTCTTGGGAAGCAACAAGAGCTTGTTGATCATCAGGTCTTCTTCCACAGCTAGTTCTCCTCTGAACTGCTCTAGTAAAGCCCAAAATGTCAATATTTTTCCTATCCAATTCCCAGCAAAAGCAACCCTGCCTCCTTTGTTTTTGAGTTTTTAGTGCAACATCTATATTAACCTTAATGATACCTTGTTGTGGTGGCTTCTTGTTAACTTCGTAAAAGAGAGTTGTTTACATGCATCTTAACTTGACTTTAAGTTGGTTGTGAGTTGTCTTGTAAATTAATTTGGGATATTTTGGTAATTTTAGGATATTAGTGTCTAAATATTATTTTGTGTGTTTTCAGTATTTAAATACACTTATTTATTTATTTTATGGTACTTTTAATGGTTTGGGATCAGTCAGAGACCAGAATAGATCAATAAATGGAGCAAAAACAACGAGCGGCCTACAGGGCCTAGGTGCGGGTGCACTCTGGGGACCTCAGTGCACCCAGGGGCTTTCCCCTAGGCGCGGGGAGCTGATCCATGCTTGGGCTGCTGGCTCAAAACATGGATTGTCTAGTTTCTGACTTGTATGGCTTCTTAGGGGTATTTTTGACCTCGAAACATGTAAAACCCAACTAGGGTCTAAAAATAAGTATTCCTAAGCTATTATTTAGAAAACTTACAGAACATAGATGTCAAAAACACATTGTAACTTTAGTTTAGGTTAGAGAAGCCATCAGGAAGAAATCATCAAGAGGAGCGAAGAGCACCGTTCTAAGAAAAAGATTCACACGGAGAAGGCTAAGAATCGAGACTAAGCCCTAGTTTACCTTCTTAATTATTTTCTTTGTTTTTTATTACTCTTGCAATGGCTGTAATTTATTCCTTAGAATGTATGTTACTTATGATTCTGAATTAAACCCTAGAACTAGCACAAAACAACGTTTGCTCGGATTGTTACTATGAAGATTGATTAATGCGATTTATTTGTTCCTTTTAATTTCACATATATGAATTTTCTTATTTGAGTTGTTCTTAATTTCTCTAGACAACTGATCACCCTCTAGAGTGAGCTGTAAACCCTATTTCAAATCGACAGAGAATACTTAGGGTTAGGACGGGTTCAAATTGCCTTTATTTGGAAAAACTGCCCATAGTTTAAACTATTTCGTGGGTATAGAAATATACCTGCTCATATTAGGTAGTCAATTATTGTTGCATTTATACAGTAGTTGAGCTTTAATGCACATAGATATCTAGTGGATTGATTAAGACTAATAGATTTGCAATGTACTTAACCGAATGTGCAATTATCATCGAAAACCTAGATTAGTAAAGGAAATGTGACATTGAAGGAATGATGAATTAAATTAATTAATTGTTTTGGTTAATGAAGAGTGAATCTTGATTTAATATATTTTGATTTTGTGTTTTGATATTTAGTTTGATTATTTACGTTTCCCTTATCAATTCTATTATTGTGTTGTTTAAATAGAATTTGGCTTATGATATCTTGGTAATTATCAATTGTATAAAGTATTCCTCGTGGGAATGATATCTACTTGTACTGTATTACTTGTTCAATCCATAAACATATGACTCGAATTTGTGCATTACGCGACCTACACTTTGTGTCTTTAATTGAACAGCAGACAAGCTTTGAAACTGTTATCGGGGACTTCATCTTAACATTGCTACATTTTGTTAATATCAGATTAAGCATATTAGCTCTAGTTTAGACATTTTTCTTTATTCTATGTTATCTTCGTTCTTGTTGTAAATTATTTGTAGATTTTTTCCAATGGCTAACGGTGATAATCCAGTAAACTCAGTCATTCAAGTACCACCGAATCTAGCTAAACCAAGGTCTCTCGGGGACTTTATAGTACCTACATTAGGTAGACCTTGGTCGAGTATACTTAAACAACCAATTCAGGCAAACAGATTTTTTTGTACACCATCCATAAATCTTTCAAATGGTACAATCCTTAGCTATGTTTAGTGGGCTACCAAGTGATGCTCCAAATGTTCACCACTTCAATTTCTTGGAGATTTGTGGTACATTTTGTTATAATGGAGTTTTGGATAATGTCATTAGGCTAAGGCTTTCCAATCTTCTTACGGGATAAGGCCAAGGCTTGGTTAATTTCTCAATTGCTAGGTTCCATAACAAGAAAGTTTAGGAATGTTATAATAAGCTTTGCGTAAGTTGACAAGGAAACTTTACTTGAGGCTTGGGGGAGATATAAACAATTATTGAGGAGATGTCCGCATTATGGATTACCTTTGTGGATACAAATTCAAGCATTTGATGATGAACTATTTCCAACCACAGAGAATACATTCGATGCTAGAAACGAAGGTGTATTCATGTATAGAACTCCTAAAGAAGCATATGACTTGCTGGAGAAGATGGCATGATGTTTATCAAAGGTGTAATTGTTACTTCTGAATTGAATAGGAGTTCAAGATGCAGGAACAATGAATTGACTAATGGCTTGAACACAATCAATGAAAAATCAATTGGAAACTTTGAGAAAGAATTTGAGGATGACTTTGAATACTGTTAATTTAATTAATTTTAATGACTTTCTTTGTGATCTTTATCCAGGAAATCAATCTATGGAGGGAAGTTATGTAGTTAGAAATGGAGTCATTCTTGAACAAACCAACTTCATATCTAATTAGCCAAATATACAAAACAGTATTACTCCAATATATACAATCATGGAAGGAGAAATTTATCGAATTAATCATGGAGTAATCAAGGAGTCCAAGGACCAGAATATTCATAGTAATAGGCTCTACCATTACAACAACTAGAAAAGGAGCCATTTATAGAGCTTAAGAGTATGTTTTTTACTGTTTTAAATGAAACAAGGGGGACAAATACTAAGTTGCAAAATCATTCAACATCTATTGCAAACTTGGAGAGTCAAATGAGACAAATACTAAGCCTTATCATCAATATTCCTCAAGGTACTCTTCTGAGTGACACCAAGGTAAAGTTACAAGGGAAAGGAAAAGAGCATTGCATAGCTGTGGCAGTCTAAAGTGGCGAACAACTGGATTCTAAAAGCAACAATGCAGAAGCAAAGGATTCAAAAATGACCAATCAGGAAGAAGATGTTATTCCAGAAATTGCTGCACAATAGGATAATTTGAATAAGGAAGTAGGACTTCCAAAAAGTGCCATATCCTCAAAGGGTGAAGAATAAAAATTAGATGAGCAATTCAGGAAATTCATAGAAGTTTTCAAAAAACTGCAAATCAATATCCCATTTGCAGAGGCATTCGAATAAATGTCAAGTTATATGAAATTCAAGAAAGATATCTTATAGCAGAAGAAAAGAGTGGCAAATTTTGAGACCATTACCTTGACAGAATAATGCAGTGTAGTGCTACAGCAGAAGCTACACCCTAAACTTAAGGATCAAGGAAGTTTTACTATACCATGCACAATTAGATACACACTTTCTAGGTAAAGCTTTAGCCGATCTTGGTGCCAGTACTAATTTAATGCCATTTTCTGTTTTCAAGAAATTAAATATTGGACAACTGAAGCTGAACACTATGATTTTATAGCTAGCAGATTGCTCTTTGGCACATCGAAGGGGAGTCATTAAAGATGTGTTGATAGAAGTAGACAAGTTTATATTTCCTACAGACTTTATTGTTCTTCATTTTGAGAAAGACAAGAATATTCCTATAATTCTTGGTAGATCACTTTTAGCAACAGGTAGAACTCCCATTGTTATGCGGAAAAGTGAACTTACGATGAGAGTGCAAAATCAGAAGGTAACATTTAATGTTTTTAAGGATATTTAATTTCCAAACCAAGAAGAGAAGTGCTTTGTAGTTAATGAAGTAATAGACTAAGTCACCATAGAAATCTTTGACAAAACATATCTAGAAAACACATTTGGAAGTAGTTTTAGCAGTCGAAATAAAAAGAGAGGAAGATGAATTCTAGGAGTCATATGCAATACATGAGGGCAATACAACCTTTGTTAAAGAATAAACCTTCTTTGGAGCCGTTGGACACTCTAGCTTCTAATTATTCACCAAAACCATCAATTGAGGAAACACCAAAATTGGAGCTTAAACTTTTGCCAGTTAACTTAACTTATGCTTCTATTGGAGAAAATTCTGCATTACTTGTTATGATCTCATCAGAATTAATTAGTGCGCAGGAGGAAAAATTATTAAGAGTTTTGAAGAAGTACAAGAAAGAAATTTTATGGACAATAGCTAATATCAACGATATAAGTCCATCTACTGCATGCATAAGGTTCTGTTGGGAGATAACATCAAACCCACAGTAGAGCAGTAGAGAAGGATAAACTCGATTATGAAGGAGGTAGTGAAAAAGGAAATCATTAGGTGGATAGATGCAGTTATCATTTACCCTATTTTAGACAGTAATTGGGTGAGTCCTATTCAAAGTGTACCTAAGAAAGGTGGCATGACGGAGGTGGATAACTCTCTGAGAAGAATAAGCAAATTCCTAGAAGAACAGTAATAGGACAGAGAGTGTGTATGGATAACTGTAAGATAAACAAAGCTACACACAAGAATCACTTCTGTCTCTTGTTCAATGATCAAATGCCCAATAGACTTACAAGTAAAGTTTATTATTATTATTTAGATGGTTATTTTGATTATTACCAAATTGTGATAGTGCTAGAGGATCAAGAGAAGAAAACATTCACATGCCATATAGGACATTCGCATTCTGACGGATACCATTTGGGTTGTGTGATGCTCCAGCAACCTTTCAAATGTACATAATGGCTATATTTTCAGATATGATAGAGATTTGTATGGAGTAGTTTTTCAATGATTTTTCAGTATCAGGTGATACATTTGTAATGTGTTTGCTTAATTTAGACAGGGTGCTGACACAATGTGAAGAAACAAACTTGGAGCTTAATTGGGAAAAATGCCATTTTATAGTGCAAGAACTGGTCATAAAGTATTCAAAAAGGGTACATTGAGAGGTAGATAAGGCAAAGATTGCAACAGTTAAGAAGCTACTACTACCCATATCAGTAAAAGGTATACGGAGTTTTTTAGGCCATGGGGGTTTTTATAGAAGATTTATTAAAGACTTTTCTCAAATTTCTAAATTGGTATGCACATTGTTAGAAAAAGATAGCCCTTTTGTGCTTGATGATGCATGCCTGAATGCTTTTGAAGTTCTTATGAAAAAATTAATCACAGTACCCATTATTATAGCTCCTGATTAGGAGTTTTCTTTTGAACTTATATGTGTTGCTCGTGCCTTTGCAATTGGTTTTGTTCTAGGCCAATGGAAAGATAACACATTTCATTCTATTTATTGTGCTAGCAAAACACTAACTAAAAATCAAATGAATTATACTACTACAGAGAAGGAGCTGCTTGCAGTGGTGTTTGCATCTGAAAAATACAGAGCATATTTGGTGAGAACACTGGTGATTGTGTATACAAACCATGTTGCTATCACTTGATTACAAAGAAAATATGGTACAAAGCCAAGGTTAATACATTTAATACTATTGCTACAAGAGTTTGATTGGAGATTAAGGATGACAGGAAAGGCACGAAAAATCAAGTGGCAGACTATCTATCACGTTTGGAATGAGGGAATAAGAAGCAATCAACAGTGCAGATTCAAGAAACATTCCCAGACAAGCATCTATTTTCAATACATCATCAGGATCCTTGGTGTGCTGATTATGTAACAATCCTAGTTGATAATGTTTTACCTTCTGATATAACTTTCCAATAGTGGAAGAACTTTATATTGTTGGACCCAAAGCAACCTAAGGGGGGGGGGTGAATTAGGTTTCTTAAAAAATATATATAAAGAATTAGTGAACTTTATAATTTAAATGCAGATATAACAAAATCAATAGAACAGTAGAGTAAAGAGAGAAAAATTAAACAATCAATACTTCCAAGCTAGCAAGCTTGAAGTATCAAATCTCTTGAATGCTTCACACATTTGGTGAGCCAATAATCTTTACAATGGTCTAGTTGGGAAGTTCTTGCTCACACTAAGACTCTTTTAGTTGAGCCAAGAATCTTACTTACAACCACACTTTCATACAAGATTATCACTCCACTCAAAGTTGAATTACACTCACAATTGCACACTAATACAACAAAGCACTATAGTCAATTTGCACTCAAATTACTCTTTTCTAAGTCTTGTATTCAATGTATTAGATGATATTTTCAGGTTATTAAAGCACCTATTTATAAGAGCAATAAATAGTGGTTTCAACTACTTCCTAACGGCTAAATAATAAATGCACAAAAAATAGCCATTGGGGTTTCGGACGTCCGAGAAGTATTGAATGCGTCCGAGGCAACGTCCGATCTTCTTTCAGTTTGTTGAAGAGCTTCGTTCGGACGTCCGTGCATGCGTCCGTTCCTTCGTTCGATAGAGGTTTCAGACGGTCCTGAGCGTTCGAAAGAGAGGCAGTAGGATCCCATTCTTTCTGCCAGTTCGTTCGGACGATGCAATGCGTCCGAGGAGAGATTTTGACCTAGTTCGGACGGTTCTGTGCGTCCGAAAGATCTGTTCTGCAAAAGCTTGTTTTACAGAGTTAAGTGTTTATGTCATCATCAAAATAAGGTTTGGAAAACATCATATATATGTTACAAGAAAGTACATTTGGGATGAACCATTCTTGTTCAAAATCAGTATGGGCCAAATTATTCGAAAGTGTATGCTGCAAGACGAGATGAACTTTTTTTTTGTATCATTGCCATGTTTTTGATTATGCTAGGCATTTGGATTGGTCTAAAACGGCATCAAAAGTGTTGCCCTCAGGGTTTTATTGGCCTACCTTATTCAAGGATACATATCAATTTGTTGCAAGTCGTGACAGATGCAAAAGGTAGGAAATATCTCAAGATGAAATAAAATGCCCCTCAAGAATATCTTTGAGGTGGAGATTTTTTATGCTTGGGGTATTGATTTCATGGGTCCATGCATCTCTTCATTCAATAACAAGTACATCTTGGTATCAATAGACTATGTTTTGTTAGAAGTGGGTGGAAGCAGTTGTCTTGGTGAACAATGACTCAAAAGCGATGCTTAAATTCTTGAGAAAGAACATTTTTACCCGCTTTGGTACTCCAAGGACAGTTATCAATGGTAGAGATTCTCATTTCTATAATCGACAATTTGAGATTTTGTTGCAAAAGTATGGAATCAAGCACAAAATTGTGTTACCATTCCATCCGCAAACAAGTAGTCACGTGGAATTTCGAATAGGGAAATCAAGAACATTCGAGAGAAGATAGTGTGTCCTTCAAGGAAGGATTGGTCAAAGCATCTAGACGAAGCTTTATGGGCATACAGGACGGTGTAGAAAACCCCAATTGTTATGTCTTCCTATAGGCTCATCTTTGGGAAAGCTTGTCGTCTACCGCTTGAGTTTGAACATAAGGCATGCTGGGCTATCAAAAAGCTTAATCTTAATCTTGAAGAAACAAGTGAAAAACTCCTTCTTCAACTTAATGAGTTAGATGAATTCCATTTCCAAGGCATATAGAATGCAAAACTTTATAAGGAATGGACTAAAAAGGTGGCACGATAAACACATTCATCACCAGAACTTTGAGGAGGGGCAACAAGTTTTACTGCTCAATTCAAGGTTATGGCTACTCCTTGGAAAGCTCAAGTTGCATTGGTTAGGACCATTTGTCATAACAAAAGTTTTTCCATATGGTGTGGTTGAGTTGATGGTAGTCAAGGTAGACAATTTAAAGAAATGATCAATGCATAAAAGCATACCTCGGGAAAGATGTGAATCAACATGTCCTTGCAATTATCCTTGATGATAGATGATCATTAGCTGCATCTAGCTATAGACATTAAACAAAGCCCTTTGTGGGAGGCAACCCATGTTTTAACTTTTTACTATTCAAATTTTGGTTAATTTTATGTAGTCTTTACGTCACAATTTTAAGCTAATTTTTGTTGTTTATATGTTTTAGGTGAAAACAAGAAGTGTGAAGGTGATTCGGGGCTTAAATATCGCCATTGATTTCTAGAAACGGTCAAATAAATGACTAGAATTGGAGCACAGCAGACCAGCCTAGGCGTCGGTGCACGGGGAAGGGCTGACCATACTCAGCCACTATTGGCTAGGCGTGGATGCACCCTTAGGTCTTGAGCTGCAGCCATA
Source organism: Cinchona pubescens (assembly GCA_025175665.1). Classification (NCBI taxonomy): domain Eukaryota; kingdom Viridiplantae; phylum Streptophyta; class Magnoliopsida; order Gentianales; family Rubiaceae; genus Cinchona; species Cinchona pubescens. The sequence goes on from JANKKI010000204.1 coordinate 1,832,484, forward strand.
CTAGTGTATTAAAGGCAAGGGTTGCGAAATTGCTACCTATTTAAACCTTTCCTATGTGATTTTTCCATCCCCAAAATTCTCCAAAAATTCTTTCAAACTCTTCTAAACCTTTCCCAACACAAAACCCACTTGATTTAAATTTATTATCTTGCATAATCTCATAAAGATTTCACCTTTTGTTAATTTCCATCACATTAAGAATAAAGAGGAAATTTCCCAACAAGAATGTGAAGAAGAGCATACTCTTGGAGGATTCCAATTCCAACTCAAGGAGGATTGAAGAAGGGACTAAAAGCTTCTAAGTTGGAGATTTCTATCCATTTTAGTGCTTTTATAGTTAGATTACTGCATTTAATTGTGCTACCGAAATCTAATTGGTAAAGTTGATTGGTGGGAATTGAAATTTTCTTGCTATTGAAGGTTTAGTTTGGCATAAGAAGAACTTGATTCTTTTTGTGCTGAGTTGTTTGGTGTTCATAATTGTGTTCTTTATCTATTTCAAGGTTAATTGTTCTTGTAATTTGCCATTGAAATAATGGAATATAAAGGGAAAAACAGTTCCAAGCCAAGTAGTTCTTCCACAAAGAAGTACTTGAAAAATAGATTCCCTTTTGCCAAAGCTTATAAGCAATTCCAAGAGAACATTATCAAGAAAAAGTTGATTTTTGAAAACAGATTTAAATTTGATAATCTTTGGAAGCATAGAGACCTTCAAAACCGACTTGAAAAACTTATTTGAGAAAATAGTTGGTCTAAACTTTGTATGCACTGGGAATTTGCTATAGAACAAATTGTGAGAGAATTTTATGTAATATCCTTGAAAACGTGAATGGTGAAGTTTTGCTTTGAGGGAGAGAGTTCTGTGCACTCATGTTTAGTCATTGAATGCATTACATGGTCTAACTAATATAGATAGGGATAGTCATAGTATGTATAAAATATATGGCCTGAATTTAGACAAAAATGGCTAAATTTTTGTGTGATGGTATCGATGTACAATGCAATGCACCACAACACAAGGACATCTTTGCATAGTAGACATCTATCACCTCTAGCAAAAATTTTCTATAATTTTATAACCATATCATTGATGCTAGGAGAACAATTGACAAACATCCCAATTGAATGGATAGTATTACTTTATTGCTTGGTAAAAAATCATCTTATTGATGTTACCCATTTTCTTTTTGATCAAATCTTCAAGACAACTAGAACTCAAAGTAAGAGACTTTGGTTTCCTTGCTAAATTACTCAGTTATGTTTGAATGTAGGATTTAAATGGGATGCTACACAAGACAAGATGATTGAAGTCAAAGTAGGAATTGATGGCAGAGTAGTGTCACAAATACATCCCTACTCTAGGAAACCTAACAAGAATATAATAATCAACTTCAATGGAAAACTAGATGTGAAGGCTTGAAAGACAAATGGAGTATCAATATCACAACATGAAAGCTTTTTAGTTCAATACATGGGTGAAGCATCACATATAGATATGACTGGAACTCCAAACTTACTAGACAAACCCAATTTCGAGATAGAGGAATTGGATGGAGTAAATGATGAGTCAAATGATGAAGACTGCATGAGTGAAAACAATGAACAAGAAGAGAATGATGATTGACATGACATAACTTCAATCAAGGGAGTGTTTTTTTTCTCATTTACTTTATTTGTGTGAGAATTTCTCTTATTTTAGTTATATGTTGGAAACATTGGGGGCATTGTTTCATTTTAAAGTAAGAGGTGTGTTTGTGTTTTTTTGTGACACAATTCTGAATACGTGTTATGTGTTAGGAATGATTGTTTTATTTGTGCTCATCTTTGGTGGCGTATTGATTTTATAATTATGTTTTGTTTTCAAAAATTTTGCAAAAACAAAAAAGTCCATTTCATTTTTGGGTAGTTTTTATCAATCTTGAAGATCTGACTTTATAAATGACTCCCAAGCTATCGGATGATAGCCTTTAGCATTTCTATGCCCTTTTTGCCTAAAGCATTATAGAGGGTTAAATAAAAATATTTTCCTTTCTAGCGTCTTATTTGAATTTATTAATTTTTGTGATTCATGTCAAAGGTTTAAAAATGTTTCAAAGCAGAACTAGTCTTGTTAGAATTTATGGATTGAAAATGGATATAAATTTTCAATTACTTTTTGAATCTTTTGAGTCATGAAGTGTTACCACTATACATTTAAATATATTCCCTTGAGTAAGGGTCTGATAGTGGGTAATTTTCAATGATTGTTAATCATGATTGCCTTGCGGTATATGTTTAACATGTGACATTCATTGGAACTGTGTTTGGTTTTTATACTTGTGGAGTATGAGTGGATTTATGACCAATGAAATGAATTAGTTAAGTTCTTTGGACTGTTTGAACCTAAAAGCCTACCTAACTGTTATTTTATCCTTAGCATTCCCTTTTGACCTTTATAATCCTTATTTTCTTATTTAACCATGCTATTTAATCTAATTACTCTATTATTTTTTCCTTCTTTCTACTTATCACTTTAGTAATTAGTGTTGGTGTTGAGCAACATCAATACTATAGGCATGATGATATGGATGGTTAGGAAGGACATGAGTTATGTTTTTTTTTTTTTTGGAAAAAGGCCAAGTCTATGGCTTTATTGTTGTAATAACCCCAATGTTTTGTTTTGTTGAAAAACAAGGGAAAAAAAAAAAGAAACAAATGTGAAAAAGAAAAAAAAAAAAGAAAAAAAAAGAAGGACAGTTCCATCTAAGTTGTAATAAACAAGGTACATTCCATGCCTTCAAAAGTTGTAGTTGGTTAAATGTTATGGCTACTTGGGGGATGTTCTTGACGATTATGGTTCGAAGTTATTCACTAATGTGTCAAAGGTAAGTTAAGCTACTTTTATCCATATATATCCTACCTTGATATGTCTCTTTAACATATGTTACAAATTTTGAAGACCTACTTGATCCTTGGTTTGAGTTCATTTATATTAGTGAGTATTTTTTGAGCTTAAAATTTCTTCGAACATAGTTGTCCCTTGTTAAGCTTATATTCAATGGGCTTTTAATTGTATAGTGGGTATTGGCTTGAAAGCAACCTAAGAGGGTGTTTAAATTAGGTTGTCTCAAAGAACAAACCTTTGGATGTGTTTAATGAAAATGAAAACTATATCCACCAAATGAACATTTAAGCACAAATGAATAAAATAGATATTCAACAATTGAAACTTAAAGACCAAATAAACAGATTGAGATTAAGAATATTAAACCAAACTTCCAAATTCCTCAAGTTTGGAGTACATCCACTAGTAGTGCCTCTTCAAAGAATGTGAGGCAATAACCTTATTGTACATAAAGTAGGATCACTCTTTGCACGAACTAAGTCCTTCTAGTTGAGCTGAAGGGTTTTACACCACAACCTCACTTTTGTATACACTTGTTATCCCTCAACTCTTAGACTTGAAGATCACTCACTAGTCTATTCTTGCTCACACTAATTCCCTCTAGTTGAGCCAAGAGAACTACACTACCCAAACCAATATAACCCATAATATTTTACCATATTTATCTCCAAATAGCTCTCACAAGTATTGGTATTAAATGCAGTAGTTCTGCTTTACTTTTTCAGGCCAGGGGGTATTTATCGATGCCCAAAAATTGCTTCAAACAACTCTCCAACGGTATGCAGTAAATGCTCTAAAACCAGCCGTTAGACAGTTCATATGTCCAATCCTATCTCACTGCATTCGATAGTCCATTCAAACACTCGATAGAATCTTGACTTGCCTTCATTCGGACGTCCGATCATGCATTCGGTATTGCATCCTATATTTGGTCAGTGGTTTCTGGACTTTTTCACTTGGCTGTTTGGACGTTATCCTTAGTCTAAAGCTTGATGTCATGAAACAATGTTGCTGCTTCTTCGGACACTCATTTGTACGTTCGAAGCATTGTCCCTTGGATGGTCATATGCATCCCCTGAGAGTGAAACCATTCAGAGCTCTCTAGTTAATGTTCGAACGTTTCTTTGTTTCCAAGCCTTTACTCTCAGACGATCAGCACCATACGTTCAACCTATTATTTGAAAAACACCCTGCACACTATATTTTAATCGTTAGATAAATTTGTCATCATCAAAACTAGGATTAGGATGACAATCTCCCCCTTTTTGGTGGTGACAAATGAATTGGACATTTCTAAAATCAGCCAGAAAATACGAAACACAAAACAAGAGGTTTTGTCCATTATTTTCTCCCCTTTTTGGCACCATCAAAATATTTGAGCGAAAACCAATTTAGACTACCGCTAAGTTTAAAGTCCCCTTGAATTTGATACCCAACAATTCCCATTAAGTGGCTCCCCCCTTAAAAAGTGCATGTAATTCCAGTTAGTATATGGAAAAATTCAAGTTGAAAACATTTATTCCCTACGGAATTCATGCATAGGATTGCAAAAAAACGTCAAGACATTTTTCATTCATCCCTTACCAAAAGAAGCGTATGTGATGCAATTTCTTGTGAGATAAATTAATTTCTAACATATAAGCCATTTGAAAAATGAATGCTCCCCCTTTCTTTTGAAAGTAGTGACTTAATATAGACAAATTTGGAGGTTCTCAAAATCAAAAAAATATAAAGATAAACACATTCCTATCACATAATTTATTAGCACAAGAGGCCATGTTTCAAATAGGAAATTAAAAGCACATTCTTGACAAGAATTTTAAATGTTAGCCATCTATATTATCTCAGCTCATATGCTTTGAACACCCTCCATTGACGATGTATCTTGAATTCCTTTGTGCTCTCCAAGCATACCAACACACAAAGTTAGGCAATAACTTCTGGTGCCTAAACTTTTTTGGATCCAATTGGGTCAGTAAAATGGGTTTGCACCCATATAGCCTTCATTTCTAATTTTTCATTTCTCTTGACATAACAATTTCTTTTTGTATGCCCGTACTTGACAACAATGATCACACATAATGTTTTTATTGTCATAAATTGAAGATTTTGACTTCACAAAGCATAAACCACCTTTTCTATAAGTTGTGAAGTTATTATTGATGAAAATATTTCTTGTTTTCTTCTTTTCAACTACATTTTGTTTTTCATTTTGCAAGAAAACACTAAGGTCATCTAATCTTTTCTTCAATGAAGCTTGTTCTTCTTTGATCTTAGTTTTCACGTCTAATTTTCTTTTCAATCGTAATCCATTTATCTTCAAAGTATTATTTTCTTCTGTCAACATATAATTCTCATTCACAAGCTTAGAATTTGCATTTATTAAAGCATTAATTTTGATTTTCAACTCTTTATTTCTAGCATATTATACTTTTAAACATTCATGCGTTTTTAAATAAATGATTCAACATCATCATCATCATCACAAGAATCATCATAAGGATCATAGCTAGAGGATACCTTATTATCTCCATAGGCCACGAAAGCCATTTAGGCCGCCTAACGTTCATGTTCTTCTTCAACTTCTCGATTTGAATTGCAATCTTGCAACATTTTTTGGAAGTTGTTGAAGTGAGGCTTCCTTGACCCTTTCTTCTTCTTGTATGGATATTCCTTTGCAAAATGTCTCACTTGGCCATATTTATAGCATTTTTCACTTGGCTTCTTGCTTGTATCTTTTTGTGAAGCTCTCAATCCTTTGCTTCCTTTTGCCCTTGCCTCCTCATCATCTTGTACCTTGTATTTTTGCTTCAATTTACTAGAGGTTAGTGATGTGATCAATGATTCAATAGATAAAGAATTCAAATCTTTAGACTCTTTAATATCTTCACTACCTTCATGAATTTCTTTTAATCTATCCCAACTATCCTTGGCCTATTTACAACCCTTCAGTGGTCTCATTTATATCTAAGGCACCATACAGAATATTCATAGCTTTAGCATTTAAAAATAAATTTATTCTATCTTGTGGAGTTAATTCATGTCTAGTTTTAGGCCTTAATGTATTTGTTCAAATGCATCAACAATATTAGCTTCTAAAGGACCTTCCCTAACAATAAACTACAAATCAATATCAATATATTAAATAAATATTTCCATTCTTTCCCTCCAACTAACAAAATTAATGCAATTTAACATGGGAAATCTAGTAATGGATTGCCCCTCTAGAAATAAAGCATGATTCATTGCCATTATCTTTTCTCTAAAGCAGTTAAGCTCAATTTTAGAGACCAATGCTCTGATACCAATTCTTGGCCCAAAAATAACCTAAGAGAGGGGGTGAATTAGGTTGTCTCAAAAAATAAACCTTTCGATATGCTTAATTAAAATATAAACTATATACACCAAATGAATACTTAAACACAAATAAGCACGAATGATTAAAATAGATATTCAACTATTGAAGCTCAAATAATAAATAAAAAAATTGAGATTAAGAATGTCGAACCAAACACCTAAGCTTCTCAAGCTTAGAGTATATCTACTAGTAGTGCCTCTTCGAAGAAGGTGAGGTAATAGGGTTTTAAAGATAGGATAACCTTCTTTTAAACAAAGTAGGATCACCATTTACACCAACTAAGTTGCTCTTGTTGAGCCAAAGGGTTTTACACCATAACGTCACTTTTGACCACTTGTTATCTTTCCATTCTTACACTTGAGGATCACTTACTAGTCTACTCTTGTTCACACTAATTCCCTCTAGTTGAGCCAAGAGAACCACATTACCCAAACCAATACAACCCACAATATTTTATCCTATTTCTTCCTAAATACCTCTCACAAGTGTTTGTGCTAAATGTTGTAGTTCTTCTTTACATTTTCAGGCTAGGGGGTATTTATAGATGCCTAAAATCTGTGTCCAACAACTCTCCAATAGCTATGCATTAAATGTTAAAAAACTAGTTATTAGACAATCCGGACGTCCGATCCCAACTCAGTACATCCAATAGTCCATTCGAACACTTGATGGAATCTTGACTTGCCTTCATTCGGAGGTCTGATCATGTGTTTAGTATTAGTGTCTTCTCGATTTTTTCACTTGGAAGAACTCTTAGCTATTTGGACGTTATCCTTCGTTCAAAACTTGATGTCATGAAACAATGTTGCTTCTTTGAACACTCATTTGCGTCCGATGCACTGTTCTTTAGACAGTTATATGTGTCCACTAAGAGTGTAACCTTTTAGAGGTCTCTGGTTAATGTTCGGATATTTCTTTGCGTTCGAGCCTTTACTATTCGGACGATCAGCAGCATCTGTTGAAACTGTTATTTGAAAAACAACATGAACACTAGATTTTAATCATTAGATTAATTTGTCATCATCAAAACTTGGATTTGGAGATAGTGAGCGAGTGCTATCTTCATTCACGAGAAGAGAGTTGATATTTTTATAATGATGATTTGGGGTTGATTAGAAATGTCTTTTATGTTCATGTCAAATCCATATCTCTTCTTTTTTAGTTTTATCTTTGTTACAACAATTGCCATGTTGAAGGAATTTGATGTGCTTGAATATGTTTATGTGTTATGTGTTTGTTTTACTCTGGAAAAGAAAGATTTGTTCACGTTGGGAGGTGTGTTAATTCTCTAATAGAGAGTTATTTACCTGCATATTGGCATGAGTTTTAGCAGTTTTCGAGCTGTCTTACTCATTAATTGGGGGTATTTTGATAATTTTAGGGTTTTAGTGTCTAAATATTATTTTATGTGATTTAAGTATTTAAATACACTTATTTATGTGTTTTGTGGTGTTTTTATAGGTTGGGGATCATCAGAGACCAAACAAAGCAAAAATGGCGAGCTAGCCTTTGGCCCCAGATGCAAGTACGCCTTGGGGACCTAAGTTGTGACTGGGGACTGTCCCCTAGGCACAGGTGCACCTAGGCGAGCAGAGCTGAATCGTAACCAGGTTACAGGATCATGACATGAATTAGTGTATTTTTGACTTCTATGTCATTTTACGTACATATTTGACCTCCAAACTTCTAAAACCCTTATAAGGGATATAAATAAGTATTCCTAGGCTAGTGTTTTGGGACCTTAGAGAACATAGACATGAAAATCACTAATTTACATTTGTTTAGGTTTAGAGTAGCCATCAGGAGGAAATTGTCAAGAGGAGCGAAGAGCATCGTTCCAAGAGAAAGATTCACACAGAGAAAGCCAAGAATTGAGACTAAGCTCTAGTTTCCCTTCTTAATTCTTCTCTTTGTTATTTATTACTCTTTCAATGGATGTAATTTATTCCCTTGGTGTATTTTACTCTATAATTGTGCATTAAACCTAAACTTGGGTTTGTTCAGATTTTACCATGAAGATTGATTAATGTGATTCATTTTTCCCTTTTAATTTCACATACACGCATTTACTGATTTGAATTATTTTTAATGTGATTGATCATCCTCTAGAGTGAATTGTAAACCTTATTTTAAATAGATAGATGATATTTAGGGTTAGGATAGGTTCATGTAGTTTTTGTTTTGAACAACTGCCCATAAGTTGAACCATTTTGTAGGTACGGATAGAAATATACCTGCTTATCTTAGATAGTAGATCACGTTCTCAAAACTGAGATGAAGAAGTCGCGATCTCGAAGGGCAGAGTCATTTTTTTTAAAAGCCATTTCTTCTTCTGTTTTCATAAATTTCTCTATTCTTCTTCTTCTCTCAACCGAAAACCCTAACCCCAATCCCTCAAAATTCTTCTCTCATCTTCACTAAAAATCACTTTAAACTCCACACCCATCACTAATATCATTCTATTGTCCTCTAGGAACATCAAAGATAGCATTCTCTTGGGGGATACTTGGAGAAATTTGGACTTCAAGGGGGATTGATACACAAGCATTTTTGGGGAAATTTCAATCCAAAATAAAAAAGGTAATATCTTTCCTTGGGTTCTTAGTTTTAATTGATAATTTGTTAAAGATAATTGTGGGATTTTGTGGATTAAATTGTCGAGAAAGTAGTGGTACTCAATTGTTGAATTTTGGACAATAATTGGTGCAAATTTCTTTTAGGAGAATTGTGATATGGATTTGTCCAATTGTTTGAATTATTAACTTGACCCTTGATTTGAGTTGATTTGGAATGTTAGAACATTGAAATACTTGGAAAATTGTTAGAAATTGTTGCTCTGTGATTTTGTATTTGTGGTTCTTGATTGGGGGTTGAATTCTTAAATTGTTGATTGAATTTTGTTGAAAAAAAATGACTAGAGGGGTTTATGGCAGTGCTGAAAGAAGAGTTAGAATGAGAGGAAGAGAATCGGGTCTAGGAAAAGGAAGTCCAGAGAGGGTACTAGTGGAGAAGGGGGTTCGGAACAGCCGTTTGAGGGAGGTGAGCAAATTGAACTTCAGTTCTCGAGTGATAGGTCTCAACAATTGTACAAGAATAACGAGAAACATGAGGTGATTAGGGAACGGAACTTTGACCTAACAATGCATTGGGGAATTTATGATGATGCAAGATGAGCTATAGAGGAACAAATTAGGTCACAGCATTGGGAGGGTTTTAATACTCAGGTTGACTCCGGGGCTACCCAACTAGTCAAGGAGTTTCATTGCAATTTATGTGAACTAGAGGATGGCAAGGTGCGCATACGGGGGTATTTAGTAGATTTTAGTGCTGATGTGATCAATGCATACTTTCAACATACCCCCGGTATCTTCTAATCAATACTTGGCATTTTTGAATAATAAAGATAAGGATATGAATGCAATCAAAGATGTCATTTGTGATAGAAGGGTGGATTGGATTAAGAGTACTTCGTCTGCCACTGAGTTGAAATTTGCTCATCAAGGATTCTCATTAGTGGCTAAGCTATGGTTTTATTTTGTCAGTAGCCATATTTGGGGGTCCAATGCTGTGAGCTTTATCCAAAGGGACAAAGTACTCTTAGTTTATGCCATCATGAATAAGGTACCGGTGAATATTGGTCACCTTATTAGATAGGGGTTTTTGGAGAGTGGAAGGTCTGGATGACCTACATTTTATGCCCCTAGTCTAATTCATGATCTTTGCACCATAGCAAGTTGCTCGATTGGTCAGTTGGAACCATTAACACATCCAAGAAGAAGGATTAATCGGGAATATATCTATAGGATGGTGAGAGAATATGAGATGATCTCCAAAAAAAAGCACCACCAGGAGGAGCATCCTACCCAGCCACAGCCACAGCCACCACCACCTCAGAGTGTTTCAATGATTCCGATACCCCCAGGTTTTGTGTTTAATGCTCCGGTAATTGAAGAAGAAAGGAATGATCTACAAGGGTATTGGTCGTATAGTCAAATGGTGGTGCACAACAACTTGACCCTCATTGGAGAAGCTTTAAAGACTACCTCATTAGGCACATGGGTGTAGCCACCATCACCTCTGACATAGCACTTTGGTCCACCTCGTGGATAGTACTACACACCACCGGTGGCTACCACACATCATGAGGGATCTAGCTACATGGGTGCGACCAGAGGAGACATGGATGATGATCATGAAGAGGCCAACCTAGTGACGCTGAGGAGGGTCAAGAACAGATGGAATGAGGAGATGAAGCCACCATTTGCTTGAGAATGGATGAAGACCAACCCTGATCACTGGATTGATTTGATGGATGATGATAATTCTCTTTGTTTTTATTGATTGAACTATCCATGATCACCATAACTTTTGATTACTTTGGATTACTTTTGTTTTACTTTTAATCTTAGGAATAGAAGTATTTTAGTTTTTCTTTTTAAGTAGATTGGCTAAGGGCCTTAAGCTGATGCCATATTTGCATTAGTTGATGAGTTGAATTGAATGCTGATTTTGTTTGAATCTTGAATGGTGAGATGCATGGCACAGTTTACTATTCTTAGCATTCCTACTCAATTTTAGTTCTTAGTTTATTGCTATATCATGATTCGAGTAGTTTTTGATAATTTTGGGTATGTCTTTATGTTAAATTTTGAGTGAGTGGAAGAATGATTTATTGATCATCTAGAATAAAAGAGACAAGTTTGGGGGTGTTTATTTCTTTGTGTTGTGAATGGTTAATTTATACATATTGTTGCCACTTGATGTTTAATGGATGGAAAATTGATCAATTAGGTATTCAATGATGATAAATTTTGATGTTCAATACTTTGTGATTGAAGTATATGATTGATTCATTTCATCTAATCAATTTTTTTGAGTGAGTGAGGAGTTCGTTTGCAACATAAAGAATTCATAAACTTAGCATCACTATTTTTCAAAAAGAATTGAGAAAATTTTAGGAAAATTTTTTTGAAATGTTGTTTCTGATCAAATCACTTTTATTATTTGGTTGATGAACTATCTTTTGGAAAGAAATGAGTTAATGAAGTAGAAGGAATTTTGGGACATTTCGTGTGTTTGCATAGGGAATGTTCTTCTAACTTGTGAATAGTTGATATTCGAGATTAATTTTAGGTACATGTCACTCATTTTCCTTGGTTTAGGGCCAAAAAAAAAAAAGGAATAAGGCGAGTACGGGATTCTAACGTGTACCCATGTTGTTTCTCCAAAATAAGCCATTAGAGTAGTAACAAGGCGAGTACGGGATTTCGACATATACCCATGTTGTTTCTCCGAAATAAGCCATTAGGAATTGTGTTTTAATACACCAATAAGTTAAGGAGTAAATGTTTGTAATACTTATTATTAATCCTATTCATAATTCTTATTCCTTGTTAGAAGTTTAGTCCCGAAATGTGTGACATTTGCATTTAAGTTTATTCCTAATTGAACTTCTATTTTCATGATGCCTAGTCGAGATAGTTGACTAACTTCATAATATTTCTGATTTGAGAAGTAATGATGTCTCAAATGAAAAGAACTAAAACTTTTGGTAACTCTTTTTGAGAATGGCAATGTTTGGTGATGTGAAATCTTGTGTAGTGAATGAATGTGTGCTTCTATGAAGAACAAAATTTCAATTTTGGATTGATTCACTCATATACTTCACATATCACGTAGTATTGAACGTTTCTTGAGAGATTTCCTAATTGTTCCAAGTACATCCATGATTCATCAAGTTTCACGTCTACTTTGGAGGTGTTTATATGTTTGAGTGTTAGTAGGCTTCTTTTAATTTTAATTTTTGTTTTGCTCAAGACTATCAAAACGCTAAGTTTGGGGTTGTGATAACTCTAGTACACTAGAGTTATTTTCCAATCTAAATTATAGCATTTTGATAGTTAGAATCCCAAAATTTGGGTATGTAATTGAAGACTTTGGTTAATTTCTTTCATATGTGTTTGTATTTCCGTTCTTGATTAAATATGATAAGTTTTCATTAAATTTTTAGTTCAATTAATTGCTTAATGGCGTTAATATTATGCAGGTCAAAATTAGAGGTTGGAAGCTGGAATGCACAAAACTCAAAGGACCAAATTGCAATAATGGAAGAAATGAAGAATGCTGAAAAGAGAGTCGAGATCGCGATCTCAAACTCTCCATATCGCGATCTCGACTCGGGAAATCGTCTTAATGTATTAGAGTCGAGATCACGATCTCAATTGTTCCATATCGCGGTCTCGACTCGAGAAATTGCCTTAATGTATTAGAGTCGAGATCGCGATCTCAATTGTTCCATATCGCGATCTCGACTCTCTGAGAGTTAAGTTGTAAGGGCAATTTGGTAAACTTTCAGCCAACAACTCCTGATTTTTGCTTCATTGTGTAACATTACACTATTTGTCTCTACTTAAAAATTAGGCAGTAGAATGAGTAGTAGATAGTTAGTAGATTTTAGGATAGTTTAGGATATCTTGAACCCCAAGTTTTCTTCTTTAATAGAATTTCCTCTTTAATTGCCTCTTAGATCTTCTTTTAATTTCTTGTCAAGTTCAAATTTTGATTAGATAATCGTAGTGGGTTAATCGCGAGCTTCACGTAGATATAATTTTTATTCGATTTCTAGTCTAATTTAGTAAGAGTTTCTTTACTTGCAATTTAGGGTTTCTTAGGTAAATTAGGGTTCTTGATAATTTCTTGCATTTCTAGTTAAGAATTTTCAATTTCTTGCATTAATTTCTAGTTAATTACTAGTGGGCTTTCTTTATTTTTATCAAAAATCCAAAAATACTTAGACTTCTAGTTTAACTCTTTCCAATTTCTAGTTTAGAAATGGTTGCTTTTAGTCTTCAAAGTCTCTTAATTGTAGCCCTTTTTATTGGGTATTCCAATTTGCTTACTTTCAATTTTAGTTTTAATTTGGATAATTTAGGTGAAAATTAAGTGCTTTTCTTTACTTGCTTTTACTATAATAGCTTAATTAGTTTCTTAATATCGTAATTAGTTATTTTCACTTACTTGCTTTTTAGTTAATCTAGCCTTAGATTAAGTTTTTATCTCTTTCATTTAATTATGGGTTTTACTAGAATAGTTCCATCATCCCTTGTTTGATTTTGCTTAACTACACAAATATCCGTAAATCTTGGCAATTGCCTTCCAACAATCCTTGTGGGACGATACTCACTCATCCTATACCACTATCAACTCCGTAACTTAGAAAGTTAGGTATGTTATAGTGAATTAGTGTGGTTAACTACATCTAGTTTGTATAAGAGACAGTTGAATTCTACCTATACGAAGCTATCAAGTCTTGGTACACGTTGCCGGGGATAAAAACTTGATTGCTTCGTTAGGTAGAATTCAACTTCGAAATGACAAACAAGCAATAGTTAACCACACTGTAATTCACTATACTCTACCTAACTTTCTCAAGTGTACGGAGTTGATAGTGGTATAGGATGAGTGAGTATCGTCCCACAAGGATTGTTGGAAGGCAATTGCCAAGATTTACGGATATTTGTGTAGTTAAGCAAAATCAAACAAGGGATGATGGAACTATTCTAGTTAAAACCATAATTAAATGAAAGCGATAAAAACTTAATTTAAGGTTAGATTAACTAAAAAGCAAGTAAGTGAAAATAATTAATTAAGATATTAAGAAACTAATTAAGCTATTCTAGTAAAAGCAAGTAAAGAAAAGCACTTAATTTTAACCTAAATTATCCAAATTAAAACTAAAATTGAAGGCAAGCAAATTACCCAATAAAAAGGGCTACAATTAAGAGACTTCGAAAACTAAAAGCAACCATTTCTAAACTAGAAATTGGAAAGAGTTAAACTAGATGTCTAAGTATTTTTGGATTTTTGATAAAAATAAAGAAAGCCCACTAGTAATTAACTAGAAATTATTAGCAAGAAATTGAGAATTCTTAACTAGAAATGCAAGAAATTATCAAGAACCCTAATTTACCTAAGAAACCCTAAATTGCAAGTAAAGAAACTCTTACTAAATTAGACTAGAAATCGAATAAAAATTATATCTACGTGAAGCTCGCGATTAACCCACTACGATTATCTAATCAAAATTTGAACTTGACAAGAAATTAAAAGAAGATCTAATAGACAATTAAAGAAGAAAACTTGGGGTTCAAGATATCCTAAACTATCCTAAAATCTACTAACTATCTACTACTCATTCTACTTCCTAATTTTTAAGTAGCTTAAATAGTGTAACGTTACACAAGGCAAAAATCAGGAGTTGTTGGCTGAAAGTTTACCAAATTGCCCTTACAACTTAACTCTCAGCGAGTCGAGATCGCGATATGGAACAATTGAGATCGCGATCTCGACTCTAATACATTAAGACAATTTCCTGACTCGAGATCGCGATATGGAGAGTATGAGATCGCGATCTCGACTCTCTTCTCATCATTCTTCATTCCTTCCATTATTGCAATTTGGTCCTTTGAGTTTTGTGCATTCCAGCTTCCAACCTCAAATTTTGACTTGCATAATATTAACACCATTAAGCAATTAATTGAACTAAAAATTTAATGAAAACTTCTCATATTTAATCAAGAACGGAAATACAAACACATATGAAAGAAATTAACCAAGGTCTTCAATTACTTACCCAAAATTTCAGATTTTAACCATCAAAATGCTTTAATTTAGAGGAAAATAACTCTAGTTTACTAGAGTTATCAGTAGTCAATTAGGATTGCATTTATGCATTAGTCAGGGCTTTAATACACATAGACACATAGTGGATTGGCCAAGATTAATAGATTTGCAATATGTCTCAACCGAATTTGCAATTAGTATTGAACACCTAGATAGTAAACGGAGTGTGAAATTGAAGGAGTGATGAATTAACTTAATTAATTGGATTGGTAAATGAAGAGTGAAACCTAGGTTTAACATCTCTGTTTGATTTTGGGTTTCTATATTTAGTTGGCCATTTACATTTCTGTTATAATTCTGTTGCATTGTTTAAATAGAGTTTGGTTTTTGTCATTCTGGTAATTGTCAATTGTGTTGTGTTTTGTTTTCGTGGGAATGATCTCTACTTTTGTTGTATTACTTGTTCGATTCGTATACTTGCAAACGCGAATTTATGCATTACACCACCTGCACTTTGTGTCTTTATTTGGGTGATGTACACTTCCACTCTTGGCAATCATTAGTTCTCACAGTTTTAGTTTAGCTCTTCATCTTTAGGTCTGTAAGCGTTCTGCTATACTCCTGCATTCCCTGTTGTTTTATTCATCTATATAAAAGAACTTAGTTACCTCTTCATTGATCACTTTCCTATTTCTTGCCTTCTAAATCCGACAAAGAAATATTGATTTTGAGACCAATATGCTCCTCTCGCTGCTGGCTTGCCCCTACTTGTAATAAGTCATCCCACCACTTTCAAAAGTTCATTCTCGAGTATTTGAATCCTTTCTACTGAATGGGAGGTAGTCTCCATTTTAGGTCAGCATCCTTATTAAAGAAAAGGTGGTGCTCAATTGTCTCCGCCTCCTTCCCATAACATCAAGTAATACGATCCCCCCCTCACATGGCCTTCTAAAAATCACTTTATTGACTGGGTGGGTTTGGTGTAAGCACCTCTAGATAAGGTGATTTAATTCTTCCTTAATGTTCAAACTCCATAGCTTTTTACAAGCTACTGACTTCTCTTTGTTTATGCTTGTAGCGCCTCCTGCTTCCCTTTGGAAATTTTGTCTCTTCTCTGCCTCTTTGATAGTTGCATAGCATGATTTAACATTGTACCTCCCATCCTTAGAGCCTTTCCAAAATATTGCATCTTTCTTGTGCTACATACTCACGAGGATTTTCATGATTCTTGTTTTAACTTCTTGGTGGAAGAAACTATTCAACACCTCTTAGTCCCAAAATAGTCCATCCTCTATGATTTCACTAACTTTAATCAAACAACATTGCTTGTTGTAACAATTATGTTTCTTGTTGTAACTCTTCCATCCTTTTTGCACCAGGTATCCACTTGTCCTTCCGGATGTCTATATGCATTCCATCTCCAACTTTGAATCATAGACCTTCCTTAATCAGTTCCTTTTGCACATTACACTCCTTCACTCAAAATGCTTATTTTGGTAAATAAACCTCTAAAATATTGCTCACCTTGATGTATTTGATAAGTTGGCTCATCGACAAGTTTGGACTAGTCATAATTCTCTATATTTGTTTTACAAGCAATGCACATTGGAATTTCCAATATCTTTGAATTTCCAATGCACTCTCAAAATGCTTTTTTTGGCATATCAACCTCCAAAATATTGCTCACCTTGATGTATTTAGTTTTGATAATCTAGCTCATCGACAAGTTTGTACTGGTAATTCCCCATATTTGTTTTACTTGCAATGCACAGTTGAATATCCAATATATCTGAATGCCAGACCCCCTTTTTCTTCTTAATTCTGTAATTCTTTTCAAACTTAGACCAGTGCATCCTTTCCTTCTCCATTATTCCACCAGAACTTTCCTAGTAGATTGCAAATCTCATTCCACAGGCTTTTAGACAATTTGAAAATTTACACAGGTATAAGATGGCATTGCCATCAATATTAACTTTAGTAGTATTTCATTGCCCACTTTCCTTAGAAGAGTGTTTTTCCAGCTTTGAATTTTTCCGCTCATTCTTTCTCTAATCTGCCGTAAAACTTGATTCTTAGACCTACCAACCATCGTTGGTAAACTATGTATTTAATAGTAGTTGCCACTTTCATGTTTCTTAAACTACTACAAGTAGTTTTTCTTTGACTTCTAGAGGTATTTTTACTAAAAAATACTAAGGGTCCGTTTGGTTCATGAGATGGTGTAGAACTGGATAACTAATCCCATGTCATCCTATGTTTGGTTCATTTTTTTGACATGAGATTGTTATCGGAACTGACCAACTTAATCCCCTGTAGAAGGGATAAAATAATACCATGAGGGAAGTGGTAATAGTTATCACTGGAATGACTGCTAGATGGGATAACAAAAATTTTGATTAATTTACCTCTAATGAAATTTTATGACTATACACCATATGATATCATGTTGAATTATAGGGGTATTCATAAAACGACATTAAATCTATATGCCATTGGGCGGCTCAACCCGATTTTAACGGGTAAAGTGAAAATTACCTGATATTTAGTCTTTTTACACATGTACTCTACCCAATACATTTATGACAATTTTGTGTTACGAAATTTATAAACAAAAAAATTGGCTATCTAATTGCACAAATACCCGTATAATTGAGTAGAATAATAGAAAAGGTCATTTAATATTAATTTTTAATATGCAAAATTAAAAAAATAATTTTAAAAAATAAAAAGACAGCTTATTACACATATACACCTGTAAATGAGTATAAGTGGAGCAAAAGTCCTTTATTATTAGGTCGTAAATCTTAATTGATTCAATATATACATTGGGTCGGGTTATACTAGGCTGCAAATTATTAATCCTCCCTAATTTAATTTTAATACCTTATCAGTAACATTAATCAGCTCGGATACCCAATTTTTATGGTTCAAAATGGATCAGGTTAACAGGATTTTCAGGTTAGTGTGTCGGAATGAACATTGCTAATTATTCTATGTAACAACAATTTATTTAATGCTTACATTTATTTTTAGTATATTATAATTACATTAATAATATTTGCACATTATTTGTTGGATTACAAAAAATAAAATGTAAATTTAAGGGTGTATTGGTTAGTAAAGTAGTAATCCAATCTCATCTAATCCCCAACTAAATGTAAGATGTTTATTATTTTTAAGATATCCCATACAACTCAATATTAACCAAACATTAGATAACTGGACTAATTATCGAGGGATGACTCATCCCATGATTAATTATCCAAGAATGAGACATCTTGTCTTGTCCAATCCGTGAACCAAACGGACCCTACAGGTTTAGCAAAACTAATAGCTTGCCCAAAAGCTTCCTCATATAATTTCAAGATCTACCTTTATTGCCTCAGCTCCTTTTGGATCTATGATACAAAAGACTAGTGAATCATCAACAAAGAATAAGCGTGATACTACAGGAGCTTCTTTACACAGTTTAACCCCAGTAGTAATTCACTGTTAAAAAAAATGAGTTTTCGTAACTCACCCAAAATAGTGACAAAAAGCTCCAAATTTGTGACAAAAAGTATTTGACACGGTTTTTGTTGGTCCCAAAGCAACCTAAGAGGGGGGGTGAATTAGGTTTCTAAAAAATACTTTTAGAAATATTAAACTTATTAAGATTTTTCAACTAATAATTAATATAATAGATTCAATGAAACTGTGAAGTAAGAAAGAGAGGAAATTAAACAACCAATACTTCCAAGCTAACAAGCTTGAAGTATTATTCACTAGAATGCTTCACACACTTGGTGAGCCAATAATCTTTACAAAGTAAGAAAATTCTTGCTCACACTAAAACTCTTTTAGTTGAGCCAAGAATTTTACTCACAACCTCATTTTCGTACAAGAAATTATCAGGCCACTCAAAATTGAATTGCACTCTAAGCTGCACATTAATACAATATAGCACTATAGCCAATTTGTACTAAAATTGCTCTTTTCTAAGGCTTATATTCAATATATTAGATGATCTTTACAGAATAGTAGAGTAGTTATTTATAGGATCAATAAATGGTGGGTGTAACTACTTCCTAACGGCTAAATAATAAATGCACAAAAAGTTGCCGTTGAGGTTTAGGAGGTCCGAGGTAAGTAGGATGCGTCCGACACAGCGTCCGATCTCCATGCAGTTGGTGAAGAACATCGTTTGGACTGCCGTGCATACGTTCGTTCAATCGTCCGAACGGAGCTTCGGACAGTCGTGTTCATTCGAAAGAGACTTTGTTCGGACAGTTGTGTGCGTCCGTAGAGAAGCATTAAGATTGATGTTTTCTGTTGGTTCGAGACGGTGAAATGCGTCCGAGAAGCTTGACATAGTTCGGACGGTGTACTGCGTCCGAATACCCTGTCTCCAGTAGAACAAGTAACAGACCTACAAAGCTTGTTTACAGAGTTTAGTGCTTATGTCATCATCAAAATATGGTTTGGAAAACATCAATCTCTCCCTTTTTGATTATGACAAACAGTCATGGAATAATTATGTAAAATCAACAGATATGAGTGATAACCAATCATTTTGCAATATAAATTGCTACTCCCCCTTTTGACATCACCAAACAAAGCTCCCCCTGAGAAAGTTCAAATATTCAATAGGAATAGTGCAAAAATTCATAAACGGATAAAACCCAAATATACCCAAATATTCAACAGGAATAGTGCAAAGAGATAAAGTAATTCATAAAAGGATAAAACCAAGAGCGAATCCAACTAGTCAAAGAAAAAATTCGGAGAAATGGCAAAACCAAAATACATATTATTAAAGAATCTAAGTCGAGTCATTTTTCTTATTAGAACGTTTTCCGATCTTGCAGCGTTTGGAAGGTGCGTCATCATCAGTAGCCTCACTATCTTCATCTTCTTCATTATGGCGTAGTCTCTTATACATGCATGATGAAATTGAATGTGTCGTCAACGTCCTCATCGACGCCTTCATCTTCATTGACAGCACCTTGATTATTTGTGTCTTCTTCGTCATCCTCACGAACATCCTTTTCTTCGGCATTGTCATCACTTTTGGTAGAGGAGTCGAGTGGATATTGTGATTGAATATTGGCAAATTGAACCTGAACTGAAGCAGACATGCCCAAGCTAAGTGCCTCTTGGAGAATCAACTGACGAGTTTCAAGTCGCTTTAACTTACGATTAGTACGACGTTGAAAGGAGCTAACTTCAGTGCTCAAAAAAGTGAGAAGGCCACAGATTTGAGAAAGTGAAGGTTCAGAGGAAGATGGACGAGGATCATGGACTAGTGGAGGTGTTTAAGGAGGAGGAGAATGGGGCAGTGCTAAACCAGAGGTAAAGGCCTGGGATTTTGAACGTTCAATATCAAAAGCTGCCTTAGATAACCATTGATCTTTAAAAAAATGAAGCCCTTTTCGTTCAATATAAGATTTGTTGCACTAGCTGTCTATAAATAGGGGAGAAATTGTTTGTTTCCGTTGAAAGGTACATCAAGAAAATCAAATACTTTGGTGAGAAATTTTTCAAAAGGAATGTTTCGTCGGGTATAAGTAAGAAAGTGTTCCCACAGGGAACAGAAGAGATACCCAAAGTCAAGAGGAATTCCCTTGAAAACACAAAAAAATAAGTAAAGCTGCATTTTTTCGGGCTCAGTGCGATGCACATATGTTGGTAACAGCAAATTCGTGACAAGAGTGTACAGAATGTTCAGTTCAGGAGTGACCAATGTGGTTTTGGCTTCCAAGGCCTGTTTGAAATTGATGTTAAAAATAGCTCTGACCTCATCAATGTCAGATCGAGTATCAATAGCGGGCCATTTATCTAAAGAAAAGAAATAACAAAAATTTGATACTTCACATTCAAAAATAGTGCTGATGATGTTGGAGGAAATTTCAAGATTTGTGCTGTTTACATGAAAACTAATGTGCGAACAGTGGGGCCTTTCCTAAGATTGGCTGTGACTTATTGAAGCACCATGTCATGATAAACGGGTAAGTCAGTATGAACTAAGTGACCCCAATTTTGTTTTTCAAAACACGATTTGACAAGGGAAAGATTAAATTCATCGAAAAGACTCTGAGAAGCAGGGAGTTGAACGATTATAGATTTCTAAGAAGAGATGTATACCGAGGATGCCTTGGCATCTATGAATTTTGGTAAGGTTGGATTTGATGAGGCTTGAGGATAGAGCTCTTTCTACACGATTCCCCATAAGAGGAGCTTTCCCTCCAAAATTTTCGTCCCCGAGTTGCCATTGAAGAACCTCCACGGGATTTGACCATTGTGAATGAAAGGAAACTTCTTTGAAAAAGAAAAAAAAATTTTAATTTTTTTGTAAGGTTGGTGGGAATTTGATGAAATGAGATGGTAGATGGGTGGAATTTGGGTAATGAATACTTTGGGAATGACAATTTTCCAAATAATTTGTCGAGAGAAGGAAGAACATCTAGAATTTTTGAGGGGAAAAATTTCGCTAGATTCATTACCGATATAGGGTTTCGGTTGGTAGGGTGAGTCCGAAAATGGGGAAAGTGGACGGTTTTAATCGAGCATGGAGACCGTTCGGACCTCCGAAAGATTGGTGTGCGTCCGATGAAGTGTCCGAAAGCTAATGAACGGATGGCTGATCGAAGAGCTAGTGAGTCCGATATTCTTCTGGACGATGGGAAGCGTCTGGTAGAATTCCAGTGAGTAAGTGAAGAATTTGAGTAACGTTCGGACGATCATAAGCGTCCAAGGTAGAGAGGAGGTTTTCGGACGAGTGAGAGCATCCGAGAAAGAGTGTTGTTCAAACTATTGAGTGCGTCCGAATGACGAGATTATGCCAAATTGAACTGTAAAATCCCCAAAAATTTTCTGAGAGCTTCAAAACGATCTAGAGCCAAGGGTTTTGTAAAAATGTCAGCCAGTTGATCTAAAGTAGGCACGAAATCAACATGTATTTCCTTTTTACAAACAAGATCTCTAATAAAATGGTGCTTAACATCAATAAGTGTTTGGTCCTAGAGTGCATAACAGGACACCTGTCTGAGATACAATTGCAGTAGTGTTAATACACACCTTATAGGCTCACAATAAAAAACAACACCAAAATCTTTTAGAGTTTGTTTCATCCACATAAGTTGAGCGCAACAATTTCCAGCAGCAATGTATTCGGCTTTAGCCGTAGAAAGAGAAATAGAATTTTATTTTTTGTTAAACTAAGACAGAAGACAATTACCCAGGAAATGACACATACCACTGGTACTTTTTCTATCAATTTTACACCCAGCAAAGTCAGTGTCAGAATAACTAATTAAATCATATGCAGAGGACTTTGGATACCACAAACCAAAATTCATTGTACCCTTCAAATATCTAAATATCCTTTTTACAGCTACCAAGTGTGATTCTTTGGGGCAAGATTGAAATCTAGCACATAAACAAATAGCAAACATAATATCTGGTTTACTAGCTGTTAAGTAAAGTAGGCTTTCTATCATACCTCTATAGTGTTTTTCATCAACACTATATTACCTCATTCGTCTTTATGAAGTTTGGTTGAAGTGCACATAGGCGTACCAACTTGTTTGCAATCTTCCATTCCGAATCGTTTGAGTAGCTCCTTTGTATACTTGATTTGTGTAATAAACATTCCTTCCTTTGTTTGGTGAACTTGTAGTCCAAGAAAAATTGTAACTTGACCATCATACTCTTCTAAAACTCTTTTTGCATTAAATGTGAAAAATCCTTGCACAAGCTTTCATTGGTTGCTCCAAAAATAATATCATCAAAACAATTAACAAACCATTGGAATCTATTTTTGTAAAAGGAGGGGTGTCAACTACATCTCTTTTAAATCCATTTTCAATCAAGAAACCACTTAATCTTTCATACCAAGTTCTTGGAGCTTGTTTCAAACCATATAAAGCTTTAGAGAGTTTGAAAACATGATTTGAAAAATTTTTATTTTCAAAGCCCGGAGGTTGTTCAACGAAAACTTCTTGATCAATAAAACCATTTAAAAATGCACTTTCTCTGACATCCATTTGAAATAATTTGAAATCATTGAAACATGCAAATGCGAGAAACATGCGAATGGATTCTAATCTAGCCACGGGTGCAAAGGTTTCATCAAAGTCAATACCTTTTTCTTGAGCATAACCTTTTGCAACAAGTCTAGCTATGTTCCTTATGATTTAACCTTTATCATTAATTTGTTTCTAAAAACCCATTTTGTTCCAATTACGGGATGAGAAGATGGTCTTTCAACTAAGGTCCATACGTTATTTTTCTCAAATTGACTAAGTTCATCTTGCATGGAAATGACCCAAATTCATCATTCAAAGCAACATCTACATGTTTAGAGTCAATGAGAGAAAGTAATGCACAATTACTATTCAAAGGTTTATGAGAACGAGTAGTTACCCTATCGGATAGATCACTTATGATTAAATCTTGAGGGTGACTAGAGACGAATCTCCAAGCTTTTGGAAGCTCTTTTGGAGTATCCTCGTTCTTTTCTTCTTCATCATCTACTTAAAAGAACTGGATGGTTGTTGACATCATTGCTTGATGTGATCTCTTGATGATCTTCATGGATAGTGAGCTTCTCGAGCTCCTTTTGAATACCTATATCTTCATCTTCACATAAATTTTTTGAGATAACATCATTAGCTTCATCAAAGGTAACATGTACAACTTCTTCAATCAAGAGCGTTCTTCTATTGTATACTCGGTATGCTTTCTTGTCACTAGAATATCCTAGAAAGATCCCTTCATCCGATTTTTTGTCAAATTTACCAAGATTTTCTTTGATTTTTAAAACAAAACATTTGCAACCAAAAACTTTAAAATAGCTCACAACGGATTTTTAACAAAAAAGGAGTTCATAAGGAGTTTTGTTTAAAAAGGATCTTAATAAAACTCGATTCATGACA